>CM029653.1:16276210-16876210 GCA_017311315.1 Dendrocalamus latiflorus | reverse complement strand
GATGGGAAATAGAAACTACTTGGATCTCATTAGTTTTCGCAATTTCTGCACCAAATTTTCCTGTAAATCAAGCAAGAATGCAAGAATTAAATGTATACGGTTGATTGAGAAAGATTTACAAAAATATTCTTGATGTGAACTTGTGGATATTGTTGAGGTAGATTTCACTCACCACCCCAGCAATAACCTCCAACTCCAATAGATTTTCCTTTCTTTTTTAAAGTAGTAATAAATGGTTTAGCATCTTTAACTGCTTTGACCTGTAAGATCAATTGGACATGCAAATCAATCTCTTGCAACTCATGATGTGTTCTTTGATCAATATCTAGGATTAACCATTGCCCATTGCATTACATTGTGATTTACCAAGTAGATGAAGATCAAAAGAAACAGGAAAATTATGAGAAGTGAACTAAACAAACCGGAGAGTGAGACTTGATCCATTCTGTAACGTTTTTACTTGTGTTGTAAGGATCTCCATGGAAGAAATCGGGCACCAGAACGAAGTATCCAGCCTCACCAACTTTATCGGCTATTTTTCTGCATTGTTACACATGCATCACTACTACTGATCAACTTTAGCATATCACTAGAGTTACAGCTTTTATGATTGACTTTTCAACTAGCAAGCTGCCCTGTTTAGACAATCTGCATATAAGAAGTATGATGGAGTCTCCAAAAAAGAATTATGATGACATGTTTTTAATTTTTTAAATTTCATTATTGAACCTTGCTCTTTTGATCTATAGAATATTGCTGGATGTTTATGCGGTCATTATCTAGAAAAAGGAAATTCAAACTATGATTTCAATATTGGTAGCAAACACACAAAATATATAAAACCACTTGAATTTTTCATGTAAAACTTGCTGTGATAGTGAAATCTAAACATTTTCAGTGGACAATAATTGACATACTTGCTGGAAACAATTGTGGTGTCTGAAATACAACACGAACAAACTGGACAAAGAAAATACGTCAACTGGAGTTGACGCCAATTGTTTGATATATTATATCCTTTAAACTAAGAAATTGATCAAAATGTGATTGTATATGAATATATGATGTCTCACCTAGACACACCTTCAACCAAAGCAAGTTGAGTACTTGTGCGTTCTCACTCCGTAAAAATGTTGAGTGGTTGAGTGCATGTTCCTCAAAGTTTTTAAAACTAAACAGGCTTTGTTTGACTAAAAATGCAGTCTTTATTTTTGCATGGCCTGATAACAATAACAATTAGTTTAATCACTTCGTTTTTACTTCATATTCTACTGCAGTTTCATCTAGCAAGTTTTCTCTGATCATTCTGAAAAAAACTAAGAAGAGGAACTTAAAAGGCAGAAGTTTGTACTTCAGTATTGGTGCATTGTGATTTTCAATTTTTAGAGCTTGTTCTTTTGATCCGTATAATATTGTTAGATGATAATGTGGGGCTTAGCTAGAAAATAAAATAAGTTTCAATAAAGGTAGGAAACTCACAAAATAAACAAAACCCCTTGAGTCTGTTATGTAAATTAAAAACATAAACTGGAGCTGAAACCAAACTGTTTAATATGAAGCTATATTCATACAGATAGCCCTTAAACTAAGAAATTGATCAAAATGTGATTGTGTATTATGTATCACCCATACAAGCAACCAGCAAAAGCAAGTTGCTTTTTAGAACATGTTTCTTTCTAAATTGAAGCCGGCTTTGTTCGACCAAATTAAAATGCAGTCTTAATTTTGTCCAATGCAACACTGACAACAATGCCAAATATCGATTGAGCCACTCTGGAATCTTCTTTCTGAAATTGTTCGTCGATTCCAATATCCTAGTAATTTTCTAGTGATATGGTCCTCTTGAACAATGAAAGGAAGCAAAAGGGTAAAAAGAACAAGAAGCAAAACTTAAAAGATCAGCAAGACCATGCATACCTCAGTATTGGCGCCTCGAATCCTGAACAAATCAAATAGCACAGCGAAAATTTACTGTCACATACGCTTCGAATTGACTATATATCGATCGAACTGAAACATCCAGACCGTGACAGTGGCTGCACTAACCGAAGATATCTGAAGCCAGGATGATGGCGCGGTTGGAGTGGACGGCGCCGGTGAGGCAGTGACGTAGACCTTGAAGCCGGGGAAGTCGTCGACGACCATGCCGGCCTCGCTGACGCTCAACGTGAGGTCCGCTGGGTTATCGAGGCACTGGGAGCGCAGGGCGGTCCGCCGCCCCCCACGGAGGAGGGCACGGCGAGGCCGAGGAGGCAGGTGTACAGCAATGCCGCCGCCATGTACTAGTTAGAATACGAATGGCCGTGTTGTTACTGCTGCATCGCGTGGTTTGTTTGGGAAATTTAACTTTTTGCCACTCTTAACATTGCCACTTATTTAAATGTCATCCTCTACATTGCAATTAATATTTTGCCACTCTCCAGCCTACGTGGCGCCTAGTCACCGCCATGTCACGCCCGCGCCTCCCCGCGCCCGCGCCTGCGCCTCCGTCCCCTGCGCAGGCGCGGGCGCGGGGAGGCCGGGCGGCGGCGCGGGCGCGGGGAGGCGCGGGCGTGACATGGCGGTGACTAGGCGCCACGTAGGCTGGAGAGTGGCAAAATATTAATTGCAATGTAGAGGATGGCATTTGAGTAGGTGGCAATGTTAAGAGTGGCAAAAAGTTAAATTTCCCTGTTTGTTTAGGCTTAGACTTTTTGGCTTATAGCTTAAAGCCAGCTTTTTGGCTTAAGCAGCTTAAAACCAGTTAGCTTTTAAGCCAAGTTAGACTATTTGGTATCCTACCTTTTTGTTGGGTTGAATGATGTGGCTTATTACCAGAAAGTCTGAAATGCCCTTATTATATGTATTGTTGCACTCAAGAGGAGGCCAGCGGGGTCACCGGAGGACGGCAGATTTGTGGAAGGATGGCAGACGAGGCCGGCGGGGTCGCGGGTCGCCGGTCGCTGGCGGGGTTTGTCGGAGGACAGCGGATGAGGCCAGCAGGGTCGCAGGTCGCCGGCGGGATTTGTCGGAGGCCGGCGGGGTCGCGGGTTGCTGGTCGCTGGCGGGGTTTGTCGGAGGACGGCAGATGAGGCCGGCGGGATTTGTCGGAGGACGGCGGACGAGGCCGGCGGGGTCGCGGGTCGCCGGCGGGGTCCCGGGTCGCGGGAGGACGGTGGTGTCGCAGGTCGTCGGCGCCGCAACCCTAATCACGCGATTCGGTTTGGGAGCGGATACATCTCTTATCTTCCCTACTAATATAAAATAAAAGTTTGTTTATTCGCCACACCTATTTTTTCACCGCAGCGTACTCTCACATCTCCTTGAAGAAGAGAGAGACGAAGCGGTACTCGATGACGAAGAAGAGAAGCACACAACAATAAGAGAAAGGAAGTGTACACCATCTAGGTAGACGATCGGGATTGGAGTAGACCGGCACAGACGATGAATAGGGGCGAAGTACACCGGCTCGAACAAGACATATACCACTGATGATGAGGAAGAACCGTAAAGCCGACGGAGTTAGGGAGAGCAGATCCGGACTGGTGATCTCGACAACAACGGATTTGGTCGAGCCAACCTTATTTCTAATGATGAGATATCTCTCTTTTTAATATTTATTGTATAATTTAGGTCATATTTAATGATATTTATCATCTTCTTTTAAAATCATGTTGTAACTTACGAATATTTTACTAATAATTACATAGCACGGTAAGTAGGGAGTGGATGTACTGTATGTAATACGGTTGCTTTTACGTCGCCATCGTGCTGTGCTGCTGCTTTGCGAGATCTCGCTGTCCACTGACTTTCTTGCTGACAATTGGTTTTTCTTTACAGAAACTTGGTGGTTTTTCTGGCCATCATCTGGGATTATGAAATAAAAGAAACGCAAGAATTTTGAGCAGGTTGAGTGTCCTCATAACCTACTTCGATCAATCAAGGAGGAAATTCACTCCTGAACAGACACAGACGCTAAACATTTACTTCAATTAGTCCCTAATAGCTCCGCTCTACAAAGCTGGGGGGATTCCGGCCCCCCAGCGATCCACGTCGCCCCGCCCGCGTTCCCCGGCCGGCGCGTGGCGGGGCGTTTTCGGTACGGCCGGGAGAGGTGATTACCTTCAGTTTTCCGGAAATTACGTAAAGGTCCTTTTTCCTCGCGAAAAGGTCCCTGCAAGTTTTTTTCCCTAAAAAATTTTTTGATAGCGCCCCGCGGGTTTCCAAAATTACGTATAGGTCCTTATTTACTTACGTACAGGTCCTTACAGGTCCTCGGTTTTTTCCAAAAACACCCTTTGATTTTTCCGAAATTACGCATTTGTCCTCGATTTTTTTTAAAAACTCCTCACGCATTATCGCCTCTTTTACTTTGGTATATACAGTGGCTGGCGCGGCGTGTCGCCGCGCCTTTGAGGCTAGTTAGTTCTATTATAGGGTGGCTTCTTTTAACCTTATGCAGTTTGTGTTTTCTCTTTGTTTCTATTTGCTTGTTTGTACTCTTTCCCCCTTTCAGTGAAATGAAGGTAGTTCTTCTGTTTTTTTGTTAAAAAAACTTGGTGGTTAATGGCACTGAAGAGTCTTAAAATGGTACATATCCCCGTTGACATTTTGTATTTGTTACAGGGAGGATGAGCGTGTCTTCTTTCCATTTTTGTTTTGTCCCTTTTTATTTTCGTTCATTATTTTCTCGTCGGTTTTAATTTGTGTACATTGTTACCAATAGAATGTACACATGTATGCGAAAGTTGAGATTCTGATGGGTGCATGAACGCGGCAGGCATGTGCTGAAGAATCACTTAACCGTAAAGAAAGGGGTGCCGTCTTTAACAAAAGCAGATCCCAGCCATTTGTCCTTTAGGTGCTTTTATAATCGGTTTTGTTTCTCTCTCTCTTTCTTCCTTTTCTTTTTAGACAAAAGGGAGAGTTTATTCATTTGCAATCACAGAATATACAGACAAAGCAGTAGGTTCTTTTTGACTACGGTTTATAATTGTGACTTATATTTTTTTGATCTTAGTGTGAGTGTTTATACGAATGAACTGAATACCGATATGTTACTTCAAAAAAAAATAAAACAGTGCCCTGATCGGTTGGGCTTTAGCTTCTGGCTTCCGGCTTATTTTTCACTATTCATAAATTTCGTCTTTTTCTGAACTTTTGGCTTTTTGTTGAGCTTTTTTGCCGGTTCTTTTTTCCCGTATGTGTTTGTATTATACGTAATGAGCTAACATATTTTTTATATTTTTAAATTTAATTATGCTAAATAAGCCTCTGTCAGCTACAGTGTTTTTTTCAGTCAGCTACAGTGTTTTCAGCCATAAGTCACAAAAAAAAAGCCTAACTGATCACCACCCGATCCGTTTGTTTATTTAAGAGAAATCATAAGTTAAAAAAGAAACTCGGCCGCAGTACCCTCCGGTCGATGAAGCAACCAAACATGCCGTCCCACCTGGAGATTACAAGATTTAGCTAGCACATGGGCTTCACAATTAGCCTCCCTCGCTTCCTGTCTGACCACCACACTCTGGAACGACACCCTCCTCGCCTCGACTTCGTTAAGTACCGCCAAGTAGTGACATTTGGAGCGTTCTTCGATATTGTTTCACCACCTGCCGGCAATCGGTAGCTGCGCAAATCTTGGCGAGAGCGCAATCCTGAGCCAGACAATGTGCTTCTGCCCACGCGAGAGCTTCTAAGCACACTGGATCGATGAGGCCATTCCAAACTCTTTAACAGGAGCAGCAATGAACTCGTTTCTGCAACTCCTTTCTGCCCCGAACGCGACACCTCAGCATCAGCACTTAGCTTCGCTGCTCCTTGAGGATGCGGAATCCAACGCTTAGTTCGATTTTGGGCCTGTTCTTTTTGGCTGCGGCTTATAGATTTGACTGAAATTTTTAAATTTTAGCTGTTTACGATACAGATTACGGAGAGACAGATATTCACGTGCGATTTTGGCTGGTATAGATGTTGGGCTTTTAACGTGTAGATCATTTAACTTGTAGACCCCGTCTTGAGAAAATATCCCGTTTGAAAGTTAAGTACTGTAGCAAAAATCAAAAGCCGCCAGCTTTTGACTTAAAGAACAGGCCCTTTATGGCCTCCCAGGCACCACCTTGGGGGCTAAATTTGCAACCTCCTCCAGGGACTGAAATATATCTTCATGCACAACTTTCCTGCGTGCTGCCCAGAACGCCCAACACGTTACAATTAACTTGATGAAATCTTGTTCTTGGCCCTGTTTTTTTCAGCTTCTAAAAACTGTTTTTGGGTATTTCTACAGTAACTAACTTTAAACGGAGTATCTTTTCAATATATGGTCTACTAGTTAATTGTAGTACATATATCCAGCAGTCATATGGAATGAACATTGTGTGAACTCCCACAATTATCCATGAAGATAATGCAACTTGCGTTGCACAAGTGCAGACGGGCTATGTGAAGAGTTATCTCACAAAGAATATCAACCCCAAGTTCTTCTATGCACATGAATTGCAAAAGATGGGCGAGAGTAAAGTACTGCATACTAAATCATGTGAAAATCTCTCAGATTTATTCACTAAGTCACTCCCCGCATCTATCTTTAAAAGGTGCGTGCGTGGAATTGGAATGATGAGACTTAGAGAAGTGCAGAATTCAGGGGGAGAATTCTCACAAGCTCGCTAATAAATCTTGATCATGAAGATTAAGTACCCAAAGAATAAAGTCCTGCAGACCAAATGAATTTGGGTGAATTGTACTTTGTTTTCCTTAACGAGTTTTCCATGAAGTTTTTCGACCAAGGTTTTTAATGAGGCAATTCGTGCATCGCAGCATCACATGTATCATGTACTCTTTCTCCAAAATTTTTCCACTGGGTTTTTATGGAGTTTTGACGAGGCATGAGCATGTTGGGTGTGTGCCCAAGGGGGAGTGTTAGGAAACTGGGCCCACGGCCAGAGTCCTGACATATTTGGGCACCCCACCGTAGACTATAAATAGGGACCTATACCCCCTCATTATGTACACATGAATGAAATCAATAAAGAAAGACCAGGAGTTCTCTCTATCTCTCTGTGTGTTCAATCTATTCTTCTGTGATTCTGTGATTGATTCGTTCTTGTTCTAAACAGAGGAATCGCTCGGACTGGTCGCCAACGACGGTTCCTCAACAAAGTCTTGCCCCGTGCGGCGGCACTTCGTCCTCAGGGCGCGCGCGCGGTTTTTTTTGTCTTCGTGGAAGCTGGAAGCCAGAAGCCACGTCCTCGGGTGCATACGGCGCACACACGGCGATGTGTCGGCGCGTTAGTGGCGCTGTGTGAACCGTATCAGGTCGGTCCACATGAAAAGGGTTCTAGTCACATTTATCCTCTCAATGGTAACTAACAGTTTTTTTCTAATCTATTTATATATTGCTTAATTTTACATTGAGAGTGAACAAAATACGCAAAAAATAATATGCAGTCTGAAACAAATTTTTTAGTGACTATCTCTTATTAAAATGCTTAATCTAATTAATCGATTTCTCTCTACTAAGAAGTATCCTAACGCTTCAATTGATAAGCATCTCAATAAACTATGTGTTTTAGCATATGAATTAAAAAATGCTGGCTATTTTTCTGACGAAGTGCAGATCATGGTTGTTTTAAACTCCTTGCCAAATTCATGGGAATATTTTAAGATATCTTTCTATCATTCTAAAAAGATACTAAATATGTGCACTCTGAGACATCATTTGCTCATAAAAAGAAGGTAGAAAACTCTCAAGGAAAGAAAATACTCATAATTCTGAGTTACACCTTAGAGAGGAAAAAGGTAATAATAAAATGAATTGGCAAAAGAGGAAGCCTAATGGTGATGATAATGGAAATTATCACTCCGCTCCGAGAAATGATAAGTACAAAAAGTTTAAATGTCACAACTATTGTTAATATGATTTTCAAGGGCTAATTGCAGTAAAAAGAAGCAGAATGAGCAAAAGAATCAAACAATCAACCAGTTGAGCGTAAAGGCAATTCTTCATCTCACAGTATGCTTAATATTTTTGTATGCATTGAATCTTTACTTACTACTACTTTTTCAAATAGTTGGGTTGTCAATTCTGATACTACTTCTCATATTACTAGAGATCATAGAGCTTTTATTTCTATGCAAACAATTCCAAGGTAAAATAGATATGTCTTTTTGGGTACTAATACTAAAGCTGATGTACTTGAGAAGAAATTTAATGTATGTTACTCAATTGGAATCTATTGGTTATGACATACTATTTGAAAAAAGGAAGAATTAAAATATTGCTCAATAGAAAATTAGTGCATACTGAAACTCGTCATAAAGGACTTTATTTTCTTGATGAGGTATCAAATAATGACAATATTGATTGCTTAGTTAGTGAAAATAACTCTATAATAAAGAATGCTAATGCTAGGAATACATGCTCAGAATCATATTTATGGTTGTTGTGGTTACAGACCAAACAGAGAGAGAGAGTACGGTAGTGGAGAGTTAGGTCAGCAATGGCTTAGGGTTTCTCCCCATGGCCTGTGCGGTATATATATATCCATATGGGGAGTGCTTTTACAATTATACCCTTACATCCGAGTATTCCCCTCAGGGGCACTCATGTCATTACACATGTCCCATTTTGGGCCTTACATTCCTCTAACAGACCCGCTGGGCTCAGGTGGGGGCCACCCCTACAACAGGAGCCTCTCATGGTGAAGGGCTTCACGGGCCGAAGCCATGTCGCCGAGCCCTTTGGCCCCTCCGTCCCTACGGTTTGTGAGCTTTTCCAACATTCGGCGGAGTTTTACTGCTCGGTGAAGTGTTGGTCATGGCGCGGGGGTATGGGGCTGGGCGGGTTGGCGAAATCTCCGTCGTCCATAGGGCGTAGGAGTTGGAGTCGAAGTCGGGGCTGAAGTCGCATCCAGTTTGGCGGGGTCGGTAGTTGCCCCGGCCGCCCTCAGCCGCGGGTTCTTAGGGCTACGAAGGCGAAGTTGTAGCGGAGGCAGACCCCGCGCCGGTTGCTTTACGTGGGCGCGGCTCCGCAGTCTGGTGGCGCACCTTAATGGCTCCTGGGATTGCGCCGACCCTTGGGATGACCGTACATGCTTTCCCACCCAAGGTGTACACGCGGCGGGCCATGACTGGCGCGTTGTGGGCTGCCAGCGATCGCACTACCGTGGCCGCTCGCCCCTTCCCTAAAAGGGCGGGACGCGTGGCGGGCTGCCATGGGCGCGTCGTGCGCCGTCTACCCACCTACCCGCACGCGCCCCTAGTTGCCAGCGGTTGCGTTTCCCGATCGTGGGTAGCCGAACCGGTGGGCTCCCACCGGTTGCGCCGCGCTGGTTGGGCTCCTGCCGGTTGGACTCCTGCCAGTTGATCGGGTATATATGTTCTGCTGATGCTGCATTGTACCCGCATCGTACAGCCGGATAGGTGGCCTCCTGCTCGCGCACCGTGCTCCCATATGGAAATGGCGAGGTTTGACCTGTTCTCGTAGACATATATGCTTGAGTCCAACTGCATCCTCTGATTGCGCCCACCAGCGTTACCATCAGGAAATGTTGATGTACTGAAGCTTATCTGTTTATAAGAACATGTAAAAACCTGCCGTAAATCAGCCTTTGCATTCCCGAATTACGGGGAACCCAGGCAGCTGGATCCCCGCCGGTTTATGCTGTGAGGTTGCCGCGTGGACTCTGAAGCCGAGGTGGCCGCCTGCGCTGCTCTGCGGGTTCGGCCAGAGCTGAACACTGGGTCTTCGTTGGCCGAGGCCGAGGGTTGCGCAGACGTCGGAGTCGCGGTAGCTTCCAACATCTTCGCGACGTCCCGGTGAGGTGTTCCTTCGCGGGAACGGAGGCAAAGTCAGATCCGGGGCCTCGCTGCTGGGATGAAGACCCCGTCAAGGCTGTTGCATAGGTCTCCAGAATCGCACCGACACGCGCCGAGGGTTGCACTACGCCGCATGGGCTGCATTTATGCCTGGTGGGAGTCGACACGCGGCGGGATGCTACTGGCGCGTCGTGCGCTGACAGGTCTTTGTACGGCCGCGGTCGCGCCCAACTCGCGCGGGCGGTCGTGACGCTCCGGCTTCGGTCGCGATGCTTCGGATCCGGTCGTGGGGAGGCGAGCGGTTTGTCTTCCGCCGGTACGCTTATCGGTGGTGCGGAGGGAGGGGTCTTTAAATACCCCCGTGGTACCACGTCTTCGCCTCCTCCACACGCTTTCTGACTTCCCTTCTCGTCTCCTGCTCTTTGATTTTCTTGCCACCGCACTTCCCTTCGGCCGTCGTTTAGTTCCTGGGTAACGATGGCGCCCGGCGGTGAGCACGCTCAAACGGTCGGCAAGTATGCTATCCGCCGGCGGCCCTTGCCACTTGAGGTGGAGTATGCGCTCAAGGGGCGCGACCCGACGGCGGCAGACAAGTGGTGGGTGGCGACGGAGGGGAAGGAGGGCCCTTACTCCAGCGTCTTGGGTCCGACGCTCGTGACGGAGGAGACGATCCGCACCCTGCTGCATGAGGGGAAGCTGTTGGACCGCCAGGCAGTGTGGCTACCCGCCGATGACGAGGTGGAACCGCGTCCTGAGGAGTCGGAGGCGATTGTATTCATCACCTACTTTGAAGCCGGGCTGCGCATCTCGGCCGCGATGATCGTTGGCGATGTGTTGCGAACCTTCAAGCTGGAGCTGGCGCAACTGACTCCGAACGCGCTGGCCCGCCTCGTTGTGTACAGCTGGGCCTTGCGCTCGGAGGCGTGCTGGCCCAGCGCCTCCATGTTCGCCTATCTGCACGATGCACGGTGCCAGCCGAAGGAGCAGAAGGACGGGATGTTGTCGAACTTCGGCAGCGTCAACTTTATACTACGGTCACCGTGCGGGAAGCTCTTCCCCGCGAACTCCACTCGAGCGAAGTGAGAATCTGGCTGGACAAGACGGTGGTTCTACCACCGTGTGGAGAGCGGCAGCGGTCTCGAGTGTACGGGCCAGCCGATGGCGTTCAACACCACGCCCATTATAACGCTCAACTCCGAGGACAGGCGAAGTGCGCGAAGGCTTGTGGGGGTCACCGCCCGCTTCAACATGCACGACCTCGCCGAGGAGTACATTATGTACGGCGTGGCGCCGCTCGCCCATGAGTGGCGTCTCCCTGCCGGGAAACTCCGGGACGACAACGTTCGCCCGTCCATTTGCTCGCTACCAGCACCCTCCGGACTTCGTAAGCCTCGGCCGTGTCCTCCTTGCCTTTCACTGTTCGATGCATCGCTTTTGACCACGCTTCTTGTCTCGCCTAGGAATGCGCTTGAAGGACGCGGAACGCGTGGCAAACATGTTCCTTGGGCCATATACGGCCAGGGAGCACGAGCAGCATGTGGCTGCGGTCGCGGAGGCGGGGCTGGCGCAGGTAAACCGCGTGTGCGAGGCCCTGGGCGTTCACGTGCCAGAACGCGTCTCTCCGGCTCCGAGCCAACCGTGACGTCAAGATGATGGCACCCTAGGAAAAAGGGGGCCATCTCGCGGGAAGACTCGGACTGCTACGGCCGCTACCGGCGCGACAGCTGCTGTTGCCCTTATTGATGCTGCGGGTGCGGAGTCTGATTCGGCGAAGTATGCCGACTCAGACTTGGAGATGAGTGTGGATGGCGGGGGTGAGAAGTCTCCAAGCGGTGCCAAGCATCGGGAGTGTGCCACGGATGACCAGGAGGGGGAAGTCCTGCCGCCTGCGACGGTCGCCGAGGTGGAGCCATCATCTGCTGGCGGCACCAGAGTGAAGTCGCCGCCTGCGATGGTGACAATGTCGAGGCTGCCCTTCGCGGAGGCCGGCGGAACGAGGTCTCCACCAACAACGGTGGCCGAGACAGAGGTGCCTCCCGCGGAGGTTACTAGGGTAGGGCCTCCGCCCGTGAGCGTTGCTACTGTTGAGCCTTCTGTGGCGGTTACCGAGGTGGGGCCTTCACCTGCTCCTCCTAGGGCGAAGCGGCCATGCCTGCGATCTCCCCTTCATCGGACTTCAAGGGGATTTGCCGTGGCGACCCGTGTTGGGAGCTTGTGGGACTCCGACTCCGAAGCCGAAGTCCCCATGTCTCACGTCCCTCCGGCCCCTCAGGCCGCATCGGCCGTGGCACGGGAACAGCTGGCGCTGGGTCCTAATGCAGAGATTCCTCTGCCGCGAGGGCCGGTGCCGTCCTCGGGGCCGGTGCCCCTGTTACTCCGCTCGAAGTTGAGGGGACATTCCAGCGAAGTCCACCTTCGGCCACCGAGGGTAGGTTACCTTGATATAACCTGACGTAGCTTTGCAATACTCCTATAGGGCACTAACCGGTACACCCTCTTGCAGCGACAATCATTCTGGAGGACAGGCGATCTCCAGGGCGCGGGAACGTGCTCTCGAGGGGGGCGTCCGACGCGCCTGAGGCTGCCGACGCGAACGCCGCGCACCCGAACCTAGCGGACTTCGTGCCTCCCTCGAAAGTGTTGGGGGCGTGGCGCGGGGTCGTGAACGACGCGGCCGTGAGCATTGATTCGCAAGCGCTGTCATCCTATGGGGCGGAGCGCCTTGGGGACGCATTGGAGGTATCGGGAGTGAGGGTAAGCATTTATCCTTATGACGATACGTGGCTGCTTTAGAATCTTGCTGACCACACTATCGTACAGACCCTCGTTTTCGGGGGACGCTAGAGGACCAGTTGCAAGCCGCCGAAGAGGCCCTGCACGTTGCCGAGGGGACGCGCACCGCCAAGGACGACCGCATCCGCCGCTTGGAAACAGAATGCGTGAAGGCGAAGTAGTATGCCGAAGCGCTTGTGGCAGCGGCACGACTGTCAACCACGGAGGTAGCGTGGCGAGAAGTTGCGGAGGAGCGGAATGGCTTACTCCAGCAAATCGCCGCGCTGAAGAAGGAGAAGGACGGACTCGTCGCGTCTCTGGTGGAGCGGGACCGGGCTCTGGGCGATGCTTCAGTGGACGCATGGGATGCTATGCTGGCCCTGGAGAACACCCTGGAGGATCTTATCGCCAAAGTGCGGCCCCACTCCTTTGGGCCCGAAGAGCTGTCGCGGACCCTTCGCCGGATTGGGGATGCGGCCAACATTGCCCGCAGCTCTGCGATGACATTCGGCAACCATTGCTCGTACGTGACGTCATGCCTGATGTGCGCGCTTCTGCAGCACCGGGGCTGCCAGCATATCAGCGGGCTGGCTGATCCCCATTTGGAGATGCCGGCCGGGGCTGGTGTGATGTCTGGTGCCGTGCGCGCTGTTCGCCGCCCCGTGCGAGTCTTCTACAAGAGGATCTGGGAGTACATCGGGAAGGCTGCGGCGCAGGTCGAGCTGTGGAACAGCCTATACAACAAGGGGGACATCGGTTTGTGGCTGGATGAGGTCCCACGACGCGACGAGGGCGGCCCCGAGGGCCCGGAGGGCGGCGCGAACCCACAGGTGTGACGCCATGGTCTCCGTGCGTTGGTGTGCGTTGTAAGACGAGGCGTTTTCCTTATGAATAAAGTGTAAGTTGCCTCACCGATGTGCTGATTTGTGTGCCCCCGTGTCCCGAGCAGTTACTCGACCGGGGCCGGCTGCTGGTTTTCTGACCTTGTGACCCAGTGACGCCTCCGGCGTTGGTGGAGGGCCGAGGAGTCGCTGGACTTCTAGGCAAGCCGGGCTTCTTTGAGTGAGGCCCCGGCGCGGACGCGCATTAAGGAGGAGCCTGCCGAGTAGCGGCTTTAAGCACCCTAGGATGTGTACACTTAACTGCGCACCTTTGTAAACATCTTTCGATGGATGCACAGTATAGGGGAGGGTTTGGTTGAAAAATGGTGTCTGCGCCTCCATTCTTGTTTGCGATGACGTAATCTCGTGGTAGAAAGGCGAGGTTACACCGTGCCCGCCTACATACAGCGGTCCGGGCCTAGCCCTTGTGAGTGTAAGCTGCTACCACGTCTCACGCCGATTTTACAAGGCGCATACGGAGGCGAGCCTCGAATACTTTCTGTGCGATCACTGCGAGATGCACGCGGAGGCGAGCCTCTAGTGCGTCTTATTAGGACTCATGGTGCAAGGATCGTCGATCACGCGGTGTTTATGCTCCAGAGAGTACGCATAGAAATAATACTTATGCGTGCTCGGGAGCATCCGCGCCTTGTTTAGACTCAGTAGAGTGCGCAGGGACAACATCCGCATCTTATATATACTCCGTAGAGTGCGCACGGAGGTAGGCCTCACGCTGCGTCTTATTTAGAGTCTGTGGACTGCGGCGGAGGCAAGCCTCCGCGCGTTGCGGGTGGTGAAGGTGCGTGCGGAGGCGGACCTCAACACTACGTCTTATTTATACTCCGTAGAGTGCGTGCGGAGGTGGACCTCAGCGCTACGTGTTATTTAGAGTCCGTGGACTGCGCGCGGAGGCAAGCCTCCGCGCGTTGCGGGCGGTGAAGTTGTGTGCAGAGGCGGACCTCAACGCTACGTCTTATTTATACTCCGTAGAGTGCGTGCGGAGGCGGACCTCAGCGCTACGCCTTATTTAGAGTCCGTGGACTGCGCGCGGAGGCAAGGCTCCGCGCGTTGCGGGCAGTGAAGTTGCGTGCGGAGGCGGACCTCAACGCTACGTCTTATTTATACTCCGTAGAGTGCGTGCGGAGGCGGACATCAGCGCTACGTCTTATTTAGAGTTCGTGGATTGCGCACGGAGGCAAGGCTCCGCGCATTGCGAGCGGTGAAGTTGTGTGCGGAGGTGGACCTCAACGCTACGTCTTATTTATACTCTGTAGAGTGTGCGCGGAGGCGTCCCTCCACGCGTCTTTTTTTATACTCATACCCGTGTTTTTCACAGAGAGTGCGCACGCGGACACGTGTCTTTGTTTATACTCATGCCCGTATTTTTCACGGAGAGTGCGCGCGCGGACACGTGTCTTTGTTTATACTCATGGAGAGTGCACGCGAAGGTAATCCTTCGCGCGCTTCTTGTGGGAAACAAGACGATTTTTGCAAACGGTGAACTTTATTAAATTCCCATTTGCGCGGGTGAACGATTACAAACGGTGGGATATTGACCACTGACCGTTTAAGGACGGGATCGGCTGTGACTGTCATCGCTCGGTGATGAGGCGGGGCACGGTGGGAGCCCCTGCTGCTGGGGTAACGCGCGCGGGGGCCCGGTGGGGTGCTTTCCGGAGCTGCTAAGGATCTTCGCACTTGCACACCCGGCCTAGGTGTTTCGCCGTGCCTCGTGGTGTGGACCTTTGCTGCCGAGCTCTGTGCGCTGAGCCATATCCTGATCGCCGTGGACAGTGATGATGGCCCGCGGTCTAGGGAGCTTCATACATAGGAGGCCATGATGTGGGACTGCCCCGAGAGAGTTCAAGATTGGCCGCCCCAATATAGCGTTGTAGGGGTACGAGATGTCGACAACGTCGAAGGTGGCGTCATCACTCCTCACATTATCGTCTCAGCCAAAGGAGACTTGGAGGCATATCTGGCCCAATGCCCACAGAAGTTGCCCTCCGAAGCCTTGCAGAGGGATGCCCGAAGGGCCCAATCGACTTCGGGGATCCCCATCTGATTGAAGGCCACTGCGAACAAGAAGTTCGCGGAGCTTCCTCCGTCCACCAGGACGCGTCTGACTTCGCATCCTGCGATGACGATCTGGACGACCAGGGGATCATGGTGAGGGAATTCCACTCCTTCAGCGTCAGCGGACGTGAAGGTGATTTCGTGTTGTGCCCACTCCGGTGGCGCTTGCGCTGGGTATACCGCGACGTGGTGTAGCCTCCTCGCATAGGCCTTCCGCTGTCGCGCCGAGGCGAACTCCAACGAGGAGCCCCCGGAGATGACGTTTATGACCCTGCGCTGGGCTCCTTTCGGGGCTTGCAATTGCAGGAGGCCCCCTCCAGGTTGCTGCATGTGGGCCTGAATCCGCAGGGGGCCTTCCTAGGGTTGTATTCCTTGGCCCTGGGGGTGTTGGATGTGAGCCACGATGGGCGAGCGCGCCTCAAGGTTTCTGTCTCTGGCGACGCTCTGCCGGAGTGCTGCAATGGTGGTGCACGCACGCGTGTCATGGCTGCCCCGACCGTGGACTTCGCACCACTACCCAAGGTGCTGTTCATTGTACTCTTCGCGGGCTCTGTCGTCGTGACCCCGCCTGCGTCCCCGCCCCTGGCCACGGCGCCCTCTGCCGCCACGACCAGCAGGGGCGTTGTCCTCGAAACCACCCTCGATGTTAAAGACGTAACGAGGTTTCTGAGATTTGCGTTGGTCGTGCTTGGGCTTGTCGCTCGACGAGTCTTTGTGCTGGGCCTTCTTGCGCTCGGAGGCGTCCTTCGATGGCTTCTGCTTACGCTTGCCTTTCGATGAGCCCTCCTTCGGCGAGCCATTGTTTTGTGCCGAGCCTTCCGCCTGGTTGGTGTCAGAGTCGTCGCCATGTCTCCGCCGCGCGTCCTCTTCCGCTCTAGCGTACTCTTCCATCTTGTCGAAGAGCTTCATCACCGTCTTGATTGGTTTCCGCGCGTTGTATTCGGCCATCGGTCCCGGGCGGAGGCCTTGTATCGCTGCATTGATGACGGTTGTTTCATTGACGTCCTTGACCTGGCAGCGTACTTTCGCGAAGCGCTTGAAGTAATTCGAAGCCTCTCCGACGATTTTTGCTTGACTGCGGAGAGCTGGTCCGCGTCGACGCGCTCGATGTAGTTTCCCTGGAAGTTGTTGTAGAGTCGGTCGCAGATCTGCTCCCACGCGTAGATGGACTATGGCTCGGTGGTGAAAAACCAAGAGAGCGCCACCCCCTGCAATGCGAGCGGGAGCCCCTTCGCTTTCGTGGTGTCATCTCCGCCGGCGGCTTCGATGGCGGTCTCATACACGCGCACGAATTCCCGTGGGTCTGTGTCACCTTTGTATGCTTTAATGACACTCGGGAACTTGAAGTCCTCCGGCCACGTCGCCTGCTGTAGGCCCGCAGAGAGTGGGGACTCCGGGTCCACGCGTCGTAGTGGGACGCGGCTGGACATGGGGGCGTCGCGGCTATCCGCCCTCTCCGGTGTGGGCTCCGATGCGACCACCGGTGGGGCCTGTTGGCTCCGATCCTCTTGCATGTACCGTACGGCTCCGCGGAGATCCGTTAGCTCCCGTTGAAACGCGTTGAGGGCCGCCAGCAAGGCGTTTTCCACCGTGGACGTGGTTGGGGCCGTTGGCGCGCTTGGGGGCGCGACCGGAGCGGCGGCAACCACGGCCTGTGCTTCCGGACTGCCCGCTGCGCTGGTGTGAAGAACTCCGAAGCCGGTGACGAAGCCCGCGTTGCCGCCAGGACCGCTCACCGTTCCTGCATCGAGTGGGGGAGCAGACGCCGTGCCTGCGTGGGCATCGGCGTTGCTGCCTCCGACCACCCGAGCACCGCTGTCGGTGACTGTCACGGTACCTGCAGTGGGGTTACCTACCATGCGCGGGGTGGTGTCGACCGTCGCACCGGCGGTGGCGGGGTCAGGCGTCGTGGCGGTGGTGGCGGGGTCGAGCGTCGCGGCGACGTTGGTGGGATCGAACGTCACGGCGGTGTTGGCGGGATCGAGCGTCGCGGCGGTGTTGGCGGGATCGAACGTCACGGCGGTGGTGGCGGGGTCGGGCGTCGTGTCGTGAACACCGGTGTTCGCGACCGCCACACTCGCATCGCCACCCACGCCCGCGGCTGCCAATACTGAGGCCCTGGTATTGACGCGGGATTCCGCCGCCCCCACCTTCTTCTTCTTCGCCACCGATGATGAAGCTTTCTTTGGTGCCATACCTCTTCGGATCTAGAGGCTTGCTCTTGTCCTCCCCACGGACGGCACCAACTGTTGTCGTTACAGACCAAACAGAGAGAGAGAGTATGGTAATGGAGAGTTAGGTGAGCAATGGCTTAGGGTTTCTCCCCATGGCCTGTGCGGTATATATATATATATATCCATATGGGGAGTGCTTTTACAATTATACCCTTACATCCGAGTATTCCCCTCAGGGGCACTCATGTCATAACACATGTCCCATTTTGGGCCTTACATTCCTCTAACAGGCCCGCTGGGCTCAGGTGGGGGCCACCCCTACAACAATGGTATTTATGACTTGATCACATATCTAAAAATAGAATTAAGAGGCTTAGTAATTCTAAAATTCTACATTTTAAGTGGAAAATATTTGGCATTTGTAGGGCATGTATAATGGGTAAGATGATCCCGTGCGTTGTTTCCAAAGGTGGAATGAGCCTTTTGCCGTTATTCATTCTGAAATTTGTAGTAAAATGTCTACTCCCACTAGAAATCAAAAGATTTATTTTATCACATTCATTGATGATTATTCTATATTTAGATATATGTATCTTCTTAAATAAAAGTCGAAAGGTTTTGATATGTTCAAGACATTTAAAACTGAAGTGAAAAATCAATCGAATAGAAAGATCAAAGTTTTGAGAATTAGTCGTGGAGGAGAATACACTTCAGAAATATTAAATGATTTTTGTAAATAGTATTAAATTATTATCATTATACCATACCTCACTCCGCAACAAAATGGTGTTGTTGAAAAAGGAATAGAATACTTATAGATATGGTTAGATCTATGATGGTTTATTCAGATGTTCCTTTGTCTTTTAGGGGGAAGCTTTACATACTACTGTTTATTTATTAAATCATTCGTCATCTAAGGCTATAACGGTCACTCCTTATGAGTTGTGGACTGGAAGAAAAATTGCAGCCTAAAATGACACCAAGATTTTTTTATTAGTTGTTCTTCGAAATTAAAAGGATACATGTTTTATGATCTAGAAACAGATAAACTAGTGAAAGACATAAATGTAATATTTTTATATCAAAACACACCTCATCGTGCTAAGGGGGCAAGGATGGAACTATTAGCAACTCCATTGGAAACACAGATAGATACATCTAGTATTAATTCTCACACTTAAGGAGGTTCACCTCCTGAAGGACATACAAATCAAACTCCTAGTACTTACGTGCTTAGGAGAAGTGGGAGGAATTTAAGTACACTTCAATATCTATATGATTATTATTTATTCCTGGGAAAGTTTACTCTAAAATTTCAAATTTAGAGGAAAAGCCAAAGACTTGTAAAGAAGCAATAAACTGCTCACAATCTAAACTATGGGTGGAAGCAATGTGGGAGGAATTAAATTTGATGATAAGGAATAAAGTTTGTGAACTTGTTAATCTACCAAACTGCAAGCTCGTAGGTTGTAAATATTTTATTTTTAAAAGGAAATTAAATGCAGCAGGTTTAGTGTAAAAACATAAAGTTGGATTTGTTGCTAAAGGATTGCACAAAGAGAATGTATTGACTTTTGTTGCTAAAGGCTTTACACAAGTGAAAGATATTGATTTTATAGAAACTTTTTCTTCTATTACTAAATTTAATTTAATTCATATTATTAGTGTTTTGATGGCTTATTATGATCTTGAATTTCAGCAAATGGATGTTAAAATTGCTTTTCTTAATAATCTTTTGGAGAAGAAAATATATATAAAACAGTCGAAAGATTTTGGAGAAAAAGAAAGTGAAAATAAGGTTTGCAAGTTAAGTAGATCATTTTATGATCTTAAACAAGCTTTACATCAATGGTACATACTTTTTGATAATGCTATCAGGTGATATGGTTTTCTAATGATGAAAGATGATCATTGCATACGTACAAAGTTATGGGTAAGTGTTTTATCTTAATGTCTTTATATGTTGTTGATATTCTCATTGTTTCTAATAATAAAAATGCATTGATGGAAGTGAAATCTTTGTTGTATTGTAAATTTGATATGAAAGATATGGGAGAAGCTTCTTATATTTAGGAGTAGAAATCCATAGAAATTGGAATAAAAGGATTCTTGAATTGTTCCAAAAGACATACCTTGGAAGTGTTTTAAAACAATTTTATATGGAAAACAGCAAACCTGTTAATGCACATATTGTGAAGTGAACTATACTCAGTGAGAAATTATGTCTAAATACTCCTAAGGAAAAAGGAAACTATAGTCAATGAGTAATTATGTCCAAATACTCCTGAGGAAAAGCTGGAATGAATAGAATTTACTATTCTTCAGCTTTGGAATGTCTTGTGTATACTATATTATTCACACGATCTAAACTTAGCAATGCCATTGGAATTCTTAATGGATATCAGAAGAACCCTAGGGAAGACCATTGATAGCAAATCAAATATGTATTGTGTTATGTCAAAGGAAATATGGATTATTTATTATGTTTTGATGGTTATAATCTTCAGTTGCAAGGTTATACTGATGTTGATTGGCAAATTGCTTCTGGTTATCTATTTACTTTGGCAGGAGGTGCTATATCTTAATGCAGCAGGAAATATGATATAGTTGCCCTTTTCTCTATGGAAGTTGAATACATTGTTGCATCTAAAGTAACAAAGGAAGGTGTATAACTAAGGGAATGTCTTGCATTACTTAAGGTTATGGAAAGTGCATCACAAACGGTCACTTATTTCATAGTAAAAGTAAATACATTGTAGGAAGATCCACTAACTAAGCCAGTTAGTTAGGAATTATTTTCTAAGCATGTTAAAGTTATGGGACTTCAGTTTATTGATTGAAATATTTTAGTCAAGTGGGAGATGCTAGGATTTTTATGTGACTTTCAATATTTATTGTGGTTATTGGCTGTTTAACTCAATGTGGAATTATTCATATTATTGATGCAAGTGATAGAGAATATTTTGATGCAAGTGAGCATCTATGGCGCATAGTGGTTCTAGTGGTGGCAATGGCTTGGCTGGGTTTGGCTTGTGTGAGGCTAGCCACAGTGGTCGTGCATGGCCAGATATGGCGTATAGTGCTGGTGGGCTAGGGGTGACGAGAGGGTCAGCGAGGTCGAGGATAACATCGCAGTGCCAAGGGTCGGGGTGCTCTGGGCGCGTTTAATTGTTTTGAGATTGAGGCTGTAGGGAGAATTGAATTTCAAGCTCACCATCACGAGCTCGACGGTGATAGTGGTTCTCAGCTGAAGATGGAAGGGAAAGGCTTTGGGATCATAATTCAGCACAAATGAAGGCTAGTGATCAACTCGGCTTGGCTTTATAGCCCGTTGATGGTGGTGACGATAGGAGCATGGCGTCGATGGTGTGGGCGCAAGGATGGCGTGCGTGGACCATCGAGGAGTTTTGGTAAGGTGGCAGCAGTGCTGGCAGCTGTGGTGGTGATGGGAGAGATTGAGCTTCCCACTAGCATGGTGAGTGGCAGCGTGGCACACATGTTGGGTGGATAGCAACAGTGAGGTCAGTAGTGGTAGTGGTGTGATGTGTGGCTGGGGGCGGTGTGATAGTTATTAAATGTCCGGTCGGTGAGGTGGCATGGCACTGTGCAATGGTTGACAGAGTTGTAGCTTGAGCGGTGAGGTGAGTGAGTGAGCGTGCAAACAATGTATCTTTTGCGGGGAAGGCTACAGAGAAGACTAACTCCTGGAATTCGGTCCCTAAAGATCTTACTCGGATAGCCCCTTTCATCTTAGTTATCAAAGAGCTAAGGGACAGGGGTCTTACAGGCTAGCATGTGGTGAGGGACTTCATCACGCATCGCATTAACCCTCTGAAGCGATGAGCACATCTCATGTGGATATATTTGGGTACTTCAGATTCGACCAGAGACTACGAGAATGGTAAGTAACATTCGTACTCAAAGTCGTAATTAGATTTACCTCTTTTGAGTTCTATGTATTGACCTCTTCATTTGTATGAATAGATCTTGATTTGGGGGAAATTGATTCGCGGGTCAAGGCCATTTGCGAGAAGGCCCCATCCCTTGAAGTGGAGGCTTCTCGTATCCTGGTAGATGTGTCTATCGAAGAAAAAGAAGAATGCCTAAAGGTAATCGAAGAATCGACTTCATCTTTAGGACTATATAATCATAAAGAACGACTAAATAGTTATTCTGCCTTCTTGCAGAACATAGGCATGAATAATCATTAGGATGACCAAGGGGTCGAACTGATGGTTATCGGAGAAATGGCGGAGAAAACCAAGGCTCCTCCGGTCAAGAGGTGTCAGCTAACAAAAGCTATCGACAAGAAGAAGGGGAGCACAAGTGTTGCCATTCCCCTTGCTGTCCTTCCTCCTGCTACTCTGACCAGCCCCATGAAGAAGTTTATTGCGAATATGGCTTCCGCAAGTGAGATAGGGTGGCCGTATTGAAACAACTGACTCCTAAGATCAAGGTACCCTCTATTACGACCTCAAAACTGACTCAATTGGTGCTTCCCAAGGCTTTATCAAGCGACTTAAAAAGGAAAATTGGAAGAGTTTTGTGTCTTTTGTGAAAGAGACTGCTACGGCAGCAGAACCTGTGATAAAAAAGGAGGCTGCCCTTGAAGTGGTCGAAACTGGTTTCAATCACCAAGAGAGGCAAGAAGGGCAAGGAGCAGTTATTGTTCCTTTGATCGAGCTCCGATCCAAGTCCCACACCCCAAAGACCTTCCGAATAAGGGACACATCTTCGACGACGAACATCTTGAGAAGGTGTGGTGGAACGGTCGAAGAGCTCAACCAACTCAAAGATTCTGGGTGGGTGCTCGTCAATTTTGTTCGTAGGATTATGAATGTAGGTATCGAGAACTTGAACATTCATACCTGGTCTTTTCTTGTTTCTCATTATTCTTCTTTGTCCAGAGAGCGTTGGAAGATATGACAACTGTGGCTGAGTACCATAGATAGCTTATGCTTCTACGACAAGAGAATACCGATCTCTCCAAAAAGGTAGCAGCATTGTAAGTTACTGATCTATGTAGTTGAATTCTGTCTTGACTACACATCTAGCCTTTCATGTCTGCTTTTAACCCTTACAGGTCTAAGCTCGATGTAGAGTTCTTGGCTGCTGCACTTGACAACGAGATGGCCGATACATAGAGGCTAAGAGAAGAAAATGCCAATTTATCAATAAACCTCATGAAGACCAATTCTACAGTCAAATCTTTGCAGGAGAAAATAAAATAGTAAGTTTTGAACTTAATACTGTTCATTTTGACATCTTTTATACCTCCCTTTAATCCTTTTCTTTAACAGAAAAAGAGGTTGAATCGAGCAAGTTCCACACTAAGTTCTAAGAGAAGGCCAAAGTGATCGGATAACTTACTTGTATCAATAAAGAGAAGGATGAGAGAATCAGGTTACTCAGTACTCGACTAGCGGGCAAGAAAACTTTACATTAGACCAGTTCTCTTAACTAGTATCTTGATAAGTATCGCCTTAACCACTTTTGATCTTTTTGTAGATGCTGTGGTCGAAATAAAGCGTCTCATTGAAGCCTTGACTCATAGTGATGAGGAAACGAAGTTGATGAAGGTAAGCCTTCCAGACTACGGTACTCTTCTCAATAATCTACTTGGTGAGTTTGATACGGAGAAGATGAGTCCTTCCGAGGACACCATATCCACAAGAGAATGATTTGATTACAAGCCAAAGCTATAGAGAAATATTTATTCACTCTGAAGACCGACCAGGCATAGTCGATTCAGGATGTGGTCAAGGGTGTTGTAAGCTATGCCTTGGTAAAACTCAAGCAAGCAACTAGAACTTCGACGAGGCTGCTTGAATCTGACCATCATGCAGCAGCACCTTCGTGCGATCCCTTCGACGAAATGGTCATAGCCTGATACTCGAGCAAGATCTTGAGTTGGGTTCTCGAGCAAATTGTTGATGCATTGAAACTCTCAAGCCTCCTGACACTGGTACTAAGCGCGCCCAGGCAAAGACCTCTGGGCAGCCAATAGTCTCCTCCGAGCAGTTTCTGGATCCCCAACCCCTGAGGCTGGTTGAGGCCGCCTTTTAGGAGAGTGATTATTTCTCGGATTTATCCCACGCTCATCAGAAAATTCACTTTGTTCATCACTGGAGGTCTTATCACCATCCTAACGAGGGGTGGCAGTGTGTGACCGTTGGGAAGCATTCGCAGGCCTTCCTCTAGGAGAGTTATTAGTATCTGCGGGGAGGGCAAAGGCCCGTCTAGAATCTCCACTTCCGGCGAAGGACCCCTCATTTGAAGAATCGTCCAACAAGATTCTATCGTGGCCTAGAGTAAACCCTGCCAGGTAGGGGAATTCCAGGTTATAACTATCTTCGGTTGGATTAGCACTCTACAACGGGAGGGGCGAACTCGTAGGGAGCCTACCCATTCTCTTTGCAGGTTCCACCAGAGAGTTACAACCACCAGTTGTTGATGGATCCCCGGAATCATAGATTCCAGGGCTCATTGAAACTGCCCGTGGGATCGCTGGGGGACTCAAACACTTGGAGGTAGGCCTGTTGTCACATTCCGAGTCCCGTTCATGGTCGGATTGACCCTTGCCATCTGGGAAAACCGGTTTCTCCGTTCGACGTACTGCCGTGGGGGGGTAAGGATCCCTCCTCAGCCTTTCCGACGGCGTGGTCTCTGAGATCTCGGGATGGATCTCTAGAGATATCCTCACTGTTGGAGGATAGCATTGTCTGCTCGACGTCATAGCAGGCATCCATGTCGATGTCCGTATAGTCAGTCAAGTCGAACCAGTTCTCCTCATTCCATTCCTCCGTCATGAGGACATCAGGAGAACCTACCGACGAGAAAATTACTGGGGTCTTAGAAGAAATCTCCTCACGGACGGCGCTAGCTGTCAGTGTTTTAATATCAATCTTATGTATGATTTCTTGGATTCTGGGAAATTCTCAAGACTAGGCTATGAACATGCAGAATAAAAATTCTCAAGACTAGGCTATGAACATGCAGAATAAAAATTCTCAAGACTAGGCTATGAACATGCAGAATAAAAATTGTTCTCAAGACTAGGCTATGAACATGCAGAATAAAGACACATGAATTTTTATCCAGGTTCGGGCCTTTACCTGGAGAATAATAACCCTACGTCCTGTATGACTATTGCTCAGAGAAAAATCGATAAGAAATATACTCAAGATATATAATGCCGTAGTAATTATGAGAATTATTCTATCCTCATCACTTCCAGTAATTATGAGAATTATTCTATCCTCATCACTTCCAAATTGCATGCATATTCCAATCTTTTTGGTCTCAGCAGAAAGATACTAGCTGTCTTATGAATGCTTCCTAACAGGCTGGTCTAAACAGCATGTACGTGTGCAATTACTCTTTACATTCCACCTAGCACACATCCTACAGGTCTGATGGTATAAATATTCCATCTTTGCATCATCTGGCTATGTTCCTTTTAAAAATTTTACATTAAATGCCCCTTTTGAACCAATATCTTCTAGATATATTAACACGGCATCCAGCTAAAACTCAGCAATATTTTATCATGCATTCACATAAATACAAACCCATGCTTCCTATTACATCTCTATATAAACGCTTGTGTACCATTCCATGATTCCATCACGGCATATTATCTCAATCTACACAGAGCCAAGAAACAACACAATACTAATTAACTAGGTGATCGTGAAGGGCAAATCAACCATGGGTAGGCAAAAGATTGAGATCAAGCCCATCCAGAACGAGAAGGCACGCCAGGTATGCTTCTCCAAGCGTCGCCAAGGCCTATACAAGAAGGCCAGCGAGCTTTCCATCCTATGTGGCGCAGAAGTTGCTGCTGTTGTCTTCTCACCTGGTAGCAATTGCTTCTCCTTTGGCCATCCCTCTGTTAACTCCGTCACTAACCGCTTCCTCGCTATGGGCGCTATGGATGACCGTGCCATGGGTGGTGGGAGCCATGGCGGTGATGGAGTGGTAGATACAGTGCATGAGATGAATCGCCAGCTTGCAGAGTTGCAGCAGTTGATGGGTGCTGAGAACCAGAGAAAGGAGAGGGTGCAAGAGGCACTGAAGAGGGAGAGTGGGGGACGCGTGATGCAATGGATGAACACGGATGTTAGGGCGCTAGGGCTAGATGAGTTGGAGGAGTTCCACAGAGAGCTCTCTGCGCTACACGGCATAGTCAATGGGAAGGTCTACCAGGTGCTGCAAGATGCCAAGCAAACAAAGATGTCTACTACCCTCCCTAGTTCCACCTATGGACTGCATGAAGGGCTTGATGTCAACTCCACGCCCAATGGTTCCCAAAGGGCTGGTGGATCTGGCAATTTCTTCAATGGCCAATTTGGCTTGTGGTGGCTATGAGCCTTCAAGTGTGTTAAGAATAGTCATGATCGGTCATATATGCAAGACTGATCATGCATAATATTTCTAGATCTAGTAGTGTGAGAGTATTTGTCATTTCTAATGCCGGATACATGTAGTCCAGCTGGATTCAAGATTTATTACTATTGGAATTCTCTATAAACCTTTCGTATGTTTAGATCTCAATGTTGTGATGTATAGGGGTGGTTTCATATCCAGTCTTGCATTGTCATATTGCACCTGCGCCTTTCTTGTTTTGTCGAGATCAGTAGATTGCAATGCACAACAGTAGTATGAATACATGCGTTTTCACCATGTGAAGTGAGAACCCATCAGAACATTGTGCACCATGTTCCAGGCTTCCGGCCCTGCCGTCATGTAAATTCACCTTCTTTTTTTTTTTTGCTATTTGCTATAGGCTGATAATAGCAAATAGGCTGATACAACATTTGGGCCATGTTTAATGTTTTGCCAGTGCAAGTGTTAAATGTGGCCTATGCATTGTTTTATACAACAAGACCATAGACTAGCACTGATGTAGGTTAGGACCAATACCACTCTCAGTGCGCATACTCCTTTGCGAGGAATAATATCCTTTGTGGATATAGATGTCGGATTTTATATCTTTTATCTAAAAAAATGTGCTCTGATAAATAGGGATTTTTAAGTATATTATGCTGGTAATGAAAAAGTGATAGTAGAAATAAAATCTGACTGTTAATTTGTGATGGTATTATATACTCTTGTTTCTTCCTAACGAGAATTTCGCCAGCAGAATCGACACAAAACTCCCTCTTCATCAAATCCACGAACCGGACTCCGTCGCTCGATCATGGAAACACGCGAAGAAAAATGCCATTCCCACATAATTAAAACAGCAGAGCAATCAACCATGACTGTATGTACTACCACTCACCTCAGGGCGTCCTCAACTTCAGAACTCACGGATGACAAGGAGATGATCAGCACAGCTGCAAACCGGCGGTCACCGGGCGCAATCGATGGACCGTGTGACCAAGCTAGCATCGGAGCGAGCGTGGTGGTGTTCATAGTGAGCGGCTGCTGCATGTGCCACGCCATGACGTCCCTCCTCGGTGACCTCGGCATCAGCGCGCGGCCGTGTACGAGCTGGACAAGGACCCTGGGGCAGGGAGATGGAGAGGGAGCTTGTCAGGAAGCTTGGCCACGACGCGCTGGTCGTGCCCGTGGTGTTCATCGGCGGCAACCTCGTAGGCGGCACCAACAGACAGGGGCGGAGCCAGGATCTAGACAAAGGGGGGGCCGACCCACCAAGGCGTCGGCGTCATGGGCACAAAGTGATAGAAGCTCTGTTGCTTGAGAACTGAATCGATCTTCTAACTCAATCAACTGTTGGTCGACCGCAACATTAAACACATCTATTTTATAATGGTGAAGAGTGGTGGTATTATCATTTTTGTTCCGAGATTTGGTCACATCCACGTACCTACAAATTGCGATGTGTAGTTAAACAAGTTAGATATGTACCATAAAAATAAAAAAAATATGTATTTGTGCTCATATTAAAAAACTGAAGGTAAGATAAAAACAAGGAGGTTTCAAGTAGAGTGGATTTTTCATAATAACAAAAGCATTTTACAAATCCATTTCAATAATGGCCATGAGTAAACTTTTTGCAAGAAAATGTTTTATTTGTGTCACTGAAATTTGATGCAGTTTTGTATCCACCACTGCAACATAGGTGTATTTCTTATATACAGCTATAAACTTCACCTAGATTTTGTATTTGCCATCCTAGTCAAGTCCTTTTTTTGTTTAAGATACAACGTGGTCCCTCTACTTGTATTTGTTCGTCATCTGAGGACACCAAAACTGACATGATAAACCCTCGAAAAATGTTGAAAGTTAGATGTGTAACTTATGTTCTCTTGTCATGCCTAATGAAATCTCGGTAGAACTCAATGGACTTCTACTTGCCCACTTTCACTAAAGAAACTTTTATGTATCATAGGAAATATTCTACACCTGGAGCCCAAAGAGTGAGCATTTCCAGAGCATCCATAGGAAGACAGGTGTACCTTTCAAATATATGCTTTTCTTTGATGATGAAGTCAGGAATGTTATAGCTGTAAATTCCCTATACCATATGGTATATGTCAGTGGTGCCTGGTGGGCCATTGGGGGGGGCCAGGCCCCTGCCCGCCCCCCCTTCTCTCCGCCCCTGCCAACAGATCATCTCTTTGCACATCGCTAGCGAGTTCATCCCCATGCTCAAGAGCCCCAGCGTGCTCTAGCTGTAGAAGAACACGTACATGTTCGATTATATATGCAATCCTAGCTTTCATCGAATGTATGTACAGCAATAATGTAACACCCCGCCCATCTGGGCCGGAATGCTACCACCATTGCAATCTCTTACCTTCCCATCAAATACTAGAAGATCGACACTAATATATTAGGGTAGCAGCGAATAGGTACATCATAGTTTTCCTCTTAGCCCTTACTCTAGCAGACTAGTAGAGACTAAATTAAACTGACAAAAGGTAGTACAGGGAGTGCTATTAGTTAGTGAAGATTATTCATATGCTACTCCCGCCCCGAGTATGACGTCCTCAACGGTCACCTAGAAATAAAACAACACAACAAGGGTGAGTCCAAGACTCAGCAAGTACATAATAGGACGATAAATACTATCAAACATGGAAGCAACTTAATCCAACCATAACATACTCTGAATTCAATGCCATACACATATCATCATCAATGCAATGCAACACTGCTCTACATGCACATTTGCTCATCACATTGCAAATACCGGTATTGCCGAGTGAACACCCGTCGATGTTCACCCATCATCTGGCCCGCCCATATCGGCACGGGGGTCTCTCCACTCCCGTGGAGGCCTACCGAAGTAGGTATTACTAAAGAGCACTCCGAATTAGTCCGCTAGCTTTACTCGTAACTAGGGACTTTCTCACCGCCCTAACTCTTGAGTGCACATAATGCAAATGCATATGCCATTGTCATTATTATTATCATCCATAAATAAGCATCATGTCATGTAAGCATCGCAATTTCACATAAACATTATCACATCTTGCAAATATCGCATAATCATAATCTCTGCGATCTACTGTTCTACCATGCACTTGCCTGTTAACCAAGCAGGGCGACAACGTCGACTCAAGTCCTCCACCTGAACAAGCAATAAATACGTCTTAACATATCATAACGAAACCAGAGATTAAATGGGCGACGACAATACTACACGCATAAACTGGTTCTGGCGTAAAAACGCACGGGTTTTAGGGACCTATCGGGCAGGCACCGAAACCCCCCTTTTTTCTTTTCTTTTTCTCCTCTTTTCTTTCCTTTTTCTTTTCTTCTCTTTCTTTCTTTTTTTCCTTCTCTCTTTTCTTTTCTTTTTCTTTTCTTCTCTTTCTTTTCTTACCCGGCCTCCCTCTCCCCTTCTTTTCTTTTGGCCGAGTGGCCTTATCCCCTCCACCCCAAGCCTTCTCTCTCTCTCTCTCTCCCATTCCAACCGGCCGAATGGGCCTCCTCCTCCTCCTCCTCACCAATTCTGCCCGGGGCGGCGCAGCAGCGCGCGGCCGGCTCGACGACGCCGACAGCTCCTCCGCCACCCCCTTTCTCCTCTCCTATCCTCTCTCTCTCGCACTCAGCCGAACGGCCGGCCCCCTCCCAGGCGGCGCACGGGTGTGCTGGCCCTCCCTCGCCGCCGGCCACTAGGCCACCGCCGGCTTCTGCTCCACAGCCCCGTCTCTCTCCCTCTCTCTCTTGCGCGCGGGACCCCACCCACACGCTTCTCCGAGCGGCGCTGCTCGCCCCTCGTGCGCGCGTGCGCGGCTGCGAGGCTCGTGGCGCCGTTGCTCGGCCAGCACGGTCGCGCCTCCCCGTGCTGCCTTGGCGGTCGGCACAACTGTTGACCACCTAGCACCAGATCTGCCGGCCGCCTCCCCCTACGCCACTCCACCTCCCTCGGCTCACCGGCCTCGGCTTGCAGCCGGCCGGGAGCCGAGCACCTTGCCCCCAACGGAGCCGCCGGTCACCGGCGTGGCGCCGGTGCTTTGCGGCTGGCTTCCACCACTCAGGGTAGTGCACCCTCCTTCCCCTACTTTCTACATGCATGTGTTCTAGCCTCTGTCTGCCTTTGCTTTCATGGTGTGTGCTTGAAGGAGAGGTGGGGAAAAACCTGCTCACTTGCCGGCTACCGTCGGCTTGCGGTCGGGTTGACGTCCAGCCCTCCTAGAGTGTCTTGACTCCTTCGTCTTCGTACTCCTCTCCTCAGGCTTCTCCTCCCCTAGCTCTTATTTGGCTGGCTTACTCTCAGTTGAGGAAGGAGATGGTGAAATGTTGCTTGGTTTCTCGGTTGGGGGAAGGAAATGGGCGTGCTGGTTCTGGCTGTGGCAGAGGTGTTGAAATGGGGAGGGTGGCTGGAATAGTAGAGTAGGTGAGGTAGTTGGTCTAATTAAGAGGCATGGCTATCACTCTCATTGTGAAATGCCGCTTCTGCCCCTCCCCTTTAACCTTGGCTGGTTATGGCGCTAAGGGCTTTTTGGTCCAATGGTAGCCCTAAACTATTTGGTGCTCTTTTACTGCGGCAGGTAAATCGGTAACAAGTAAAAAGGAATTTTCTGCTGAATGACGAAAACCCATAACGCAAGACGGTGCCGACCGGCCCTGGACGATCTGGGAACCTCTGAGAGCGCTACTTTTACGTGGCTTTCTAGACGGTGCCGACCGTTCTTGGGCGGTATGGGAACCTCGGCGAGCGTTACTAAATCGGCGTTCTAAAAGCCGATGGGTCTGACGGCAAAAACCGCCCTTACCTTGCCTAATTCTCTCTTTTGCACTTTAGTGGTATTACAAATAATCAAATAATAGAATTCGCAAAAAAATCGATGTAGAAGTAAGGGCATGGCTGATTTTCGTGGTGTGGCCTCACAGGCACACAAAGTCATGAAAATTAATTTTATGTCACTTATTTTATTTACAATTTTAACCTTTTAAAAATTCTACTACTAGTAGTGTAATGGTAGTATAAACTAATCTGAATTATTGAATCGCAAAGATTGAATAGCTCAAATTTATTTTAAGATACCGTAAAAGAGCTCAATAAATAATGGTGTAGTAGATTGTTGCAATATATATGACTCTTTTGTGGGTAATTATCTGCACATCCCTGGAGAACCTCCATCCCGTAGGATCCATCTCTTACCGTAAGATATATGTCATTTAAAAGTCATTTCTTGCCGTGTCACGTGTTCACGTGAATGCAGGAGTGAAAACGCCTCGGATTCGGAACGGATAGTGATTAAATCATATTCATATTCATATTTTTTTTTCTCGAATCTAAATACGAATCAAACAAACATCGGGTACAAATACGAATTTGGATCAAATTCAACTATTTTTGGGATTCCAATAATTATTTGTGGCCTCTTCTATTTAAAACATGATACATAATTGTTTTAAGACCCTACAGTGATAGTGGACGATGGAGATGCTGATGTGGATGACACACACAATTTTGAACTTAAAAACTGTTTGGAGAATTCACTTTAAAAGTTATCTTATTTATTTTGACTTTCAAAAAAAAAACAATGGTTAAAAGGTAAAAACCAAAAAAATAACAGAAGCTTCTTGTCAGACTACATGGTTACATGTATGTGTGCCTACTTAATCATCATCCATTCAAACTCAACCGTGTTGAATCGAGTTGCTTGTGCTTGGGACGATTCCTTGTTCTTTGATGCGCAAGGCGCTTGATGATTGTTGCTTGCTTGTTCTTTAATGCACAAAGTGCTTGGTTATTATTGCAGTCAATAGCAAGACCGATGCTAGGGAGGTGCGCTGAGGCAATGGAGGGCCGCGTAAGTCCAAGTGGAGCATCATCTCAAGCGGAGAAGCACGAAAAAAAGATAAGAATCATGATGAGACAAGTGTATACACGTGGTGTGCCGTTACACTTGAGCGTTTCAAGTGGCGACAGTCCTCATAGCAGGTGTATGATCTTGACAGCAAATTATTGGACATCATAGATTTCGTTGTGGTGGTTGCTTCAAGGAGAAACACCGTGAAGACTAGTGAATGGCAATTGAGGAAATTATTACGATACCGGATAGAGAGACGGTTTGCAAAACCACAGCAGTGGCCTAAGTAGTTCATATTACATCTTAGAGGATGAAACGTCTTATCGGGCTATTAGAGGCATGTGGAAATCACGCTTCGAAAAATGTACAAATGTGTGTGAGTGTAAAATCTATTTGTGTGTGGGTTGAGTCGGCAGTAGAAAGGATGAAAAGAATAAATGGCAGGGATAAGTTTCTTGTATTTGGGAACATGTTGTGAAGCGGCTATTCAAGCCGGATTCTCACCGGAGGGGGGAGATCGGACGGAGGTGCTCCCGCTGGCTGCTACCTTCTCACCGGCACGACCGCGGCACCGGCGGTTGGCAGCCTGATCCGGGGCCTCCGCAGCTACCCCCTTCAGTGAGAGATACTCCTGCATCACTGTCTCCTCCTGCACCAATTAAGAAAGTGTATTGGCCGCTGCAGTTAAGCCAAAGTACCAACTTTGTCAGGTAATTGCTGCGTTTGCTATCGATATACGAAAGTCTTCATAACACCACATGTGGCTCACCTTCTTCATGCTCTCGTTTTCTGATGACAAATCTGCAGCTTTTCTCGTCAATTCGTCTCGAATCGCCTAAATAGGGTACAAAAGAAAACATGAATTGTACCAGAGTTGAACGCCTTGGTTGCAGCAATCATTTATGCGCACCGCACACTATCTAAACCATTTAAATCCAGATTACCTGACGGCGAAGTATGGTGTGTCGTGCGGACTCCTGGTTGGCGAGCACGCGTCGCAGCGGCTTCGCCTCCTTCTCGCCCTAATATTGCGCACGCACGCAGCCGGCGGGCAACACTTGAAGGGAGATTGATTTTGACTTGGTCAATTGGAGGGAAGAATTCAGTTGGGACCGGACTGTTCAAAAGAAAAAGGATAAAAAAGAAGAAGGAAGAATCTGGGCAAAATGGTTATTTTGTATCATCGGGACAGAAAATATCACGATAATGGTAATTTATAGAATTTTTGGTTTTTTATAGTATTTTATAATTCTCTTTATTTACGATGGTATTTTAAAGTCGGAAGCGATTACAATGATACTAAACAAATTTATTTTTAATTGATCTTGATTAAACAAAAGCTGTGGTCACAAGGAGAAGTATTTGCAAACGGAACAAGCACCTTTTCTTAATTCGCGGTTCCTACTCCCTAGAGATACTCGCAGGTTTGGGCTCTGTTTGCTTGTTACTACATTAGAACCTTTGGCCCGGTACTTTTTGGCCTTTTTATAGTTTCTCGCTTCAGCTTCTTTATAAGCTCAAATAAATAGGGTGATTTTTTCGAGTGTTTTTTAAAGCTATTTCTCTAAATGATTTTCTGAGGCTAAAATCATGTGCAATGTTCACGTCGGAGTCTCCGCCGTCTACCGCCATCTGAAAAAACACAATCAAAAGCTATTAACCATAGTAAAAAAATCATCGGTCGCAGTTTAAAAGAATAGACCCAACAATCTTACAAACCTATGGTAGGATGGCATTCACATGCGTGAAAGCAGGTGCTCTCTCTCTCTCTCTCACTCGACTAATGGGGTATAGATAGGGTGTTAGGGATGGAATGGGAGTGATCGGTGGAATAAGATCCGAAATCATTTCAAGCTACTGGTATTTCTTATTCAGTAGAGCAGTTCGTCTGGGATCGACTAACCGGGAATAAAAACCAAGCACCAACAAGCAGGCCGGATGCGGCTGGACACATTAGTTGGCTGGATGGGTGGCGCACTATTGGTCTGTAAGATTGATCCAACGGCTGTGGTCCTGATCACCGGGCTGGGATGGGCCAGGCAGAGTGTCACGTCTACTCACTGGTTTTTGCTCTGCTTACTGCGTCTAGTAGAATTACAATCTCCTCTCAAAGAAAACAGGTAGAACGACAGTCTTACAAGGCCACGGTAGGCATGAATTCATCTCCCCCGAATAGCAGATGCAAGGAAGGACTAATCTGCGCTCTCTGGTCTCTGCTGACAAGCCACGGTCATCCATATTAGCATAGCTGAAAGTAGGTGAATTGATTTTCTGAAATGCCTGGTATGCACGCTGCACAGTAGTGCACTGCTGAAAGCTTGTCTCTGCATGCTAGAGTTCTAGACTGCTGCTGGGATAATGTCAGGAATGGAATAAGAGCATCTATAGTGTATATAACCCAAGGGGTCTTAAGGTAGGTCCCATCTAAACCTTAAGGCTGACTCCATAGTGTATATAGCTCAAGGGGTCTTAAGACGGTCCCACTTGACAGATAAAGAAAAATTGTATTTTAATGCTTGTGGCCAGGTCTTTAGCTTGAGGACCAGCCTTAAACCTTTTTTACTTATAGCCTCCTTAAGGTCACTCCTATAATGTATAAGGTTGACCTTAAGGTGACTTAAGACCCTCTATTTTCATATACTACAGATGCCCTAAGAATTGAAGTGCGGCAGTTGAAAGGTGGGAATGAGATCCCAAATCATTTCTAGATAGTCATATTTATTCCCTTGCTTGATGCCGCAGCAATCCTTCTTCTTAATCTTTTCTTTCTTTTCTCTTTCTTTAGTAAAGAGCACTGAATTTGTTTGCTTCAGAATTCAAACAGTTGGCGCAGCATCTTCAGCTGTTCAGCCATTGAGATTGCCGTGTGTGCATTAAGGATAATCAAACCTCAGCGAGGTCGATTGTAAGTACCATCAATAGCTAATTAGTTCAACAGTTAGGTTTAGGAATGCCTTCAGTAGACCAAGTGGCAGACAAGCTTTATTCCATTTCTAGCCCACAAGGCATTCAGTCCAGCAGCGACGGACCCCATCACAGCACAGCATTCCCGGTCCCTTCCACGTCCATTTTCGATAAGCTGAGCTGAAAAGCATGCAAGCGAGTCTCCCTGCAAGAGATAAGCATTATTCTGTGTCCTCCACTCGCCTAAATCATTGCCACTTTAGTTCAGCTTATCAAAATGGCTGGGATTTGGGCGAGTGCAAGAGGACACAGAATTCATACGCGAAGTAGTCGTAATCTCTTAGATCAGCACCAAACGCTCATAAGTCGTATTCTCTGGCCTTAATCATTGCCACTGTCCCTCTGCGGCTCTGCAGCTCCAGGGAAAAGAGCACCAGTGCCACTGTTTTGGATTTGCTAATTGTCGCTGCTGGTAACTCGTGCTGGTGTGATGTTGCAGAGCAAGTGAGCGTTGTCCTGCTTTGAACCAGTGACGTTCCTTGAAAATTCAGATGGTCTTATGTACACTTCCTTCAAAAAAGAAAATGTGTAATACCCTGATGGTTTTTAGCTACGGCTAGTAGGTTCAATAAATAGTACTGGCAAATAGAAACCAAAGCCAAAAAAGAATAGGGTACATGAAAGGATTTACTTTCCCATTAACATGTGTCCATTGTGTTGTCGGTACCAGATTTTTAAATCCGAACCCTCTGTATACTACTGCACTAGTCCCAGATCAAAGTCTTCATTGAATCCACACACAAAGTAGTTGTAATCTCATTCTTAACCTTCATAATCCTCTAAGATTTGTTTTGAATGTAGCATGTGAGTACATAAAGTACTCCGCTAGTTTTGGAAAAAATGCAGTAGATGCAGGACTTAACAAAGAAAGGATAATATGATTCTTTTACATAAAGCAACATTTTATTTCAAATACCAATATATATTTTCGAAAACATCAATTTAACAAAGTAATTGTAATAACTGAAACTAGTATAATTTTTCTAGTGAAGGTTCCAACCACCAACACTAGTAGACAGGCTCTAACCACCAAGGTTCAAAACTACGGGTTCTATCCACCCGCACTGGCTCCATTCGCAAGGACACACTCTCGAGAGTTCCAACCACTCCTGAGTTCCCAAAACTTTTACTTTTGAAATCAAAACCAAAGATCTACCATGTGAAACGCACCTTGCCCGCCCTTAACCATGGGCATGACTATTTGAATAGTTTTACACTCTGCAGAGATTATACTGCTTTACCTACAAGACATGATCATCTCATATTGTCACGTGATTAACACACTTCGTTGGGTGTGCGGCGGAGAGATCATGACAAGGTCTTTACAAAGCTCTGTTTTGACCTAGTTCTGCTCGCTAAGGTTTTGCCTCCATCCGACTCACTCTTGCGCCTAGTGTGAATGTCCATCTCAAACACACTTTAACCCAAACAGAACTAAATCAAAACATTACTAATTAATCAGCCAGGTTCAGCCCATATTGAACATGTGGTTGTACGATAGTGTTCAGTTTGGACAATCACAAGCGTCGGTCCTTAATTAACTCGGGCGGCACATTCACAATACAAGTTCTCGTGCTAAATATCACTACTACAGAAAATGTCATCACAGACAGTTCAAAAACGTCATCACAGACGGTTTTGTGAACCGTCTGAATTTATGGGTCAGTAATAATACGAGGTCATCACAGACGGTTTTTAGTTAAGAATCGTCTATGATATATAGTAATCACAGACGGTTCTTAACTAAAAACCGTCTGTGATATTTATAAATCACAGGCGGGTTTTAACTAAAAACTGTCTGTGATTATAACTATCACAGACGGTTTTTAGTTAAAAATCGTCTGTGATATTCCCTTCTACTACTAAACCTATTTCTGTTTATTGGCTAGCCTCAGGAAATGCTAGCCATACCCTCTGAAACAAGCAGATTAACATGTACATGTATACATCCAATTCACATCTCAATTCATTTCACAAACATACATCCATTTTTATTAAGATTAGAGTCTACCATTACAATATCCCAAAACAACGAGCAGGTTACACAACAAGAACAGAGAAAAAGCAAAGATCCTCTATGCCTTCTCGCCCCTGATGCAACGCATGAGCTGGATGTCTTTGACGCCCACCATCGTCGGCGTTGATTGAGCGTCTTGCCTCCCGTAGACTTGTGCGTCGTCTGCAAGGAGGAGAACAGCAAGGAGGAGGAGAACAGCAAGGAGGAGGACAGCAAGGAAGAGGAGACCAGCAAGGAGGAGGAAGAGGACAACAAGGAAGAGGACAGCAAGGAAGAGGAGGCTGGGTTTTGGTTATATTTATAGGGAAGGGAGAGGGAGGGAGAGGTGGGAGTTCGAAATTTTTGGCACGGGAATGGAGAGGCGGAGCTACGATCCGTGGGGTGAGGATTGGTGGATTTCTATTGGCTAGAATTGGGTTGAGGAGGATCGACGGGTCCAGCAGTCAGATTATCACAGACGGTTCTATATATAGAACCGTCTATGATGAATGAATATCACAGACGGATCTATATATAGAACCGTCTGTGAATTAGAGCACAAAATTTTATATACCGACGCAATATACACAACTAGTCTGAAAAGATAAAATAGAAAAATTTTATATAGCTTATATATACTCATTTGAAAGGTTTCGATGAGATCTACAACTTTTCAGTTGAAGCAAAATCCAAATTCCGAAAGGAAGACCAAGAAAAAGGGCACAAACAGAAACCAAAAACTTGCGACGCAGGTTTAGGTCCAAAGATGGCCAATTTTCGGGGTATTTGTGGGCAACTAGCACAAGCAGGTCATTTTTTTTATCGGGCTTGTCGTTAGCTTTCCAACGAGTACAAGAACGTCGAAAACGGACACCGTATGCAAAAGTTATGTCCGTTTTACTGAAGGTGTCTCAAAACTGAACTATACTCGGACTTAAGCGGGAAAATATGAAATTTTGAGGGATTGCAAGGCGGGAAACGTATCACAGACGGTTTTATAATAAAAACCGTCTGTGATAATCTGGAATATCATAGACGGTTTTTATTATAAAACCGTCTGTGATATTCCAGTATCACAGACGGTTCAGCAGTAAGAACCGTTTGTGATACTCCTTTTTCCCGCCACAAATACCACAGACGGCCTCCAAATTAAAATCGTTTATAATAGTGTACATCACAGACGATTTCACAAAACCGTCTGTGATTTGGCGTCTAGTATTAGGCTTTCTGTAGTAGTGTATGCACCAACACAATCTTACCATCTACCTAAGTCTAAAACCAATTTTCATCATTTTATTTTATTTTATAAACCAATGGCAACACCTATTGCCAAACGTTTGATAAAAGTAGCGATAGGGTTATAATGACCGAATAGCTTATCTAAGCAGTTACTACCATTCTAAAGTTATCAAATAACATTATAATATCAATACGAGACAAAGAAAGCCTAGGGTGACAAAGGTAGATGGTTGTCAATATCAAATGAGGGCATAACAATTATCGGTTTAACTATTATCCTTAAAATAGAAGTTATCATTTTATGTAACATAGCAATGAATTTAAATTTGAAATAATAAAAGGATTTTGGAAAACATAGGTACAAGATGATCGAAGGAGACTTATCTTCTTGCACGTTGTCTGGACCTCCCGGCTGTGGATAGGAAAACTCTTCTGCGACGTCGAGTTCTAAACGTCAAAATGAGAAACCCAAATAAATAAATAAACACAAATAAAGTTACAAAATACTATATATATATATATATATATATATATATATATATATATATATATATATATATATATATATATATATATATATATATATATATATATATATATATATACACACAGTGGCGGACCCAGAACCAAATTTTAGGGGGGCTAGCGGGACATAATATACAATAGATAAATACACTAAACATAAAGCAAACTATATTTTGCAATCCAAAATCACACATAATTAGAATAGGAACATAGTAAAAATACAAAATACAACAAATATTGTACCTTGTTAATAAATAATGTGCCTTCCAATGCCCATAAATATATGTAAACAGTTATCTGCACACCAAAATTATGAAACTTAGTTATGAAATCAGAAATTGTATTTGTAAATAGTTATAAAGATTGAAAAAAGGATAAAACATACCAGTAACTAGGATTGAGTAGTAGTTGTGCAAGTACGAGGCAATAGTATTCTACGAGATTTCATGCTTTGAAAGCGTTTTCTAATTCTATCATCATCAAGGTTTCTAAAAATCTCTCGCTCAGTGTAGCATATCATCAAGTCACTGAACCACTCATCCGCTACTCTATTGCGCAAATCTGTCTTGATAATATTCATTGCCGAAAAGACTCTTTCAACAGATGCCGTTGCTACTGGAAGGATCAATGTTAGCTCAATGAGGCGATAGACCAATGGGAATGTTCTATTTTTTCCTGTTTCAACCATCTTTTGAGCTAACTTTGCAATATCACCACATCCATGGAATTCTACACTTCTCTTGACATTGAGAACAAATGTTTGAAGCTGATTTCTTAACACCAAACGGTCAGCTATGTCAAAATCATCAGCATAAATCTCAGCAAGTCGAACAAGCTTATCTACATCAAACTTGGAGAAAGAGCCTCTTGGATCAAGACAAGACATGCATACCAGTAACTCTGAAGAAACTTCATTAAACCGATGGTTCATCTCTGATATAATGGCATCAATAGCAGTAATAAAAATCTCAACATGGTAATAGTGTTGGTGAGTCACTGTATGCTTCCTACGTGCAGACATACCTCTAACTGGAATGAGTTCTTCCATAATTTGGCACATGAATCTCATTTGATTCACAAAAACTTTTTACTCGCTGGAATAATGGCTCCCATCCATTATCTCTCATGTCCTGCAAACACATTTTCACATCTACAAGCAAATCCATAGCTTCAACAATATCTTGATCTTTCCTTTGCAAAGCAAGTGATAACTCATTTGTAATGCTTAGCAAGTCTATTAATAAATGCAAGATAAAAACAAATTCAAAGCTTTCCATTTTCTGTATCAATCCAGATGCTCCACCATGACTTGATGGTTGACATGCATCGTTACTCACAATCTCTAGTACCTCTAATACTGCCTCCCACATTTGGTAAATACGTAGTATGGTTTTTAGATGAGTGCCCCATCTAGTATCGGAAGGTCTAGCTAGGCTCATTTCTTGATGCAACCCTTTGCCAGTGACAACCTTATCATTTTCTAGCTTTTCTAACAAGACATCTTGATGTTTTGCAAGTAATGCATCCTTTCTTTTACAAGATGCACTCACAGTGGTCACTATTAAGGGAATATAGTTGAAAAAATCAGCAATAGCTCTACTACAACTTGCAACAGTCACAACCACTAACTGCAATTGATGCGCAAAGCAATGGACATAGAAAGCATACGGATTCTCATCTCGGATCTGCCTTTGCAAGCCATTAAATTCTCCTCTCATATTTGAAGCTCCATCATAACCCTGCCCTCGTAACCTAGAAATTGGTAATTGGTACTCTCCAAGCAAATCAAATAAAGATTCCTTCAATGCAGCAGATGTACAATTTGATACATGCTTAATACCAAGAAACCTTTCAAGAACCTTTCCTTGATCATTCACAAACCTGTACGCCAATTGCCACAGATTATGCTAAGTTAAAACACAACCACATGATTACACAAATAAATAGAACAATGTAAAAACATAAAATAAACTACCTCAAAATCACGGCCATTTGCTCCTTTATTGATGTATCTCGTGACTCATCAATTAACACGGAGAAATTCTTATCTCCAATCTCCTCCATAATCACCTTCGTGACCTCTTGCGCACAAGCTTTCGCAAGATCCTTTTGAATTTTTGGAGAAATCATCTGACAATTTAAAGGAGCTTTATCGAACGCTTTCTTCACTTCCTCATTCTTATCTTTGTACCACTCAACCAATTCTCTAAGATTTCCCTTATTGATGGAAGTTGAAGATTCATCGTGTCCTCGAAAAGCTTCACCTTGCATTAGAAGAAATCTTGCACAATCTAAAGAAGCAGTCAAACGAATTTTATATGCAATTTCTGACTCTCGGCCATGATCAGAAAGTCTTTGCGTCACACTTGCCCTTTGATTTTTAAAATCCTCACAGTCTCTTCTTGCAATGTTGTGATAACTACTAGGTCCACCAACATGTTTATCAAATGTTCCTAAAGCTTTCTTCCAATTAGAATATCCTGTTGTTGTAAATACATCACTACCAAATTTTTCAGACCTTCCAGGCTTCTTGAAAAGAAAACAATAGAAACAAAAGGCCGCATCCTTTTCCACACTATATTCCAACCAATCATATCTATTGTACCAAGATTGTTGAAATGCCCTTGAACAATCATTCTGTATTTTGTGAGGAAAATCATGGCCTTTTGGTTGGGTTGGACCTCTCAACAAATACGCCCTCCTCACTTGATCTCTAATTTCATTGGCATACTCATTAATAGGTATACGATTTGCTGGATCAGCGATGATTTCATCGGGACTAAAATCCATCCGAGCTTTCTTTACTTGACTCTCATTAGTATGAGGAGTATTACTTGTATTGGACAAAAAATATTTATGCAATGTTCGTTTCTCCATTTCTTGCAACTCTATAAATCAATAAATTACAATAAATAACATTAAAATACCTACAAAATCACTAAATCACAATTACACAAATTTAAAATATAGGTTTGTGTTTCATACCTGCAAAATCAGTAAATCACCACACCAGAAGAAGACAATGTCTCTGAATTTCCTCAACGAACTGGCCTGCTGAAGAAGACAACGCAAGATTAATTATAAAATAAACTAAAGTTACTTTTTAATCTATCAACATAATTTTAAATTGAAGTCTACTGCGCTACTACCAACACAATACTTTTTAATCTCTGATTTAATAAATAAAAAGTTATGAATATTCAACCTTAAACCTTTGTGTTCTCTACTTCTCCTTTCTCAGAGTACCGCAGTACCAGACAACTGTCGGGCGTGGGGCGTCGGCAGTCGGCGGCACAAGTGCACAACCGCACAAGCACTAAAGGGCAAAGGATAAAGCAGACAAGCAGTAAAGGCTAAGGCAGTCTTCGGCCTCTCGGCCAGATCCCCATTCCAACCTTTAATTTGGTCTCGCTACGCCGTTCTCCGCCCTGCGCCCGTGCGCCGTTCTTCGCCCTTTCCCCTTCTCCGCCCTGCGCCGCTGCGCGCCTGCGCCCTCCGGCCGACCGGGCCTCCCGCCTCCGGCCTCCCTAGTCCGGCCCCAACTCCCAGGCCCCAGCCCCTCCCCTCTTAGCCCGACCGGGCCTCCCTCTCGGCGACTCGGTCTCCTGTTGCGCCGCCTCGGAGGTCGGAGCTCGGAGATCTGGTGGCTGCTGCTCCTGCTCGGCGCAGCGGCGAGATCTGGCGCGGCGGCGGCCTCGGCTGCTCCTCTGCTCGGCGAGATCTGGCGCGGCGACGGCGGCTGCTCCTCCTCGGCGACGACGGCCAGATCTGGCGCGGCGGCGGCCTCGGGCTCGGCTGCTCCTGCTCGTGCTCAGTGGACGGGCGGTTCTGTTGGCCGCTGTGCTGAGCTGTTGATGTGTTAGGGTATTTTTTGTGGACTTTGGTTGATGGCTTGATGCAATTTGTTTTCGGCCTTGTTACCTTGTATGCGGCCCAATTTTATTGTCATGTTTATTGGCCCAACTTTGCTGCCCGTAATGTTGTTCTTCATTGGCTCGGCCTCACCGAGAGACTGGCAGACCGCAGCTCCGGCGCGGCCGGCGGTGGCTCCTGGCGGCATGGCGCCCCAGCCGGAGGAAGGGGGGGCTAGGGGGGGTACCCATGCTCCGGCCGGTGGTAGGGTGGGCGCCAGCCCCCCTTGACCCACCGGTCGGTCCGCTACTGTATATATATATATATATATACTGGAAGGCGATTTATGATTTTATATGAATTTGAAAATTTGAACGGGTACAAACGAAGTTAAGATGAAGAAACACGGCTTCCGAAAGTGTTTGCCGTGGTCGGAAGGGTCGGATCTTTAGAGAGTGGTCGAAAGCTACCGAGTAGTCGAAAGGCTATGGTAGCGATCGGAAGTCGAGGTTAAATGTGGTCGAACGGCTCTGTGTGGTCTTTGCCATCGAGTGGCTAAAAAAAATAATAACTGGTCGGAAGTTTAGAGAAGGGGTGGTATTGGTCGAAAATGGTGATGGTTGGAGGCTTAGAGGTGACACCGGTCGAAAGTTTAGAGCGAATTTTGGGTATTCAGATTGGAATCGGGATTTTGAGATTTTTCTTTCAGTATTACACAAACAATCCAAATAAAAATCCACACAATTTAAAATAATTAATTTAAAATTAAATTTTTGAAGAAAATGAATTTTTGGGATGTTGCTTGTACCCAATCCAATTTGTCTCTCTTTTCTAACAACAAAGCTTTTCATTCAAATTGCGTCTGCCGTTCTCCCAGCTGTGGGTTCAAGTTCATTCAAATTGCGTCAGCATTGCCAAGTTAATTAACCGCAGGAATTTACTGCCCTGTTACTTACAGAGAGGTAGATTAATTTGGCGCCAACTAACCAACATTGCCAAGAAGAACATGGTAGCTAGCAAGCTGTGCTGTTCCTGTACAATGTAATACGACTGAAACCAGGACAGCGAAGCACACAGTTGTCACATGTCTTATTGCAGCTCGCTGATAACTTAAACTCGATCGCAAGAGTCTAACGAAACCGCGTACGCAGACAACTCTGACGAAACACGTATGAGGGAACCCACAAGAAAACAAATCCAAAGATGTACTAGTGTAATTTATGGTTTATTCATAACTAACATCATGTGCACATGCGCATGGCAAATTTACATCCTTCACACCTTCACTTTCACTTTCCGCTGTGTATGTAACCAAACACTTCGAATTCACCTTGATTTCTCTCGGTAACAATTAAACATTAAAAAGAAGAACAAATGCATGGCAAAATGTACATGAAAAATGGCACAAGTAATATATGTCCATCCAATGAACAAGAACAACAAGAACAGAACCAGTTCAAGAAATCTCGAGCTACCAATTCGATGGACCAGTCGATCGATTTGCCAAGAAACAAACCAATTCGATCGATGGATTGTTCATCACTTGCGGTAGCACTCAGCGGGGAAGCCCTGCGGGAACCGCCAGCCGTCGGCGCAGTAGTTGTAGGACATGTAGTTGCGCTCGGCCCAGGCGACGGTGCCGAGCCCCGCGGCGTCGAGCTGCTTGTTCATCCAGGCGTCGGTGCCCTGCGGGCACGACGAGGAGCGGCCGTTGTTGACGCAGGCGTTGGCGTAGTAGCCGCGGTAGGAGACGACGAAGGGCGCGTTGCTCCAGTCGATCTTGACGTCGCCGTGCCGCGTCGCCCAGTAGCTGCCGTCCCACAGCGTCGCGTGCACCGTCATCGGCTTGCTGCTCGGGTACGCCAGGTCGTCGTACTTCTTGAACGACCTCACCGGCACGTCGTCAACTTGGAATCTGCATGCAGCCATCAATTCCCAGGAGGATCACGTTGAAGCTCCTGGACTGAATCATTCAGATATCGACTAACGGAGGGATTGGATGCGTACATGATGTTCTTGGGGTTCCAAATGATCTTGTAGGTGTGGTAGTCGGCGGTGGGGTCGAACCAGAGGTAGAACTGGTGCTCCTTCTTGCCGTCGCCGTTGGCCCACACGTTGGTGTTCATCACGTACGGGTCGCCGCTCAGGTTCCCCATGAACTCGATGTCGATCTCGTCGTGCCCGTCACCCTCCCCGGACGACAGCTACACGCGGAAAACGGCATAAGATTTTTGCCACTCTCCGAGAAAAAGAAAACTGCACCGATCCTAAGGCGAAGTAACTAAGGCAGCTTTGCTTACGTAGAAGGAGGTGACGGTGCCGGCGGAGTTGCCGCGGACGAGCTTCATCTGGACGGCGAACTCGCCGTAGAGGTACTTGTCCTTGGAGCTGAAGGCGGAGCCGGAGGTGCGGTCGAGCGTGAGCGTCACCTGCTGGGTCTTGCCGTCGTCGTTCACGCGGACGTGGTCGCCGCCGATCACGTCGAACCGGTCGTAGAACCCGGCCTCCGACAGGACGGCCAGAAGGGCGAGGACCGCGAGGGACAGGTGCAGAGTCGACGACGACCTCGCCATGGTTTCTGCTGCTCGTCTAGTGTGCTTAGCTAGCGAAGATGTTTTGGCACGGCGAAGAATAGGAAGGAGCTGGTGCGGCTTTATACTGGTGCTCTGCTCCGGCTGGTGGGGGGCCGGGTGGCTGGCAAATGCTTCTGTCGGGTGGGCGCGAAGCTTCGGATTATGGTGATCAGAGCATGTTTCAATGCCAGAATCCGGGCTAATCTAGCGTTGTTGATAGAGTTTGCTGCCTGTCCAGATCAGGGTTCCATTCCCCCGGCGGGAAAACAGCCGGTGAAAATGGCCCCAACCGATTGAGAATCATAGCCTAAAAAAAAGAATGTCTATACAATATTCGACTATTTTTGAGGACAAAAACAGTCAGATTGATCTGGGGCGTTAGATCTCCATCCAACGGATCCACTCATACAAGCCCCCTCCAAAAAAAATGACCCCCTCCAAAAAAATTGATCTAGGACGTTGGACCTCTATCTAACGGCTCAAAATCTGACTGTTTTTGTTCTCAAAAATAGTCGAATGTTGTATAGACACTCTAAAAAAAAGGGGCGTTAGATTTCTAATCCAATAGCCCCAAATCTAAATAATTGTTAAAAAGAAAACATCCAAGTAATGTCAAGACACACCCGAAACATAAAACCGGCTGACTTTGGATTTAAAATTCAAAACTTTTAGGAATCTTTAGAATTTTCAAGCCACTTAAGAAGATCTAATTACCAATAATTTCGAGTTTTGTTGTATTTTGTGATCCGAATCTGGTCTGATCCGATCACTCTAGTCTTTACAACCGCTTAAAGTTCAATCAGGAAGCAATATGAACTGATCAGATGTTATGATTAAGGTCATTTTCATATTTATTATGGATCTTGCATCGACCTATATTAGACATGGTGTTCTAAGGTGTGTGTGCGCTGACTGAAATCAGACGTGGCTACTCAAAGTGACTTCCACTCTTCTTGCTAGAAATCGCACGTCCCATAAAGCGAGCAACAAGATTAAGAACAAACAGAGGAATCAGACGAAGTGCCATGCATCCCCTGGTCGCTAATCGCTAATTATTGCGTTAGTTGGGCGTGTTTGTTAAGCTCTCCGCCTCACTGATAAAATCATCAGGCCACTGATTGATGACTAAATTAATGAGTTGGCTGGTAGCTTCACTTGTACTCGATCCCCCCTGCCTTTAACCGCTCATGGATTTGCATGGGATGGCGAAAATGTACATGTAACAGCATGTACAATGCAGTGGCTTAGTGTGGTATTTAGCAATGAAAGGTTGATTTTTCTTACCACATGAGACAGGCATGGTGTTTATTTTGTAGCATCTATGTTTAAGGAGGTATTAGTATTTAGGGATTGTTCACTGCACAGTCGACTAAAAATATTGTATATTTGGGGGAAAAAACTGTTGCATATATTGATGAAAAATATTGTAAATATAGATGAAAAATATTGTAAATATAGAAAAAAATATTAGCAAAATCGGCTGAAATACAAATTTTTTCAGTCAATTATACAATAACATTCTCGTAGAATTTAACATGGCCCAAGCGTGGATGTTTACGTGAAGAGTAGACGAGGCGCAGCGCGGCGGCTGTGGCCTGTGGGTGGTGGTTTGCTTGTTGCCGTCGGCTACGACTGCCGTTGCGCCGTCGCCGTCCGTCTCACGGGTCTCGCTTTCAGACGCCGCGCGGCGCCCGTACACGGGAGTCAGTGGCAACGACGGCAGGGATAAGGCCGGCGATGCTGGTGGCTCAGGGAGGAAACCGACAATGTGGCTGGTTGTGCTCGCCGGTAGGATCGATGTCCCTTCCTCGTCGCAACTGCCTGTGGCCGGCCGGTGCTAAACGTAATCCAGAGCTAGCAGATACTGGCTGGCTGAGAATTTGGTTCCACAAAAATACTGGCTGGAATGGGTGCTAATTGAATGCATCCTCGTGAGGCATATACACGCATTGTTTTTCTTCTTTTGAAACCCATGTACACGTATTGTTGGTATCATGTGCGCGCGTGTGTTTTGAGGATAAGTAGCCTAATGGTTTAATGAATCAGAAAGGTGTGTAAGTCGATTTTTCCAGGACCTTGGATTAACAGTGTATCATGCAACACATATATACTGATTTAGGTCGAATCAAATCATTCTGTGACTCAAATTTTTTAAAATTATCTATTTTTATAAATTATCTAGAAAAATCTGTAAATTTATATATTTCAATTTTTTACTTCTCCTAATAATAATGGTTCATTACAACAAATATGAATCTACTCACATGATCCTTCGATTAAAATTGCAACGGGATTCATAGTGCATACATAATACTTGGGTTTGGCCCATGACAGGCAAGGGAGGAAGGAGCAATCCATGTTTCACGGGGTGGGTGTCGCTTGTTCTAGCCGTTTGGCTCATGGAAATTTGGAGCCTCATATTTGCTTCACTCACTGCCATGTGATTGCCTGGTTGGATCATGCGCGTTTCTCCATCTGGTGTTGACCAGCCAACCGTTGCGTTGGGTGTGCATGCGTTGGGCGTTTCATCGGCCTATGTAGCCACTTTCCGCCTTGGTCTTCCTGTTGACATATTATTATGTAGTTAATTATCTTTTCCCATGGAAAAACCAAGAATACGTGTGTTCAGAATCTGTCCCCCCAAATCTTAAATACACTGAGCTAACCTCCACTTAACTTAGGCTCTGCTCATTTTAGTTTGAGATTCTGGTATATTTTTCACCATTTATAAATTTCGTTTTTTCTGATTTTTTGTTTTTTTAACCTTTTTGCCGGTTCTTTTTTCTATATTTATTTGCATTGTCCGTGATAGGCTAATCTGTTTTTTCTATTTTAAAATTTTTAAATTTTAGTTAGGTTAAATATGCCACCATCAGCTATAGTGAAATTTCAACCAGTTACAGTAAAATTTCAACTATAAATCATTTTTTAGTCCAACTGAGCGACACCTTACACTGTTATAGGAATTGAATCATTTTCTACGAAATCACGTAGAATTCCTGCATTTTGAGTCCCTATTTGGAACGCATGCGTGAGCTTCACGTGAAATCGTTCGAATTTCTGAAGAAATCGTGAAAAATTCTCATGTTCCAACGGAGCCTAAATGGGAGATACTGCGGCTGTGACTCCTGAAAACAAAAAAAGGTGGGAATGCAAATGCGCGTTGCGTCGTGGTTCTTGGCTCGGGGCTCGCGCGGCCGGCGGTGGGTGAACATGCGAGCGGCGGTGGACGCGGCGGGATGAGGGAACAGGCAGGCACGCAGGCTGGTATTAAATTCGGCCGCGCGCGTACGCCACAGCATCCGATTTGCCCCGGCGTACGCGTGTGGCTGGTGAGCTCCCTGGAAACGCAGCACACGTTCCTCTCGAGAAAAAAGTGGGGAAATAAACTCGCGGCACATGCAACATGACAACGGTTTCCAGCGCAGAATGCAACGGCTTCGGCAAAAGTGAACAATTCCCCCCCCCCCCCCCCCCCCCCCCATAAAGTTGTGGCTTCAGTGGAGAGAATCAATGGAGCTGTTCTTTTAGCCGTAACTGATGGCTTTTAATTATACGTTTTAAGATGGTACTAAATAATAGAGATACTGATGTAAATGACGTACATAATTTTAGACTTGAATTGTCGTTTGAATAATCCACTTTAAGAAATCGTTCCGTTTCAATGTTTACCCTTTCGATATTTGGAGAAATCAAAAGCAGAAGCTAAAAGCCACAAACAAAACCCCAACAAACGGTGCCTTACAACCACCACCATATCGGTGATCACTAACAAAAATGGACAGCACAAAAAGTATGATCACAATCTGTACTGCCAGCGATGTCAGATATATGCGCCTAATGATTGGGCTTGCTTGCACATTAGTATTATTTGGAAGCCATAAGCTCCACATAAGGCCATAAAGATCTACTGTTAGCAGTAGGATATGTAATCGCTTTTTGGACAAGCAAACATTAGTATCTAGTGTATATTGAATACAACCATGGAGTACAGGAATGCAGTACTGTATAACAGCTTATTTATGGCTACCAGCTGAATGTGTAGCACCAGGATATGCATGCAATGGCTACGGTTTCGTTTGTTCTACAGCAACAGACGGAATGTTCCCCTCCCATTTTGCTACATACAGTTTGGACATTTGGTCCGGTTGTACCTAAATTTAAGAAGCTAGACAAGAGGGGACCCCCTCTCACATAAGAGAAAGCAAGAGTGCCAGGACGTACTAGCGTTTCATTAAAGAGGAGAAATCATGCGCTGAAATGAATTCAAGTATGCATAAAAAATAAAAAAAAACACATTACATGAGCATATAATCCTCAACCGTCCGTGCTGCTCATTTCGACTTATTTTTTACTGTTTGGCACTGTTTGAGACTTATTTTGCAATGTGGTAACTTTTTAGCGTAATTTAATTTTAAAAAATAAAAATAAAAAAACAGGTTAACCCATCACGAGCAATGCAAAGGAATACAGAAAAAGGAAAAAAACCAAAAAACAGAAAAAACTAGAAAAATCAAAATTAAGAAACTAGAAACCAAAAATTGAAACTCAAACGAGAAGAGCCTAATTCACCAATAAAACAATTAATAGAACATGATTAACTGATCATGCACCTACATGTACAAGATGGCTATAGTCTGGAGTAGCTAGTTAGCGGTCCTGTTTCTAACTCTTCAGCTGATGTTCTACTAAGGGCATTCCCAGTGGTAGACATTGCACAACAATATCTATAACCTCTACATCATGTAAACACTATAATAGACACTACAATTCCAGTGTATAGTTTCCACCGGTGGACCCAAACAGTAAATCCGTAATCTCCTTCCAATGCAAAAACTATTGTAGATAGATACTAATCTGCTTCTAATACAAGTTTTTGTTGTTTCTTTGTGTTAGATTTTGTGCCCAAGCAGTATCTTGCATGAGACACTGCTTCCCACTCTCTCTCTCTCTCTTCTTTAATCCCCTCTCCACTACTTAGCAGGTTAATTAATGTTATAGACATTGCTGATGTAGGATGTAGGTCACAATTCATCAGACTGTGACCTATATCCTACTTGGCATGCTAATTAATATCATGGACATTGTTGATATAGGATGTAGGGTATTGGGAGTGCCCTAACAAATTCCAACAATGATTAAGGCCCTGTTTGGATCCCTCCATCTAAAGTTTAGTTACTAAAGTTTAGGTCTAAAGTCTCCAAACAGATGGTCTAAAGTTAGATCTAAACTTTAGCTAACCCCTAAAAAACACTTTAGACCATTAGTCCACCAAAGTGAACTAAAGTGGTCTAAAGTTTTGGGTTCTTAGGCACAAAGACGTGTTTACCCATGCATGTTGGTCTCTCACCTCTTATTTAATGGCTGACGCACGAAACGAGGAGAGGTAGTATGGTCTTTTTAAAACTTTAGTCCTATCCATTAGTACAGGATCCAAACAGGACCTTCGACTAAAGTTTAGTGGCTAAAGTTTAGCCAACTAAAGTTTAGTCCAAAACTTTAGACAACTAAACTTTAGACTATGAGATCCAAACAGGGCCTTATAGAACATAAAACGAAGAGAGAAGAGACAAATTCTATGATGGGATGGGAACACGTAGCCTTCAATTTGTGTTAGCTTGCCGCCTTAACAGAGAGCAGGATAAAAAGAAACATTCTTTTTACATGGAAGAATGGGAAATTAAGAGGAAGGAGTTGCAGCAAGAAGGAAGCTAAGCAAGGATGGGCCAACGGCGTGGTGGTGGGAGCGAGGATATTGTTCTCACTCAATCAGGATTGATCTCTACAATCGATATTGTGTACCTTATTTAATCAGAGTATATATACGCATGTGGATTCAGAGCATAAAACTAGAGGATGGGCACGGTAGAGGTCTCTATATACGATGCATAGGAGTCATATGCATGCCATTGCGCATACAACACATAAGGTCTACTTCCAGATACACTACAACTAGTACAGTAGTACAGTAGAAGTTGCCACAGCAAGCAATGCGTTGCTGACTTCAATTTTTAAAATAATCAATTTTTAATTATTGATTATAGTATTATATCTAGTTTTTTTTTGCAGAAATGGCCTTCTGTCGTCGCACGGTTGGGTGACATGGGCAAGTCGCCCAACTGTTAGGCTGTTAGGTGACATGAGTAAGTCGCCTAACGGTTGGGCGAGTACTTGTTGCCGGCCTGTCCTTTTCTCTTTAACTCAACACTCTCATGGGCTCTCTCATCATTTCACTCGCAAGAAGAACAAGAAGAGCTTGAGAGAGTAGGAAAAAAAGGGAGAGAAGGAGGGGGAGAAAGTTGTGAGAGAAGCATAGAAGCTCGGGAGAGTGAGAGAAGGAGATGGGGAGAATTAGAGGAGCTCGGGAGGGGGAGTGAAGGAGTGGAGAGAAGCTCGAGAGAGGGAGTGAAGGAGACAAGAGAGCTCGGGAGAAGGAGAAAAGAATAGGAGAGGAGATCGTGAGGTTGTTGAGCAAGACGAAGAAAACTCGTTGATAAGAAGCAAAGGTCTTTGCATGAAGGTAATAGCCTCATCCGTTCTTGTTCTCATCCAAATGTAGGCAACACGTAGCTATGTATTTGTTTAGTACATATTTAGTGAATGCATGTTGACAAATAGTAATATTTGTAGTGAGAAATCAGTCATATCAGAACCCACAACATTGGAAGTGCATTACGGTGTTGGTACCATTTGTGAAGGTCCATACGGTGTTGACCTAAGCAGTTTCCCGCAAGTTTGTACGGTACTCCTGGATGTAGAGAATTTTCGAATCAGAGATGTTCTAGACTGGCTCACACACAGCTTCTCCTTGGACTCCCGAGGTGTGCAGTGCCATTTTACATGGGCTTTGGAGTCGGTCTACCACGAACATTAGGTGGGAGTTGAGGAGACTAATGAACACGATTACATGGATGGGACTTGTGCAAGGCTGTCGGCGACTTGGTTATGAGTGCATGCTACTTGTGCAACCATGTCCGAAGGGAGACATAGGGGGTCCAGTTGGTGGGAGCATCTCGGGCACGCAGCGCATGGTTTATCAAGAGGAAACGGTGGGCGATGTTATGAAGGCAGAACTAGAATATCGCACACCACATGCTCAGCACACTCAACAGGTGGATGTAGATGTTGCTGAGGCAGACCATAAAGATTGCACTACACAAGCTGAGCCCACTAGACAGGTGAACACAAGGGAGTATGTCGATAGCATTGTGCTTCAGATGGAGATCGGTGACTGGATGGCCTAGGCCAAGGAGGAAGCTTTATAAGAGGATGGTGATGACCCTTCTGATAAGGACGAAGGTCCCATGCTGCAGGCATGGAATACGGTGGATGTTAAGGGTCTTTTTGTACACGACGAGCATGAATCACCGTGGGAGTACCATGCTATGGAGGTTCAGCTTCATGCAATGTTTGCTGACAAGGGATCACTAAAGAATGCTATTAAGCTATGGGCCTTATCCATGCAGTAGATGTTTTGAGTCCTAAAATCTAGTTCAGAGCAGTACACTGTGGCCTGTGAGCCGATTGGCTGTCCTTGGCGTGTGCAGCACGCAGACCTAAGTACAAGACTTACTGGATTGTCTCGAAGGTTGGGCCGCACTCCTACGTCCTTAGTAGTGTTTTGCTAAAGCATCACAACTTGACGTCCACCTTCATAGCCAATCTCATGTACGATGACATAGCGAAGAAGGACTAGAGGCTAAGCACATCATGGTGGCTATTGAGCAAAAATTCAAGTACAAGATTATATATGCCAAAGCATGGCATGCGAAGTAGAAGGCTTTGGAAAGGAGATTCAGTTTTTTTAAGGTGTCTTATGACAACCTTCCTCATATGCTCGAGGTGCTGTGGGACAGGAACCCAAGCGCACACATTGTTGTGAAGGACAAGCTATCCAGAAGACTACCCTGTTACCTGATTTTGCAGAGGGCCTTCTTAGCCTTCAGTGCCTACTTTGACGCTTTCAGGCACATGTTACTAGTGATCTCAGTCGATGGGACATTTCTAAAAGGGAAATACAAGGGGTAGATCCTAACAACAATTGGCGTTGATGGCAACAATCAGATTCTACCCTTGGCCATCGTATCCGTTGAAAGTGAGAATTTCGATAGTTTGTTGTGGTCCCTTCAATATGTGAAAGAGGGAGTAGCTGGGGCATGTTCTGATGTCTGTATAATCCATGATTGCCACCCCGTGATGATGAAGGCCATAAGAAAACTTCAGCAAGACCCGGAGGAGCCGTTCTCTTGGCCAAACATGAGAAACAGATGGTGCATTCACCATCTGGGGGCCAACTCTTCAAGTAGTTCCCACCGCAACTATTAATAAAGTATTCAAGATGCTGGCCATGCAGAACCAATAGCATAAATTCGATGCGCTATGAGAGATGTTGGAGGAGCACACTAAGAAGCACATTGTCGAGAGGAACAAGTGGTTGACCATTCCTGGGGCGGTGCAACCCAAACACCTCACACCATTGCTGGAGCTTAACCCTCCTGATGTGATGCAGAGGACCTCGAGAAATATCAAGTGCTTCTCCCATTGGATTGAGGCTGAGCCTTTGGAAAAGTGGTCCTTGTTGCAGGACACGGACAGTGCAAGGTATGGCATAATGACCACTCGAGAGACCATGTGGAGATGACCACATGTTTATGATGAGTAATTGACAAGTATGTTGCAAAGATTGAGTTTGGTTTGAGTGATTTGTGCCAGGTCGGCTTTTGGCGCAGTCGGGTTGATTAGACGGTCTTATTGCATATTATTTCTATTTTCTCCCGATTGGTCGTTTGGGCGATTTCGTGCCTGAGTATGGTTTATTGATGCTATTTATGCTTATATGTGTCGAGCGGTGCTATTTGATGTGTTTCTTGTCTGTGATGGCTGCAGGACGTCGAGGCGGAGTCGTGGCGAGACACGAGGTGACCGGACTAGACACAGGCGGTGTCGAGGTCAGAACGGTCGGATGTGTCGAAGACGTCGGAGACTCGAGGTGGTTGCGAGGCTTGGACGACAAGAGACACGGAAGCTTCCCGGAAGGTGCAGGAGGGGCGAATTGGTAATTTCGTGAGGCTGCACAAGCGGGAGCGGGTTCCGTTGGATTTAGCGGGCGTAACGGGTTGGAGACCCGTTAGCCAAAGGCTATAAATAGGAGTGAATTCCTGGTTGTATGCATGGCTTTGGGAGAGAGTTAGGGTTGTGCTTGAGTCAAAAGAGCCTTTGGAGAGGTTGTTTTGCTTTGGACTTTAGTTAGTGAGGAGTTGTTGGGAGAGACAGAGGCTCTGTGTTGTTTGTCTCCTCTCTCTGTGTTGTGTTCGTGTGTTTTTCCTCTCCAAGAAGCATGTAGGGTGTGAGTTCTTGGCTTGGGAGAGGGAGAGGATGGATTGATGAACTTGTAATCATTCCTCTTGTTCTAATATCCATGCGTATGGGGACTCCTCTGTAATCGTTTGATTGGGAATGAAATTTCTGAGTTTTTCTCCCGTGCTCTCTGTTTTGCCTTCGATGTCCTCTGTGGGTAATTTCTGAGATTTTCGTTTTTGCATTGTTTCTTGCTGTTTAGTGGTAAAATGGGTTGCTTTGTGATGGGAATAGGTCTCAAGATCATTTGACTGGATTCTCCCTAGAGCAAAGAGAATGAATCAAGGATTTGCATTTTTCAGTTCCCTATTCTTATTTTCCATTTCTAGGGTTTTGGTGCATTCCAGGTGTGAGACCCCGGAGTAGAAACTCCTGGACTCCCTGTGCATTACAGTACTAGTCCCAGATCAACGCTAGTACACACAGTTCAAACAGAAAAGATGATACATTGCCAACAACGCTTTATTATCATAATCGAGATTACAGACCTCGAAGCCTTTATTACAAATGAGGTTTTAAGACCTCACACCAAACAGAAAATTACAGCGGAAGCAAAAAGAAACTAAAGCAAGACCCATCAATACGCCACAGGCAATTGACTGGGGAAACGCAACCTAGTTCTCCGGAAAGCCTTCGACGAATCCATCCACGAAGTAGTCGTAGTCCACCTCTTGAGCTTCGATCTCCTCTGAGAGTTAATTTGAAGTGTAGCACGTGAGTACATGAATGTACTCCGCAAGTCTTGGGAAAGATGCATAGATGCAGGGTTTCACAAAGGAAGGCTATATGGTTCTTTTGCATAAATCAGCATTTTATTTCAAATCTACATAATTACTTCAAAGGCCATTTGATAAACATCTTTGTTTTTCATAAATGAAATTAGATAAATAACTTAGTGAAGGTTAAACCACCAACACTAAAATCTTAGGCTATCTGCCAACTTTCAAAACTCAGGTTAAGCCACCTGATCTGGTTACACCACCAGATTTAAATCACGAGAGTTACACCACTCCCGAGTTTGACAAACCATTTTATTTTGAAATCAAAATCAAACTTCTACCATGTGAATGCATTCCTTGCCCGCCCTTGACCGTGGGCACGGCTATTCGAATAGTTTTACTCTGCAGAGTTTGTACACTTTACCCACAAGAGATAAATTATCTTGATAGTCAACATGCTTCCTTTGGCATAAGACCCAGATAAAATATCACAAAGCCTTTCACCTACTCCAGTATAGCTAGATACCACCCGCTAAGGTTTCACCACAACTCGAATCCACGAGTCGGAGCCCCCTCTTGCGCCGTATGAGTACAGTAAACCCTGTCCCTCACTATGAGTAACCAGTACACCCTGGCACTCAATACACCACTGGTGATATCTAAACTACACCTTTATAGGTTAGTTAGCTAGGTCGTACCCATATAGACTTGTGGTTGCACTGTTTTGCTCAGTTTGGACAAACACAAGCGTCGGTTCTTAAACGACCAGGGTGGTTCATTCACAATTCCAAAAATTCTCGTGCTAACTGCACCAGCCAAACCTTCCATCCACCCTTGTCAACTTTTCCCTTTAAAATTCATTTTTACTTTTAAATTAACAGTGGTAACATCCATTACCACTTTTCAAACAAATCATTTAACAATGGTAACATCCATTACCAATGTTCAAATAAATCATTCATCAAAACATTTAGCAAACATGCTACTCATTTGAGCATTATTACATTGATTTGCTACGCTAAGCATTTGCTAGTATTTAAAAATTCAACAGATGTAATACTAACTCATTATTGAGTCAAAGGGATATCCTAAGTTGACAATGGTACAAGGTAAACAATTTTCAATGGAAGGTATAACAAATTGGATATTTAACTAAATTTTCTAAATCAAATTATCACTTGATATAACATAAGCATGCAATAATTTAAAATAACTACCTAATCATTTTATAAATCATTTGAGCAAGTTGATCAAAGAAAACTTGCAAAACATAGGATCAAAATGATCAAAGGAGACTTGCCTTCTTGAATGCTATTTGGGTCTTCTTGCTGCGACTCGATGAATTCCTCGGTGACGTCGGTTTCTACGCGCGAAACAACAAAATAACCAAATAAATAAATACAAATAAAATCACAAAAATATAAAATATATACTGCAACATAGATTATGATTTTATACAAATTTAGAAATTTGAATCACTGGATTCGGAGATCGGACGAGGGAGAACGAGCGATTGGAAGTTTGATCGGTTTGGAAATTCCAGAAAATGCAAAACGAGGGAATATTCTCTGGAATCTTATTTTGGCTGATTTTTGGGGTATTTTGGAGTGTATGACATGTGGGGCCCGGTTGTCATTGGGTCCCGCTTGTCATGGACCAAAAATTTTGGCAAAGTCCCAACCGAAAATTGCATTGCATTGGATTTGAACCCACAACCTCATGTGTACATGCCTTAACTTGTCTCCCCTAGCCAAGTGGACACTTGCTATTTCTTGACAAAACAGCAATAACAAAACAAAATAAATATGGATGAACATGATACAAGAAGGAGACATGGAGGGAAGTCACGGGCATGCGCGCGGCCGGCGGGCTCGCCGGTGACCGGCGGCCGGCGGCGAGTGGCGGCGGGGTGGCCGGGGTGGTGGCGCTACTAACCGGCGGCGGCGGGGATGGCCGGAGAAGGCGGTGGCGGCGAGAAAACCGGCGACGTGTACGTAGGAGAGAGGGTGCTTCGGCGGCGGCGGCTTTTGGCGGCACGGGCGGCGACTCCGGTGGTCGGGGGCGGCGGCCGAAAGGTGGAGGAGGTGGGAGCCGGCCGAAAAGGAGGGGGAAAGGGGAGAGTATGGTGGGGAGAAGCCAATTTATAGAAAGAGAAGGGAGATGAGGGGATTTCGGTTTGAGAAAGTTAAAGGACGGGGAACGGCCGGGAGATTGATGAGTGTGATTAGGGCGTCCGTTTCCACGCTTTAATCGGGAGTTACGAGGGAGAAACGGGCTTCAATTAAAAGCTCCATTCGGCTCTAATGGTGGAGGAGAGAGAGGGTGGGAGGAGGAAGAAGGTGAGGTTGAAGATGAATATGACATGTGGGTCCCATGTGTAATAGAGAGGAGAGGAAGTGAAGGGGTACGGGCCGTCAGATTCGCGACACGTGGCAAGTGAATGGATAAGAGGCTTTGGATTTTATGAAGGGGTAAGTTGTGGTGGATGGCTAGGATTAAAACGTGGAGAGAGATTGATTTAATCTGAGAGCGACACGTGGCGGGCTAGGAATAATTTGATTTTTTTTATTTTCGGAATAAATTTCAGCAAATACTAGAAACTTTATAAACGTTTGGAAAAATAATATTTAATGTCTAAAAATTCCAGAAAAATTATATAATATTCCTGGAAGCATTTTAGACTTAGTAAAAAATATTTTTAATTTCAAATTTGAATTTATAATTTTATAAAATACTTTTTAACTTTAAAAATTGATTTTAAATTCTAGAAAATTCTCAATAATTACTTAAAAATTTAGGGAAGGCTAGGAAAAATATAATAAACTATTTTTGGCTTTAATAAAATATTTTAAATACATTTCCTTGTTTTAAATTTTGAAATTAAATCCAGATAAATCCAAATAAGATTCAAATACATTGAAATAATTAATAAAAATAAAATTTTTCAGAAAGCGAAAATTTGGGATGTGACACCAGGTTTCACTTCTTGAGATGGCATGAAACTTTGCATGTTGAGTCCCGAGGCTATTAAGTAGCTATCCTCAAAGTTTCATAGCCAAAAGATCAAAGTTGAGATGGGAATTTGATTTTTGAGGATGCTCTCCGTAAGTTTTCAGGTTTCTCCCAAAATCTGAAATATTTTGATGTACCATGTGGAGGTGACCCTGAGTGTGTGATGAGTAATTGACATTTGTTTTAGGAAAGTCGAGTTTGGTTTGTGTGGTTCGGACCATGTCGTTGCACGGTGCAATTGGTTTCGGTCGGACTTTGTCGAGCTAAGTCGAACGTGCTTAAGTAGTTTATTTTTTGATTTGATCGGTTTGGGCTTTGAATATTTCGTCTGATGCTATTGTATGGTTACAATATGTCGAGCGGTGCTATGTGATTTGTTTCTTGTCTGTGATGGCTGCAGGACATCGAGGTGAAGTGGTGGCGAGGCACGGGATGACCGGACTAGGCGCGGGTGGTGCAGAGGTCGGAGCGGTCGGGGTGTGCCGAAGACGGCAAGGACTCGAAGTAGCTGCGTGGCTTGGAGGGCAAGGAATGAGGAAGCTTCCTGAAAGGTGCGCGAGGGGCGTTTTGGTGAATACGCAAAGCTGCACTAAAGGAAGTGGATTGTGGATAAAGCGCCATGAGTTGGTGGAGGCTTAATGGGTAAAGCGTGGTGTGAACCCATTATCGAGGCTATAAATAGAGAGGTGCTCTCTAGTGCTGAAATTGAGAGAGTGGGTGTAAGAGTTAGGGTTTTATTTGATTCTCTCCATGCAATGAAATGAGCATGAAAATGAGTGATTTTTCGAGAGGAGGTTTGTGAGATGGATTAGGGTTTTACTCTTTGCTTGTTGAGAAAGAGAGAAGGTGAGAGGTTCTCTCTATGCTCTCCGGGCGTATGGGGACTTAGTTAGTGTGAGATTGAGAGAGAGATGAGCTGAGAATAACCCTTTGTAATCGTGTCATGTCTCTGTATCGATTTCAAGAATCTTGTTTCAGAGCCGTGCTATTTTGTTCTTCTCTATGCTTTGCTCTGTATGTTCATCTGTGATCTCTGTGTTTCGGCTAGCTGTTCTTGGTGGCCTTTCTTGAACCATTCTCTGTTTTGGTCAAGTCTCTAAATTTGATTGTATCCTTCCCAGTTCTCCTTTCATTTGGTTTTATAGTTCTTTTTATTAAAAAGGCTGCAGTGAATGGTCTCTAGTCTTATCTCTTGAGTACTCTTTGTGCCATCAACAAATTTCAAGCTGCATTTCCTTCGGATGCTCCTGTGAACAGCAGGCTGTTTTTTGTTGATACATCATCCTGACAACATGCATCAATTAGTCTATGTTCTCTTGGTACTGTTGCTTGCCAATTTGCTCACTATTTTTGGTACTTTCGGTCATTACTTGGCTGCAGTTTTCAGCAGCATGTACTTTCAGTTGGATTACTTCTTTGGCTCAATCTTGTTCTCTCGTGAGAAATCAGCTCACTAATCCATTCGGCCAAAGTGCAGCTGTTGTAGGGGTGGCCCCCACCTAAACCTAGGGGTGGAAACGGATCGGATACGGTCGAATAGTCTCAAATACGAATACGAATCCATATTTTTAAAACGAATACGAATACGAATTCGAATATTTTCAAATACGGATACGAATATTCTCGAATACGAATATGGATATTTTCGAATACGGATTTTCTCGGATACGAATATCGGATAAAACGGATTCCTAACGGTTTTGCCGATTTTTCATCGGTTTTTGACCGGTTACCAGTTTTAAACCGCCTAAATTCAAGTTTTGAATCACAAAATTTGTACGTATTTTTCATGAGCTCTAGAAACGTGTCGAATACGAATCGAATAGTCTCGAATACGGATACGGATACGAATATTCTCGAATACGAATACTCTCAAATACGGATACGAATATTCTCGAATACGAATACGAATATTTTCGAATACGGATTTTGCTTACCATATTCGGATTTTTCTCGGATACGAATATCGGATAAAACGAATTATCCGTTACCATTTTCCACCCCTACCTAAACCCAGCAGGCCTGATAGGAGGTTATAAGGCCCAGACTAGGCCATGTGTAATGTCATAAATGCCCCTGAGGGGGATTGTAACATCCCAAAAATCTACTTCCTGAAAAATTTAATTTCGAATTATATATTTTAAAGTATTTGAATTTTATTTGGATTTTCTGTGAGTTTCTGAGTTTTATTTGGAGTTATCTAAATTTTATTTCAAAATCTAAATCAAATTTAATCCTCAACTCTCTACTCGGCCATCACGTGTCGCTCCCTGATTCAATCCATCCTCGCCCGGTTTAATCTTAGCCATCTGCCTTCACTTACCCCTTTGATTTAATCCGATGGCCCTGATTTCTCTTTCGCCTCGTGGCATTTGTCCGACCGTCCACTTCTTCCTCTCTCTTCCCTCTCGCCGATAGCCCAACCTCGTCAGTCAGCTTCTTCTTTCGTCTTGCCTTCTTCAACCTTTCACCGCCACCATTAATGCCCCGCCTGAGCTCTTGAATGTGGCTGTTTCTTCTCGTTAGCCAGAGCATTTGCTACAGTTGAAAGCCTAATCACTCCCGCATTCAACCTCCACCATTTCCCCACTTTAAACCCCGCTTATCTCCTTTTTTACTCGTCTTTGTGTCGTCCTTAACTTTGGTGTAACCGATAACCGTTCGTCGCATCCACCTTCGCCAGACCCGTGCGCGCATCCCCGCCCCTCCACCGAGTGAATCCACCGCCGAAGAGCACTGCCGCCAACGCCCTCACTTCGCCACCCCTGCATCCTCGTCGCTGGCTACCATCAAGAATTTCCGAGTGTCGTGCCAAGGTGCACTTAACTCCCCGTGTCTTCCTCCCTCTCGCACACCCCTCGCCGACCCCAGCAGCGTCGTCATCCGCTAATGCCCTCAGTCCCTGTGCGCCACCTCAGCAACCGTGAGCTACGCAAGCGTTATGGCCAACTGCGTGCCACCTCAACCTTCTCCCCGGTTTATGGACCTAGTCCACAAAAGCCGGTCCCACCTGTTAGTGAATAAAACCCTTTTTCTGTTGAAAAATAATTCGACCAGAAAATCAAAATCCTTGCTGACATCACCCTGACATATAAATCCCTTTCCCATAGAAAAATAATTCTTCTGAAAATCATTTCCCTTGATGACATCATAATCTGATTTTTCAGTTCAAAAATAATTCCAGAAAATCAGATTATTCTTTTTCTCTGCTCTCAAACTTCCAAACGCTTGTATTTCTTCATTTTAACTCAGAATGAGCCCATTCAAATTTTTAAACTCATGAAAAATTCCAATATATCCATTTCTATCCTCTTTTCAAATTTGTGGAGTTTTTGAATTTAATTGGATTAAATTAAAGCTTAGAAAGTAAAAATATTTTTAATGGTTAAAATATACTTAAAATAAATCTGAAATTATTTTATTTGATATTTTCGGGTTCTAAGGATTTTGGTGAAATTTTTCTGAATTTTTCGAATTTATTTTATTTTTCTTAAAAAAATATTTTTTTATTGTTATTTTCTCTCTCCTCACTATTCATCTTCGTTCTCCAGACGCGAGCGCACGGGCAGCGCCATGAGCGGGATTTTGAAGCTTCAAGAGCTTTTGATTTTCTCAACCATTTCTTGCAAAACAAGATGCATTTGAATCCTCTCATCAAGAGCTTTCCATTCCCGGCCTTGGCCCCCAATTTCATGCACCAATTTCGCGGGAATATGCCATGGCACCAAAAGACATTCCCTCGCGGATCTCCCCATCCGGTCCACCTCCGCGCCTATAAAAGGAGCAACGGGTGCCTCTCCTCATTCTCACCAAGCCTCTGAAATGTCAAGGCCTCTCTACCTTCCTCCAAGCCGCAATCGGCATTTTTCTCTCGCCAACAAAATGGCGTTCTTCGGCCGTTTGCGCCGCCTGCAGTGGAGTCCGGTCATGATTGACCACACCATTGGCTTCGCCTTTGCGCGTTCTACGTGTTGCTTCCCTCGCCTTCGCCGGAGCTTCACCGGAGCATCGCCGGAGCACCGTGGCCAAATCGCGCCGTCGCTTCTCTCCTCGCGGCGAGTCGACCGTGCATCTTCCATCACAACCGAGGTGAGCATCGTGTTCCCTACATTCTCCTCTTCGTTTTGCCGCAAACCTCACCCGTTAACTCCTCTCCGTTTGGCCGGAACGCCAATGTCAACCCGTCGGTCGTTGAATGTCTTCTCCACCGTGTTCCACCACCATCCGATATCCTTTGGTCGAGCCGTTTGCACCGTTGAGTTTGCCTCGACGTGTTCTACATCGTGCTTCCATCGCCATCACCTGAAGATCCCCCGAGTCCTCGTCGACCTTGTCAGGCCCAGACACTAAAACTGTACTTCGCGCGTACACCCTTTTTGGTAAGCGCTTCGATTTTTGTTCGCGTCATATTGTGTCCTAGCCTCTAAGAAATTTTCCTACCATTTTGTTTAATTTTTCGTGGAGCCAATTGTCAGGAATTGAGCTTTCCGCGAAAATGGCCGTTTGTGACTCCCGACGTCGATTCGTCATCTCCGGTAAGCTTTAGCCCTTGACGTAATTTTTCTTAGACTTGTCTCGCCGCGTTCTACGCCGTGCTCACTTCCGTTTCCCCGAAAATCCTCCACAAATTTTTGCCTTCGAACCTCGCCATGGCCGCCAATGGCATCTCGTGTCCCCCATCTACCCGGTGATGTTTTCACCAATCCGTTCGCGTCACTTTGTGCCAAACCATCCCAGGTAGCTACCCTCCAAGTGGTTTTAGATTTCGTTCACCGAGCACCAAGATATTAAATTTCTCTTTTTCCTTCCCGATGTCGTTCAAACGTCGTTTGCGTCGTCTCCGGTGGGTTTCTGGCCAAGCCGATAATTTTCCTAGCTTCACCAAGCCGTGTTCCAGCCCGTGCTCACCCTACTTCTCCACGTTCCTTGCCCGGATTTTATTCCTCTCTCCTACCCATCTCCTACCCATGTCGTTGTAGCCGCCCGTGCCGTCAACGGTCTCCGTTTGGCGTGCCGTCAGTTCCTATGTGTGCCTTGGGTCCCTAGCAACCCATTTTGCTAGTTAGATTCATCTCTCATGCCTCCTCTCGCCAGCGCTAGCCTTCTCGCCAAAAGTACTGTTCTCGGATGAACAGTAACATCTGTGAATTTCCAGCATTTTCTCGCCCCGGCAAACTTTAGATCGCTCGTTCTCCTTCGTTCGAGCTCCGATTGACCCGAATCTTTTTCCTAAATTCATCTAAAATTGAGCTCTATCTTTTGGTTCTGGGTTTGCAGTTTTTGGGAGTTCATTTGAATTTTATTTGAGTTTATTTTGTTTGTTCGGTCTTTTCGCGCGTAGAACCCGTCGTTGCCGAAGACTTTCCCGACCCGCAGCAAGAAGGTCCAGACAGCGTGCAAGAAGGCAAGTCTCCTTTGATCATCTTGAACCTATGCTTTTGAAATGTTTTTAAAATATTTTAAATTATGTGCATTGCTATTTACATAAGTCACTAGTTCAAATCTTTAGGAATTAGTTATTCCAACTTTGTTATGCCCTCATTTGACATTGATTGCCATGTACATTGTCACCCTAGAACTTCCTTTGTCTCAATAATGAGATTACTATTAATCTTTGTGAATATTAGAAAGGTAGGTTAATGCTTAGTCATGCTATCTAGTACCTTTGGAAAATCTTGAAAATGGGAAATTATGATTTATTATTGAATCCTTGTGTTTGAAAGTGAAGTGGCAATTGGAGTTGTCACTGTGATTTTAAAATAAAATAAAAATGTGAAAGTTGGTTTAGATTAGGGTGGATGGCTGTTTGGGTTGGTGCAGTAAGCACGAGAACTTGTTAAGTGTATGTTCCACCCTAGTCAATTAAGGACCGATGCTTGTGTTTGTCCAAACTGAGCATTAACCGTATAGCCACAAGTCTATATGGGTACGACCTAGCTGACTAACTTATGATAGTCTAGTTTATGTGCCACCAGCGGAAAGTGGATGCCAGGGATGGACTGGTTATTCACAGTGAGGGACAGGGATTTACTGTACTCATATGGCGCAAGAGGGGGCTTCAGATTGGGCGGATTTAACCCTTCTGCGGTGAAACCTCAGCGGGTGGTATCTAGCTAGATTAGAGTAAGGTAAAGGCTTTGTGATATTTTATCTGGGTCTCATGCCAAAGGAAGTGTGTTGACTTTTAGGATGATTTATCTCTTATGGGTAAAGTTGTACAACCTCTGCAGAGTGTAAAACTATTCGAATAGCCGTGCCCACGGTCAAGGGCGGGCAAGGAATGCATTCACATGGTAGATTTCTGGTTTTGGTTTTAAAATCAAAAGTTTTGTATTCCGAGAGTGGAGGGAACTCTCGGAAGGGAATCCTGGCGGATGGAGCCAGAGAGGGTGGATGGAACCCGCAGTTTAAAACTTGACCAATGGTAATTGGTTAGCTAGTGTTGGTAGTTGGAACCTTCACTAGAAAGTTAATTCTGTTAAAACATTTACTTCATTAAATTAATGCCTTCGAAAATAATTAGTAGTAATTGAGATTTCAAATATTGCTTTGTGCAAAAGAACCATATGGCCTTTCTTTGTTAAGCCTTGCATCTATGCATTTTTTTCCAAGACTTGCGGAGTACTTTATGTACTCACATGCTACACTTAAAAATAAAATCTCAGAAGAGTATGAAGCTCAAGAAGGCGACTACGACTTCTTCGCGGGTGGATTCGACGAAGGATTCCAGGAGTTCTAGGTCGCGCTTCCCCAGTCAATTGCCTGTGGCGTATTGATGGGTCTTCACCGAGTTTATCTTTTGCTTCCGCTGTGTTTCGTGTGTGCGAGGTCTTGAAACCTCAGTTGTAATAATAAGACCTTTCGGTCTGTACTCTTTAATATTGTAATAAAGCGTTGCTGGTTATGTATTCATTTCTGTTTAACTGTGTGCACTAGCTTTGATCTGGGACTAGTGCAGTAATACACAGAGGGTCCGGGTTCGGAAATCCGGGGTCCCGACAGGGATGATCAGTTGTAAGGGTATAATTGTAAAAGCACTCCCCACGTATATATATGGAATGCAGGCCATGGGGAGGGGGCAAGCCATTTTTACTCATCTCCATCACTCTCCACTACCATCTCTCTCTCTGTTTGGCCTGTAGCCACAACAGCTGGCGCCGTCCGTGGGGAGGACAAGGACAAGCCTGAAGACCGAAGAAGAAGGATGGCACCGAAAAAAGCTTCATCAGCGGCGGCGAAGGGAAAGAAGACGGTTGGGTCGGAGCGGCGCGTGAATACCAGGGCTTCGGCATCGGCCGCCGAAGGAGCTGGCGGCGGCGCAGGCGCCGTGGTCGCGGGCATCGACGCTCGCGCTACAACAACCGACCCCGCCAGCGCCGCCACAACGACATCCGACCCCGACGCTCGCGCTACAACAACCGACCCCGCCAGCGCCGCTACAACGACATCCAACCCCGTCGCTGGCACTGCAACGACAGCCCCCGCCACCCTCGCCGGCAGCGCAGATCAGGCGGCCGGGGGTAGCCGCAATAACGCATCCGGCGGATCTGGAGATCGTGAGGCGATGGTCCCTGCACCGACCCGTTCGCTGGGTGTTCTGGCGGCCCCGACAGCACCTGCGGTGGAAAGCGCCATACTAGCAGCCCTCAACGCGTTCCAGCGGGAGCTAGGCGACCTTCGCGGAGCCGTCTGAGATATGCAAGAGGCTCGGAGCCAGCAGGCCGCGCCAGTAATCGCGCCCGAGCCCACGCCGGAGAGGGCGGACAGTCGCGAAGCCCCCACGTCTAGCCGCGTGCCGTTGCGGCGCGTAGATCCAGAGTCCCCGCTTTCGGCGGGGCTGCAGCAGGCGGCATGGCCCGAAGACTTCAAGTTTCCTAGCGCCATCGACCTGTACAAAGGCGACACGGACCCCCGTGAGTTCGTGCGCGTGTACGAAACCGCGATCGAAGCCGCGGGCGGAGACGACACCACGAATGCGAAGGGACTCCCCCTCGCGCTGCAAGGAGTGGCGCTCTCTTGGTTCTTTACCATAGAGCCGGGCTCCATCTACGCGTGGGAGCAGCTCCGCGATCACCTTCACAACAACTTCCAAGGAAACTATGTCGAGCGAGTCGACGCGGACCAACTCTTCGCTGTGAAGCAAAAATCCTCGGAGAAGCTCCGGGACTACTTCAAGCGCTTTGCCAAGATTCGATGCCAAGTGAAAGACGTTAATGAAACCACCGTCGTTAATGCAGCCATACAGGGCCTTCGTCCGGGGCCGATGGCCGAGTACAATGCGCGAAAGCCAATCAAGACGGTGGCGAAGCTCTTCGACAAAATGGAGGAATACGCCAGGGCGGAAGAAGACGCGCGGCGAAGGCAAGGTGACGACTCCGACACCAACCAGGCCGGAGCCTCGGCAAAAGCCGAAGATCCGCCGAAGGACGGTTCTTCGAAGGGAAAACGTAAGCAGGAGTCGTCCAGGGATGCGTCCGACCGCAGGGACGCCTCGCACAAGGAGTCATCCCCTCGGCACAAGCGCGGCCAGCAGAAGTCGAGGCGGAACCGGTACGTCCTCGACATTGAAGGCGGTTCTGACAAAGGCGCTCCCGCGGGCCGAGGCGGTCGAGGGTGCCGTGGCCGGGGGTGCGGCCGTGGCCGGGGCCGCGACGATAAAATTCGTGGAGATTACGACGACCAGCACCAGGGACTGTGGTGCGTAGTCCACGGCCGCGGCAACCACGATACCCGCGCCTGCACCTCCATCGGGGCGCTCCTCGATAGTGTCGCTAGGGACAGGAACCCGGACACGCGTCCGCCTGCGGTGGCCCACGTCCAATTCCCGTACGAGGCCCCCATGCGGGTACAGGCGCAAGGGATGAAACCCCAGGAGGGCCCCTTACGGATCCAAGCTCACGTACAACAGCCTCGGGAGGGCCTCCTGTCACTGCAGGCCCCGGAGGCAACCCACCGCAGGGTCATTAATGTCATATCCGGAGGCTCTGCGCTGGAATTCGCCTCAGCACGGCAGCAGAAGGCCTATGCGCGAAGACTACATCACGTGGCGGCATACCCAGCGCAAGCACCGCCGGACTGGGCGCAGCACGAAGTTACATTCACACCCGACGAAGCCCAAGGCGTGGACTTCCCTCATCAGGACCCCCTGGTCATCCGGGTCACTATCGCGGGATGCGACGTGGGGCGTGCCTTGGTGGACGGCGGTAGCTCCGCGAACGTATTATTTGCGGCGGCCTTCGACCAGATGGGGATCCCTCGAAGCCGCCTAGGGCTCTCAGGAATCCCACTGCAGGGCTTCGGGGGACAGCCCCTGCGGGCACTGGGCCAAATAGGTCTTCAAGTCTCCTTCGGCCGAGATGACAATGTGCGGGCCGAAGATGCCACCTTCGACGTGGTCGACCTTCCGTACCCCTACAATGCCATATTAGGGCGCCCAATCCTCAACTCCTTCGGCGCGGTACCACATCACGACTATCTATGCATGAAGATCCCGGGTCCCCGGACCATCATCACCGTCTGAGGCGACCAGGATATGGCCCGGCGCATCGAGCCAGGTACCAGGTGCCCGCATCGCGAAGCCCAACGGCGCTCTTAGAGCTGGCGTCACAGCGCGGGTGTACGCGGGGCCATTCAGAGGCGCCTTGGCGGGCCCTGCAGATGTCTAGCGACTAGAGGCTTCGGCCGCACCAAGGACAAACGGTTAGTATATCCACCCCCTGTAATTGCTTACCCGCGCAAACGGGGAGGTAATGAAGATCGCCGTTTGTCACCAATCTTTCTTCATCACGCACAAGTACGCGGCGGAGGCGCACGCAGGCTTGGCCAGCGCGCGCGTCCCCACAGTATAAACCAAAGAGGCACGTAAGCGTGTGCACTCGCCGTAGCCAGGGGTACGGGACTGAGTATAAATCGAAGTCGCACGTTCGCGTGTGCACTCACCGTAGCCAAAGGTGACGGGCCTGAGTATAAACAAAGACGCACGTTCGCGTGTGCACTCGCCGTAGCCAGGGGTACGGGACTAAGTATAAATCGAAGTCGCACGTTTGCGTGTGCACTCGCCGTAGCCAAAGGTGACGGGCCGGAGTATAAACAAAGACGCACGTTCGCGTGTGCACTCGCCGTAGCCAGGGGTACGGGACTGAGTATAAATCGAAGTCGCACGTTCGCGTGTGCACTCGCCGTAGCCAAAGGTGACGGGCCTGAGTATAAACAAAGACGCACGTTCGCGTGTGCACTCGCCGTAGCCAGGGGTACGGGACTGAGTATAAATCGAAGTCGCACGTTCGCGTGTGCACTCGCCGTAGCCAAAGATGACGGGCCTGAGTATAAACAAAGACGCATGTTCGCGTGTGCACTCGCCGTAGCCAGCGGTACGGGACTGAGTATAAATCGAAGTCGCACGTTCGCATGTGCACTCGCCGTAACCAAAGGTGACGGGCCTGAGTATAAACAAAGACGCACGTTCGCGTGTGCACTCGCCGTAGCCAGGGGTACGGGACTGAGTATAAATCGAAGTCGCACGTTCGCGTGTGCACTCGCCGTAGCCAAAGGTGACGGGCCTGAGTATAAACAAAAGACGCGTGAGGGGACGCCCTCGCACGCACTCTACGGAGTATAAATAAGACGCGGATGATCTCCCTGCGCACTCTACGGAGTCTAAACAAGACGCGAACTCCGCGCATGCCAGGGACCTCGTCCCTGTGCATACTCTGCGGAGTATAAATAGGACGTGGATGTTGACCCCACGCACTTTGCGGAGTATAAATAAGACGCGGATGTTCTCCCTGCACACTCTACGGAGTCTAAACAAGACGCGAACTCCGCGCATGCCAGGGACCTCGTCCCTGTGCATACTCTGCGGAGTATAAATAGGACGTGGATGTTGACCCCACGCACTCTGCGGAGTATAAATAAAACTACGGAGGCCCCCCACGCGTTTCGCAACGCGGGCGGAGGACACGAGTATTAATTACAGCGGAGCGAGGCTACCCCCGCCATGAGGAGCAAGAGGAACGGAACGTGCGCGCACTTCCACCCTCGCCCGCACTAGTCTACGGACTATAAAAGGCAAAGTGCCAAGGTCCGCCTCCGCACACGCCAGTCTACGGACTATAAAAAGGCGAAGTGCCGAGGTCCGCCTCCGCACACGCCAGTCTACGGACTATAAAAAGGCGAAGTGCCGAGGTCCGCCTCCGCACCCGCCAGTCCACGGGACTCTAAACAAGTCGTAGTACGGAGATCCACCTTCGCACGCGCCAGTCCACGGGACTCTAAGCAGGTCGTAGTGCGGAGGTCTACCTTCGCAGCGCCAGTCCACGGGACTCTAAGCAGGTCGTAGTGCGGAGGTCCGCCTTCGCACGCGCCAGTCTACGGACCCTAAACAAGTCGTAGTACGGAGGTCCACCTTCGCACGCGCCAGTCCACGGGACTCTAAGCAGGTCGTAGTGCGGAGGTCCACCTTCGCACGCGCCAGTCCACGGGACTCTAAGCAGGTCGTAGTGCGGAGGTCCGCCTTCGCACGCGCCAGTCTACGGACCCTAAACAAGTCGTAGTACGGAGGCCCGCCTTCGCACGCGCCAGTCCACGGGACTCTAAACAAGTCGTAGTGCGAAGGTCCGCCTTCGCACGCGCCAGTCCACGGGACTCTAATCAAGTCGTAGTACGGAGGTCCACCTCCGCACGCGCCAGTCCACGGGACTCTAAGCAAGTCGTAGTGCGGAGGTCCGCCTTCGCACGCGCTAGTCTACAGACTCTAAACAGGTCGTGGTGCGGAGGTCCGCCTTCGCACGCGCCAGTCTACGAACTTTCAGCAGGAGGCAGCGCTCGCACGGTTCGCACTAACGGCGAACTGGGAATATGGGGATCTCGGCTCCACACAGAACGCCCGCGCATGTCCCAATTATCAGGAGTTCCATATATCGAGAAATTTTTTCCTGTACAGAGGCCCGCCAACATCCCTGCCGCTCTGAATAGTTAATCGGTAGGTTCGTCCTTAACACGCGATAGGGGCGGGGTTCCGCCGGAAGAAGGTCGGCCCGCCCAAAAGTCCAGCGACTCTTCGGCCCTTCGCCAGCGTCGAAGGTGTCGCCGAGTCGCAAGGTCGGCCGCAAGAAGTCGGCCCCAGCAAGGAAGCTGCTCGGGACATAGGCGGAAGTCAAAATTTACGAAGCAAGCGTACACTTCACTCGCAAAAAGAGGGAGCATTACAACACACGCCTACACCCAGGCGCCACGGCGTCAGACCTGCGGGTTTCCGGCGCCTTCAGAGGGCCCAGCACCGCCCTCGTCGCGTCGAGGGACCTCGTCCAGAAATTGGCCGAGGCTCCCCTTCCCGTAAAGTGACTTCCGGAGTTCAACCCGTGCAGCATCTGGCCCGACGTAGCCCCAGATCCGGTCGAAGAAGGGCGTGAGGGCAAGGTGAGCAGAGCGGACAGCGCCGGACATCACTCCGGTCCCGCCAGGCATCTCCAGTTGGGGGTCATCTAGCCCGGCGACGTGCGTGCAACCGCGATGTTGCAAGAGCGCGCACACTAGGCATACCGCCGTGTACGCGCAGTGGTGGCCAAAGCTCGTCGCAACGTCGCGCGCGACGTCCGCGGCATCTCCGACCCAGCGGAGGGTCCGAGACAACTCCTCCGGGCCAAAGGCGCGGTCCGGCACCTCAGCTACCAGCCCTTGAAGATGGCTCTCCAGCGCTTGCATGGCGTCCCACGCAACCACTGAGGCGTCGCCAAGCGTCTGGTTACGCTCCGCTAGAGTCAAGGCGAGCTCGCCTTTTTCCTTCTCTAACGAGGCGACCTGTTCTAGGAGCCCGTCCCGCTCCGCCGCAAACTTCTGCTGAGCAGCCTCCGCGGCCGACTCCCGCGCCGACGCAACAAGCCCCTCGGCGTGTGCCTTTGCTTCGGCGCATTCCGCTTCTAGCTGGCGGATGCGGGCGTCTTGGGCAGAACGGGTTCCAGAGGCTTCGCGTAGCTCCTCCTCGGTGGCCCGCAGCCTATCCTCAAGCGCCCCTTGGGCACGAGTATAGGCCGTTTGCAAGGCCTGCCCCAGCACGAGTGTCTGCAGAATGGAGAGACTTAGCAAGCTTAGCCAGCCCAGGCGGGGTCGTATGAGTACTTACCCTCACACCGGACACCTCGAAGGTGTCCACAAGGCGCCCCGCTTCGTAGGCCTGCAGCGCTTGTTGGTCGACGCTGGCAGCCGCGTCACCCACGATCCCGCGCCACACCCTCAGCGTCTCCGGGGGAGGCACGAAGTCCGCGGGGCTCACACGTGCGGGGGTCCCGTGCTCCACCAAGCGCTCCTCTGGAATGAGCGACGTTGCAACCAGGAATGCAGGTGAGCACCGCCACGCATAAAAGAATGCGTCAGGATAAGCTAGGCCAACCTACCTTCGGTAGCGGAAGGAGGGCTTCGGCGCTCCGCCTCCCTACTACCAGACGGGGCTGCGGTGGCGCAAGCCCCCGCAGAAAGCATGGCCCCGCAGCGCGCAGAAGCCTCCGTGTTTGGGGCCGGCGATGATCGTCCCTGCATGGCGGGCGGCGTGGCCAGAGGGGCAGAGGGCGCGCGCGCTGCAGGGTCCTCGACATCCGCACCAGAGTCCCACAGGCTTCTGACGCCCGTCGCCACGACAAATCCTCGCGGCGTCTGATGGAGCCCCGGCCGCACACAAGGCCGCTTAGCCGGGGCAGGCAGCAGCGACACCGCCCCTACAGTCACTGCCGGTGAGGCCCCCGCGGCTACAGCTCCCGGGGGCGAAGGTTCCGCTGTGGCAGTTTCCGTAGGAGGCACCTCGTCTTCCGCTGCTGCTGTCGGGGAAGGCAGCACGGCTCCGTGCGCCTCCACGGAGGGCGTCTCCGGCACCGCAGTGGCCACGGCCGGAGGCTCCACCCCAACGTCGCCGGCCCGCGCGGATTCTATCTCGGCGACTGCGGCGGGCGGCGAGGCCTCCCCTCTCCGGCCGCCGTCCAGGGCACTCGCCGAAGACCCCTCGCCTCCGGCGTCCGCGCCATCCAAGCCTGCATCAGCATACTTCGCCGATCCCGACTCCGCGTCCGTCGTGCCCTCGGAAGCACCAGCAGCGGCAGTAGTAGCTGCCGCACCAGGCACGACAGACGCCCCGCTTCGGCTCCTCTTCCGAGACGGAGTCTTCGTCTTCTTCGCTGCACCGTCGTCCGGAGCGACATGGTCTGGCACGGCAAGGCCCAGCGCCTCGCACACGTGGTTTATTCGCCCCAGTCCCGCCTCAGCGATAGCAGACGCGTGCTGCTCGTGCTCCCTGCCGGTGTACGACCCCAGAAATACGCACGCGGCTTGCTCCGCCTCCTCCAAGCAAATCCCTGCAGCAAAGGAGACAGCATCAACATATAACACATTTCGCGTGAACAAAGGAGAGGCGTGGTCGGGGCTTACGAAGGCTGGAGGGCGCCGGCAGCAAGCAGATCCATGGCGAAACATTGTCGTCTCGACGCTTCTCGGCGGCAAGACGCCAGTCGCGGGCAAGCGGTGCCACGCCGTACATCACGTACTCTTCGGCGATGTCGCGCATGTTGAAGCGGGCGGCCACGCCTACGAGCCGCCGGGCCCTCCGCCTGTCCTCATCATCGAGCGTCCGGCCGGGCGAGGGCTTGAACGCGATCGGTCGGCCTGTGCACTCAAGGCCGCTCCCGCTCTTCACACGGTGGTAGAACCACCGCTTCATCCAGCAGGACTCCCACTTCCTGCGAGTTGAGTTCGCAGGGAAGAGCTTCTTGCACGACGGACGAAGAAGAAAGGTGACGCTGCCGAAGCTCGACAGCGTCCCGTCCTTCCGGTCCTTGGGCTGGCACCGTGCCTCGTGAAGGTGGGCGAACAACGAAGCGCTGGGCCAGCACGCCCCCGAGCGCAAGGCCCAGCTGTACACCGCGAGCCGGGCCACGGCGTTCGGAGTCAGTTGCGCCAGCTCCAGCCCGAAGGTCCGCAGCACGTCGCCCACGATAGCCGCCGCCGGGATGCGGAGCCCTGCGTCGAAAAAGGCAACGAATACGACCGCCTCCGACCTCTCGGGATGCGGTTCCGTCTCATCGGCGGCGGGCAATCGTACCTCCTGGCGCTCGGACAGCTTCCCCGCGCGCAGAAGGCCTTGGATCGTCTTCTCGGTCACGAGCGAGGGGCCTAGCTCGCCGGAGAACGTGCCTTCCACCCCCCCCACCAACCACTCCTTGTCCGCCGTCGCCGGGTCGCGCTCTTGGAGTGCGTACTTCACTTCCAACGGCGAAGACCGCCAGCGAATGCCGCAGACGCCACCCGCCCGACCACGCTTGCCATCGGACGCCATTGCTTCTCCGGGAAGGAGGCTAGCGGCAAAGAATACTACGCGAGTATGGAAGGCGGCGCAAGCAAGAAGGGGGCGTACAACTGCGGGGGCGCGGTCACGGGGGCTACTTTAAGCCACCTCGCCCCAATACTGAAGCGTCGCGACGGTCCGCGTACGGGGCGCGACCGTAGTCGTACAAACGCCCATCCAGCGCAATTCCCCATACCCAACGCTGAGAGGCCACAAGCGCCAGGTGCCGTCGCAGCACGACGCTTCCTGGCCGCCATTAAAGGCGCCCTAATGGGCCAGGGGATCACAACAGCTTCGGCGCTGCGCCACTCATCGCCCGCCCCGTGTCCCTCTTGCTTAGGGAAGGGGCGAGCGGCCGCGAGCACACAACCGTCCACATCCCACCGCGCGCCAGTCACAAGCCGCCACGTGCCCCGTTCGCCGAGGCGGGTCGCGCGGTACGGGAACCTAACCCTGGTAGACCGGGGGCCGGCGGGATTCCAGGAGCCTTTACAGTGCAGGACCGCACCGTGAGATCCCAAGTCACCACGGGCGTGGCGGGGTTCGCGATGCGCGGGCATCAGCTCCGCTGCCACCCGTTCGAAGGGTAGGGGACGGAGCGCGCGCGTCTACTTCGGTTAGGCGCCAGCTCCGCTGCAACCCGTTCGAAGGGTAGGAGACGGAGCGCGCGCGTCTACTTCGACTTAGGCGCCAGCCTCCGCTGCCACCCGTTCGAAGGGTAGGGGACGGAGCGCGCGCGTCTACTTTGGCTAGGCGCCAGCTCCGCCGCCACCCGTTCGAAGGGTAGGGGACGGAGCGCGCGCGCGTCTACTTCGGCTAGGCGCCAGCTCCGCTGCCACCCGTTCGAAGGGTAGGGGACGGAGCGCGCGCGTCTACTTCGGCTAGGCGCCAGCTCCGCTGCCACCCGTTCGACGGCTAGGGGACGGAGCGCACGCGTCTACTTCGGCTAGGCGCCAGCTCCGCTGCCACCCGTTCGAAGGGTAGGGGACGGAAAGCGCGCGTCTACTTCAGCTAGGCGCCAGCTCCGCTGCCATCCGTTCGAAGGGTAGGGGACGGAGCGCGCGCGTCTACTTCGGCTAGGCGCCAGCTCCGCTGCCACCCGTTCGACGGCTAGGGGACGGAGCGCACGCGTCTACTTCAGCTAGGCGCCAGCTCCGCTGCCACCCGTTCGAAGGGTAGGGGACGGAGCGCGCGCGTCTACTTCAGCTAGGCGCCAGCTCCGCTGCCACCCGTTCGACAGCTAGGGGACGGAGCGCGCGCGTCTACTTCGGCTAGGCGCCAGCTCCACTGCCACCCGTTCGAAGGGTAGGGGACGGAGCGCGCGCGCCTATTTCGGCTAGGCGCCAGCTCCGCTGCCACCCGTTCGATGGGTAGGGGACGGAGCGCGCGCGTCTACTTCGGCTAGGCGCCAGCTCCGCTGCCACCCGTTCGAAGGGTAGGGGACGGAGCGCGTGCGCGCCTACTTCGGCCTGTCCCGCAAAGTCTGCCTCGTTCTCCTTAACAGGCCACCTACAGTGCATCCACATTCTTTTTATTACAAAAAGAAGGTAATGCGGGCGGGCTCCATCAGGAACACCGGCTGTAGGTAGGTCTGCTAAGAAGAACAGGGCAAACCTTGCCGTCGCCCGCGGAAACGCCGCGCGAGGGCAGGAAGCGCGGCTGGCTATCGATAACCGGCGCTGACCAAGCTCCCGAGAAAAATAGACCTCCTTCTGTGCATCAACATCCCCCAAGCCGCTCAGCGTCACCCAGGGATGTTGATGCACGGAAGGGGCCCATTTTAGGGGAGCAGCTTCTATCACAATACATGCAGGAACAACGCCGCACCAGCGCCGTATATATACCCCGTCAGCAGGGAAGCCAACCGGCAGAAGTCCAACCGCCGGGAGTCCGCCGTCGCATTAATGGTCACGACGCCTCAAGGCCCGCACCGCGCCAAGCACGCCTCGCCACGTGGACGGCCAGAAGAGCGAGCGTCGCAGCGCGTCCATTACCACTTAAGGCACACGCGGCGGCTCACGGGCCCGCTACGCTTACCTGCGCCGGTGCAACGCCCCCAGCGCACGTCTACTTCGGCTAGGCGCCAGCTCCGTTGCCACCCGTTCGAAGGGTAGGGGACGGAGCGCGCGCGTCTACTTCGGCTAGGCGCCGGCTCCGCTGCCACCCGTCTGAATGGTAGGGGGCGGAGCGCACGCGTCTACTTCGGCCGCAGCCCCTGGTCAAGTTCAGAAAAATTCACAGGCCGCAGAGACGGAGGGGGCCAAAGGACTCGGCAACATGGCTTCGGCCCTGTGAAGCCCTTCCCCATGAGAGGCTCCTGTTGTAGGGGTGGCCCCCACCTAAACCCAGCAGGCCTGATAGGAGGTTATAAGGCCCAGACTAGGCCATGTGTAATGTCATAAATGCCCCTGAGGGGGATGATCAGCTGTAAGGGTATAATTGTAAAAGCACTCCCCACGTATATATATGGAATGCAGGCCATGGGGAGGGGGCAAGCCATTTCTACTCATCTCCATCACTCTCCACTACCATCTCTCTCTCTGTTTGGCCTGTAGCCACAACAGCAGCAAAATGCGTTTTTGTTTTTGCTTCTTTCCTTCCCTGAAAGCTGTCGGCAGCTAGCTGCAGTAAACTGCATGCAGTTTTGCATCAAGTCAGGCTCGGCTTGAATTATTTAGTGTACTGGCTGCTTTCGGTTAAAGATGTTCGTACTGCAGTCCATCTCCCTGTACCCGGTCTGCAATTTTCTTGTTTTTGGTTCTAAAGCAATCTCTTTTGGCAGCTCTCTACTTGCAAATTTCTTGTTGTACCAACAGTACTTTGGTTGCAGTAAAACAGTATTTTCAGCAACTTTTTTCCTCTTTATTTTCTGCAGTTTTCTCTAGTAATCTTTTTCTTGGGGCAGCAAGCAGCCGTTCTCTGTTCTTTATTTGCTTCCACTGCTTTTGGTTGATTTTGCTGTCTTGGTAGTGTTCGGCTGGATCAGTATTTGTTGTGTGTTCATTGTTTCTCTCTTAATGGTCTTTTATTGATTGGTAGTTTAGTTTTCCAGTGAGCGCTCAATCTTTACTTCATAGCTTCGATAGCTATCGGAGAGTAGAGAAAGTGTGTGATACTCGGGAAATTTTTAAAAGGGCTCCATTCACCCCCCCCCCCCCCCTCTGTCGCCGTTTTCGATCCATCATATTTGCTTTCAAGTTGGATCTTTTTGTTTCTTCAGGTTCCTCTGACTATTTTAGTCTTTTCCTCTCTGTTCTGGGCAAAGAATACCAGAGACACACCTAAATTTTTTCTGTAGTTGGAAGTATTGAGTTTTGTCTGAAAATCCTGCTTGCTGCCTGCTCTGGAAATCGAGGAGCGGTCTGACCGGGGGGCAAGAGGCGGTCAGACCGGAATTTGAGCACCGGTCAGACCGGTATGTCAAGAGCGGTCAGACCAGCACGGTCCGGGCGGTTTGACCGCCGGCCAGGGAGCGGTCAGACCGGCCCAGGGTGGTGTCTGCAGTTTTATTCTCTGTGATTTTATTTATCTTGTTGTATTTCCTCCTAGGTCTCTTTCTCAGTAAGTGTAGGCCTTCAGTAAGCTTAACTTCTTCTTCATAGCTTTGTAGCTATTGGAGAGGAAACATTCCGTGAGTTTTTGGGGATCAAATTTTTAAGTCGACATTCACCCCCCCCCCCCCCCTCTGTCGCCATTTCGGTCCAACACCACTAATCTTACGAAGGAGTACAATTGGGTTCTTAGGGGCATCCATTCTCAGGCCCTCATCACCATCGTTGAAGGTGTTCTATAAGGTACAATCAGATATTTCAGGGAAAGACATGCAGATGCAACACTTCATGTAGTTAACCCACATACACTGTACTACTCGAAGATCACAACATACATGCAGGCCAAGATTGAGACGGGTCAGTTGCACTGGTCTACGTGATGGGCAACACAGAGCATGGTTTTAACGTGCTCCTTCGAAATAGAGCCAGATTTGGGACTACTCGTTCTCTTGTTACCCACGAGATGTGCCTTGGAGATCATGTGAACAAACCTAGCTACACATGCAATAAGCCAAAGCTCCTTCACAAGCCATGCTCCTATGTCCTCGCCGCATGTGGGACTATCAACATGGATCCATCGAACTTCATGTCGGAGCACTTCAAGAAGGAGAGGGTGCCGCAGGCGTGGTGTGGCGAGCTAAGAGGTTTCAGGGTTGTGGGCAACTTTGCCATATCAAATATTGCATGAAGGGCTTGGATTCCAAATCTTGACCTATTGAATGGTGGGAAGGGCCGTCGACATAGTCATCGCATTAGGAATGATATGGACAAAAGGGAAGTTGGATCGATGAGTAGACATTGTGGGCACTATGGCCAAGAAGACCAGACTACGAGACATTGCAAGGTGCCTGCCGACGAGTAGGAACACCAGTGTGAAGTGTCGTGCGCCTTGTTGTTACGTGTATAATTGTATTATGATTACAAATGCTATCATGTTGTAACTTCATTTGTAAACTTTAACTTCATTTGTAGTGTTAATCCGTGAAGTGCAACATCATTTCTTATTATATGTGTACTAGTACTAAGACTACAAATGTTATCAGGTTGTGACTTTATTTGCAAACTTTAACTTTATTTGCCAGCCTTGCATAGTGACAAGACCAAACGAGACAGCCTTACAGAGTGACAAGACCAAACAAGACAGTCTTGCATAGTGATAAGACCAAACATGGAGCTTTAAGCTGCGACATGATGCTACACTGGTCCAACAATCGTCTGGCGCGCTGCTACCTTGCAGACACGAATTTGCCCAAACCAAATTGGACTTGTCAATCGTATGCTGCATCAAGTTAGGCTATAAGTACTACCCCTTCCATAACATGTTTTCCTACACCACGACTACACCACTACATTGCTAGCATAGAGAAGCAATGGGACGAGGTTACCCAACTTGCAAGAACTACTACAGCCTGGAACGAACAAGTGGAGCGTGCTAGGAGACCACCTCCATGAAGTGAAGCCCCTCATGCCTCCAACCCCCGAAGTGAAGACCCCCGTACCTCCAACCCCAAACCATACCTCAATGCTCCCACTGAGCTTTCACTGCAAGACCCGCCTATGGGGGAGACGCCCCCCTCTGTTGGTGCAGGGACACATATAAGTTCTTCAAGTCCAAGCAGCGGTGGAGCTTAGGCTTGCATTATTGGAGTTGCAGTAACTACGCTTGGGACTATCCAGACCGACGCTAGGACATGACCTGCTACCGGCAGCAGGTAATAATGGGTTTACAATACACTCCCTTACCAGTTCTATTTTATGATATGCACTAACAAGCTCTCCCCTCTTCTCATAGTCTCTGGATTCGCTATAAGCCTACCGCAAATGAATCGACCGGGAGATCCACCAGCATAACCAGTGGACTCTACACTGCGAGGACAACACGCGAGAGGATAGAGGAGCGGCGCCATAGCAAAAATCAAAGCAACTATATCCTGTGGGAGACGCAAACTCATTTGGAGGTGTGCAGGCGCAGGGAGTAAGAGGCTCATGAGGAGGAGCGCAAGAGAAGGTATGAACTGGCAACCAAGGCCATGGCCAATGATGAGCACTACAACGGCGAGCTGGGCCGCAAAGGCAAATGGCCACGTTCCACGCAGTAGTTCAACACTCTTTGTCTATATGTCCTATGTATTTCTAATTCCCTAAAGGCATGCGTGTACCATTCTTGGTTCGTTAGTTTGTGTACCACGTGGCCCCCTTGTCGAATAAATGGTCGTGTTGTTTTCCTTACATCATTTATCCGAATTCCCCTCCATGTACGAATTCTCTATTGCATTGCAATAGCACTTGCCTTTCTACTTACGAATCATTGCTACCTCAATCGTCCTCAAATAAATTTTCAAAAACTTTATTGCACTACAACAACATATGATGGTCACAAAATATTATTGTGAGTCTAACATATTTCATACCATTCACAATCTACAAAAATCACAAACGTATCAACCGACATTATCTACCCTTTTAAAAACAACTTACAAGCAAGATTTGCTAAGTCTTACCTACCTACAACAATTGCTATTTACCCCCCAATAATTATTTCTATCAGATAATAAAATAATTATATATTTTTTAACAATCGCCCAATAGTTGGGCGACTAGAGGATTATCACCCAACCATTGAGTGACACATGCCAAAGTCACTCTACAGCTAGGCGACATGGGCAAGTGCCCAATGGTTGGGCGACTTGGCCTGGTGTCACCCAACAACTAGGCAATTTGCTCTTGTCGTTCAACCATTCGGCGACAGATGGCTATTTCTGCAAAAACAAAATAAAAAGTGGGTATAATACTATAATTCCAAATTAAAAATTGATTATTTTTTAAAAAAATTCTTGCTGACTTGCTGTGTCATGTAGCTCTCAATCTCTCATGTGTGCGCAGCATGCTGGGAAGGCACTCCTGTCAGTACTAGCTGCCACTATATAAGGGGCCGTTCAATCTAGATTTTTTTAGCAACTTGTGGCTTTTATCTGTTGGCTTTTGATAAAAATTGTATTGTAGTGGCTGTTAGTTTTTTCTAAGTCATTCAACTAAAATAAAATAAAGAAAAGTAAGAAAAATAAAAAAAAACACTGTTATATCTCCACTGACAATGCAAAGGAAAAGGAGGCAAAATGAAAAGGCCAAAAAAGCTGGAATTAAAAAGCCAACACATTCATTTTGACTTTTGGCAGGATGACCAGAGAAATGCAAAGTTGCACATGACCAAGGATTCAAAAATCGGTCAGATGATCGTATTGTTTCTATATTTATGAATTTTTAAATAATCTATTATTTTGTTCTTTAAATAAATTATCTACATTGATTAACTAGTATGTGACTTGTTCATAAAACTCTTTATTTATGTTACAATGTTATTATAAATATCTTTAACCTTATATCATTATGTGCGAAACTTATGATATATATATATATATATATATATATATTGATTAATGGCTCCATTTCAGGGATCATGGATACGAGATATAAAGTCAATAATATGGACAGATGTTGGAGAACACAATGTTAGGTTGACCCACCTTAAGATACTACAGGAATTGTTATATTCCTAATAGTTATTAGTTGGTCTCATACATAGTATATGTGAGACCTTTAAACCTAATATCATCATGATTTCTTACATATATAACAATTTATTTAGGGATTGTTAAACACTACTCTGTAACTGGGTAGTTATATAGGTAGCTTTCAGGTTTACTATGAAATATGTAGAAAAATATGAGCGATGAAGAAGGAATTTGCCCTCCTCTTTAATGGAAGAGATACCTTTGGACCTCTCGATGTGATCGAACTATGGAAACACATGGCCATGTCAAATGTGATTGAAGAGTCAACTACAACTAAGTAATCCACCACAAGATTGAATGAAGAATCGAGCTACTAAAGGATGTCACATATCCTATCTTAAGCTCGATCTGGTACCATGAGGTAATGGGGTCAGGACATGAGTGCTATATAGGTTCGTCTGATATGATCTTTATATGTATTTGGGGTCACTATATTCTACTAGGGCTGCTATCGATTTGTGGATAGGAAAGAGGTTTCCAGGTCATGACCAAATATACATGAATCTACAGAGTCACACACTTAATAAGTTGAAACAAATTGATTCGGATATGACCATTTAATGTGGGCTTTGCACCCCAATGGACCTCTACCATAGGATTCCACTAAGGGGTTTCCTTATACGAGGAGGTGTGGGGCTTTTCGGAGGACATCGCACCACCCACCACAATCCTAGCTGCCACCTCTCCAAAAGTGTTCCACCTCTGCACATATGGATACCATAGAGGTGTTGATGCAGTTGTTGTTACACTAATCGAGGACAATTCACGATTTACATGACGAACACGAGGAGTTACTTGAGGAGATGATCGGCAGCCAAGTACATTGGACGATCGACTACTTTCACTATATTGACACATGTGATGTTGGACTAGGCTACTCCAACTCTTCTTCCACTGTGATATGCACACGCCTTGACTTAATATGTGTGCATGCAAGTGGGTCCTGATCTTTCATCATAGGAGAAATCTTTGATACGTTGAGTCATGACTTTGATAAAGGCGAGGCTAACCACGATCCAGGAACATGACTAGTAATCTCGCAATCACTAGATCACTCCTCAATTGGTTATCAATCATGTCAAAACACGACTAACCTATTCACGAAGAACAGCCTGAATAATTCAACAAGAATTAAAAGTGCAACAGCGGAAGTAATCACTCAACAATGAATTATTCAGTTTAGACTTCAAGCTTGAGGCAAACTGCACTTACAATAGCAATAGCTAGATCCAAAATCGAAGTCTAGTCTTTCTAATGCGTACAGACCTATATATATCAAGTACATGTTGCAGCATGCATAGATTTTCTTTCGTCATTGGTACAAAAATAGGAAAGATAATGTGCGGAACAGAATAGATAGGTTCCCTTTAATTCCCTGATTTGGAAATCCCCACGCAACCTGGACTCTTCATGGCAGCAACAAATCCTTTTCTTTTAATCTTCTCTCTCTACTTGGTTGCATGCATGGACTCATTATGTTAACGCCCAAGCGTCCAACCACTCCATCTGAGTACTGGTCACCTATTCACCTGAGCAATTACTGTTTATCCAACCGGCCTTTGTTCACTCGACCAGTCACTCTTCATTCGACAGTTACTATTTATTCGACCAATAGCACTATTCATTCCGATCAATGCTTGTTCGTCCTCCTAACTTGTGCGCTATTCATTCTAATCAGTGTGTTGTTCGTCTGATCACTTGGCACCTTGTCCTCGCAAGCATTGTTTACATGAACAATCACAAACAAATAGTAATCATTAGACAATATCATTTGTTCAGTAATTAAATAATTACTCTGCCCAAAAAACGAATTCACCTATATTCCAAGGTGACGTGCACGGGTTCGTGTCATTGGACCTTGTACAGTAGGTGAATCTTGCAAGTGTGCGCTAGTGATGTCCTCATCATAGCACTGCCCCGTCTATTGGTAACAATCTCCAATCTCTTACTTTTATGGCTTCTTGGTTTATGCAATAAAAAGTTTTGTTTTCTGATATTGTATTTTACCTGTATCCCAATAGAAATAGTTGTTCCTTGATTCAACTCCAAAATTTTAAATTAAAATTTAAAATTAGGTTGTAGGACGGGTAAGGTGAATGGTACCTTCAAAATTTCCCCCAAGTAGTTTCCTAATTTTTACTCCAACAGCTATGAAGATCAAGAAGCCAAAAAATCTAGAAAAAGTCGGTGCAACAATGATTTCAGCCAGCGAATAGTGTAAAACAGTACTATTTCAAATCTAAAAATCATGAAACTTAATCCATCAATCCAAAAGACTTAAAACATGAATCAAGGCCAGTTCATGATCTTAAGAATCAATCTCAATTAAAAAACCTGAAAGAATTTGAGAAAATTGGGATTTTTTGGTTCGTGAAGCTCTATTGCACCAAAATTGGGTCAAAATTTAAAGTTAACTCTCAAAGCAAAACTCTAAATTATTTAAAATTTGGTATGCACCTTCTATAGGATGACAAGAACCTATTCCAATCAATAATTAAAAAATCATTGCCATAGTTCTGACATTTTTTTGTTTGAAGGCATATTGCACCAAAAACGGGTCAAAAACAAAATGGTGAATATGACTTACTCGTGGGTGAATTATGGTCAAGTTGGTTTTAGATGTGTTCTCACATGCCCTAGCAAGTAAGAACACTAAAGAAATCAAGGTAGAAACAGCTAGATCTAGAAATCACTCAGAAAGGTCCAAAAGAGCAAAAACTAGGTTTCTTCATGAACTTAATAACCAAGTGTTTAGATGAGTGAAGATTGATTTCTAGAGGTTATCGTCATCTCTTGCATGTCCTTGAAACAACAAGATCAAGAAGTAAAAAGAAAGCAAAAACCAACCAAATTAAGAACAAATCAATAAACACAAGATGGATCATGGAGATGAACAAAGAGTGATGTATTGCCACTTGAAGATAAAGGTTTTACAACCACTCTACTTGGAGAATAAAAGAGCACACCATAGCACTCAACTTCTTTTAAACCTTACCTTAGAACTCATGAACACTTGGCCTCAAGAGAGAATGGTTAGATGGTTGATTACATGTCTCCATCCCAATCCGTTACATAGATGGGCAAGCCAACCCCATTTAACCTTTAGTGGATACTGTTCACTTAGCACATATGGAAAATAATCTGATAACCCCACATACATGACTTTTAACTCACACACTACACTTATGCACGTTTTTCAAAGTGCATAAGCTCGAATCCGCTAAGTTCTTAGCCTTGATCTAAGTTGATCTTCTCAGCTTCTCCTTGACCTAAATTGCCAAGTGTCACTCAAGCGCCGTGGTTTCGCTCTAAGATAATTTCCAGTATTTTAGTCAAACTACTGAAATATTCTTTCTTGACCCGGTCATCTCCTCCTTTGCAAACAATCACTATGCTTGCCACATGTAAGTGTATCATTGGCTTACCACATGTCAGCAAGTTTCTCCTCTTTTGGTTCCACCGGATCACGTCTTACTTGGACCAACCAAACCGCATGGTACATCATCACAACAAAAACATAGTCCTTCTCTCATGATCCTTCATAGGTTTATGTAATAAAAAAATTTGTTTTTCGCTATTGTCCTTCGTAACTCCAAAATTTTTAATTAAAATTCAAAATTAGGCTCATCGGCCAAAGGCTCAAATTCGAAATAAATTAACTTAAATTTAACATACAGTGTCGCTGATCATAGACTAGACACAAGCTAGGCATGACTAGAAGTAAGCTTACATGTTTGTGACATGAATTCTGCATAAACTCCATGTGCGCAATCGAAACCCTAGTCTTGTAGATAGGATACGAGTACTGGACAGGATTAGATGCAAAAACCGATTTGATCTTGGTGGGTGGTTGTTCAAGGGTTTCTTGCAAGAGGGGACACACGTCGAGGGCGTTGATTATCCATCTCAGGATCACTAGACATATCCAACGAAATGGGCCCCAAACTGGGGATAGGAACAATTGCCGGGCGGCCCATGAAAGGCACAGGAAACGGAAAGCAGGACGAATCCGGTGACGCCCGTGCCGCCACGTGGACAACCAACGGCCGTGATTGGCTCCGCAGCTCCATCTCGGCGTTTCCAACCTTGACCAGAGCCAGAGAAGACGAGTCTGATGTGAGCCCAGGAAATGGATGGAGGCGGGCTCTACTGGGCCCGGTCGGTCTCAGGATGGCCCGAAGTGACCAGATGCATAAATTTGTTCTCTCTATCTTTATTCTGAATATTTTTTTATATTTAACAATATTTTGAAAGTCGAAAGAGTTATTTGGAACTTTGGATGCTTCACTGGAAAATACAGAAGTTTCAAATGAAAATGTTTACTTGGTTAGAGGGAGAAGGGCAAAGAGGAAGGGTTTGTTCCCAGGAGAGCTTCCCTCGAAACAATCCAACAATCTATAGAAAATAACCAACAAATAAACCATTTGACATGTAGGTGGTGGAAATCGATCTTTGCGACTTGGAAAGCTGCAAGCAGAACAGAAAAACAACGAGGAGTGGGCCACTCGTCAAGAATTGAGACCGATTGATGGTGAGTGAATTGGATGTGAATTGTATTCATCATCCAGCCTTAAATATTAGTGAAGAGATGCCAACTATCTATCAAGGAAGATGTCTTGTGAAACCAACTCGTCTGCTCAGGGAGGTAGTTATTGTCAAAAAGAGAACGTCTGATCGTCAGTTTTTGTTATCAGTGAGAGATGAACGTGGGCAACATCTGCATGGCAGTTATTGTCAGAGACTCAAGGCCGAAGTATCATGTTGTTTGGAGTGGATAAGGCACATGTTCCATCCATCTGACGGAAGGCATATCCTGGAATAGGGTCCAGAGACCAATTCATAAATTATTCGAGCAGTCATCTGATTGAGTAACACGCATGATGTTTCTTTGACCAAGATATTTGTGGAACAACCTCTGGAGGTTCACAACCACAGGGATCCCTTAACCGTACTTATATATATTAAACCTATATATATGAATTTATTCAATCCTCGTCAATCAGCTCTTCCACATTGCTCGAATTGGTTGTTCAAGGGTCTCTATGTAGCACGGTTGGACATACATACATTGAAACAAAGCCGCTATGTGTACGAACAAAACATGTATAAAACACGTGCGTATAAACATATTATATGCCAAATATAATTGAAGAGTCAACTACAATTGAGTAATCCACCACAAGATCGAATAAAGGATTGCGATAGCAAAGGATGGCATGTACTCGTGTTGAGCTCAATCTGGTATCGTGAGGTATGGGATTAACATATGAGCATTATATAGGGTTGTCCGATATGATATTTCTAGATATATTCAAGAGTTATTATGTTTTGTTAGGGACAGCTATCGACTTGTGGATCGAAAATGGATTTTCGGGTCGCAACCAAATATACATGAACCTATAAGGTCGCACACTTAATGGAATTAAACAAATTGGTTCGAACACTACTCGTATATGGGCTTTGCACCTTAATAGACCTCTAGCATACGATTTTACTAAGAGGACTCTTTATAAGAGTAGGCGTGGGACTTTTAGAAAGACATCGCACCACCCACGAAAATCCTAGCCACTACCTCCCCTAAGGCGTTCCACCTCTGTATCCATAGAGGCGCTACTGCGATTGTTGTTGCACTGATCATGGACGATCTGCAACGTACGTGAGGAAAGCGAGGTGCTGTTGGAGGAGATGATTGGCGGCCAAGGATGCTGGACGATCAACTGCTTCCACTACATCGATACACGTGAAGTTGGACTAGGCTGCTCTAATTCTTATTCCGTTGCACTGCGAGTCTAATGGTAATGATCTATGGTATCTTACTTACATCGTTTCTTGGTTTACACAATAAATTTTTTTATTTTATACTAGTATATCCTACTCGTGTCCCAATAAAAACAACTATTACTCGATTCAAATCCAAAATTTTAATTAAAATTTAACATTAGGCTCATTGGCCAAAGGTTCAAATTAAAAAAAACCCCTTAAATTTAACATACAGGCTCGCTGGTCATAGACTGGACACAAGCTAGGCATGAGTAAAGTAAGCTTACGACATGTTTGTAACATATGGATTCTGCATAAACTCCATGGGATTATGCTTTTTTTTTTCTTGCAAAACCACCGTGTTCTAAACATGGCTTCAGCTATTTGTGGGCGCAACCAAAACCCTTGTCTTGTATATAGGATAGGAGTACTGGATAGGATTAGATGCAAAAACAGCTTCATCTCTTTCCATTCCGATTTGATCTCGATGGGTGGTTGTTCAAGGGTTTCTTGCCAGAGGGGACACACGTCGAGGTCGTTGATTACCCATCTCAGGGTCACTAGACAAAATCCGCAACGAAATGGGCCCCAAACTGGGGATAGGAACAATTGCCGGGCGGCCCATGAAAGGCATAGGAAACGGAAAATACAGAAGTTTCTAATCATTTTTATATTTAACAATGCTTTAAAAGTCGAAAGAGTTATTTGGAGCTTTGGGCGCTTCACAGGAAAATACAGAAGTTTCGAACGAAGCGTTTTCTTGGCTAGAGAGAGAGAAGGGTAAAGAAGAAGGGTTTGTTCCCAGGAGTTTCCCTCGAAATAATCCAACAATATGTATAGAAAATATCCAACAAACAAACCATTTGACATGTAGTTGATGGAAATCTAACTTTGTGACTTGGAAAGCTGCAAGCAGAACAGAAAACAACGAGGAGTGGCACAGTGGAGAATCCCATTATCGCCCAGGTCGCCAAGCAAGCGCTGCTAACTGGCCACACCTCCATTTCCGACACTGACCGGTGAGAAATGATTTTCGATTGACCCATATGAATAAGTCCACGGAAAAGATTGGATAAGGAGTCCCTATGTCCCCTTTTACTTAATGTCTTCTATTTTTTAGGTCTTTAATATACGATTTTAATTGGTATTTTTCATAATTTTATATTAAGATATATTAATAAAATTGTAATACTATGAAAGTATTTTTAATAATAAATTCAGTGATATAATTTTTGCATAATTAATCTAAATAATTTTATATTATTGATGATCAAAATTTAGAATGTTTGATGATGCAGATTCAATCGAAAAGGAATGAATGGAGGGAGTAGATAGCTAGGACCGTTCCATCTCAAGAGGGCCCAAATTAGTCAGCAGGTTTGATTGCACAGCTATCCAAGCACAGATTTTTCCTCTTCTCCTATACCTGAAAAGCATAGGCTAACTAGTGCAAATACTAGTGCTTAGCGTCGCTTGAGATTCTAAACATGCGAGCTCGCGCTAATTGAAGCTGTACCATGGACCAGATTTAGAGGAATTTGAGGATACGGAATAGCCCCTGAATAATTTCTCCATCTTCCTTTTAGGAAATAATTCCACTTTATGTTAGATCAGGTCATAATAAATGGAAAAAGTCCATTGGTGGTTTCTCAACTATTCACTTCATCAAGTTTTCATCCCTAAAGTGCAAACCGGATAAAAAATCCATCCCCCAACCAGTAATACCAGTTGAAATATACCTCTTAGCTTCTTTGATCATGGTTTTGACCCACCTCACATCCATGTAGGATCCGAACTGACCCATATGTTAAGAACTAAGGGGTGGAGCCTATGTGTCATAGAGAGGGAGAAAGGATGAGAGAGACGAAGGGGTCTTCGTCTTCTTCCTATCGGCTGTGACGGAAATAGAAGAGGCAATGAACGTTCAAACGGTGATCATAAGTGGCGAGGAGAGGTGGTGGCGGGCTCCGGCGATGAGCAAAACTGAACCTGTGCAACACAATGAGTCCATTTGTGATGGTCTCATCGGCGGGGAAGCAACAAAGAAAGCGGCAAAGGTAGGTTGCAAGGAAAGAGGGAGAGAGTCATGTCGGCTCCAGCAAAATGATGACAAGCAGCAACAGCAGAGGGGATGCGTGAGCCACAGGAGGAGAAGGGGAGCACAACAAGCATAATCTTAGGTAAGGAGATGCTCGTGACAAGGGTTGTGGTCAGCGAGAAAGGGTGGCAAGGCAGTAGCACTCCAGTGAGGGGTGGTGGACAAGGATTGGGAGAAAAGAAAGAGGAGGAGAAGAACTAACTAGAGGTGGGATCAGATTCAAGAAGGCCTTACCTTGGTGGAGATCGAGCAGGGTGGAGTTGACTAGAGTTAAGCAAGCCGGCAGCGAGGAAGAGCTTATCTCGATTTTCTATCATAGGAGCAATGAACCGTCAAGCCCTTCCTCACTCTACCTCACTACTCCACGCGTTGCTTGCACCAAACGCCACTGCCTGTAGCCCATGCCGCACGACCACAATGATGTTGGCCCCAACTTCTCACGCGCGGCCACCCTATGCCAAAACCATCGTTGCTGACGCCACTCCCACCTGGGTGAGCTTCAACTCTATTCCTTTCTTCTGGGTCACCTCCTTACTTTCTCCAACCCTCTCCCACAACTAATTTTGGCCACCTTTCCTCTAGATCACCGCTGCCACATCGAGCTCCCTGGACCACAACATCCTATTTTGGTACTCATCGGCCACCACCGAGATATCGCTCACCAGCATCTAGCTCGATAGAGCGCGTCCATGGCACCGCTCCCCTGTTTTAAGTAGAGTCCGATCCAACTCAGCTAGCAACGTTGCTCAAAATGGTTAAAACTGTAGTTTCCCAGTCACAGGGACTTAAGTTACATGGTATTGCCCAGTTGGGAGACTGTTTTTATCCTATTTTGCACTTTTAGAGACGAAAACTAGACGAACTGAAGAGTTAAGAGACCACGGACAGACTTTCCCTAATAAAATCTACTGCTACTTCAGTTACTTGTTGTTGTTGTTGTTGTTTTTGTGACATATGAGTCTTCTAGATGCTGCTCATGAATGGCTAATTAACGTTTTGTGGACATAGCCACTCTTCTCCTATTGTTGCAAGATAAGGATGACAAATCACGTACTCGATCAGGTCTTCCACGTTGATCGGATTGGTTGTTCAAGGGTCTCTATATAGCGCGGTTGGACGTACATACATTGAAACAAAGCTGCGAATTTTTGGCATATATGATATTATTTGTATTCATTTTTACGAAAATCACACTATGTAAAACATATTAGCAAAAATGACGTTTTTGCCGTTCGGTGGCTAGATGACCAGGCCGCAAAGATGTCACGTGCAACCTGCTGTCACTCCATCAGACAGCAAGCAGCACTAGCCGATGCATGGGTGGGCGCAGCGGCCTGCCGCCCCATGGCTGACGGCGGGTAATTAAGTCGGTTAATTACTTGCCTAAATTTTTTGCATATTGTTTGTTTTAATTTTTAAATATAGAAAATGAGTTCTAAAAATTACAAAATTTTATGTGCAGTCTCTCCACAAAATATACTTGACTGTGTAATTTTTCGCAATTTTATCCATTGTGAACATTGCTCAAAAATTTGTACAATTAACACATAATGTTCAAATTTTTAAATATAGCAAATGAACTCGAAAAATTACAAAATTCTATGTGTAGCCTCTTGTGCAAAATACTTGACTATGTAATTTTTGACAATTTTATCCATTTGTGAATATTTCTAAAATATTCATACAATTAACAGATGATTAGCAGGTGCGATAGAGGTGGCTCATTTCATTTTTTTTGTTGTGTTTAATCTGATTTGAACATTTAGCTCATATGGAAATTGAGCATACTCATGCAGAAACAGACCATCGAAAGTATCACCTGCGTCATGTCTGTCTCCTCACGTGCAGTTCACTCCAGCCATTATCGGCACATCGTTAGTGCAAGCTTCGCTATCGCTCTCGCTATAAATTTCAATCTACGCACACTCACATTCTTGTTGTCTCTTCGTTGACACTCCTTACCTCGCAGTCTATTCGCTCGCACTCCGCACCTGCTCTTCGTCTGCTTTCTTCACAACCGATTAAATATTATTCAGTGCCATTAGTAGTAGTCATATTAACATGTAATTTTGTTGTCATATGAATTATCTTTGTTAAATATGTATGTAATTAGTTCAGTTGTTTAGTGCCAATTAATTATATATTGTTTAATTGTATATTTTTATAAGTTTTTATGTTGATTGTATTAGATATTAAAATCATAACTACTAAGTGTAGCAATCAATTAAACTATGATGCGAGAGGAAAGATTATATTAGAAACATAGAATCACTAGCAAACTTCTTATTGCATCATGCATGGTGCGTACTATTATACTAAGTAGTGCTACTCCTAGCTCGCATAGTATAAAAAAACTAGATTTATTATCACATTACCTTCGGACTATTTATTATGGACATAAGTATCACCCATGCTTATACTACTCTTTTATGATAGTATACCATGTTATTAAAATCGTAATTTTTCAAGCTCACTTACTATGTAAAAACCACTACAAACAATTTGCACAAACGAATTTCTGAGCAAAATTTGGAGCAGCGAAAAATTATGACAAAATTACACAACGTAGCACGCTACCTTAGAAAACTCCACAAAAATTTTGTAAGTTTTCATGCATAAAAATTTATGAAGCGACGCACAATTAACTAGGTAATTAAGCTGCTACAGTGGCCGGGGGCTAATGGCCTACCGCTGGCCACTGTGCGGCAGGCTTGGCCACTATATCTAATTTACTCTACTAATTACATATCGCTCTAAGATTTTTTATAGATAGCAAATATGTGTGAAAAATTACGAATTTTTTGTGGAGCTCCCTGATGCAGCATGCTATGTTATGTAACTTTTTCATATTTTTTGGCGACCATTTGCTACCTCTAAAAAATCTTGAAGGGCGCATAATTAAACCAATCATTAGTGACTAACGGAAGCCTAACCACTTGCCGCTCGGTCACCGGGCGGTAGATAGCCTGTCGCCCAGTGACCGGGTGGCCACGCCTTGTGTCGGCCCCACAGGCCTATCGTCCGACTACTAGACAGTAAAAATAATATTTTTGCAAATTGTGTGTCTGTACTGATAAAATTCCTAATACGGTGGCAAAAGTGCTAATTGTGGCTTTTCTCCCACGCTGCTATATGTACGGACAAAACATGTATAAAACACATGCGTATAAAGTCCTTATACCAACATCACATCACAGTACACTCACGTTTTGATCGCATACGATGGCTAGACCCTGCTAGAAAACACTATGACATCACGTACAACCACATGTACATACTTTTGTCTTTTTTTTTTTTGGTTTTTGATTTTTAGCTATGACTTATATTTTTTGTCTATTTATGTAGGAGAGTATAAAGAGAAAGACTTGTACGAATGTAGCCGATATAAATGAAGTCACTGCAGTATCTATTACGATTAATTTGTAGACCTCATCTTTAAAAAATATTTTGTTTAAAAGTTAATTACTATAGAAAAATTAATTACCATAGATAAATAATTTTTTAGAAGGTGAAAAGAATAAGCTCTTTAATCGCTGAGGCGCCACATAATTCCCATTTCATTTATCACGACCAGTGACTGTTGGTATCATTTTCATACCAACACTACACAAATAAGCCCGGTGTGGACACAACCACACACACAACTAGCCTCGCTAATGTTAGATAAGGCCTTGTTGTAAAATCGAAGAGGCCAATTAGAAGGGAATGAATAGGTAGTTTTAAAAATTATTTGGTCAAAATCGAGGTTTATATGCTAAAGAGTAAATTAAATCAGTTTTGCATAATTAAGGTATAAATCAACTAGTTTCATTGAGTGCACCAACAACCTAAGTCTATATCAAAAGTTTGCAATTCTAGGGTGACAAGCAATCAATTTAATTCTATGAATATAAATTACTTGAATGTAAATTGAGCACAAAAAACACACCACAATAGCACAATTCCTTTTTTACCTGGTGTGCGGAGACTTGCCGATCTCTCATAATCCACGCTGAGGTAAGCCCAAATGAATTGGACTGGCTTTACCTTCGCAACACGTCGGACCTTCTCATAATCCATTAGTGGTAGCTCTTTCCCGCTCCGGGTAGGAGAGCTCCAACCTTCACAACACGTCGGACCTTCTCATACCATCTTTAAGAAGATCACCGAACACGACACCTCCAATATAGTCTAGAAGTTAGCAACCTCTAAGAGTAACAAGTCAAGCCCTTTACTTGACTCACCATGTGCAATAAATGCATAAGCTCAGGTGGATACAAAATCCATCTCTAGATGCAATATATGCAATTAGAGACCTCTCTCCTTACTCACAAGGTGCAACACATACACAATTGAGAAAAGAAGCTTACACTGGCATAAGAGAGTAAAATAGAGTACCAAAGATTGATCTCCAACTGACCATAAGAGGGTATTTATACCGCACACAAGAAAACTAGCCGTTGGAGCAAAAAAATCAGGAAAATCGATAGTACCGCTGGCTTGAGGCCAGTACTACCGCTTCCCTTGTAATGGTAAAAAAACTAGTTGTTATAGACTGAAATCGATAGTACCACCAACCATGGTCCGGTAATACCGCTCCACGCATATGGAACTACCGTTTTCTAGGGGAGCACAAATCTCTTAAAATGTATCTCTCTAGAAAAAACATACCACGAATAAATCGGTCATAACGCAACTCCGGTCGTACTGCATCACACAAGTTGGTAGTACCGCAGGCCAGCCTAACAACTCACACAGAGCCAGTATTACCACGATCATACTAGTCTTTGAACACTTTGGTCTTCGACCACACTGGTCGTGTTCGACCACGCTGATCTTCAATCACTCTGGTCTTGTTCGATCACATTGGGCTTCGACCACTGTTGTAGGCGTAGCCCAACCTCCCATGACTGGGCCTTACAACTGGCCCAATATGTAATAAACCCAATAGTATAGAGAAATGTAACAATATACCCTCACCTTTTGTAATTATCAAGAGGTAGGATGAAAATTTACCATCATATACCTATCATGTATATAAACCTCCAAGATGGGTGCGAGATGGCCAAGTCCACTCATTTTACACATGAGCACTCTCTCTCCTATCACCGGCTCTCTCTAACTAGTCCACTCATTTTGATTTGTCATTAATTAAGTTAGTCTCTCATTTAAATTTGTTATTAATCGAGTTAGTCTCACATTTAAATTTATTATTAATCACCAAAACTAATCTAATTTGAGCTTGAACTTACACTTGTGCTTTTAGATTACGGCTGATGGTTTTTTGCTATAGTTTATAACTTTTGTCTATGTTTTTTGACATGGCAACAAATGGTGAAGACACTGACATGGCAGCATATACGGTTTTGGACTCAAAAAGCTATTTGGAGAATCCGCTTCGAAAAGCCACTTTATTTTTTTCAACTTTCAAAGAAATCAAAAGACAAAAGCCTAAAAGAACATAACCTGACTTCAGATGCCAATCAAATCCTCACAAGCAATCTTGCTTAAGCATACCAACATAATATATTGAAAATAACTTCAATTAATTACCATGACTCACACATAGATCGAGTGTTACCGCATCTTCTCTCCGTACTCATATCACTAGTACGAGAAGGGAGGTTGTAAGTCTATCTTTCTAGCAGAAAGGGAGGTCGTAAGTTTGATTCTTGTACTGCTGCATTTCCCTTGCGCTTGCATGTGTGACTTGTGTATATATTGACATAAGTTGGGAGTGCGTTCTCCCAACATGAACATGATCGATGGATGCTGTCAGCCTGCAATCCAACTCGCGCTCTAGGAGAAGTATCACAAGATGCGTCTTACAAGAGGAAGAGGAATGAGTAGCCACGGCCTGCACAAATCATCAGGAAGCGGCCTGGCCTGTTACGCTGGGCTCGGCCTCCTCCTTTCGGAATCGTTCAAGTTGGGATGTGCAAGCTGGATCCACCTAGGATAGAAGAGTAAGGTACTGTTTTAAAGTGCTGGGTTTTTTTTTTTTGACTGAAATGATATTATAACGTCAATTAGCTTTTTGATATATTTAATTAAAGAAAAATGAAGAAAAAATGAAAACACCGTTATATGTGCATAAATAATACAAAAGAAAAAGGGAAAGGAGAAGAAATGAAAAGAAAAAAGCCACGTTAAGAAGCCAACGTGTTCCAAATAACTTTTGGCTTCTGAAAGTCGGAAGATATCGCTATTTCGAACAGAGCCTAAGTATGAACAACTGGTACGTGTGATCCAAATAGGGAAGTCTTATTTCTCAATTTTACTTTTGCAGCAATGAAAATATACGCAAATACCCCACCAAATCCAGTATCAGTGAAAGTCGAACTTTGGTCATCAGTCAGAGAGACAGAGTAATTGATTTCATCTAAAAATAGTGCAATCCCTTGTATGTCACAACTAAACTTGAACCTTCGTCGTCAAGATATTGGACATGTTCTTTTGGTTTCAGTTTTTGGTTTTTGACTACAGCTAATAATTTTTGGGTTATTCGTGATAGAGTATGGAATAATAGAAACTCATGTGCGGTTTTCGCCAATATAAATAAAGTCACTACAGTGTATACTACAATTAACTTATAGACCCCGTATTGAAAAGACACTTCGTTTAAAAGTTAATTATTGTAGAAATACCAAAAATTAATTTTTAGACGTTGAAAGAAATAGACCTATTAAGAAACAACCTTTTCAGTTTCTTTGAAAAGATATGAGCCACAAACTATATAAGTTAAGAAGAAAGAGGTCCAAAACATGCGAAGTTGCACGCATACTTAAAAATAGGGTCATCATCCCAAAGGAGCCCACTATATATTTTTAACATTTAAAGGGCACATCGGAGCTGAGGTTCTTTGCAACCTTAGATCCCGAATCTTACTGCGGATTAATCAAAGACATTTTATACCAGGTAAGGGTGTGTTTGGTTTGTAGATGGAGATTGTATCGTATATCCTGACTGAGTGGATGTAAACTGAGTGGAATCGTATTTCAGAAAAAGAAGATGTTTGGTGAGGTTGCATGAGCGGATGCAAAAAAACTGAGATGTTGTTTGGTTGCCGGTATGAGCGGATGCAGTCTACCAAACCTGAGAGGCTGACACGTGGGACCGCATAAGATACACTACATCAACCCATCCAGGATGAATAGTGAAGCTTATTTTGAGCGTATCTACCCATCCAGGATGAGGATGTATTTTTGCATCCACTCATGCAGGCTGCATCCACTCATACAGGCAACCAAACAGGCTCTTTCTTAAATTATACGAATCCACCCAGTCAGAATGAAGGAGATTCAAGCAACCAAACACACCCTAAATAAACGCACAGCGATAAGTACACTAACACTGCTAGCTAGTTGCAAGTCTGACTTGGATCGCATGCACAGACAATAGCAAGTTGGGCTGCACGATCAGATTTGACTTACATCGTCGCATAATAAAGTACTCATACGTGGACAAAGGTTCCATGTTTTTATAAAAGAAAGAAAGAGATGCCGATGTCAAATTGATGCGACCTTATCCTACATTTAATTATTTGACACGCAACTGTACGCACTCTCGTTATCTCATATGCAGGCTCTCAAAAAGGAATAACTTTGTTCCATGAAATCAACCGGATGCTATTCCGATAAGTCTGATATCGTCCAGCTTTAAATAGTTTCAGTTTCTGATTTTTAACTTTTATCTTCTTAATTTTATATTTATATTTTAGTTTTTTTATTTTTGGGCTTTTTGCTTTGCATTTGTTTTTTTCCTTTACTTCTTTGCATTGTCTGTGATAATATATTTTTTTAAAAAATTTAATTATGCAGAAAAAACTATTAGCAATTGCAGTGCATTTCAATCACTATAGTGTAAAAAAATTCAGAAACCTAGTCTTGTAAACCCTTTGGAGTATGGTGTGTTGTCAACTACGTTTAGGTTCTATTTAGAACTCAAATTTTTTTTTAATTTTTATAAAAATTAAACCATTTTATATAAAATCCCTGTGAAATCCGTATGTTCCGAAAATGACCTAATCTTTGGTTGACTTGACCCTGCCTTTTTTTTTTGTGGCTTTGTGCCTTGCCGGCTTGGTCAGCCTGCCACTAGTTTAACGATCAAGGAACCCCGCGTAGCTTGACGAGGTCACGTACAGAGGCTGTTCGATTTCACAAAATATATAGTTCTGACACTATCGCTCGTCTCGATTCCAATTTGGAAGCGTTGATTTGCGACTGGGAGTACGAGGCCAACAAACTTTTGGCCCCTAGCTAGAAGCAACGCAATTGACCGGTTCAGCAACATGAACATACAGGTCAAAAACAAAAAAAAAAATTGGACTTTCGCTCCGTGGACTTTCTCAGCCCTTCCCTTGTTTGTTTTTTTCTCACTCTCCTTGCTCGGTTGGCATCCTCTTTTTTTTTTGTTCTGTTTTAAACGAGTTTAGCTTATTGGCTTATAAAGTTTTATATTTTCTTTTTTTTAACTTTTTCGTTTTTCTTTTATTACTTTGCATTGTCTCAAAAGATTTAGTGGTGTTTCTATTTTTCTAAATTTTTACTATTTTTTTATCTTTTTTTACTCATAAAAAACTAACCGGCACTATAGTCTTTCGCATCCACAGTACACAGCCAAAAACCACCTCTTATGAGCCCTTTGAAGCAGACCCTTAGTGTTAACGAGAATTTAATAGAAATATCTTGTGACAACTATTTTTTTAGTGTTAACAGGAATTTAATACAAGTAGGAATTTGAAAAAAAAATTCCTCACGTTCCCGGCAGAGGCTAAAGAGATGCCTGCAAAAGGTGCAAGCATGGTCTTCCAAAGTTACCAGGAATGATGCTTTTGAATTTGAAAGACAAGAAAGGATAGTTCATGGGAATTTCCATACCTGATTCAAACAGCGGGCGATCAATACGACCCATCGATCCTCCATCCGACGACCCGGCATGGATCGAGTGGATAGGCACACACTTTCCTCTCTCCTCCCAACGAGAAATTTCCTAGGGGATGCTCGAGTCATCCGGATGGCACCGCGTTGCACTTTGTCAACGGGCTAAACTAAAGGCGACAGAGGCGTGGGGAAAAAGCGTGAAAAAGGGGTTGCATGTTTACTCTTTTGACCCCTCTGCTTAACCAAAAATCAAAGCAGCATGATCTCAACGGGAATGCACACTATGGAGATAATCATGGTACTTATGCCCTTTAATTATGGACATCATGGTTCTAGGATCCTCACCGGTTTCAAGGGTTTGACTTTGAAGCCAAGTCACATTACACCTCTCCACCTACTATGAAAAAGAGACCCTTGAACGTATCGGTTTATGATATTTTTAGCTTTTAACTTATTTAAGTTAAAAGTTATTTAGAATATATTGACTTTTTTATTTATTTTGGTAGCACATTTACTTTTAATTTATTTAAGTCAAACACCACTTAAAAATTGCTATGATCGTTATCTCCAAAGTCCACATTTCCAAAATGAGGGTCCCACCACCAGTTTTAGGCATTACGCAAATGTGAAGGCGAGGTATTGGGTCACCAAATTTGACCAAATTAAGCTCTGATCAACTCGGTTTTGACTTCTGGTTTCTGACTTATTTTTCACTATTCATAAGTTTCGTCTTTTTCTGAACTTTTGGCTTTTTGTTGAGCTTTTTTGCCGGTTCTTTTTTCCGTATTTGTTTGTATTATACGTAATGGGCTAACATATTTTTTATATTTTTAATTTTTTTAAATTTAATTATACTAAATAAGCCTCTGTCAGCTACAGTGCTTTTTTCAGCCAGCTACAGTGTTTTCAGTCATAAGCCATGAGCTTTTCAGCCGAACCAATCACCACCTAAAGCAGGTTAATTTTGCCAAAACGAGCATGCAAGGTCCTCTTGTTGTTCGCTTTGTAACTTGCCCATGTGTAGAAATCAAACCGTTTCGAAGATGACATTACATGAAATTATAGTTTAACGCAAACCATTCTTACACGAAAATTAGTGGTTTTCCGACGGAAGCTGGTATCGGCAATCCAATTATCTTTATAGGGATAAATCAAACACACACTATAGTCACATAAGTACCGTCCTATAAAACTTTCCCCCCGGTATTTCGGTCTCCATTTTAGCAATGAGACACCAATACATTAGAATATAATGCCTCATTCAAAACGGTCTTCATTGATGGTTTTTTATTGTATCTATTGGTTTTTGGCTACAATAGGGTGGTTGTTAGCTTTTTGTTGAACTATTTAATTAACAAATTAAAAAATAAGAAAAAAGTATTATGTTTTTATAGACAATGCAAAAAAGAAAAAAGCTATGTTAAAAAATAAACACATTTAAAATAGCTACCAACTTCTAAAAATTTAAAGCCATAAGGCAAAACTCGTTCTGAATGACATGGATCTGGAGCAGCAGCTCCACTATGGAGCAGCTTCACCGTGGATCTGGGATCCCACCATGGAGTGTTTGGCTTGTACAACAGCTCCAGATCCACGAAATTGAGTTTTGGTGGGAATGGCCACTTTTGGTGGATGGGGTGTGTAACCAGTGAGATTGGTGGGTAATTACCACCCAACTTCACGGTGGAGCACTCCTTGAGGAGCTCTATGAAATCCATGGATCTGGCTCTCAGATCTAGGATTTTGGTGGATCCAAATTTCGCGGAGCTGGAGCGTTTGGGTAAAATTTCGTGGAGTGGAGCTATTTTTCATGAATCTAGAGCTGATGGAGCTCTCCCAAATAGGCCCTTAGCTATGAGATAGATGCCTCAAACTGAAATTTTGTATTGGACAAGGTGGCAATACGATAAAGAGAGAAAAAGAGAACCAACCCATTGACTTGCATCTTTCCTATTCCCCGTCTTCTCTTCCTCTGCCCACATTGATTTGCACTTATAAAGCCCCCTTCACCCACCTCACAATCTCACAACTCAACCCGAACCACAAGCCAAGAACCAGCCAAGGCCGCACCTTTCCCTCCCGTTCTTCTCCGGCGCCGGCGATCGACCATGGCCGTGGACCTCATGGACTGCGGGTACGCCCCGCGCGGCCCCGCCGCCGCCGCGGAGGAGGAGCAGCTCGCGCTCCAGGAGGCCGCCGCTGCGGGGCTCCGCAGCCTCGAGCTCCTCGTCTCCTCGCTCTCCCCCCGGCGCGCCGACCGCGCGCCGCAGCTCGGCGAGATCGCTGACCAGGCCGTCTCCAGGTTCCGCCACGTCATCAACATCCTCGACCGCACCGGTCACGCCCGCTTCCGCCGCGGCCCCGTCGGGGCTGCCGCCCCTCCTCCGCCACCGGCGCCGGCCCCGGCAGTCTCGCAGTCGGCACCTCAGAAGAGCCTGACGCTGGACTTCACGAAGCCCACCAAGGCGCCCGCGGCGGCGGCGTCGGTGACGTCCACGTCGTTCTTCTCGTCGGTGACGGCGGGGGGCGACGGCAGCGTGTCCAAGGGCCGGAGCCAGCTGGTCTCCTCCGGCAAGCCGCCGCTCGCGGCGGGGACCAAGCGCAAGCAGCAGCAGCCCTGCGCCGGCGGCAGCGCGCACTTCGACGCTGCGGCGGGGGGCCGGTGCCACTGCTCGAAGAAGCGGAAGCACCGCGCGAAGCGCACGGTGCGCGTGCCGGCGGTGGGGTCGCGCGTGGCGGACATCCCGGCGGACGAGTACTCGTGGCGCAAGTACGGGCAGAAGCCCATCAAGGGGTCCCCCTACCCGCGCGGCTACTACAGGTGCAGCACCGTCAAGGGCTGCCCCGCGCGGAAGCACGTCGAGCGCGCCACCGACGACCCCGCCATGCTCCTCGTCACCTACGAGGGCGACCACCGCCACGCGCCCGCCGCCGGCAACGGCGACGGCCACGCCGCGTGAGCGATCGTTAGCAGTAGTAGTAATCCAGCATGTGTTTCTTCAATTTGTTCTTTCGATTAGTATGAGTAGCTACTAGCTAGCTTGTGTAAAGGATCAAAGAAGAATCATGGTTAATTGCAACTTCGCCTAGGAATGAAATTCTATCGTAAAATTTTCTTGTCACGTTTTTATGATAGGATTGAGCGGTAATTAACTCAAAAGATTTAGGGAGTTGCTAGCGTTGTTCGGATGTCTGATCCGGTCATTAGCGTCGTACGGTGTTTGTGGCATTTTCTAAAACGGTTGTTTGTGGCATTTTCTAACTAATGTATGTAACATTTCAATTTTATGTATGCAACAAGAAAATTTATAAAAAAATTTAATGTTGCACATATAAAATCAAAATATTGCATACATCAAATAAAAAAAAGACTTCGAGAGGCAGCGAGCATGCACTTTTTTTTTTCTAATTTGTGAACTGTGAGTAGGGGACCTAGTGCCACGACGCAAAGGAAGCCGGTCGGTGGGCGGCGGCTGGAATTAGAGGAAGTCGGCAGTGGGTAGTCGGTACGGTGGTGGCAGCTTGAGCCACATCTGGCCGGTCGGGCGGCTGCTTGAGCAGATATGGCTGGTCGGGTGGCTGCTCGAGCAAATATGGCCGATCAGGCAGTGGCCCAAGCAGATCTAGCCGATTGGGCAGCTGGGACAGTGAGGAGCGGAGGCGGCTGGGCCGGCGAGGAGCGAAGCAATGCCGCCATTAGGTGGCTTGTGGAGTGGAGATGGCCAGGGAGGTGGAGCAGCCGAGCAAGGGAAGCTCAGGCGGCAAGCTAAGAAGGTGGGTGAGCGAGTGGACGGACATGGTAGAGGAGCCGGCACAGGAAGAAATAAGTGGGTGGGAAAAAGTGAAGTGAGGCCGAGTGCGATGAAAAGGTTGAGTAAGGCGTCTAATAAAATCACTCGGTAAGTTCATATGGTAGCAATTCTGAAAGATTTATTAGGGCATTTGTTCTTTTGCCCAGGCGCGGTTTGTTAGAGCAAGTCCAATAATAGAGCCAAGTGTTTGGCTATAAGTCAAGTTATAAGAGCCAAGTTATATAATAATTTGTCTACAAAAAGTTTTTATTATTATGTGGTACCATGTCTCACATTCTCTTTCCTATTCCTCCTCACATACATCTCCTCACATACATTTATTATCTAGACCTACCACTGCATAGGCTCCCGTGCCCAGCTTGTTGCTTGCATGAGAGCCAAGCTCTCATCTCTCCTCTACATCAGCAAAAATGCTGACTAACTTGGTTATAAGACCATTATTGTACTTGCTCTGAGAGCCAAGCTCTCATCTCTCTCCTCTCTTCTCTCTTTCACATTAACAAAAATGCTGACTAGCTTGGCTATAAAATCATTATTGTACTTGCTCTTAGAGCATCTCCAACAGGGACTTATAAGCTAGCTCTAAGCATATTATTTCATATTTTAATAGAAAAGAGAGAAAAGCTATCTCTTGATCAAGAGCTAGTCTCATACACACATTCCAAGATTATGTGAGAGTGTCATATGAGGCTATTTATGTTATGAGCTATGTGCTAAAAGTTAGTACTATTGGAGAAGTTGTCTTAGAGTTAGTAACTAGCTCATACTGTTGGAGATGCTCTTAGAGCAACTCCAGCAGTAGCCCTCAAAACATGACCCCTACTTTTTATTTGAGGGCTCTCCCTACTTTTGAGGGCTCTGTTTTTTGGGCTACACTCCAGCAGGAGCCCTCAAAACATGACCCTCAAATTCATTCTTAGCGGGAATGACACATAGGACCCACCATCATCCTCATCCTACTTTTGAGGGCCGAGGGGCAAAAAACTAACTCCAGCAGGGCCCCTACTTGAGCCCTCAAAAGTAGGGCTCCCTCCAGACCCCCCAGGAATGAGGGCTCGAGGGGGAGATTTGAGGGCTCCCTACTTTTGAGGGCTCAAGTAGGGGTCCTGCTGGAGTCAGTTTTTTGCCTCTCAACTTTAAAAAATAGGATGAAGACTCAAGTAGGGCCCCGCTGGAGTTGCTCTTAGAGCTCGCCTTCTATGTGCGCAAGTCAAGGGTGGGCGCGCATCAAACTGCGCTTTAATTTTCGTGTGGGGCGGTGGGGTCCGCGCGCCAGCTTCTGGTCAAAGGCGAGCCCCCGAGGGGTCGCCGCTCTCGGAGCCAGCCGTGCCCGTGCCTTTATTACACTAGTCGCTCGTGTTGCGTGCAGATTTTCCTTTTCTTTTCGTTCAATTAAGAGCGGCCGTGTCTTTTTTTGTTGTTGTTGATGTGGCTTTAGCTGAAATTGTAGTGGCTCAGATTTTTTAAGAGGCATTCAATTAAATAAAAAGTAAAAATAAAAAATGATATATTCAATTAAAGAAAAATAAAAAATAAAAGTATGAGATATTTAAATAAAGGACAATTAATAAAAATTAAAAAACACTATTATCTTTTTAGGATTATTAAAAAAAGTCGTACTAACAAACTAATGTGTTTAATGATTTTTAGCTTTTAAAAATGAAAAGCTATTTAGAATGAGATAGCTTCTCGTCTAGAGACCACAAGCCATTCTGTTTTGAACTGACCACTTATTTTGCGCGTTAGAGGCGTCGAGGGTGGGGCCCACTTGCGCATAGAGGCGGCCACGCATTCAGCGCCTTGGTGGCCACGCCGTGGTGTCTCCAGCTCTGAAAGACTGCAACCCGTTGACTTTTGAGCAGTGATGTGAGAACTGCATGCCAACTTGCCAAGATACCGGAAGCAGCAGGTAGACTGTACGTCTTCAACCTTTTCTCCTTTTTTTTTCATTTTTAAGTGACAAACCATTTAAAATGTGCGGCTTCTAATTTTGGTTTTTAGTTTTTTTGACTTTTGTATTTTTGTTTATATTATTCATAGAGATATATTGGTGATTTATTTTTTCTTATTTTTTTATTTAAATGATTCAAAAAAAATTAACAGCCGCTACAATACAATTTTAGTCAAAACTTACAATCAAAAGCTAATTAGAGCGGTTCCAAAGACAATGGGATTTTGCTTGTGTTTTGCACTACTGGAAGATAGGGAAAACAAGAATGCGAAGGATAGATTGTGACTTCAGATTATACCGCTGCGTTTGACTGTTTCAATAATTTATTTTTTCTATTTTTGTAGTTTGAGCATTCCGGTTAATTCGAGTTCTCCGTCAGATCAAACCTCTTGGCTTCGTCAGTAGAGACGAGGATAACAACACGGTGGCGGTAAGGGGGCAATGTTGTTGGCGGAGGCTAGCAACGTCAACTGTCATAGTTGGAAGCCATCACTGTTTTAGCCCTATCGCAAATTGTTTTTCAATTCTAACCTCCTCCCGTGCAGAACTACAAAAGTAACAATCTTCTCCACCACATCAGCAGTGGCAGCCAATGTGTATCACTTATCATGCTACCGAACTATAGCAAGTCCTACTGTGGTGCCCAAATGTAGCAACTCTTGATTTGACGCACGCATAAAGCCAGCAGCAGTGCTCTGACCTAGCATGTCCTGCCATGGTCCTATATTATGGTAGGTCCTTCATACTACAGGCCTGTTCTATCCTGCATTTAAAACCGATTTTTGGCTTTTATTATAGTACCTAGTTTTTAAACGAAATATTTTTTAAGATAGAATCTATAAATTAATCGTAATATATTTCAGTCACAAACGATAAGACACGATCATTAAAAAAAAGACCCTACAGCTATAGTAGTGGAGCGCAGCCTGTACTACTACCTCGGTTGTTGAGAGGGCCAAAAGTGTAATTGGGCACGAGAGAAGACCAAAATTACAAACATAAATGGGCCAAGACGCTAATCAGGCAGAGTAATATGGGTACGCAGAGCTAACGACGGACAACTGCACAAGTGGGAAATAACTTCCCGCATTAATGCACGCGATTAAGGCCCTGTTTGGATCAGTTTCAGATTCTTAAAAACCAGCTATTACTTCTAGTTTTTAAAAGCTGGTTTCTAAGCAAAAACTGATGGGGTGTTTGGATCCCCTAGTTTTTAAAAGCTGGTTTCATTTATGATTGGTGCTAATAGATATTATACCCTTACATTTATTGCTCTTGAACAGCACATTAAACAGCCATGCGCAAGCCACCTCCATGCACCAGAACACCCACCGCCATGCATGCAGCACATTTTTTTGCCGGCCATGCAAACAGTACAAACAAATTTCAACAATTGTCCATGCAAATTGTCCATACAAAACACATGACACTCACTCTACCGTCTACTAGCAAACAATGCATCAGCTATAGAATCACGGAAGGCATTCATGTTGACATCTTCATCGCCATGGGGGAGGACCCAAGCCATTACTGTCATTGTCTCCCAACTCTCCACTACCATGGCCTGTATTCTATATATATATACATGGGGAGTGCTTTTACAATTATACCCTTACATCTGAGTATCCCTTCAGGGGCACTTATGTCATTACACATGGGCCATGGCCCATTCTGGGCTTTATAACCTTTTACCAGGCCTGCTGGGTTTAGGTGGGGGCCACCCCTACAACAATACTATTAGTTGCTGAAATTATGTCGTCTTATGGTGCTATTATGGTCACATTTAGTTGCTGAAATTATGTCATCTTATGGTGAACCTGTTGTTGGTTGATTTGTAGATGAACTCTTCCTCGACTGATGATGAAGATGGCTTCACCACTCCTTCATCCAGTGATGAGGAAGATAATGTAAAAAGGATTGCCATGACTCAGTTGGACCTCATGCATCAATTTGGACAAGTTGCGTGCATGTTTGGTATGTACTATGAGGCTACTTTTATGAACAAAACAAAGAGGATTAGCACTGGTGAATCTGGTATTGAATGGGTTATGAGAACACTTAGTGTACCATCATCATGCTTCAATATGTTTAGGATGAATAGAGAATTGTTTTTTAGACTACATAATGAGCTAGTCACAACACATGGGTTGAAGTCAACAAAAAATTTTGAGTTCCATAGAGACATTAGCCATGTTTCTATGGATAATAGGTGCCCCACAGTCCATAAGACAAGCTGAAAACCGTTTTAAGAGGTCAACTGAAACAATCAGTAGGAAATTTGAAAAAGTGTTGGATTGTGTGTTTAGGCTCTCTGGTAATATTGTGAAACCGAGGGATCCAGAATTCAGGACAGTGCATCCTAGGCTGCAAAATGCTAGTTTCTCGCCTCTTTTTGACAATTGTATTGGGGCAATAGATGGGACACATATACCTGTTGTCGTACCAGCATCTAAGTTGCTTCAACATGTCGGGCGTCATGGATATTCGACGCAAAATGTATTGGCTATATGTGATTTTGACATGAGGTTCACCTTTGTGGTTGCGGGATGGCCCGGGTCAGTTCATGATATGAGGGTCTTCAATGATGCTGTAAACAAATATGCGGACAAATTCCCTCATCCTCCACCAGGTAAACTTATATGAAGTAGTCCACAAAGTTTTATTTACGTTGCGTTTCTTCTACTTATCTATTTATTTTCTGCAGGGAAATTTTATCTTGTTGACTCGGGCTATCCTAACCGTCCGGGATATCTTGCGCCATATAAGGGGACAAAGTACCATGTGAATTCAATTTCGTACATTCGTCACTTCGCAATGTCATAGAGCGGTCTTTTGGAGTATTGAAGAACAAATGGAGAATTTTGTTTGACTTGCCAAGCTATCCTATAGAGAAGCAAACCAAGATAATACATGCATGCATGGCTCTTCATAATTTTATCCGAGAAAGTGCAATAAGGGACGTTGACTTCGATATGTATGATCAAGTTGAGAACTATGTACCGACATCGGAAGAATCTTCATCTCAGCGAAGTGGTGCTGCTAATCAGTTAGGCGATGAAGATGTCAACATGAATGCCTTCCGTGATTCTATAGCTGATGCATTGTTTGCTAGTAGACGGTAGAGTGAGTGTCATGTGTTTTGTATGGACAATTTGCATGGACAATTGTTGAAATTTGTTTGTACTGTTTGCATGGCCGGCAAAAAAATGTGCTGCATGAATGGCGGTGGGTGTTCTGGTGCATGGAGGTGGCTTGCGCATGGCTGTTTAATGTGCTGTTCAAGAGCAATAAATGTAAGGGTATAATAGTCTATTAGCACCAATCATAAATGAAATCAGCTTTTAAAAACTAGGGGATCCAAACACCCCATCAGTTTTTGCTTAGAAACCAGCTTTTAAAAACTAGAAGTAATAGCTGGTTTTTAAGAATCTGAAACTGATCCAAACAGGGCCTAAAACTAGTGGCATCATGGCTTTCGCAGTGCTCATTAGGACCGCTCATTTCGGACAGCTCATTTCGGCTTAGACTATTGACTTTTAGTTTATTTTTTATTATTTTTAAAATTTATCTTTTTTTAACCTTTTGATTTTTAGCTTTTTTATTTATTCTTTTTTTCTCGTATTTGTTTGTATTATTCGTGATGGGCTAATCTATTTTTTTCTATTTTTAGTTTCTTTAAATTTAATTACGTCAAATAAGTCACCATCAGCTACAGTGAAATTTTAGCTATAAGCCAGCTTATTTTTAGCTTCACCGAGCGGCATATAAGTTTAAAGCTTAAGGTTCAATTGAGTTTTAGCTTTTATTTTCTAACTTTTTAATTTTGTTTTTTGAGTATTTTTTATTTTTTTCCTTATTCTTTTTCATTGTCCGTAATGGCGTAACCTTTTTCTTTTTCTATTTTAATTTCTTTTATGAGCTTTTTGTGTTTTCTTTTTTCCTTATTATTTTTCATTGTTCATGATGATGTAACATTTTTTTTTCCTATTTTTAATTTTAATTACACCGAAAAAGTTTACAGCAGTGACAGTGCAAAAAAGTTTCAAATAGTATCAAACAAGTTAAAAGCTCACAGCAAAAGTTGAAATGAGTACTACCTAAATTGCACTATATAGAGCTTTTTTATTCACTGTAGCTGTTAGAAACTTTTTGAGCATAGTTAAATTTAAAAGAATAAAAAGTTATATCATCGCGGATAATATAAAGGAATACGGAAAAATAAGAAAAAAACAAAAAAAATTAGAAAAATGAAATTAAGAAGGTAAAGCTGAAGCTAGTCATGCAGCAGTGTCGTTTCGAAAGTCATGATTTTCCTCCACTCTATCTTCAAAGACGTTGATTTACTTTGGACAAACCATATTGCCCTTATCGGAGACATATTTCTATGTAGAAATTGTTCTCCATGAATGGTCTACCCATGGACTTTGATCCATACTTAGAATGATGAGTCAAGCACCTACTTGTACGTGGCGTGTAAACCATGTTGCATTTATCAGAAGCTAACATACTTTTTAGTACTTCTTTTCATGATGGGGAATAAATTTGCACAACTTGAATATTCTTTTTACATGATACTATCTCAAGTCCGACCCGTAACCTAACAATCATAATTCATGAGCGTTGAACTTTTCGAGAGTATTCTCATTTCTTTGTTTAAAAAGCCATTTGACTTGACTAATATCTACCCTTTGGTGCCTTGTCACATGACTTAGTATAGCATACGCAGTAGTACTCTTATGAAGAACCTCTGTTTTTGTGGTTTCACACCGTTAGTGATATGAACAAAAACGAAGTTTCTTAGCGTTGACTGACTACCTATCAGATTGATCCTATCACACCTGGGAACAAAGGTTTAGTCCGTCAATGCGTGGTTTACAGAATTCCTCAAAAAATAATCCAAGGGCACTTCATACATTTCATATACACGCACACCCTTTTTGGGCTACCCACGAAGCAATTTTAGACACATCTCAAAAGCCTATTTGAAACACCACGGTCTCGTAGCAATTTGACAGGAGCCGACGCAGTTTCTCCGTTTTCCTGTAGAAACGCTTTGTCTATCACAAGATAGTCTTGCTCGGTGACCATCAATTCTCCTCAAATTAATCCATGAAATGCCACCTACTACAGTGTAGACAATTAGACAACCATGCACTCCACGAGTACACGCATTCACCGGTGGACGCTGTTGGCCAGAGTCAAGCTCGAGTACTCGGTCTGTTTGGTCTAAGTGCGCATATCTGGTACGCATATCTTGCCCCAAGCTAAGTTTCGTCACTGGAATAATGACTCTGATAATTTTTATCTATATATTTTTAAGATGATAGCGAACAGTAGAAATATCAACACGGATGATATATATGATTTTAGGCTTAGAAAGTCATTTGGAAAATCCGTTTCAAGAAACCGTCCCTTTCGTTTCGACTTTCGGAGAACCCAAAAGCCAAAATATGAAGACCCTGTTCTTTTTTACTTTTTTATGCCTTTTTGTTTTGGCTTTTTCGGAAGCCAAAATAAACGGGATAGCTTCTCAAATCAGCTTCTCAAAGCCACTTATCTAAATAGCTTCTCAAGTCTAAAATTATATACACCATCCACCGTTGTCTCAAAAACACATTAAAAAACTATCGGTTGTAACTAAAATTCAGAATTTTTAAATAATCTATTTTTATTTAAAAATACAAAAATATACCTACGATTTTTTTTGCAAAAGTAGCATCCTATCGCCGAACCATTGGACGACTGGAACCTGTTGCCTAATGGCCGAGCGACAGGAAGGTCGTAGCTATACCATCAGGCGACAGGAATCTAGTCGCCCAGTGGTCGGACGACAGGTGCTGTCACTCAATCGCTAGGCGACATAACCTCTTGTCGCCGATCTATTAGGCAATAGAAGCATGTGTGTGTGTATAAAGTTAATCCATCGCAAACTATCCATAACTTAAAAATAGAGATTCTATCTATGAACCATATATGACACCATCGTTTTTAACAAGTACACCTCGAAGTAGCGTGACACCTGCTGCTCGATGGCGGCTGGGTCCATCCTTTCGACCTGAGTACAAGCAAAATGTTAGTAAAACCATAGTATGAAAAAGAGAGCGCATCACTTCCAGCGGGAAGGGCGTTGAGCACGTACTCGAAACTGCGAAAGCCACCACAAGGGTGGGCCGTGCCTTGTCCCTCCATGAAGATGTAGTAACCCTCCGCCGACGGAACGACTTCGTCAAACCTAGCCAGAAGGTCCCCGTGCCAGTCGGCTGGGCCCTCCTTCGGGAAGGCAGCACCTCCCGTGATAGGGAGGTCAAGCAGCAGGGAGACATCCTACAGCGTAGGGGCCATCTCCACAAATGGGAGATGGAAAATGCGAGTCTTCGGTCGACATTGGTTCACGAGCGATGTCAATAGGGAGCGGTTTAATGGGAAACATCGTGACCGCTCTGGCTTGACATGGACGTCTTCGTCGTCGCCTGGTGCTGCCTCATCTTTGTCCATGGGCTATACCATCTGGGCTAGAAGTAGTAGACTGGCAGTACGGAGCCTACGAAGAAAAAATGTTAGTACGGAAGGTACGTTCGGCTAGAAGATATTACCGCTGAGATGTGAACCGGTCTATCCAGCGTGGGTCTAGCCTCCAGGCCACCTGAGGTGTCCACGTGCGGATCACCCCCAACTCAGTCACGTCGCCAGCGCCTGCAGGATGCGGGACACGATGCGACGCGTGATGTACATGATCGATGTGCTCCTCTAGGAGGCTGAAAGGCCATGCGGATCACGAGGGTCACAAGCTATACCTGCAAAACAACTTCAAGTTAGGACATACGCACAAACAAACAACAAATGTAAAATAGTACTAAATTTAACTTGTAAACAAACAAAAAATAGTACTAGGCTATCAGAACAAAACTTTGAAAAGTATCAAAGAATTTATAGTACTACAACAATTACATAAATAGTACGTGCAACGTATGATACATGTACTATGACATTATGTACATGACATGAAAATTGGATAGTATCACAATAGTTACCTCGTGGGTAACAAGAGAACGCGCTGTCCCAAATTCGGCTATATCCCAGAGGAGTACGTTGAAACGATGCTTCATATTATCCATCATGTATACCATGTGCAACTAGTCCTTCTCTATCTTTGCCTGCATGTATGCTGTAATCTTCGCGCAGTAGGGTGTTTGTGGGTTGGCGGCATAAAGTGTGGCATTTGCATGCCTCTCCCAAAAATATTTGACTATATTGTATAGAACACCTTCCACGATGGCGACGAGGAGTTGAGAACAAAGGTCCCTAAGAACCCAATTGTATACCTGCATAAGGTTAGTAGTCATTATACCATTCCTTGCGCCGTCCGTGCCGTACAACAAGGACTACTTCTCCAATGGCTTGGCCTCGATCCAGTGGAACAAGCACTTGATGTTTCTCGAGGTCCCCCTCCTTGGACCAGCAGGTTCACACTTTGGTAGTGGTGTGAGGCGTTTGAGTTGTGCTGCCCCAGCAATGGCTGGTCCCTTGTTCCTCTCGTCCATGTGCTTTCTGCTATGCTCATCCAATAGCGTCTATAAAGCGTCAAATTTGTGCTGCTGGTTCTGCATAGCCAGCCTCTTGAATAACTTCACCAACGGTTGCTTCAAGAATTGCTTAAAGAAGTTGGCCCCCGGGTGGCGAATGCACCATCTGCTCCTTATATCCAACCAAGGGAACGACTCCTCAGGGTCTTACCGAAGTTTTCTTATGGCCTTGGGCATCCCGACGTAGCGATCATGGATCTGCCCCTTGTATTTCCCATTCAAAAAGGCCCCGTCAACTAAGATCACAGACGGCATATGCCTGAAAGCCTCGATGCAGGCACCGAAGGCTAAGAACGCCCTCTGCAATACCGCAAAACCTGCCAGCGTTATAGATGACTTGTCCTTGACAATAGTGTATGTGCCTAGGTTTTTTTCCTGCAACACCTGAAGCATACGAGGAAGGTTGTCATACACTGCCTCGAAAGACCCGAACCGTCTTTCCAAAGTCTTCTGCTTTGCACGTCACGCCTTTGTATAGCTAATCATATACTTGAATTTCTTCTTGATAGCCATCATGATGTGCTTGGCCTCCACTATCTCCCTATACATCAAATTAGCTATGAAAGTGGACGTTAGATTACGATGCCTCGGCAAAACACTGCTGAGCACGCATGAGTGCGGCTCCATCTTCGACACAATCCAGTAAGTCTCATACTTCAGTCTATGTGCGTGTACTTGTGAAAGACAACCCACCTGCTTGCACTTCATGGTGTACTGCTCCTGGCTAGATTTGACGACCCGAAATGTCCACTGCATGGACATTGCCTACAGCTTATCATCAAACATTGAGTGAATCTGAACCTCTGTGGCATGGTACTCCCACGGTGATTCATACTCGTCATGCGCAGCTACACCCTCAGTGTCAAATATGTTCCATTCTTAGGGGATTAGAGCTTTATCCTCATTGGAACTATCCTCGTCGTCCTCCTATACAACTTCCTCTTCAGCCTAGGCCATCTAATTATCGCTCTTCATTTGACACACTATGTATTCACTATACTCTCCTTCACCAGTCTGTCCTATAGGCTCAGCATAGGGTGATCGTTCTTCATCTCCAGCATCTACTGCGTCGGTCTCATCATGAGAAACATCCTTCGCACCCTTCGTAACACCGGCCTCTAGGACCTCTTCTTCACCGACATGCTGGGCGCTCGAGCTGCTCCCACCACCCGGATGATATCTAGCGACAAGGCCCAGTACGGCTTCTTTTGGGTATGCTTGCATAAGCAGCACACACTCGTATCCACGACGCCGGCAGCCTTCCAGAAAGCCATGCACATCAACATTCTCAATTCCCATCTAATCTCCGTGGGAGACTGACTCCAAAGTCATTGTGGTTGCCTGAGGGTCCAATGAGAAGCTACGGATGAGCCAATACATCACATGTACGATTCGTGCGTTTCAGTCGTCCGGGTGACTTGAGTGGCCTACGGAAAATTGTGGTTGCCCGACTGTTGGGCGACTGCAATTATGTCGCCCAATGATTTACTTACTGCTACTTATCGCCTAACAGTTAGGCGATTAGAGACTATTTCTATAATAAATTAAAACGTAGGTACATTTCTGTATTTAAAATAAAAAGTAAATTATTTTTAATAAATTTCAAAAAATCAACGGCCATCTAGAAAAACGGGACCTGACCTTTGACGTGGACGACCAGACAGAACAGAGCAGCTGCCGTCGTACTCTGCTTTAAAAGAAGGCCGATCTCGGTAGCAGTAGTAACGGCGAACCGACGGCCGGACCCTATGCGAGTGGTTAGGCGTCGAGGAGGCTAGCTGCTGTACGTTCTATCAATGAAGGTGAAAGCGACGTCATCGCTCACAGAGAAAAATATTTTGGAACATGTTATTTTGCTAATCTTACTTCTTTCCAATGTTACTGAGCTAATTTTCTCTTTCGAAAACTCCCTATAGTGATTTAGTACTTCAATTTTCTCAGTAAGAGGGCGATGGAAATGTGACATGGCATGCCATGAAGGGTTCCCCGTCGACGAGGCAGCAGTCAATGTGGCATGCCACAGACGCGCGCTAGCTGTCTCGGAAGAAGATTGCAAGGTTTGGTGCCGCTCTGTTAGACTGAAAAAATAATTTATAGCTAAAATTTTACTGTAACTGGTTAAAATTTCACTATAACTGATGATGATTTATTTGGCTTAACTAAATTTAAAAAATTTAAAAATAGAAAAAGTAGATTAGCCCATCACAGACAATGCAAACGAATGCGGGGGAAAAAAGAACGGGCAAAAAAGCTAAAAAAAACTAAAAAACAGAAAAAGACGAAATTTATAAATAATGAAAATAAGCCAGAAGCTCAAGCTGAAATGAGCAAGGCGTATCAGCAGAACACATGTACGTGAAATCGGTTTTAGGCAAGTGGAACTTTTGCTAAACTAGAACAGATAGCAATGTTCAGAATAACACCATATCAACATCTTCAGAATGCTCCCTCGACCAGATCGTCTGAACATTGTACTTCCCTCTTACTGGAACAGTGAAACAGAGAGCAGCACTGCAACAGTGCAACTCATGGACTGTGATGCATCAACCATACCAGATAGCCAAGCTTCGAAAAGCTATTCAGTAGATAACACCATGCTAAGAATTGCAAGCACAAAAATCCTTGAAATCTGAATTTTTCCCACAACAGGCATAACTTTCTCGTGAAACTGCGTCAGTTGCTGACAGCCACACTTACGAATTCTTCAGCGTATAGAATACCAAAAAGATAACCAGAGCACACCCTTCCTACTCTACAGGGCCATGGCATTTTATAACAAGCAATTATGGGCCAAACCATGACATTTTTAGAGCTCAACAGGTATATAAGACAGAAACTCAGCACAAGTTACGCCCATTCAGTAAAACATAAAGTTTGTTGGTGTGCTTCAGCTCCATCATGTGTAAAATGTGCACTGTAATCTAGAAAAAAAGTGCCCTGCTTTGACGCTCAATATAACCTTGCCAAGTTTTTACTTCATCAGGCCGAGAAATCAATTACTTCATCAGGCTAAAAAATATTGTCACCAAAGATCAATGGATTTTTTTTTCTTTCAGGTATTCCAGAACACCCAGTTTTGGCACTGCAAAAACCACTATTTTTTTTGGTTTTTACACAGATACAGATGTTTGAAATTAAACTTAACAATATACTGCGAAGTGCAAAAAAAAAAAAGTACACTGTCATAAAGCAAGCACAACACTATCATGACACAACATGATAGCATTGAATATCTCTCAGAAGAAAAACAACATGAATTAACAAGTCAGTGGAAGTAAGGTGACAAGCAGTAGCCAATTGCTTATGCTTAATCTGTTAGGGAAGCTGAATGCTTAGCTTGCACAACTCTCTCTCAGTCATGCACCTACAAAGTCCTCTTTGTCTTCATGTACCATTAGGCTGTGTAGATCCAGATCTCCAAAGTCCTCTTTGTCTTCATCACTCATTTTTGAATTTTCTGATTCAAGAACTGAGTCTTTCAACAACTTAAATGATTTCAATCCTGGTAACAGTGAAAGCCAAAAAAAATGGCGAGGTGATGTCATACAGTGCTTTGCAACATGGAATATCTCCGTTGTCACAATGATTCGACTGCCATTTACACTAATACGAGGCAGTGCCCTTCCGATAGAACCCCACGCACGTGTTGTCCATACATCATCGAAGACAATCAGGAACAATTTTTTTTCTCAGTTTATCTCGAATATGATGGGCTAGCTCCTCTTCTTCCCCAACAAATCCAGCTTGACTTGAAGGGCCAATAGAGAGTTGCGTGATCATATCCCTGAAAACCTTTGTCACATTCACAGTCTGTGACACTCTGATCCAGGCATGACAAGCAAATTGACCCCTCTTCTCTTTGTATATTTCATGAGCAAGAGCAGTCTTGCCTGAACCACACATGCCAGCTATTGCAGCCACCTTTAGAGCTCCTCTGCTGATTTCTTCAGACAATGCAGACACTCTAGGAGCTTCCACACTGTTACCTTCAACCCATGAAACCACTTCTTTCTTCCGATCATCAAAGGTAAAGTTTTGATTGGCATCCTTCTTGGAGAAAGACCGCACATGGTCCAAGACCACCATAATAGTCATATAATTAGTGGGGGGCTGATTGGGAGTGTCGAGATGATAGCGCCTATTTCTCTCTCTCTCCTCACCAATCCTGGATCTGAGATCACTTAACTTGGCAGCAAACTGATGGAGAGCTCTGAAATTGAGTATCTGCTGTGACCAACTTGAATGATGGGTGAGGGCTCTTCGAGGCAATCTTCCATATCATAAGCCAAATCCTTCACTTGCTCCGCCCAATGTTTCACCATTGGGTACATTGGGTAATCCTCTTGCAAGGTTTCAACAACACCTAGGAATGATCCAATTGTTTCCAGCTCATCTTTGATGTACCTGCCAGTCAGAAACAACTGATGTGTTCCATAGTATCTGAAAGAATCTTGCAGAGTGCAAGCATTGAGTAATTTTTACACTATATCTCCTTTCCTTAATTTATTATTGATTCCCCCCCCCCCCCCCCCCCAAAAAAAATCCAATTACTCTTATTTTATATTTGTTTCGATGGAGCTCCATTTCATATTTGACCGTCAAATTGATGGCCTGTTTGCATATCTTCATGCACATAATTATGTGTTATGGCTCTGAACTCTTGATCTGAAATTGTAAGGGTGTAAAGGCAGGAATAGATATTCAGTTTCCCGGCTTGGCAGTCCCTGCCCCGCCGTGATTGAAACTGGATTGGGAGAATTAGGGATTTGGGGAAGATAGAACTCTTTATTTCTTCTTGCCTGCCTTGCTAAACCGCAGGAGGCTAATATATAACACTTGCTGACTAGAAGGCTCCTATTCGATTAAAAAATCTTATCTAATACCTTCATAATTGAATCTCCTTACAAAATCCGAATAGGATTCTTAGGGCCTGTTTGGCAGAGCTCTACCACTGAAAAAGTGAATTTAGAGTAGCAGATCCACCATGGAGCAGCTCCACCGTGGATCTGGGATCCCACCATGGAGCTGGACAAACTGTTTGGCTTCCACAGCAGCTCCAGATCCACGAAACTGAGTTTTTGGTGGGAATGGTCTGTTTTGCCAGTGGAAACAAGCGCGGAATCTGGGATGGGGTGTGTAACCAGTGGCATTGGTGGGTAATTACCACCCAACTCCACGAGGAGGTACGAAACAAGCTTTTGTGGAGCACCCCTTGAGGTGCTCCATGGATTTCATGAATCTGGAGCTGGATTTAGTATTTTGGTGGATCCAGATTTCGTGGAGCTGGAGCGTTTGGATAAAAATTCGTGGAGTGGAGCTGTGTTTGGTGGATCTGGAGCTGGTGGAGCTCTGCCAAACAGGCCCTAATTGCTATTCAGACTGGCTTGCAGGTTTCTGCCGCCTGCTATAGTGTCTGCCCCAATAAGAATCCCTAACACCCCCCCCGAGGAAACAGCTCGTCCTCGAGCTGATATTCCGGATAGTGACTCTTGAAATCTGCGAGAGGCATCCATGAAACTTCGGAAGGAAGCTGATCAACCCAGTGCACTAGAACCTCCCATCTATCCTTGTAAAGCCGAGAAGAAACAACCTTTGAAGGAGTGGGTATCACATGGCCATTAAGGATGGCTAGAAGTGCTGGAGGGGATGATGGTGGGCAACCCACAAACTTCTTCAAGAAAGCCACGTGAAAAACATCATGTATACGAGCTACCAGAGGAAGTTGAAGCTTGTAAGCAACTGGACCAATGCGAGCCATGCTTTGATAAGGACCATAGTATTTGGGCGAAAGATTGGAAAATTTAGATGTGATGCTAGCAACTTGACGGTGATGAAGCTTGAGCAAAACCTACTAACCAACTTCGAATTCCACTTCCCGATGATGCTTATCATAAAAATCCTTCATACGCTGTTGGGTTTGCAATAAATGCTCTCACATGTTAGCCAGGAAGTCATCTCGAGAGCGTAGAGTACCGTCCACTGCAGGATGTGGGCAGATCCTTCACTGTATGGCACAATGGTAGGAGGAGTCCGCCTATACACAACCTGAAAAGGTGAAGATCTTAAAGCCAAATGATAGGAAGTGTTGTAACAGAATTCCGCCCATGGAAGCCAATGGACCCATCGGCGCGGCCGATCCCCACTAAGGCAACGGAGGTACATTTCAATTGTGCGATTGACCACCTCACTGACCATCGAATTAAGGATGATAAGCGGATGTCATGTCTAGAGATACCCCTGCCAACATAAACATCTCCTTCCAAAAGTTGCTAGTGAAGATCGGGTCACAATCATTGACAATAGACTAAGGTAATCCATAGAGACGAACAATGGCGTCGAAGAAAGCATTAGCCACCGAATGAGTTGTGGCATTCCTGCGAGCCCGTCCCTACTTAGAGTATTTCTCCATGATACAAAGTAGCTCTACCACCGTCCTTGGTTCCTTCTGATCCAGCGTGTCAGCCAACTCCCCCTTATGGAGAGCTCAGTGCACGGTCTCCACGACGTGGGTGTTGGAGATGCCCTGGACTTGGTAATGGATGTGGACGAACCGGCACATGAAGTTCCTAAAGAACTTGCCAGTCATTTTGATTGAGCACGTGTAGGTCGAAGGACATCACCAGCTTGGTTCGGCTTCCTTGGAAGTGCTTGCTCAACTTCTCCCGAAGCTGCTCCCACAAGTACACCGAGCACGACGGAGGGAGAGATACCAGGACTGGGCGACCCCCGAGGCGGCCAAGGGCAAGCTCTTCGCCATAGTGACCTCGCCCCCTTCACTATCACTATGGCGGTTTCGTACACACGGACGAACTCCACTAGGTCGGAGTAGGTCAGGCTTAGTGGGTAGAATGGTCTGTTGGAATAACGCTTATATTCCTCATGTGGCCAAAGGGCCAATATATATACATGTACAGGTGGCATATATGCAAGAAACCCCTTATACAATGGGGTAAATACACAGTTACGTAATACACATCTAACACCCCCCTCAAACTCATGGTGGATCAACAACATGAAGTTTGGAGAGATGAAAACTGTGCTGAGCCCTGGTTTGTGCCTTTGTGAAGAAATCTGCCAACTGAAGCTCGGAAGGCACATACTGAAGAGCAACAATCTGGTCTTGCACCTGTGTCCGCATGTAGGAAGCATCAACACCAATATACTTTGTAAGCTCATGCTTCACCAGATCTTTAGCAATACTAATAGCACCTGTACTGTCAGACAAAAGAGGAGTCGGTGCAGAAACAGAAACACCAAAGTCCGCAAGTAACCACCGTAGCCAAGTAACCTCCGCAGTCAACAAAGCCATAGCTCGCAACTCAGCCTCAGCACTCGAACGAGAAATTGCTGTCAGCTTCTTAGTCTTCCAAGCAATGAGAGAACCACCAAGAAAAACGCAATAAGCAGAGAGAGATCGGCGATCAGAGGGATCACTAGCCCAGGTAGCATCAGAATATGCCTAGAGCTGTAAAGAGCTGAAGCGAGGGAAAAAGAGACGACGAGAGATAGTTGAAAGCATCTAGGCCCCTAAAATGATTTTGGTAATTAATGAAATTAAGAGAATATGGAATATGGGACTAACGTGTTTTAATGAGCATGCGAAGGGTTAGTCCACACACACATGAGCGACAAGATGAAAGCCAAAGGATACGCGTGAAAATCAAATTGGCTCAAGACAAAGGTATACTTAGAATAGGATCCCTTTGAATTTTACCGGTCTTAGGTGAATGGTGGAAGACCGGATTATAGGATAGATGATCGTACCATCAAGGGGGATCTTGGCTAGTAGCTTGAACACATATCTCCTGTGCCAAATGGTTTAATCTCAACTTGCATCCATTAAAATTCAGTTTTTAAATGTTTTTGTGCTCTGTCTGGAAGAGCGGTAGTACCGCAGTTATGAACGTCGGAACTACCGGAAAGCGGTAGTTCCGCAACTAAAATGCGGTAGTACCGGCCAGCGGAAGATCCGGTTTTGGAGCGGATCAATATTTCCAGAGAGCACCCTTGGCTCATTTCAAAATCTTGCGGGAACGGAAGTACCGGCTGTTTGAACGCCGGTACTACCGCTGCGAGCAAATGTACCGCATCCTAAAGCGGTACTTCCGGACCCCGGAAGATCCGGAGGGAGAGCGGATCAATTTTTCCAGAGAGCGCCCTCCGGATGAAGCCTGGATTTCTCTGGAGCGGAAGTACCGGCAATTTCAACGCCGGAACTACCGCTGAGTGCGGTAGTTCCGCTACTCAGAGTGGTACTTCCGGAGTCCGGAAGATCCGACTTCAGAGCGGACGCATTTTTCCAGAGAGCGCCAAATCTGGGACCCTTCGGAGTTTGGTGGGAGCGGTAGTACCGCGCCGACTTTGCGGAACTACCGGGTAGCGGTAGTACCACAAATATCAACGGCGGTAGTACCGCGCCGCCAAATCCAACGGTCACTGCAGACGTCTGACATAGCCGTTCTGGCGCGAAGATTTGGTAGCGGTAGTACCGGTCCTTGGGAGCGGTAGTACCGCTCGACCAGAAAATTTTCTGGAAACTGGGTCAAACGGCTAGTTTTGGTTGGTGGAGGCTATAAATACCCCCACCACTGCTCAAGGGCAGATGTTAGAGACTCATTGCATATTTCTCAAGCCCTAGTGCATTCATTTCACCTCAATTCTCTCTTTGCACATCAAAGTGAGGTGGTTGAGCATTTAGTGCTAGATTTCAAATTGCAAATCCATTTGGCACTAGAGTTGCATTCAAGTGAACACCGGGATCTATTACTCTTAGTGCTTGCCGACACTTGGACGATTCGGTGGAAGTTGGCTCGGTGATCTTCTCAAGAAGATTGTGAGAAGACCCGGCTAATTGTGAAGGTTGGAGCTCGCCTACCCGGAGTGGGGAAGAGCTACACTAGTGATCGAGGTGCTTGGCTCAATTCGTGGAGCCGGTCCGATACGTCCGGGCTTACCTCAACGTGGACTAGGGGAAACCGGCAAGTTTCCGAATACCACGGTAAAAACATCGGTCGTGTCTCTTGTCTCTTTAGCTCTTGTTCATTTGCTTCATTGTGATCATTTATTTGTTTAGAGCTAAGTTGTTAACTAGAATTGTATTGGATTAATTGCTTTACATCTTTGTCTCTTAAAATTGTGAAGAATTAATCTAGTAATCAAGAAAAATTTAAAAACCTCCTATTCACCCCCCCTCTAGTCGGTATCCTTGATCCTACAATAGTTCCACGAAGATATCGTAGAACACGAAGAAGATGACTATAGTGGAGCTGAGTGGGAGCTGAAATAAACTGGCTCAAGATATGCACAGGGTACGAAATGTCAGGACGAGTGACACCAGGATAAACAAGGCTCCCAACAAGATGACGATAGCGAGTAGGATCAGCAAGAGGCTCACCATCCGTAGAACGAAGATGAACATTAAGCTCCATGGGAGTCTCAGCTGTCCGCTGATCAGTAAGAGAGGCACGATCAAAAAGATCCTGGATATACTTTTCTTGGGACAAATAGAAACCCTCAGGAGTAGAAATAACCTCAATCCCAAGAAAATAGCGAAGAGGACCTAGATCAGACATAAGAAACTGCTCATGAAGCCGCTCCTTGACAAAAGTGATATACTGAGGATCATCTCCAGTAATGATCATATCATCAACATACAAAAGGAGAAGCGTCCGACCACGAGATGAAGTGTGGATAAAAAGAGCAGGATCATGAGCACTCACCGAAAAACCAGCTGCAGTGACAATAGAGGAGAAACGATCAAACCAGGCACGAGGAGCTTGCTTGAGGCCATAGAGAGATCGGCGAAGACGAAAAACCATACCCTCAGGAACAGAATACCCAGGGAGTGGCTGCATGTAGACCTCCTCACGCAACTCGCCATTAAGAAAGGCATTCTTGACGTCCAACTGAGAGATGGACCACTGTCGAACAGAGGCCACAGCAAGAAGAGTGCGAACGGTGGTCATGTGAGCGACAGGAGCAAAAGTCTCATCATAGTCACGGCCATGCTCCTGCTGGAAACCACGCGCTACAAGACGAGCCTTATAACGCTCAAGAAAACCATCAGAGCGAGTCTTAACCTTATAGACCCACTTGCACGTGATAGGAGTAACACGCGCAGGAAGAGGAACAAGATCCCACGTGCCAGTACGCTCAAGGGCAGTGATCTCCTCCGCCATCGCATGCTGCCACTCCTGATGAACAACAGCATCACGATAAGAAGTCGGTTCGACAAGAGCAGTGGCAGCAAAACCAAAACGCTCAGGAGGCCGAATAGACTGACGATCACGAAGAGCATAACGAGGAGTGGCCGAAGGGGATGACCCGTCAGAAGGGGAGGGCATATCAGAAGGATCCTCAACTCGCGGGCGACGAGTATAGTAGAAAGGATAAGAAGGAACAAGATCAGGAGCAACCTCAGGAGAGGATGCCGGTGGTGAAGAAGGGGCTGACTGAGAAGGAGGCACCGGAGAGACCAAAGACTGTGGTGGAGTGGTGACTATAGGACTGGAAGGAAAAGTCAGAAAAGAAAGTGGCTCAACAACAGAAGCTGAAGTGGAGGAAGGAGAAGGACGAGGATAGAAGGGACGAGACTCATCAAAAAGTAACATCCCGAGAAATCCGCATCCGTCGGCCAACAGGATCCCAACAACGATATCCCTTGTGCTCAGCACTGTAACCCAGAAAAACGCACTCAACTGACTGAGCGGTCAGTTTGGTGCGCTCACGAGGTGCAAGAAGAACATAGCATACACAACACATGACATACTCAACACATGACCGGAGACCGGAAGATGTTCACCACCTTTGAGAGTGGAAGCAATGACAAGATCACATTTGGAGATAATAGCAAAGGAAAGATATTGGGATTGGGTAAAATCGCTATCTCAAACGACCTTTCGATTTCTAATGTGTCACTAGTTGAGACATTAAATTTCAATTTGCTATCCGTTGCTCAATTATGTGATCTAGGCTTAACATGCTCATTCTCAAAAGAAAATGTTGTAATATCAAAAGATAATAATAATGAACTTGTTTTCAAAGGTTTTAGATTTGGAAATCTTTATTTAGTAGATTTCACTTCAAATGATGCATGCTTAAAAACTTGTTTAATTGCAAAAACTTCTTTGGGTTGGCTATGGCATAGGAGACTAGGTCATGTGGGTATGGTACAATTTAAAAAGCTTTTCAAACATGATCTAGTGATTGGCTTGAAAGATGTGAAGTTTGAGAAAAATCGACTTTGTAGTGCTTGTCAAGCCGGAAAACAAGTCGCTAGTTCTCACCCTTCCAAAAGTATCATGTCAACCTCTAGGCCATTGGAGCTCTTACACATGGATTTGTTTGGGCCAACAAGCTATAAGAGCATCGGAGGAAATAGCTATTGTTTAGTCATTGTGGATGATCACTCTAGATACACATGGGTCTTCTTCCTAAATGACAAGAGTGAAACCTCCGGGATTTTCAAAAGTTTTTCAAAAAGGGCCCAAAATGAATTTGATTTTAAAATAAAGAAAATTAGGAGTGACAATGGTTCCGAGTTCAAGAACACAAAAGTTGAAGATTTTTGTGATGAACTTGGAATAAAGCACGAACTTTCCACAACCTACACTCCGGAGCAAAATGGAGTTGTAGAAAGGAAAAATCGCACATTAATTGAAATGGCTAGGACAATGCTTGATGAATATAATACTTCTGACAAATTTTGGGCGGAAGCAATCAACACCGCTTGTCATGCCATAAATCGCCTTTATTTACATCGACTTTTGAAAAAGACTTCCTATGAGCTACTTGTTGGAAGAAAACCGAACATCTCTTACTTTAGAGTATTTGGATGCAAATGCTATATTCTAAGAAAGGGTGTTCGGCTTTCTAAATTTCAAAGTCGTTGTAATGAAGGTTTCCTATTAGGTTATTCTTCAAATAGTAAAGCATATAGAGTTTATAACAAAAACTCGGGTTTAGTTGAAGAATCATGTGATGTACAATTTGATGAGACTAATGGCTCTCAAGAAGAGCAAGAAAACTTGGATGATGTAGGTAATGAAGGCTTGCGCAAAGCTATGGAAAACATGCAAATTAGAGACATCAAGCCAAAGGAAGATCCATCTTCACCAAGCTCATCAAAGCAAGTAGAGCCTCCCACATCGTCTACTCCAAGTAATATACAAGTCATCGAAGATGAACAAAAGGATCAACAACAAAACAACTTCAAGATTCATACTGCGACTGCCAAGGATCATCCAATAGATCAAATATTGGGTGATGTGAGTAAGGGTGTTCAAACTCGCTCTAGAGTAGCTTCATTTTGTGAACATTACTCTTTTGTTTCTTCTCTTGAGCCTAAACTTGTAGATGAGGCTCTAGATGATCCGGATTGGGTAAATGCCATGCATGAAGAATTAAACAACTTCGCTCAAAATGACGTATGAACCTTAGTGGAAAGACCCGAAGAGCACAATGTGATTGAGACCAAATGGGTCTTCCGAAACAAACAAGATGAGAATGACATTGTGGTAAGAAACAAGGCAAGGTTAGTAGCTCAAGGCTATACTCAAGTCGAAGGGTTAGACTATGATGAAACATTTGCACCTGTTGCTAGACTTGAGTCGATTAGAATCTTGCTTGCTTTTGCATCTAGCTTTGATATTAAATTATTTCAAATGGATGTTAAAAGTGCTTTCTTAAATGGAACAATCTCCGAACTTGTATTTGTTGAACAACCTCCGGGGTTCGAAGATCCTAAATGTCCTAATCATGTTTATAAACTTTCAAAGGCATTGTATGGTTTAAAACAAGCTCCTAGAGCTTGGTATGAACGTCTTAGAAATTTCCTTGTCTTGAAAGGATTTAAAATTGGTAAGGTAGATACAACTCTATTCACAAAAATCATTGGTGATGATTTCTTTGTATGCCAAATTTATGTTGATGACATTATATTTGGTTCTACTAACCAAGATTTTTGTGAAGAATTTGGTGATATGATGTCTAGGGAGTTTGAGATGTCCATGATAGGAGAATTAAGCTATTTTCTTGGACTTCAAATCAAGCAACGCAAAGATGAGACATTCATAAGCCAAACAAAGTACATTAAAGATCTTTTCAAAAAGTTTGGCATGGAAGATGCAAAGCCCATCAAGACACCAATGGCAACCAACGGGCATCTAGACCTCGACGAAGGAGGTAAGTCGGTAGATTCAAAGTTTTATAGATCCATGATTGGTAGTTTGCTTTATCTTACCGCATCTAGGCCCGATATCATGTTTAGTGTATGCATGTGTGCTCGCTTTCAAGCTTCACCAAAGGAATGTCATTTAAAAGCCGTAAAGAGAATCTTGAGATATTTGAAACATTCCCCAAATATAGGGCTTTGGTATCCTAAAGGTGCTAAATTCGATCTAATTGGATATTCAGATTCGGATTATGCGGGTTGCAAAGTGGATAGAAAAAGCACTTCTGGAAGTTGTCAATTTCTAGGTAGATCCCTAGTGTCTTGGTCCTCAAAGAAACAAAACTCCATAGCACTCTCGACCGCCGAAGCCGAATATGTTTCCGCCGGGAGTTGTTGTGCTCAATTTTTATGGATGAGGCAAACATTGTTGGATTATGGAATAAACTTTGATAAAGTGCCTTTATTGTGTGACAATGAAAGTGCCGTGAAAATATCCAATAACCCAGTCCAACACTCAAGAACCAAGCACATAGATGTACGTCACCACTTCTTGAGGGACCATGTTAGCAAGGGAGATATTTGCATTAGCCACATCCGGACCGAAGACCAATTAGCGGATATCTTCACCAAGCCATTGGACGAAAACCGTTTTTGTAAGCTTAGGAGTGAATTAAATGTCTTGGATTACTCAAATGTTGCATAAATTTATGGTAAATTTAAATGCATATTTTTTTTGAGGAAGCTTGAAAGGTTGTTTGAAATTATGTTATTATGCAAAGGGTTTTGATTTATAAAAGGTAAAATGCAAATGCCCGACAAGTACTCTCCAGCGGAATCAGCGCGAAAAACACGAATAGGAGAGTCAAACTGAGTGCGAATCATGGTGGCAAAGGTCTTGTAGATAGATAAAACCTCACTACGAGATGACATAAAGTATATCCATGTAAGTTGAGAAAAATCATCAATAAAAATGATATAATATCGATGACCTCCTTTCGAAACAAAAGGAGCTAGTCCCCATACATCAGAATGAACAAGATCAAAAGGACGCTGAGACACTGACTCACTAGAAGAATAAGGGAGTTGAAGCTGTTTGCCAAGCTTACAACCCTGACAATGTAGAGAAGCATCACCAGATACCGACCCTGAAAGACCTCGATGAAGTAAGGAAGACATACGGGAACCACAAAGATGTCCTAAGCGATGATGCCACTGAGCAAACGATGCGGTGGAGGCTGCAGCAGCTGCAGGGGCAGTGGTGGAGGCGAGAAGACTGACTGGGGCAGCGGAAGGAAGGCGAAGCCAGTCAAGCTCCCAGAGTCGTTGGGAGTCATGGCGGTGAGGGCCAGTACCAACCAGAGTCCCTGTGCGACGATCCTGAACACAACAAGAATCAGAATCGAAAATGACACTACAACCATGATCAGTGAGCTGGCCCGCAGATATGAGCTGCATGGTTAGTTTTGGAATATGAGAAACAGCAGGAACATGAAAAGAGGAATTTGAAAGAGTGCCTCGTCCTGTGACAGAAAGAGAGGTACCATCTGCTGTGTGGACAGTGATAGGAGCAGCTAAAGGACTAATGGAAGTAAGACATGTGGAATCAGATGTCATATGAAAAGAAGCACCAGAATCAAGAATCCAAGGTGAAGTACCTGAGGAAGGAGAAGTAGAAGGTGGTCTCTCACCGGAAGACTGAGCAGCAGAACCAGCAGAACCAGACGATGCAGAAGCAACCATGCGGCCTAGCAATGTGAGAAGCTGCTGAGTGTCAGGGGTACCAGAACTCTGCTGAGAGGAGGAACCTCCAGTGCCCCGCGGACGACGAGCACCACGACGAAGATCCTTCTTCTTCTTGTAGCAAAACTGTTCCACATGTCCATCCTTGTTGCAATAGGTGCAGTGAAGGCCTTTACCAACAGCAGCTATCACTGGTGGAGGCACAGCTGGTGGAGGCAAAGGCACAACGGGTGTAGAAGCTGGAGAAGCCACCAAAACTAAAGAAAGTGATGATGATGATGATAGCAGACCCGCTCCACGAAGTCGAATCTCCTCAGTACGAATAGCTGTAAGGACCTCCAACAAAGTCACACGAGGATGACGAGCCAGCAACTGAGCACGAGTCTGCTCAAACTCAGACCGAATACGTGTCAAAAAGTCGTAAATACGGCGAAGCTTCATGTGAGACTGCTGGCGCTGACAACACTGACAGGTGCGGCAAACATCTGGCCCCAAAGAGTCAATCTAACGCCATATCGCAGACAACTGAGCATAGAACTCGTCCACAGTGGCATCTCCCTGCTGCAGCGACTGCTCCTGTCGCACAACAGCAAGGTACAAGGAATCACCAGATGGCTCGTAACGGCTGCGTAGATGCGTCCACATCACATGTGCGGAAGCCAGACCAACAATATCACCAGTGAGATGCACCTCCACGCTAGCAACCAAAATAGCAGAGGCATGAGCATCTTCATCAATCCATATCTTGTAAGCAGCATACTGAGTCTGAAAAGTCTCCATGGCATCCTCAAAAGCCTCAGAAGCCTTTGTGCGATCATCTTCGGAAGTATCCTTCGGGAGTACAGGCTCAACAGGTGGAGTAGGACGAGACGGGCAAGGCAACTCGCCCGTAAGAAACTCCCAAACGCGCTGACCACGCATGTGGATGCGCATGTGCTGAAACCAGTCCCGATAATTGAGACCATCGAAGATCACCGGGCAACGAGGAACAGAAATGGTGCCTGCAAAAGAAGACATTTTTTATTTTTTTTATTTTTATTTTTTGATTTTTTTACCACTAACTCTGCTTTAAGAGGCTCAAGAGGCTCTGACCGAACCAACCGGCCGACCGACCGAGAGCAGTCGGGAGAAGCAACTCAGACGGACGGCGGCGGTGGGCTCGAGCGCGGCGACTCCGGTAGCAGCAGCCTCGGGCGCACGAGGCAACTCCGGCGGCGACAGCCTCGGGCGCGCAAGGCGACTTTGGCGGCGGCGCGACGACCGCGGGCGGGGGCAGAGCGACGACCTCGGGCAGCAGCGGCCTCGATCTGGATCTGGACAACAAGGGACTCGCGCGACGCCGATTCTGACGGCGATGGCCCGATCTGACCCTGACGAAGAACGACAATGAACGGCGGACGGCGGTAGTGGGAAAAGCAAGCGTCGGTGGAATAACGAGCCAGTCAAAACCCTAGGTGTGACGAAACCCTAGGTATGACGAGACCTTATGCTCTGATACCATGTTGGAATAACGCTTATATTCCTCATGTGGCCAAAGGGCCAATATATATACATGTACAGGTGGCATATATGCAAGAAACCCCTTATACAATGGGGTAAATACACAGTTACGTAATACACATCTAACATGGTCAACGGGGCTAGCAACCTCGTGGGCAGGAGTCTGTTGAGGTTGAAGAGCATGAGGGAAGTCCGCGCGCGAAGTTGGGTGTGGCGTCCTGCATCGGACCGACCCGGGGTAGCTTAGCCCTAGGTGTATATGGCTTATCCCCATGCCCCCGGCTGAGGCCAGTGCTCCCCTCCATACTTGGTTGATTTGTGCTCAGAGGTCGCTGGCTTCTTGGGCTCCAACCAGGGGTGTCAAGTTTGCCCGGTAGCGGATTTTAGCCAGCTCGGCTCAAACGGCTTTGACCTCAGGGATCTCGGGGCACGTTGTCTCTCGTGCCGATGTTCGTGCTTCCTCCAGCTGATTCCTTAGCTCCTTGGCTTCCTGGGCTTCTAGGGGCGGCGGGGGTCTTGCTTCGGCCCGCGCCCTCTCGAGTTGCGCTTGGAGTTCCCCTACTTGGTAGGCTTCGGCCGCGGATTGCAAAACCTCGGTCTATGACTCCCTCAGATGCCTCTGGAGGTCTTCCAACTCCTGCTTCACCTCCTTGCAAACGTTTGGGGGGTCAGCCTCCTGGGAGGCCACGGTCTCTCTGATGACTTGGGCCTCCATGGAGAGGTTCGGCTGCGCCTCCCGCCGCAGGTGACATGGGCTGTGATCCGCTTGATTTCGACCTCAGAAGGGGTTTCACACCTCCCACCTCGGTGACCTTCCATGCCTTCCCCTTCTTAGGCAGCATAGCTTCTTGCTCAAGTCCCCACAGATGGTACCATCTGTCATCGATACGAGACCCAACAGTAAACTTAGAAGCACCCCCGGTCGGATACGAAGACTGCTAAGGATATGGAGGGACTCAAGGAGAAGCACCCAAACGGCACAAGTGTATTTAATATGAGTGTCTAGGGTTACAAAATGGCCTCCTCTCTTCCATTACAAGGGGTCCTACTTATAGAGGGAGTATGCCCTCAGGACTTAACTACTCCTAGAGGTATCTACGTCATTTGCCCGCGCGGTCCCGCCACATCCAGGACTCCAGGGTTGGTTCGTGGCTGATGTCGGACTCCATTCAGGGTCGGCCCCAGATCTCGCCCAGGGTTCACCCCGGACTTCTTCGCTCTAGACCCCTCCAGGGTTGGCCTTGCGGACCTCTCTCGGGGTTGGCCCTAAACTCCTTCAGGGCCGGTCTTGTGAACCTCGCCCGGGGTCGGCTTCGAACCCCTCCGGGGTTGGCCTCGCGGATCTCGCTCAGGGCTGGCCCCGGACTCCTCCGGGGCTGGTCTTGCGAACCTCTCCGAGATTGACTTGTGGGCTCGGCTCGGGGTAGACCTTGCAACAAGCACTATCGCTACGAAGTGGTTGTGGGCCCGAGGTAGCACGGGGACCCTCCCCCAAGAAGTATAGTTGATCTTGACTAGTAAAAAATATGACAGAACAGTTATCCTCAAATCTAGGTTACTGCATGAACTTTTACTTCAAATAACTTATCAATCTTGCATATTCAAAAATTTGTTAGTACATCAACGTTGCTCTGCACATGACATGACATGAAGGAAAAACTTCACCTGCTATTGTTGTAGACAAACTTTTTAGTTTTTCACGGAAAACCAACTCATGAGTCACACCCCCCATAATTCCTCACAAGTCACAGCAAACCTTACCCTTGATTTACACACACCTACACATGATCCAAATCTTACGTCCAGATTTCATAAAGAGATCTTAACAGACAAGTAATTAGTTCAAGTGTAGGTGTAATCTATACATCTATAAGCAATTGGTCAGATTAATTGCTAGCTTCTTATGATTGTGTACTTTGTGACAGTAACTCTGAGGAATCTGTGGTACACTTGCTACTTACATGCAGTTTTGCACAGAGTTGCTGGCACTCGTTGGGTTTGCACTTTGGCGCCCATCTCAATTCGGGGGATGTTTTCTCCAGTTTCAAAGCTCAGCTCAGAGTGCCTTTTTTCATGGAGATAATTGGTTTAATATGCTGGAGTGTTTGGATGTCAAGGAATGACTTGATTTTCCGTGGGATTCCGCCTTCTTTGCAGAGATGTAGACAGATCTTTAAAGAGGAGTTTGCTCTGGTCATTCATCAGGCCAAGAAGAAATATTTTCCACAAATCGTCCAATGGCTAGAAGCTCAATTGTAATCTTTTTTTTTTGTGTCGTGAAACCCTGTTTGTAAACTCTTTGCTTCTTTAATTGTTTTTTATATATAACCAGTAGGGGGCAACCCAGGGGCGGAGAGAAGGGGGGCGGGCAGGGGCCTGGCCCCCCCCAATGGTCCACCAAATGTATTAATAGGACCCCTTAATCACCCTTCATCACAGTCAATTAGTCAATTAGGCCTCTGCATTTCTAACACAAAATCATTGCTTAGTGACTTGAGAAATGATGGCTGGGAACCACTTCTTGAGGAGGTGAAAGCCTTTTGTGATAAGCACGAGATTGAGATTTCGGATTTAAATCGCAAGTAAGTTATTATCTTACCTTCAGTTTTTTAATATGAGCACAAATACATTTTTTTATTCTTATGGTACATAGCTAACTTGTTTAACTACATGTCACAATTTGTAGGTGTGTGGATGTGACCAAATCTCGGAACAAAAATGATAACACCACCACTCTTCACCATTATAAAATATATATGTTTAATGTTGTGGTCGACCAACAATTGATTGAGTTAGAAGATCGATTCAGTTCTCAAGCAACAGAGCTTCTATCACTTTGTGCCTCACTAGATCCAAGAAAAGATGGCTTTGACATTTCAAAGATAAGTACTCTGGTGGAAAAGTACTATCCCGCTGATTTTTCAAGTCAAGATCAAGCTCAATTGGAGTGTCAACTACCACATTTTCAACTTGATGTATGCAACCATCTAGAGCTAAGTACATTACCATCACTTGCTGATCTAACGAAGGGACTAGTGAGATTAGGTAAAAATTCTATTTATCCAATGGTCGATAGATTGCTAAGATTAGTCATAACTCTTCCAGTATCAACAGCGACCACTGAGAGAGTCTTTTCAGTATGCTAGACGTATGCTACATTATTTTGCCATATGTGTTATGATTGAATTTATATGACAATATATATGCGTATGTTTAATTATATATGTGTATGTCTAATTTTGCCGACACACGGCGCCCAGGATCTATTACGCCGGCGCCTTGGCGGGTCGACCCCCCCTTTGTCTGGATCCTGACTTCGCCCCTGGGCAACCCGTCCTGTTCCTTCAAAAAATTGGTCAGATTAAAGGCACATCTTTCGCTTTGGAGATTATAAATTCTCCTAATAATCCTTAAAGCAGAAAAAAGAAAAATCTAGAAATTTCCACGTTAACCAAGAGAAAAAGAAAAGATCTTTTGAGAAGTGTGTCTACATATGAAACCATTTGTTCCCAAAACTTTTATCTCGGCTCCCAGTAATGGCAAATCATTTTGGATGCTGTACTAAAGCTCTGATGTAATTAATCTATGGTGGTGTTTTGACTGATTTCTTCGGCCACCTACGAGAATCTAAAGGAAATGGACGCGATAATGAATAATCCAAACCAGGACCATAGGGTTCTGTGCCCAATCTCTCCAACCACCATTACAATGCGAATATATTAAAACCATGTGTTCTTCATTTCACGATTTTGAAGGGTTAGGCAGCATGTGAGCAACACTAACCTCAAGCTAAATTGAAGACAACAAACATACACTAGTTTCGAGCTGCTTAACTTTAACTCTTTTCTTCCTCTTTATTTATAGCTCAACAACTTAAAGATAATAACTGCAACGCAGTATACTAAGGGACTGCATACAGAATTAAAGTAGCATGCGGAATACTAAAAGATGCAACAGGAAACTAAGAGGCATGCGTAGCATGCATACAAAGTACTTAAATGGATACATGCAAAGTAGCAATAACTGCAATACGGGATACTAAGAGGTACATGCAGAATTTAAAGCGCATGCATGCAGAACACCAAGAGGCATGCGGTAAACTAGGAGACAATAAAGACTGTCTATATGCACACAGGATTAAATGCTAATAGTAATGACTTCCAAGAGGCAACAAGTAATGTATTGTCTACATTTAGCATTCATGAATAGAGGTAATGCCATCACAAATTCATTTTGTTGATTGCATAGTAGGTCACATATTTAACATTCCAACTTTGATTTTGTTGTAAATTGGATAATTAATTAAAGTTAGATTTCAGACTGAAGATAGAACACTGGGTGGGTGTAGGTACAGAGTTGGAGGAACTCCTATACCTGGTTTCTCTCGTTCTTATGTCTGGCTGTCTCATGCTTCCATGCACTTAGCACGAATATGTAGCGTGTTAGCATGTTTAATACTTATTTATTGCTTGCCGGCTGTGTTTATTACCTACCGGCCATTGCCTGGGATTCTCCCCTCCCCTGGCGTGTTTCCTGTGGGATTCTCCCCCTTTCTTAATTACTAGCTTAGCTTCTCCTATAAATCCTTAGTAGCCTCTCTGATGAATGTATCAATACAATACACCTGACCCTGTTCTTAATCTCTTTGACAGGGTTATTGTGCATAAGAAATTTCTAAGAAATCAAAATCTTCTGGTAGGGTTGCATAAATGAATACCTTGTGTGACATCTTTGAAAAGCTGAAGCATTAGTAGTCAATTCTGTTTGCAGATGTATTTTATACTATGAAGTGGAATAGTGTGTACTTTTGTTTATACTATGAAGAATGCTTACTACAGTGCATTTTACAACCTTATATACGAGATTAGAGCATTTTTATTAAATATAAATAAATTTATACTTTTGCTGCTGTTGAACGACAGGCAGGCCGGCCAATAAGTTGAGGCCGGGTTCCACAAGCGACAACGACGCCGCTGCCAGATCCATTCACGGCGAGGAGGAGCACCTTCATCGGCACCAACTGCCGGCGAGCAAGCACAACCCTCTACGAGCGAGCAAGCGGGATGTCATCCAGACGAACTGCCGGAGAAAGATCGACAGGAGCAACTGGTACGCTAACTCCCCCTTGCTAGGTTCTGTGACACTAGGGAGCGCCGCGGCTAGGAGATTCAACTTTTGCCGCTACGATTTTGCAGCCGCTAATAGCCCGCGATAGCCCGCTGTAGCTGCTAAATGAGCTTGAAAGTAGCGCCGCTAAATCAATGACCGGCCCAAAATACTTGTTCAAGCAGATTACACGAGTTTGTACCCTTTCTGCTTGATTAGCAATTTTGTAGTTGTTACACAGTGAGTATGTTTGTGGTTACCTGCAATTAGCCATGTTCCTATGATGACTAAATTGTTAAATCTTTGATAGATGAATGCAGTAGGTTTGATGCTAGATTTTACATTGGTCCATTTTCCTGGGCTAGTAGGCATTGACAAGAATTTTGTGTGAATTATTTGGCTACCTTATTTATCTTAAGTACCAATTATTCTTGTGGACTGGCCTCCAATTTTGGTAATTACTATTATGTGAAGTAATACTAATTTCAATCCTTGCTATGAATCAGTGAAGTTTGTTTATTAGGTTCTCGATTTTTTTTTCTAATTTTTGCTAAACCGCTAAGCGGCTTAGCTGCCGCTATAGCCAGCTATAGCTGTTCTTAGCGATTGCAGAGGACAACCGCTAGGAGGCTTAGCTCGCTATTTAAAACATTGGTTCAAACTGCTGTGTTGCTTGGTCGCATAACTTGGTCGCATAAAATTAATGCATAATTTGGTAGATAGCTCAATTTCGTTCAAGGCCACCAATGTAAAACAATGGAGCTATGAAAAAGTATAAACGGGAGATTGGATATTTTATATTTGCAAATTGGAGCAGCCTAACAAGTCAAAAACATGCCGTGTTATGCCTGCGCAGTGTGCTTCAGTCCCATTGGCTGCTCTAAGGTCTTGTTGATATATATGATTATTTGGTCTCCATGCCTATACACTTTATTTGCTCTGTTCCATATAATCTGTAAGTGTGTATCACTAATTTTAGTGGCATTGTGTCTTGCACTGTGGCATTATTTCTAACCGAGATCATCCACCCATGTCAATCTGCATGTGCTACATCTATATTAATTTGGTGGCTCTTGGAGGGAGTTTGGGTTTCATCCGGCACAGCAAAATGGTAAGCTGTACATGTATTGACCATAGCCTACTGCTATATAACTACTAGCCTGCCTGCCTAGGGCGTCCGCAATGGTAATAGCTAGTACTAGCTATATAGTCAGCTGACGTGGAGGTGAGAGACAAAAGCAAAGACTATTTTATACTGTTGGACCCACATGCTCCTCTCTCATGTTCTTGAACTACGTGAAATAGATCAGCTATTTGCTCGTCGCTAGTGACTACTCTCTCTCCTACTTTTTCCTTGCCACATCAGATCAAGCTAACTAAATAGCCAGCTGTTGGAGACGCCCTAATAAGCTCACTTTGCAATCTATCCTATAGATGTCTGCCGATAACGACGCGCATTCATCTGAGAGGGAGGAAGGGGAAGAGAACCAAGGTAGCACTGCTGACGAGGCTCAATCACCGAGCAATGAACAGCAGCCCCCGACTACGGGTCGTCGCAACCGGAAACCAAGGACAGAAACTAAGTGGCCAACGGACAAAATTACTGTGACAGAAGTTGAACCGGATGGGATGCCCACAGAACAGAGGGCCAAAAGGAGGTTCCGTAGGCTATGTGGCCTTATTGCTCGGCAGCGTGTATCATTGTTGCTGCCCAATTTCCATTCCCTCAGCGACGAACAGAAAAGTACACTGTTCAGCAATTATGTGACACCTTGGCTGGAGTTCCCAGAAGACAAGAAGGAGTTGGCATTCAAGAGGATGCTGATGCTTACATGCAAGAGTTGGCGGACTTACAAGAGCATGCTGTACCGCAAATATGTGGTACCGGGGAAGAGGCCCTTCGATGAGCACCCACACATCAAAGAGGCGGACTGGCCAGATTTTGTGAAGATGAAGTCTACAGATGAATTCAAAGAACAGAGTGAAAGTTACAAGAGGCTTCGGGAGAAGAATGTGCATAACCACCACTTAGGCACAGCTGGGTATGAGGGGAAACTCAGACAATGGGAGGCAGAGGATGCATATTTAGCAAGTAAGGGCATCCCAAATCCATGGGACCAATTCCCTGGAGGGCGGTCCACATGGTGGCTGCGAGGGAGGAGTACTCTGGAGACCTCAGAAAATTCTGCTCAAATCAAGTGGAAGAAGCAAGCAACTGAGGAAGTGTCAAAAGCCATTGTTGAGAAGCAAACAAGTGCAGATTCTTCAGGTCTGACTTGGGTCCGGGAGAAAGACGTGCTAACTGCATGCTTGGGCCCAGAACACTCGGGCCGCGTGCGTGGTGTGTCCAGTTACTTGGGTTGGAAGCACGCATGGCCTGAGTGGGGGGGAATGTACAGGAAAAGAAAAAGGCAGCCTGATGAGGTGGATATTGAAGCATTAAGGTCTGAAGTCAAACGAGAGATCAAGATTGAAGTCAGAGAAGAAGTGACTGCTCAAGTCACTAGTGATATAATGGCCATGTTAGCAGCCCATGGAGTGAACCTGATGGCCTTACAAACTCCGGTGAGCCCCCATTTTGGACGGAAGAGCAGCTGTGCGTCCGCCTCCATCAATGCAGACGTGGCAAATAATGGACCGTATATCCCACCAGATTCCATTGACCTCCTAACTGAGCCCACCGATTGTGCTCTTTTAGCCAACCTTGCAGGTAACCAAGTTGAGGTTGCAAGGGGTCGAGTGTATCCTCAACAAACCACACTGCATTGTACCCCAGTTCCTGATGACCATGCAGTGGTCTTAGTGGAGATTGTGCATCCAGAATGTGCTGACATTGTGCTGCAGCCCCCGCCGAATGATGAGGTCACATCGCTTGGACAAGCTGTTCTCCAAAGGGTACAATGGAGAAAAACTCGCATTGTGGTGAACCCTACACCTCTAGATGGTTTTGTCAATGCTCCCAAGGATCCGCTTGAACCACCAAAGGAGAACACGAAGAGCGCATCTGCTGCCAAGAGCTCTTCAGCAAAGGTGCCCTCAAATGACAACTCTGGTGGTCACGCCAAGATCGCATCTGCTGCACCCAAACCTACCACTGATTCAAAGGGACCAATTGGTGCAGCCACTTCACATGAAAATTTTGGTACAACCAAGAGCGCACCTGGTGCGCCCAGCAAGGCTCCTTTGAAAGAAATTTCTGCTTCAGCCAAGGGAGGGAAGGATTCTGGAGTTGATGCTGGGCCAGAGAAGCAGAAAACAGTGGCCAACACGAGGACAAGGGCCCAAACAAATATATCTAAGAAGGCTGCACCTGAGAAGCATCCCGAGGTTGTGAAAGTGTGGACTGAAGCCAACCCAGACTTTATATATGGTCGGCCAATGTTAACTGAGAACGAGCTTCAGAATGCGGGAACTGCTACAGTTGCCCTCCACAAATACTACATGGAAGGATGTATGAGGAAGCAGAAAGTAATAATGGTCAAGCGCTTCCATCTCCTGTGCCCAGAAGACGAGGTCTACATCCCTGTGGGGTTCAATGATCTATACGATGTCTTCGCACTTAATGGGTTGGATGTGTGGATCCTTCGCATCTTCACCCTGTAAGTTCTATTCGCCTCCCTCGCATCATCATTAACAATTGTTGTTTGTTTTGAGATGCGTAGGTACTGATTCAATAATATGTTGGAATGTTGGCAGAACCATATTTTTACTTCCTGGTTACTGGTTATTTCTCAATAAGTATAAATTTTCATTTCCAAAATGGCTTACAGTTTGCTCTTTTGTCATCAGCGCCATGGTGCAAGAAGCAAAGGAGAAGAAAGTTCAAGTGGGGTTCCTTTGCCCCCAGATGATTTCATTCAGCAGCATAAAAGAGGATGAAGCACGTGTTGTCAAGTATTTGACAAAGGCGATGGCCCACCATGCCAAAAAGGAATACATCTTGAGCTTCTACAACACAGGTGGCCATTGGATCGTACTGGTGATAATGCAGAGGTGGAACAAGGTATTGTACCTGGATTCAATTAAAGGGAAAGCAAAGGATTATGCCCTATTACAAAGCGTGCTCAATGCGTGAGTTGCCACCTACATCTCATTTCATGTTTTTTCTAACTTGTGAACGAAACAGCATGATAAATATGTTGTGTGTATATGTAGAGCCTTATGCAAGAGGAGAGGCAAACAAGAAGAGGTGACGCATTTGACGAGATATGCGGTAAGTTCAAGGGTTGGCATGAGATAGCATAGTTTAGGCCTAGTGGTCATTTTGCTCAACACACATATCCTTTTGCAGTGCCACCAGCAACCCCCTGGCACCAGCTGTGGCTTCTTCGCTGCACACCACATGATGGCGTCCATGGGAAACACAGGCATACAACAGCCTGAGGTATGTCTTCATCTCTCATGTAAACCTACAATATGCAGCTGGCCTTTATTTCTGAAACATGTGTTTTCTTCAATACATGTATAGGAATTTGAAGTGCTGACATCAACCATGAAAGAAGATACACTGCACGATATTCGAGAAAAGATTTCAGCATTCTTAGTCCACCAGGTAATTGATCCGAAAGGGGAGTTCCATACTCGTGCAAATCAACATTGAGAGAGTTGCCGCCTGTGTGATCTAAACATGATGTCGGTTGCCTGTGAACTGTGTGATGAAGCAATGCTACTATATATGCTGATTCAATGACATGTGAGATCGATGATGCTATTTTATATGAGTAATAATATGAGTATTTGAGTGATGGTATTATTGATGGCTCAACTGCCTGTGATATGCATGATTGCTATTGATGGTGCTTCTGATGCCGCTTGCCTGTGAACCAGGATTTAGCTACGCCCCAGGCTGAACTCTAACAACCTAAAACCAACGCTAATTTGTACCCATACCACGATATAACAACAGTATATCATAATTGGCTAATTGTATTACTGATATGAAACTTGAGTTCAATACTAACCAAGTAAACATAAAGCATAATAAAAAACATGGCATATTAGATACAATTTGAGTACCTAAATTACGAAGATTTGCTCTCTATCCTATCCTGTCATTTCTTCATTGATAGTTGGACATGAATCAGAACATGTAAAGACAACATATAAAAGTAAATCAAACATATGTATGAATAAATACGAACAACATGAAGTTTACATTTATAAGAAGCTAACTTACCACTAGTACGAGATAATTGAACTCTTTGAACAAGATTTCTGAATCATTGAACTCTTTTGATCAATTTCTGAATCATGACAACAGAACTCTACTTATCGAGTTATTTCTCAGCATGACATTGACATGAATAGGGCAATGATGACAAAATATGAGCCTGAGCCTTGCTACATATTGGGACCAACTTTAGCATGTCCTGGTTCTAGAAAATATGAAAGCTAAACATGATGTATTACTTCTGAATCTGAAAAACAAAGGTATTTCTATTCGTATACATGCTAGTAATATTCAGATTGATATTTAGCATCCATTTGCTTAAAAGAAAGTCATGGCCAGAAGGATGATGACAGGATCTAGCATCAAGAACATAACAATAGCTCAGTACAAAACACTCTCATGTAGACTGAAACTTGATAAAAAGAACCATAAGGTTAATCATCTTTATAGAAACACATACGTGAAAGCAGAATCGCATGCCATGGCTTGTAAAGTTTCAGTTCTGAAATCTGACATTCTTAGATCACTCCAGCACTTAAAGCATGATCTTTGTGACGAAATAGTAAATACAGAATATTTGTATGCTTGCATACTCCAGATCCTATGCATGCTAGTGATTGACCACTCTTTTGAATATTCAATAATACCACAGCATGAATATGTATCAGATCGAGCATCACACCCCTTTACATTCAGATAGGTAGTCTGTAAAAGAACTTCGCACAAGTCTGTATCAGATCGAGCATCACACCCCTTTACATTCAGATAGGCATTAAGATATGAATGATGCTTATGTGATGAGATGCTCAGCTCTTCCCTTCCTACCCAGTACCCAGTCCCCTTGGCGGAGGCGACGAGGCGGGCGCGACGAGGCGGACGCGACGAGCGGTTGCGGGCCGGCGCTGGATCGGCGGCTCGGCGCAAATCTGAGACGGCGGAGGCGACGAGGCGGCGCTGGAGCGGCGCAGATCTGAGCGGCGCCCGGCTTCTCGCCTTCTGCTGCTGCTGGCGAAGAGACGTTAGGGTTTGCGCTTTGAGGTTTGAGCAACTGGCGCTGCAGCGGCGCGTGAAGGCTTAGGCGGAGACAGTGGTGGGAGTGGTGGGCCGCGTGAAGACTGTGGGCCGCACGGATTCTGAAATATATATGAGTTACCTGGGCTAAATATTAATAATAATACCCCGGGCTGAGCTGAAAATACCTGGGCTATACCTGGACCATTTTTTCACACCCCGGGCTAGAGCCCACCTTGCCAGGGGCCCAAATCCGCCCCTGATCAGAGACGTCAATAATAATCCGCGTCGCTGATCTAGTGGCTTGGGTCTGGGCACCTCTCATCACAGACGGGGCCTCAGAGCGGTACGTCTGCGTACCAAACAAAACACAGACGGGCCTCAGAGTGGTACGTCTGTGGAGCAGAACAGAAAACAGACGGGCCAGATCAATTACCCGTTATTGATACTCGATACATCACAGACGGCCTGCCAAATTACCCGTTCGTACCATCTGAGAGTTGGAGTCTGTGATGAACACCCACATCACAGACGGGTTGTAAACCGTCTGTGATACATATACCACAGACGGGTAATCAACCCGTCTGTGCTTAAACACATACCACAGACGGGTCCGCACACCGTCTGTGGCACATTAATCACAGATGGTTACTTATCTTCACAGATGAGCATTCTACCCGTCTATGATTATTGCTATCACAGACGAGCCATATAACCGTCTCTGCTTTAATTAATCACAGACGGGTGAATTGTCCGTCTGTGATGTGGTCACATCACAGACCCTTACGCACAGACGCGCAAAATACCCGTCTGTGATGAAGTTGAGGCCCGTCTGTGATTATCGGATCTGACATAGTGAGTAGCACCCTGAAAACTCCAACTCACACACCCACACCTAAATTAAAAATACATACGACCACAACCATGACCAAGTAAAACTCAAACCCACTCAAAGGGGGGCAACCAAGGAGCAGCTCTTGGAGGTTGGAGCGCAGTCACCGCCTGGAGAACCACTTGCACGTTTGGACTTGCCACCCTCAAACACACATGCATTTCGATGCTTCCATATTTCCCAAGCAATCATGATGACTAAAGTGTTAAATCCTTTCCTCATTTCCTTAGGCAACTTCTTGATAGCACCATGTTAAATAATCTACTGCTCTCACTTTTCTCTTTTGTCATAAGAGCATAGCTACAGTGACTGCTCCCTCCCTTCTTGTTAATAGGACAGGAGTAGTTGGGAGTATAGGTAATAGTAGCGAGTAGTGGGCAACATGGCCTTTAGGTAGTGGGCAGCATGGCCCTTAGTTTGACTTCTGTATTTTCTTTGCTTCTATAAAGACAATGGCTAAGCTGCAGCCAAAGTTGTTCAGTAGCTGATTCACTTGTGTTCATGTGTGTGAGTGTGCTCTGATCTCCTCTTCTTCAACCTCCGTGTGTGAGTGAGGGGTGTGGTGATACACACCTGTGTGACAAAGCCGGCCAACAAGTGGTACCAAAGCCGCGGTTGGGCGATCATCAGCGATGTCAGGAGCAGGAGGAGGGCATCGGCGATGTCGAGGAGGGCGCTCCCTGTCCCTGGGCCGGCATGAGCACCGAAGGACGGTGAGGGAGGTCGGAGGCGCCCACGCTCACTCGCACCAACTACGGTGACCGGGCGGTGTTGATGAAGGTGATGCTCCAAGCTTGGGGTCTGTGGCGCGCGATGGACACCGGCACCAGACGAGGTGTAGGATAGATTTGCAATGGAGGCCATCCTCCGAGCGGTGCCGCCGGAGTACGTCTAGGCGCTTGGGAACAAGGACACGGCGAAGCTTGCCTGGACAACCTTAAGTCCATGCGCGTGGGCTCCGAGCGCATGCTGAAAGGATCTAGCAAGGCCTAGAGTGGGGGTGAATAGGCCTGGTTCTAAAAACACAGCTAATTCAAACTGATTAGCAGATCGCGGAGCTTCCGCGTATCCTCGCGGAACCTCCCGGGCACATGCGCGGAGGCTCCACGCGACAGAGCACGATATGAACTACAGCGGAATATAATCCATGTTACGAGAGTCTAGTATATTTAGTTCACTCCTCAAAGCACAAAACCTTGACTCGTCGAGGGGCTTTGTGAAGATATCGGCTAGATGCTTTTCGGTGCTCACATGACGTAAAGCGATATCTCCTTTGGTTTCGTGGTCTCTCAAGAAGTGATGTCGGATGTCTATGTGCTTAGTTCTGGAGTGGCTTATAGGATTGTTTGCAAGCTTTATGGCACTTTCATTGTCACACAATAATGGGATTTGGGTAAAGCGACATCCGAAATCACTGAGGGTGTGCTTCATCCAGAGTAGTTGGGCACAACATACACCAGCCGCCACATACTCGGCTTTAGCGGTGGAAAGGGCTACGGAATTTTGCTTCTTAGAACTCCAAGACACTAGAGACCGCCCAAGGAATTGGCATGTTCCCGATGTACTCTTTCTATCTACTTTGCAACCGGCGTAATCAGAATCCGAATACCCAAGTAGATTGAAAGTGGAGCCCTTAGGATACCACAAGCCAAGGTGAGGAGTGTGCACTAAGTATCTCAATATTCTTTTAATAGCCACCAAGTGGCACTCTTTCAGGTTAGCTTGAAACATTGCACACATGCACACACTAAGCATAATATCGGGTCTAGATGCACACAAATAAAGTAGGGAGCCAATCATGGAACAATATACCTTTTGATCGACGGCTTGCCCTTCCTCATTGAGATCAAGATGCCCATTGATTTGCATTGGTGTCTTGATGGGCTTGGCATTCTCCATGTCAAACTTTTTGAGCATATCTTTGGTGTACTTGGTTTGACATATGAGTGTTCCTTCCTTCAATTGTTTGATTTGAAATCTGAGGAAGAACTTCAATTCACCCATCATTGACATATCGAATCTCTTGGTCATAATCCTACTAAACTCTTCACAAAAAGATTCGTTAGTACTACCAAATATTATGTTATCGACATATATTTGGCACACAAAGATATCATTATTGACTTTGCGTGTGAAGAGAGTAGGGTCGACTTTGCCTATTTCAAAGCCTTGCTTGAGCAAGAAATCCTTAAGGCATTCATACCATGCTCTAGGTGCTTGTTTAAGCCCATAGAGTGCCTTACGGAGTTTGTAGACATGGTTGGGAAACATGGGGTCTTCAAACGCCGGTGGTTGCTCAACATATACTAGCTCGGAGATTGGTCCATTGAGAAAAGCACTCTTCACATCCATTTGGTACAACTTGAAGTCATGATGTGCGGCAAAGGCAAGAAGCATTCGAATTGCTTCAAGTCTTGCCACGGGTGCATAGGTCTCTCTGAAGTCTAGCCCTTCAACTTGAGTAAAGCCTTGAGCAACCAATCTTGCTTTATTCCTTGTCACCACACCATGTTCATCTTGCTTGTTGCGGAAGACCCATTTGGTTTCAATAACATTGCTCTTGGGTCTTTCAACCAAGTACCACACTTGATTTCTCTCAAACTTGTTCAACTCTTCTTGCATAGCCATCACCCAATCCGGATCCTCAAGAGCTTGTTCTACCTTAAGAGGTTCCAAGGAGGAAACAAACGAGTAAAATTCACAAAATTTTGCTAAACGAGATCGTGTTGTTACCCCTTTTTGAATTCTCCCAAGGATGTTGTCAACGGGATGATCCCGTTGAACACTTTGATGCACTCTTGGGTGAGGGACTCTTGCTGGAGGTTGGAGTGGTACTTGATCTGCAACTTCTTCGTCAAATTGAAGGTCTTGATCCTGAATTATATTCCCATCAAGTTGATTCTCACCCCAGACCTCGGAACCTCCGCGCTCTTGTGCGGAGCCTCCGCGGCACGGAGCCTCCGTTTTTGCGGCAGGCTAAGGGCTTGGGGCTTGAGCTGGCCCTTGGAGTGGTGTTGAAGCTATTACTTCTGGACCTTCTTCCTCTTCATCTTGTGCTTCAACTGGTCTCACATCACCTATGGCCAATTGCTTGATTGCTTCACAAGATGGCTCTTCAAGTACTACAACATTTGGATCAACATGCTCCACTTGAGAGCCGTTAGATTCATCAAACGTCACATCTACCGTGATTTCAACTCTCCCGAAGGATTCGTTGTAAACACGATAGGCATTCTCGTTTGGACCGTAACCAAGAAGAAAACCTTCATCAACTTTAGGTGCAAACTTAGAGGACCGGGGCTTCTTGTTAAGAATGTAACATTTGCACCCGAACACTCTAAAGTATGACACCTTGGGTTTGTTACCGATTAGGAGTTCGTATGAAGTCTTCCAGTGAACCTTGTGAAGATACATGCGGTTGATTGCATGGCAAGCAGTGTTGATGGCTTCGGTCCTCTCAACTACCCCATTTTGTTGAGTATATGGAGCCGAAAACTCATGCTTGATGCCCTCATCATCAAGGAACTCCTCCACATAGGTGTTCCGGAACTCGGAGCCGTTGTCACTTCGCACTTTCTTGATTGGTAGCCCGAATTCTCTTTGTGCTCTTCTTATGAAGGTCTTCACCTTCCCTTGGACTTCACTTTTATCATGCACAAAGAACACCCACGTGAAGTGAGAATAATCATCAACAATAACAAGACCATACTTGTTACCGCCAATGCTAATGTAGGTGACCGGTCCGAAGAGATCCATGTGAATGAGCTCCAAAGGTCTCTCCGTTGTAATGACACTCTTCGGTGGGTGAGGTACACCTACTTGCTTTCCGGCTTGGCATGCTCCACATATCTTGTCTTTCTCAAAATGAACATTCGTTAGTCCAAGAATGTGTTCCTCCTTTAGAAGTTTGGCCAAGTTCCTCATCCCAACATGAGCTAGTCGGCGATGCCATAACCAACCCAAGCTAGATTTTGCCACTAAACAAGTCTCATGCTTAGCTTTACCTTTGTTGAAATCAACTAAGTAAAGCTTGCCCTTCAAGCGACCCGTAAATGCAATAGAGGAATCCTCCCTCCTAATGGCGGACACACCCTTATCCGTAAAGTGACAATCACAGCCGCTCACACAATTGTGAAACGGACAACAAATTGTAACTCAACGAATCAACATGTAAAACATTTGAAATTGAATGTTCTTGAGTTATAGAGATTTTACCAATACCAAGATTTCTCCTTTTGAATTGTCCCCAAAGATAATGTTTTCATCGGAGTTATGCATTGGGGCATATGATGAGAACATACTCTTTTCTCCGGTCATATGATTTGTACATCCACTATCAAGCACCCAACTTGATCCACCGGAGGAGTATGCCTACAAAACAAGTTTAGTTTCTAGATTTAGGTCCCCAACCGGAATTGGGGCCTTGAATGTTAGCCACAAGTATCTTAGGAACCCAAAGAGATCTCTTCACATATATGTTAGGTTCGGACCCAACACACGTGGCAACAACTTTACCAATGTTATTGCGTCTCAACACATAGCTAGAAGAGGAACTCTCCCGGGGTGCATGGGTCTTCGGCTTGTGTGCATACTTCTTCTTTTTAGGCAAGAGAGGATTCTCTTCCACTTCCTCAGCCTTCTTGTATGCTTGCTTCTTGGGTTGAGGTGGAGCCTTGTTAGCCTTAGGGGTCTTGTTGTTTTGCCAAACCGCGGAGCTTCCGCAGTTTGCGCGGAGCCTCCGCGTCCTGTGTAGGTTGGACTTCTCCAATTGTCCCCCTTTTCTGGAACTGCACACATGGAACACCATTCACCATGTATCTTCCATTGGTCTTGCCATCTTTCTTGTGCCCAATTCCATCCCTGATGAATGGATGCCTTCCTTGAATAAACTTGGGCTTCTTGTTCTTTTCATCCATGCACCCACTAGCTATGATTTCGTTGAGTCTTGCAATTTCCTTCTTCATAGCTTCCATATTTGCAAGGTTAGTGGCACAAGCATTTATATCAACATTAAAACATCTACCACAACCTTCACTAGTGGATGGAGTAGAAATCCCACTTACTTTGGGAAGATTTGAGGTGCTATCCCAAAGAGTGCTATATTGTACCTCAAGCTCTTTGTGTCTTGAATCCAAGGCCACAAAGTTTTCTTGAAGCACACTATGAGCCTTCTTTAGATTAGCATGGAGGTTTTGCTCTTCGGATAACTCCTTGCGCAAGGCCTCCAACTCACTTCTTTCCAAAGCAAGAGCCTCCTTACAAGCAATATATAGATCTTCTTGCTTAGTAAGGGTGGCTTGAGTTCTTTCTAGCTCATCCACTAGTTGGACCACAAACTTCTTAGATTTCTTATCCATTTTATTGATTAAAGCATTCATTTCATCATCACTAGATTCATCACTATATTCTTCACTAGATGAAGGAGGTTTGGGTTTGGATTTAGATTTTACCTTCTCTCCTTTGCCCATAAGACAAAAAAGAGTGCAGCTCTCCTCGTCATCAGACAAGTTGTTGAAGTGCCTTGGTGAAGAAGAGGATTCTTGAATAGCCACGGTTACAACCTTTTCTTCTTCATCACTTGACCTATCTTCATTTGAATCCCATTCTTGTCCAATGTGAGCTTGACCCGAATATTTCTTCTTCTTGTAGTGGGTCTTCTCTTCTTTCTTGAAAAATTTCTTTTTCTTGTCTCTCTTGTCCTTGTTCTTGTCTTCCCTTTTCTCATAGGGACAATCGGCTATGAAGTGCTCCGTGCTTCCACAATTGTAACACTTCCTCTTTTGCTTGTTGGGAAACTTCCTTTTCACAAACTTAGCCTTCTTTCTTCAACCCTTTCTTGAATTTTCTCATGAACAAGGCAATGTCTTCAATTTCTTCGGAAGAGGTTTCTTCGCTTTCTTCCTCTTCATCTTCACTTGATGATGGCTCTTTGATCTTCTTGGTTGCCTTCACTTTAGTTGACTTGCTTGAAGTTGAGGCTTTGCTTGATTTGTTGGCCTTGAGGGCCACATCTTTGACCTTCATGCTCTCTAATTTTGCTTCCAATTCTCCATACTTTTCCTTTGTTGGATCTCCACCTCCATGAGCTCATGAGTGAGAATTCTTCCTAGAACATCACTTGGGGTGAAGTCCTCAAACCTCTTCTTCTCACGAATGAGTGTTGCAAGGGTGGGATTTCTAGGGGCGAATGCTTGCAACATGATCTTGACCACATGATGGTCGTCCAAGTCATCACCACCTAGGCCTCTAATCTTTCTAACTAGCACCATCAACCTATCAAACATCTCTTGTGGACCCTCTCCTTCCTTGATCACAAACCTATTGAGTTGGGCCATCAAAAGATCAACTTGGATTGTCCTACTTTGCTAACTCCTTCATGAGCAATGTGAAGGGTATCCCAAATTTCCTTTGCAATCTCCAATCCAATCACTTTGTTGTACTCCTCCGCGCTCAAGGCACTTAGGAGCACACTTGTAGCTTGAGCATTGAGATGAATCTTTCGGAATTCTTGTGGAGTTGGATTTCTTGGATCTTCCGGATCTTCAAAACCTAGACATACAACGTTCCACAACTCCGGATGGAGTCCAACAAGGTAAGCTTTCATCATGTGCTTCCACTTGGCAAAGTTAGTCCCATCAAATTGAGGTAACTTGCCCGTGGGTACATTGATGAGAGAGTTAGATGAAACATTGTTGATAGATGAATAATCAAAGGATACACTCCCATAGGACTTCTTCTTGTTGGGCTTGAGTGTCCTCTTTGGAAGCCGTTGAGCGTAGTACTCATGCTCATCATCTCCATTCTCCGATTCGCTACTTGCATACTCGCTTGATGAAGACTCCTTCTACTTTTTCTTATTTTTCTTCTTCTTCTCTTCTTTGGAAGAAGTTTTCTTTTTCTTTTTCTTCTCTTTTTCGGACCCACTTGGTTTTCTTGAAGCACCAAGACCAGCGGTGGGGTTCTCTTCCGGAGCTTCGGGAGCTTTGGATTCTTCTCCACTTGGTACTTCTTCAATTTCAACCTCTTCTTCTCCTTCCGGCAACTCCCCTTCCTTCCTCCCACTAGCACTTGCCATTTTCCTCACGCGGTAAAGCGCTAATCACGATGATTAGGCTCTGATACCAATTGAAAGGATCTAGCAAGGCCTAGAGGGGGGGGGGGGTGAATAGACCTGGTTCTAAAAACACAACTAATTCAAACTGATTAGCAGATCGCGGAGCTTCTGCGGCCTCCGCGGCGCGGAGGTTCCAGACAGATGCGCGGAGGCTCCGCGTGACAAAGCACGATATGAATTACAGCGGAATGTAATGTAAGAAACTTAGATCGATTCTTGTACCAGCATAATACACATACACACAACAAAGAAATATTTGTACACAACCTGCAATTGTATTATACATCAGTATATCAAGTACTACAACATATACAACGTATTATAATTTTTATTTTAGAAAGATCTGTTTATCCAGACACAAAGCTTATTATGCACCTTACGTTGTGTAAAAGAGAAATTAACATAGCACTCTTAAAAACTGAACGCACTTAGCACATCTTCTAATACACACTAAGCACTTATCACTCTGTGGGGTTCCACATACTTTCTTCTTGCAGTACTCATAAAAGCTACTACAAGTAGAAACAATAGAAGCCTTTGACATTCTCACTTACCTGCACCTCTATACTCAAGATGTCCCACACACCATGGGTAGTGTTACTAAGGAAGATCGAACTACTTGAATACTAGTACTCTAGTGAGTAGTGATAGACCATCTTTGAGCTTCTTGTTGCTGAAACATAAATAGTGAAACTATTAGTACTCTTCTCTAGTAAAAAATTCCAAGCAGTAAGCAGTAAACCTGTTGCCAGGGGCGGAGCCCAATAGGCCCACCTGGTATCACAGGACACCGGATCCAAAAAAAATTTTAGTTCTAATTATCCTACATGTACCATATATGCACCCCCAGCCCAAAAAATTGTGCACCCGGCACCAGCCCAAGTGCCCAACAAACAAAGAAAAAGGTCCATCAAAGCAGCCCATTGATATTAAATACTGCGTTCGCGTTGGGACTTGGTACTGCAGGCAGCAGGCGTGCGCGTGCCGTGCGTCAGTCGATCAGTGCGACAGTGCGTGCCGTGCGGAGCAGGAGCAACGGACTAATCGAGCTTACGTGCGTGCGTCTGGTCCACTCCCTCCTTAATGACTCACGCACAGACCAGACGCACTAATCACCAAGCTAAATAGCTAATCTTACGTGGGGCGTATTCTGTGTTCATTAGCCATTAATACACATTTCGCCCATCCATTCGCGGCATCGCGGCTGTCAATCGTCATCTCGGATTCTCGGTCAGGTACTCAATCAGGCCTCGCCTCCTCCACTTCCGTTCGCGTCGGTTCGTCTGCCATTGCTGGCTACGCAGCGCCTCTGCCTCTGCGTGACTGCGACTCCAAGTGAGCGCCGAGCGGCGAGCCTGCGACCGCGACGCTGCTGTCGCCCGTCTGCGGTCTGCCGGTCTGCCATTGCCAATTTGCCATCGCTGCGACTCGACGCCGCGGCGGGTTGGTACTTGGTACGGTACTAATAATTTTTATTTTCATCTGTCTGTCACTTTGCAGTTCGCAGTTTCACACAGTTCGTAGTTGCCGCGGTGCCGCCGGCCGGTACTAATAATTTCCATTTTCGCAGTTCGTTGGATAATCGGGATTTCATTTTCGCAGTTCATTGGAGGATCGGAATTCGGGATTCCTGATTTTTATTTTCTGGTAATAATAATTTTCTTTAAATTTTTCTGTTTTTAGGCAAAGAGATTAAATATATTATTTATGACTTTAACGACTTAACGATTTACAACTAGGGTTCCAAATTGGGGTTTTAAAATATCGATCTAGTTCATTGCAAAATCACTAAATTGGAGGAAATATTGCAAGTGACCGTGATCCATGTGCTCAAATTTCACCTAGTTTTGGATTTGATTCGACAATTTGACAATAATCTCAAGTAACTAAGTAAGTAACCTTCTAAATGAGTGTTTACTATTTTATTTTTTGAACATGACAATATATAATTGAGTTTTCGAATACACGGTAAATGGCAGGTAAATTTATGGAGAAAGTTCTGAAAAGGAAAGCGCCAGATAATACTGCTAATGCTAGGAATTCACTTCCAGAAGATATCAATTGGGAAGAGGAGATTCAGTTTGATCCAGGCAAAAGAAAATGAATAGATGATTACCATCCTAATCAGAAAGATGTGGTAAGAAGAAAGTACTTGGATAATGGGCCTTGTCAACCTCGCACTTATGATTTTCCATATACACAGTTTGGGGATAAAAAGAGAAGATTTAATCCTAAATGGTTTAATGAGTTTAGGAGTTGGCTTGAATATAGCGAGTCCAAAGTTAGAGCCTATTGCTTTTGTTGCTTTTTATTCAGGGACCGCAATAAAAAAGAAGCTGGATATGATGCATTTGTTGTAAATGGTTGGTCTAGTTGGAACAAAAAAAGGCAGACTAGAAGAGCATGTGGGTGGAGTGAATAGCGTCCACAACCAAGCTCTGAAAAATTCTAAAAGGTAATAGATTTACCTTTATTTGATCGTTTTACTATTTTTCTCAAAAATTTTAATTCAATTTATTCTCTTTTTATAGTCTATTGAAGCCGGATGATGTATTTTGTCAATGTTGACCATCTTTTGTTCGTGATTTCACTCTTATTTTCTTCATTTCACTGCAATTAACCATTAATATTAATGGTTTTATTTATTTTGGTAAGCATTCTGATCGCAACTTCTTTATTATTGTACATTGCTATAATGCCATTGGTTATGTTAACTTATTGATGCTAAAAATTATCGAACAAATAACTATTTAGTATAATATTGCTTCAAAATTATATATGCTATTATATATATGGTGAAATAGTGAACCCTGGTCATTTTCGTTCTAGTTTCGCCCCTGCCTGTTGCTATTGCTAATTGTAAGGAAAATGGCACCTAGCAAGGGCCATTAGTGATTTTGGTGGTTGATTGACAACATAATCAAATGGACTAATGTCAGTTGCTAGTATACAAGGTTTAGTTCAATTGGATGCAAGGATGGCTTGGACAAAGGCAACGTGAAGATCGAGTGATCAACACCTCAAGCAAGACATTAGAAGCTATGTTGAAGACCCTAGAAGACTTGCATGAAGTCCAAGACATCAAAGAGATCAAGCCCGGAAGAAACGACGCAAAGAAAGGAACTCACTGCAGGATGTTTCTATTCACCGGAAAGGTCCGGTGCGCAGAGAAGAAGGGCACCGGAGCTTAGCTACAGCAGCAGCAGACTGTGTTAAAGACCTCACCGGAGACCTCCGGTGAGCACCGGAGTGCAAGCACCGGAGCTTGCAGCTCCACTGTTCACGGGCTGAAAACAGAACTGCAGCCACCCTAACTTCCGGTGTGCACCGGAGTGCATGCACCGGACCTTTGATCCAGCAGAGAGGTTGCAGCGCGGCTTGAAGACAGCTACAAGGCACCGAAAAGCTCCGGTGGTGGCACCGGACAAAGCACCGGAGTTTCAAGCCAGCAACGGTTGGCAACAGCTATATTCTCCAACGGCTAGCTGACGTGGCCTCACCGAAAAGCTCCATGGGTGCACCGAACATCTCCGGTGCTCTGCAGAAAGCTGCAGTCAGACCACAATGGCTGTATTTCGATGGGGGGCCTATATATACCCCCATGGCCGGTTGTTTTGGGTGTGTTAGAGCTCAAGGAAGTGTAGTGTGAGTTGAGGCTCATCTCTAGTTTCTCTAGCCACCATAGTGCTTAAGGAATATCTTGGTGATTAGTGTAGGTGCTTTGCGAAGTGCTTAGGCTAGTTAGACCCGCATATTGGCGCTTTGCTCTAGGCTTAGGCTTAGTGTTTAGTGAGGTTTGCACACCTCTTGCCACCCGGTGCTTGCGCGCACCATTGCTTGTACACTAGGGGCTTGTAGTCGTGCGAGACCCTCCAACGTGTGGAGAGGCCGCCGAGCGTGTACTCAAGGGAACGTGTGACCCGCGGCGTTTTGGCCGGAAACACGATAGTGAAGACGGCGGGGAGCGGTTCGGGAGAAGGCCATCACGGAGACCCACTTGCGCGTGGGGAAGGACCGTGGGCTATCCACGGAGTTACCCGACCGGGAGCTTGGCCCTCGTGTGGGCTTCCTTGCGAGGGGCTCCAACGAGGATTAGGGGGAAGCGTGAGCTTCTCGATACCTCGGGAAAAATCGCCGTCGTCAACGGGAGTTTGCATCTCTATCACACTTAAGCTTCCGCACTTTACTTGCTTACCTAGGTTGTGTGCTTACCTTTCTAGTTTAGCTTGCTAGGCTAGTGATTAGGATTGGAACCTAGCTAGGTTGCATAACTCTTTTGCGGTAGAGATAGCAACACACTTAGCAAAACCTAGTTGCACATATAGATAGCTTTATTGCATAGGTTTTGATAAGTAGAAAATAGAGGCCAAGTAGTTTTTAGAAAGCCTAATTCACCCCCCCCCCCCCCCCTCTTAGGCGTCACGGTCCCTTCACTAATGTATATAGATGCAATAAATAATGTAGCACTCAAGTGCTCACTTAGCACCAAGCAGTAAACCTATTACCAATGTATAGATGCAATACATAAATCGGTTTAGTATGTCAGTGTATTTTTTTCTAAAATTTTGATCAAAGTTTTAGAATTTTGACTTAATAAGGCTTGTTCAAAGTTAGAGAAGTTTGACTTCGTCAAAGTGAAGTATAATTTAGAATGGAGGGGGAGGGAGTAGTTCCCAGTACTCACTAAGCACCCATCACTCATAGGCTCAAGCTACAGTAATTTATGGCACTTCCACATGATTTCTCCTATCAGCCATACAAGTACAAACTGAGCATTGAGTATTAGTTACTCATGGGTTAAATTGTTCCAACTCACAATTTCTCAAACAATTGGTCCTCAAATTATGGGGCAAATTAAAGTATATACTAGTTAGAAGACCTAATCCTAGTGTAGGTTGAAGGTAAGTTGTATGAGTAAAAGTGTATTTTCCTCTCTATAATCAGTATATACCATGGTGAATATTTTTTCTCTGACATGATGTACCTTGTCTTGCATATAGTATATCTTGAAGTGTGTGCGCATGCTCTGATCAACTCGGCTTCGGCTTCTGGCTTCTGGCTTATTTTTCACTATTCATAAGTTTCGTCTTTTTCTGAACTTTTGGCTTTTTGTTGAGCTTTTTTACCGGTTCTTTTTTTTCCGTATTTATTTGTATTATACGTAATGGGCTAACATATTTTTAAATTTTTTTAAATTTAATTATGCTAAATAAGCCTCTGTCAGCTACAGTGCTTTTTTCAGCCAGCTACAGTGTTTTCAGCCATAAGCCATGAGCTTTTCAGCCGAACCGATCACCACCTGAACTACATACATTTATTAGTACCGAAATACAGTGTCTTCTCAATGCTAATTGAGTGCTTATGTGTGAAATATATTAATGCAACAAGCCAGTGATAAGTGCTAATGATGCACACCACTGCAAACTGATTGTGTACACTTCCAAGTATATAATAGGAAAGAATGTGTACTGTAATATATCCTAAACTTGAGAAGAATACTTTAAAAAAAAATGTAGAGTACTATAATAGAATGTACACTCTAGTGGATCCTGGTGTGCACAAAAATACTTAAAAAGGAACTGTATATACTGCAGCAGCGATTATATAAACTAATGCAGAATTCTAAAAATGTAGTATGTCAAAGTTTTTGGGTATAGGCATGGACACCAATACAAAAGAAGGCACATCAAGTTATTTTTCCCATCATAATCTGCAATGGGAAAAGATACAGTTATTTCAGCACTTTGATATGCTTTCCCATGGGCTTCTGTTTAGAGAATAAGGGTTTTACACTACTTACCTTTAGGACGATTAACTTGATTAACAGGCAAAGAGCCAGACGGCTGCACATTGGCCAAGCCTCTGAAGTTTGCTAGTGCTTTGTGAAGATTGTTATCTGAAAACAGATACAGTGTCAATTTTTTAGCATTGGCAGGGCATATTTACTTTATGATTCTCTGACTACAGGGTACTCTTGTGATAATATTATGATAAAACTGGGAGCAAAAAAAGGTATCAAATAGACAGAAAATATGGTGAGACAACATTGCAACATTTCACCTATGTTGAACACGTTGTATTGTTTTTTTTAAAAAATCTGGGACCCATAAACAATATGCAACGTGGCTGGTGAGTACTTTAAAACAGTAAAAGAAATAGCATGGGCAGTACTTGAGTGTTCTCGAATACTATCTACTTTGTGGAATGGAACTGATTGGATTAAACAATTTTAGAATGAGAGAATTTGCTTGAATATGGTCAGATTCTTAACATCCATAAATCCATAACTCCTATCACTAGTACAGAATTAGTTTTCATCAACGGCATTTTCACCGCCGGTTTGAACAAAACCGTTGGTGATACTTTTCACCGCCGGTTCGTAATATAAACCGTTGGTGAAAATGATTTTCACCCGCCGGTTCGTAATACAAACCGGCGGTGAAAATGGAGCGACTCATTACCGCCGGTTCATGTTACCAACCGGCGGTGATAGTCCATCATCATCACCGACGGTTCGTGTCACCAACCGGTGGTGATACCCTTCATCACCACCGGATTGTAATAGGACCTGGCGGTGATAACCATGGTGCAGCACAGTAAAACTAATAACTTTTTCAAATCAAGTCGGATGAAGACGAACTTTATATCAAAGTTGTAGATCTCGATGAGATCTACAACTCGAAATCTACAACTTTGTAGTTGAGCTCATTTTCATTTGAAATCATTTACGGTCCAAAAATTCTGTTTGAAATTCTCATATTTTGAAATTCAAAAATTTCGAATTGTCCAAACGAACTCGGATGAAGAAACGACCAAAACCAAAGTTGTAGATCTCGATGAGATCTACAACTTTGTAGTTGAAACTTTTGTCATTTGAATTCGTTTAGGGCCTCAAATATTCATTACAATACCAGCTACAACTAGTTGCAACCAGCTGGTGTTGGTGACTGGTTGCAGTGGCGAACAGATTCAAGATGATTACCTCTCACATGAAAAGCCTGAAAGGAGAAATTTTGTTTCAAATGACCTCGGATGGAAAAATGACCAGAAGCAAAGTTGTAGATCCTGATGAGATCTACAACTTTGTAGTTGTCCCAAAAATCTATTTGAAGTTCTCATATTTTGAAATTCAATTTTTTTGAATTGTCCAAACGAACTCGGATAGAGAAACAACCAAAACCAAAGTTGTAGACTTTTTCATTTGAAATCATTTGCGGTCCTAAAATTCTGTTTGAAGTTCTCACATTTTGAAATTCAAAATTTTCAAATGACCTCGGATGGAAAAATGACCAGAAGCAAAGTTGTAGATCCTGATGAGATCTAAAACTTTCCAGTTGAAACTTTTTTCATTTAAATTTTTTTAGAGCCTCAAATATTCATTATAATATCTAGAAAAGTCAATACAAAAGAAAAATGTCATCCACTCAGCCATAACTCAAAAGTGACTTTTTTTTTTTGAAACTAACTCAAAAGTGACTTTAGGGTGGAGTGTTTAGAGGAGATGCGCCCGACGCCACAAGTCGCAGGTTCGAATCCTGCCGGCCGCACATGCGTGTGTATTTGCCTGGTGGGGGCTATCTCGGATTTAAAAAAACTTGCTATTTTTTTGGGCCTGATTTATGATTTCTGGAAATGATTATCACCGTCGATTGATAGCACGAACCGGCGGTGAAGGGGGGTAATGTAGTAGTGTATAAACCATAAATACACAGTAGTATATGTAACTAATAACCATATAAGACCATCGATGCAACTGAGCAACTGCATCTCTGAAATGCTAAATAGAATAAAAGTCCACCTGCTGACTAAGCATCACATACTATTAAAATTAGAATAACGAATACGGCCAACTAAGCTTATGGCGGGTGCAAAGTAATTAACTGAATTAGAGAGTACGAAGTTTGAGAAGAACATGACGAACAGTTGAGGTACCACAAATCTGGATTAAACATTTTTGGAAAATAACCATACAAAACCGTCATAGAGGCAAATGGAATATGGACAGCTATATAGTAGGGTGCACTGTTTGAGAAGAACATTACGAAAACTTCAAACCCTCTATTCACCTATTCTAAAGAAAAAAACAATGAACTCTGCAACGAGTAAAATCTGAGATACAATGTGGCTGGCGAGAATTGGAAAAAATGAAGCTATAGTGACCTTGTCCATAATGAAGATCTAGATCTGAACCATAGACTACAATAGAATAAAGAAGATAATGAGGAGAGAATAAAAACAAAGGAAAATCATCAGACTGACATTGCCATGTTGGCAAGCCGTGTTCTCTGTGACAAAAGCAAAATCATAGCTTATACCTAGGTAAAATGGTCTGGTGTAGTCGAAATTTGAATCGGTTTTATGCTTCAAACTCAATTTCAAAAGTAGCGTAGTTCAGCTGTTTTACCCTCAGCTCATGAACTGTCAACAGACTGACAATGCAACTTTGGCAATGATGTTCTACAAAATGTTTCATACTAAACTAGACCAAATGTTTAAACATAAATAGTAGACTACACATAGTAGATACTAGAACGGGTAATGAAGTTGAGTTGTTGGAAAGTTTAGGGCCTCAAATCTCGAGTCTAACCGGCCCCGAAAACCGCGGTTGAGCCCAGTTCGCGAACTCACTGAAGCGGCTGACAAACCAACGTTTAGGATCTCTAATCTGTACAACCGATGCTTTAATCACCGTGGCCATTACGCAGAAATTGTAGCTTATACTACCACCTTCAATTTTGCTCAAAGTTGGACAATTCGATTTCATTTCGAAACGTCCAAACGTTTGGGTTAAAGAAGGTCAAAACATGCTGGTCTGCACTCGAAAGCTCTGACCGTGTTCAATGATGTTGCTGAAGACTTGGCGCCCCCTGCTCAAACCAAAGACGGTGGATGTGGCCGACGAAATGCTTAGCAAGATCACCAGAAGTTTAGCTTAAGAAAGCTTTTGCGCAGTCAATTTTGTTGGTTGTGTGGAGATTACTCTTTTGTCGAGGGAGATGTTGATGGTTGCTGGTTTTGGTAGACCTGTGAAACCTTTTATGTGTAAGCTGGTCTCCCCAGCGTTGTGGACCTTGGGCTTTCGTTAAGCTTTCTAATAAAGCCGGGTGAATGCCTTTGGTCTAAAAAAACGAGAATTTAGTTTTGCGGATATTTGATTATGAGCAGAGTAGCAAGGGGAACAAGAAGAGATCATGTATCCAAAACAGGGGCTTAGCAATTTTGCTGCAAAAATACAGGCAGTACAAGGAAAACTGTTTGTGGGAAATACTCATCAGATACTTTTTTTTCGAACAACACAGAAGAGATGCGTGTCATTGAAGGTAGGAAAAAACACAAGTACAAAGAGTCAAGCAGAAAGCCCAACCCGAACATGAACACACACCAACAACCAAACATCCCCCCACTGGAAAAAAGACTCGCCACAAAAACAATAAAAAAAGCCTGACCAAGGCCCACCCAAAAGCCTAAGAACTATGAAATTGGCGACCCAGCGAGGAGGGCATAGAGCTTGGAAGCACCAACCCAGCACATATGGTGCTCTCAACAGCCACTGTCTGAAGGAGAGCCTGAAGGTTTGGCTGCATTCCTTCAAACACACATGAGTTCCAATGCTTCCAAATCTCCCAAGCCACTAGAATGATAAGGGAGTTTAGCCCTTTCCGCGTCTCCATTTGTACCCCTCTGATTGCGCTCCTCCACCAGCTAGAGAAACTTCTTGTTCCTATCATAGGTGCTACAGCAGCCAGATTCAGTTGCTGTAAAAAGAAAAACCAAACCTGCTGAGAGAAACCTGCCGAGAGAAAACACAAGAGACTAGCAAATGTTGGATTGTTTCCTCGGCTTGGTCACAGAACGGGCAAGCAATCGGATGAGGCAATCCCCGCTTGGCTAGCCGGTCTACAGTCCAACATCTGTTGTTGATAGCCAACCACAAGAAGAATTTGCAGCGCAAAGGGGCCCAACTCTTCCAGATCCTCCTCCATAGGATGAACTTGATGTTCCAACGAAGAATGCGGCGTAAGCTGATTTGCTTAGACCCCAGATTGGGTTAGCTTCCAACGATGTTGATCAGGGACACCTTTGATATCACTCACCCAATTCCTATTTTGGAGTGCCTGAGCTACAGTCCGAGCTTTGACTGCCCTTCTTGGGATTGCCTTAAATAAATTGGGAGCTAATTCCGCCATGGTCCTACCATTCAACCACAGATCCATTCCCCACAACTGTTTCCGTGGCCATATTAAAAAGCGCTTGGGAACTTTGGCACTTGGATTGGAAACCAGCCCACGACCTAGCAGGGTCAGTTTTTTCAGCCCAAAGCCAACGGATGCGCAAAGCCCAACCGAGGATTTCCAGGTTATGAATGCCTAAGCCACCATACTCCACGGATGTGTTTGGTTTGGGGACTTGGTGGGATGGGATAGCTCCATCCCAGGTATGTGGGATGGGATAATCCCACTTTTTGTTTGGTTGCAAGGATGGGTTAATCCCTGTTTTTTGTTTGGATGGAGGGATAGAATGGGATCTAGTGATCCCACCTCTTGTTTGGATGGAGGAGGACGCGCCGGGGCGGAGATCCGGCCGGCAGTGGAGAGGACGGCGGGGAGGACGCGCCGGGGCGGAGAGGAGGCCGGAGAGGACGACCCGAGCACGGCGACGAGGACAACCGGAGCACGGCGATGAGGACGACCGGAGCACCGACGGCGTGAGGAGCGGCAGGGAGGCGCGCACACACCCGGCCGGGGCGGCGCCCGCGCGTGGAGGGAGAAGGGCAGAGCGGCGCGGGGAGATGGGGGGAAGGGCAGGGCGGCGCGGACGGCAGGGGGAGATGGGGGAAGGGCAGAGCGGCGCGGGCGGCGGGGGAGATGGGGAAGGGTAGAGCGGCGCGGGCGACGGGGGGAGATGGGGAAGGGCAGAGCGGCGCGGCGGCGGGGGAAGGGAAAAACTGCGCGGGGAGAGGGATTAGGGCGTACGCGCGTGCGAAGGAAAAGTGGGTTGGCACGGTTCGCTCGATTTCAGCGGATCATCTCAACCCACTTTTCAGGGGAATATTCTCTTTTGGGTCCAACCCACCCCATTAAATCCTATAACCAAACACTACAAAAAAAGGGTTGGCCCCCTTCCATCCTGAGATATCCCCTAAACCAAACACTACCTAAAGGCTGCTGAACTCTTGCCCAGGACACAAGACAGTTACCTCCATTTGCCTGTTCTTGACCTTTACACAGGAAGCCTGTGCGTTTTTTTTTGTCATTAGCCTTGATTGCCCACTTTGGAAGATCCAGAACAATCATATGATAAATGGGAGAAGCTGTCAACACCGCTCTAACCATTACCAGGCGCCCAGCTCTATTCATCAGGGAGGCTTTCCAACCTGGGAGGTAATCTGCAATCTTATCAATCAGAGGCAGAAAACACATCCTTGGTTGGCTTGCGGATAGTGAGGGGAAGGCCAAGGTAGATGCAGGGAAAATCCTTGATTGCACATGCCAAGATTTCTAAGGTATGCAGCTTATCCTCATCCGAGCAGTGAATAGGAGTTTGCAGAGCTTTTTGCCAAATTAGTTTGAAGCCCAGAGGCATGCCCAAACAGGTCGAGTAGGAGCTTAATGACTTGGAGGTCACTCGATGAAGGCCTCAAAAAAATCACAGCATCATCCCGCATAGAAGGATACCCGATATCTTGCTTGTTGAATGGCAATCGGCTGCAACAATTGTTCTCTGGTTCATAGTTGACCAGAGAGTTCAGGACGTCCATCACAAGAATGAAAACATTGGAGAGGCATCCGAGCAGTGAATAGGAGTTTGCAGAGCTTTTTGCCAAATTAGTTTGAAGCCCAGAGGCATGCCCAAACAGGTCGAGTAGGAGCTTAATGACTTGGAGGTCACTCGATGAAGGCCTCAAAAAAATCACAGCATCATCCCGCATAGAAGGATACCCGATATCTTGCTTGTTGAATGGCAATCGGCTGCAACAATTGTTCTCTGGTTCATAGTTGACCAGAGAGTTCAGGACGTCCATCACAAGAATGAAAACATTGGAGAGAGGGGATCACCCTACCTGAGGCCGCGATGGTGGATAATTGTGTCGCCCAGCTCCCCATTCAACAGAATCTGAGTAGAAGAAGTGGATAGGATCAGGTAGAAGGTCCCGCCACCGCTGTCCAAATCCTAAATATTGTAAAACTTCCAGCAAGAACGACCAAGACACAGAGTCGAAAACTTTGGAGATATCCAACTTGAGAAGAATATGAGCCTCTTTCTTCTTATACAAGGATTTTACCATCTGCTGGACAAATAGGAAATTGTCATGAATATTTCTTCCCCTGACAAAGGCACTTTGATTGGTAGAAACCAGACTGGGCAGCAAAGGAGCAAGACGATTGGCCATGATTTTCGTCACCAATTTTGCAAAACTATGAATAAGGCTTAAGGTCTAAAGTCCTTCACTAGAAGAGCATCCAATTTCTTAGGAAGGAGAGTGAAGAAAGCCGTATTGAGGAGTCCAAACCAAGACACATGGCCACACTGTATAGCCCCAAGAGCCAACATGATATCTCCCTTGATGATGTTCCAACATGATTTATAGAAACGGCCGGTGAAACCGTCCGGCCCTGGCGATTTATCAAGCGGTAAGCCCTTGATTTGCCCAAACCTCCTCCTCTGTGAAGGGACTTTCCACGGAAGAGAGATCATGTTGTTGTACCCCGAGCGCAGCAAGGTCAATGGTGTGATCCCTCTCCCCAGGAGAACCAAGGAGGTTCACATAGAAATCCGAGACAGCGGCATGTTTCTCCTTTTGAGAAGATACTAACTGATTACCAACAAGCAACTTAGCAATGAAATTTTTCTTTTTCTAGAACTTGGCCTGCTGGTAAAAAAATGATGTATTGACATCTCCCTCCCTTAGATAAAGGATTCCGGAACGCAGCCGGGCGATGGTGCGCTCAAGAGATGCCAAACCAACACAGTGCAGCTTGAGCCTTTTCCGCAGCCCTTCCTCACCCACAGAAAGGTCACGAGAATCTCTAGCAATTTCCAAACGGTGGAGGATCTCCTTTGCCATATCAAGCTGGAGCTTAATGTTGCCAATTTCGTTGGCCCCATTTTTGAAGCCCCTTAGAGCAACTCCAGCAAGACCCCTACTTGAGCCATCATCCTACTTTTGAGGGCCGAGGGGTAAAAAACTCACTCTAGCAGGGCCCCTACTCTGGCCCTCAAAAATAGGGGGCCCTCAAATCTCCCCCTCGAGCCCTTATTCCTAGGGGGTCTGGAGGGAGCCCCTACTTTTTCTGTTTTGACGGTTTTCGCTCGCGCGTAGGCTTTTCCGCCCGCGCCCGCTCGACCTTCCGCGCCGCCGCCCGCCTCCGCTCGGTTCCTCTTCCCCTCCGACGGCCTGCCCCCGCTCAGATCCTGCCCCCGCCCAGGTCTCGCCACCGCCCGGCAGCCCGCCCTTGCCCGGCCGCTCGTATTCAAGTAGTCAATGCACCCTGTCCGGCTTGGGCCTCTTCCTTAGCAGGCTCGGCCCACCCTGTCCTAGTCGGGCTTATCTCCTGGCGGTGAGGGTACCCAGGGCCCAATATACCGACAACTTTAGACATAAAGAGACTCAATTATGGGGCCCAATATACCGACAACTTTAACCGGACCCCAAGGTTCAAGAAGCTTTTAATGTAAGACAGTTCAGACCTATTTGCTTATTGAATGTGAGCTTTAAAATATTTACCAAACTTCAGTAGCTGACAAAATAGTGGATAAATGTCAGACTGCTTTTATTAAGGGGAGGTACATTTTAGATGGGGTGGTGATTCTGCATGAAACGCTACATGAAATGAGGAAAGGTAAGCAAAAAGGGGTTATTCTAAAAATAGATTTCGAAAAAGCTTAAGATAGTGTAAATTGGAACTTTGTAGAGGAAGTGCTTGATAGGAAAGGTTTTGATGAACAAGTGAAAGGATGGATTATGAGCACAGTGAGGGGAGGAAAAGTTTGCATTAATATCAATGGAGAAAATGGTACGTACTTCATGACTCATAGAGGTTTACGACAGGGGATCCTTTATCACCTTTGCTCTTTAACCTGGTAGGGGATGCTTTAGCCCACATTTTATCTCAAGCTAAACAGAAAGGGCACATTAAGGGTGTAGTTCCACATCTGGTAACTGACACTATTTTGTTCATGGAATGTGAGAACAAGACCATTACTAACATGAAATTTCTGTTGTACTGTTTTGAGTGGATGACTGGACTGAGAATCAACTATCATAAATCAGAGGTAATTGTGATGGGGGTGGCAGAAGAGGAGCAAACAAGGATTGCTAATATGTTAAACTGTAAAGTAGGGAAGTTTCCAATGACTTATCTGGGAATCCCAGTGTCACATTCTCATCTGGGGATAAAAGCTCTCAGTGGTCTTACAGAGAAACTAAGAAAAAGATTACAACCTTGGAAAGGGAAAAGCTTAACTTCATGGGGAAGATTGATTCTTACTAATGCTTCTTTAAGTAGTATACCAATATATACAATGGGGATTTATAAACTAAATGAGGGTATTCATCAACAGATGGACTCAATTAGATCTAAGTTTTTCTGGCAAGGGGCTGATGACAGATTTAGGTACCACATGATGAAGTGGGAGAATCTTTGCCTACCAAAAGATTTTGGGGGTATGGGTATCATTAACACTAGAATAATGAATGAAGCACTGCTAGGAAAGTGGGCCTGGAGAATGCTAAGAGCCTGAAAAGATGACTTGTGTTATATCCTGCTGAAAAGGAAATACCTGAAGAATAAATCTTTTGCACAATGCAATAATGGTGGGGGATCTCAGTTTTGGAAAGGTGTGGTCAATACTAAAGAAATTCTCAAATGGGGAAGCAGATCTAGAGTAAATAATGGACAAAACACACTCTTTTGGGAAGATGTGTGGGCAGGAGAGATACCTCTAAAACTGGAATTTCCAACTTTGTACAACATATGCAGCGATAAAATGTGTCAAGTAAGTGATTATTGGGAAGGGGACGGCTGGAATGTGAGTTTCAGAAGAGCAGTAGGGAGAGATGACATGAATGAATGGGAAAGGTTGATGGATTGGCTGGAGAATTTTAAGCTTAATGAGGAGGAAGACAACTTTATTTGGATTTTAGAAAAATCAGGCCAGTTTACCACGAGATCAATGTACAGGAAGCTTACTTTCAGAGGTGTAATGAACAAGAGGATGAACAAGCTCTGGAAAAATCAGATGCCAATGAAGCTGAGGGTGTTTAACTCAAGGTTGTCTTTACGCCAAAGAAGAATAATCAAGCAAGATTCTAAATACCCCTTTTAGGTGAGACAGTATTGCCGAATTACTCAAGGTTGTCTTTATGCCAAACAAGAATAATCCATTAAAAATTAACCACATCTCGATGCGCAACATTTTTCATATGCTTTTTCGTACACCAAGCTTAATGCGAGCGCCATCGATAACAATTCAAAATACATTGCATACTCTCATCATTAAAACCATTATTTATTAAATAATTCAACTCATATATCCACACACATTTATTTTTAGTATTATAATTTCCTTTATAGTACCTATGTAACCACTTCAAGTGGTTCGTTCTTCATAAACAAATTAAATTTAAATGCAACAAAGGAGCCCTCCTGCAACTCATGGAATCTAAGAAAGGCTCTCCAACCAGCAAATATTAGTCCACGCTTATCCTTCCGCATTTTGTAAGATAAAACTTCGTTGTATGTCCCAACGTCATCCTTCAGATACAGAGTCTTCTTTGTTCTACGCAACCACTTCCTTGCGAAAGCTTTAGGAATTATCTGAGTAACAAATATACAGGAACAAACAGTTCACATCTATTGAGAATATCAGTACAAAATATGTCGTACGTGCAAATGTTTGTTTAATACCAGATAATCGTCTAAATTGGATCGTTTCATTTGCACAACCAAGACTGGTGGCATCCCTCCTTCGTGACATAGAATACCTAACAATCTTGCCTTCTGCGCTGAAACAAGCTTTATACCTTTGCACATCACTACTTCGTTGCTTTCAATGCTTTCGCCTCCAATTGAAAATTTGTCTATACACATTAGTAAAAAAGAATTACAATTTCAGTGTAACATTAGGTATAGTAACGGTTTTTGAAATAGACATACCTCTTGCACATACTGGGTTGCGGGTATACTAATGTTAACACACATTGTAGCTCTAAGATCTTGCTTACGAAAAGTAGCAGCATGAGGAGAGCCATGTATATGTGTTAAAGTAGACCATACTTTAGTTATGCTAATATTGTTCAAACGAAGATTTCTGATTAGTTCTCTAGTTAAAGGATCAATTCTATTGTGTGATCTCCATTGCTTCTTCTCATCTCAAGAACTTGATAATGAGTGGTTGTGTTCCGGAACAAAAGAACTAATAAACCATCCATCATCCTCAGTACGATGTAATCGAATCATAGCTTTACACCCTGTTCTCACTGTTTTCCTTCCAGATCTTGTCTCTATTCCCTTTATTTTAAAAAAAAACAGATTTCATTCACTATAGAATAGATAGGCACGTCATATAGAAAGACAAATGATAAAAAAAATACTTACATAGCAAGAACAAACAATATCTAGGCGAGTTTTGTAGCCTTTTGAATTTTTTGAACTGCGATCATATTTGATACCAAAGCCAACCTCCCAAGAATACATATTATTGGGACAAAAATTCTACAATCTCGTTTCGATGCTGCTTCTACCAGAGAGCACTGTATTAAACCTAAAGCACCATTTGATAATCTATATTCGGAGCCTGTATGATTTCTGCATCTGCAGAGTATACCGAAATATCTTCAAACACAGACTACGTGCAGAAAAAAATATCTGCAATAAAACTATTATAATGTACCTCCGGTTGTAGGGAACTAGTGCCACTGACTGTGTGTTAACATTAGTTTGTTTGCTAGCACTAGTACTCAGAGCACCAGCAATTTTTTTTCCTGTAAAGTGAGAAAAAGCTAAACAACCAGACAATGTTTCCAAAATCTATTTTTGAGGAATTATAAATTACCTGCGAACATATGTTTTCAGAGGAGGAACTTGCATCTTATTTTGCTCTGAAACTTTCCTATCCATAGCAGACTCTTCAAACGCTGGTTCGATTAGTTTGTGTGTTTCTTTACCAAGTCTGCAATCTAAGCCATGATTCAAATTTATAGCAGATAGAACTTTGATCAGAAAAAATGGAATCCATGTGTTGTCTGCAACTGAAAAATTATGCTACTATACCATGGAATTGGGCATACACAGGTTATATAATTGGCAATTGTTCAACGGAGAAGACTGAAGTCCATATAGCTGCATCCAAAACCAGAAAAATATGGTACAAGAGCAGTGCGAAGAGCAGCCTAAACACATCATTCTGCTTCACAGATGTTATACAAGAGCAACTTTTTAGAAGTTAATCTAACGGTACAGATAGGGAGGGCGCCAGCCCACCAGAGTGCCAAATACCTCCAAACTTAACTTCTCCATTTGATACAAATAGGTAACGGACGCTGTGCCACCATAATCCTATCAAGTTTAGCACCATGAATGTGTTAATATTCTTGCAGACCTATATATTGTATCATCAACTATTACTGTAGGAAGACTTTTTCTATTGGAACCAAAAGGGTGAAAATTCAGGTTGGATATGACAGCACAATGAAGTGCAAGAGAGTATTAGGGCCCCGTTTGGCACAGCTCAGCTTCACTAGTGAAGCTGTTTTTTTTTTGTTTCAGCTTCACGAGCAGCTTCACCGATGAAGCTAAATCTGTTTTGGAAAACTGTTTGACAAAACAGCTTCACCAACAGCTTCATGCATGGCTGAGAGAGGGCAATTGTCCAAGATGCCCCTGTCTACCTGACTTGTTCTAACATTTGGAGTTGTATGTTTGTATATGGTCATATGAATTAAAAAATAATATATTTGAATGAGTATGAATTAAAATATTAAAATAAAAAATAATAAAAAATTAAAATCATTAGGAAGCAATATTAGTGCCTTGTTTATGTTTCGTGAACGGGATGGACTAGTGGTAAATGCGTGTAATTTTGGTGAACCAGAGGGGTAGTGGGTTCCTAGGACTGCGGGCCTAAGGGAGAGAGCTGTGAAAAGCTACTTTTTTCAGCTTCACCTCTCCCCATTCCTTTGTGAGAGCACAAACAAAGGAGCTTCACCCATGAAGCTGTTTGCAAAAAGGGTGTTTGGCAAAAAACAGCTCATGAATCTGTTGGTGAAGCTGTGCCAAACAGGACCTAGATTATGGTCCAACTTCAACTTCTAAGAACATAACTACTGGTCCAACTTCAACTTACAAGAGCATAACTACTGTTCCAACTTCAATTTACAAGGGCATAACTACTGGTCCAACTTCAACCTCCAAGAGCATAACTACTATGGTGACATTGCATGATTATGCAAAACAGGAGTTAACCAAAAAAATCAAGATCCCATATATGCTAGATCTTAGGACAATGGCAAAGGAAGGGATCAAGATGATACTTCTTAATGCTTATGAGATATTTGTGGATCTGCATAGGGAAGGTAAATCCTTGAAAGAATTATTCAGCTCAAGAAACTTTTTGATTTCTCTTGGAAGTAAGAAAGTAACACTGCACGGTGTGGAAGAAGTTGAACCGTACAGCAAAAGTAATGCTAAAGCAGATAAATCTGAGTTTGTTCATATGACAAATGGTCTATTTGGTGCTGGCAAAGTTCCTGCAGAAATAGTTGGATGGCTTGACTGTATAACGAAAGGTACCCATGATAATATGGTACGGCGCCATATCAATATGTTACATTCCAATAACATCTTCGAAGAGTTCTGCTTGATGTACCATACGTTGTTGAAGATGAGAGCATTGGATAAAGGAAAATATAAAACTCTGTTGGGTAATATGGAATTCTACGATTCTTGGCAGTCAAGACCATTCAGATGGTGTATATTGGATGGTAATCTTCGCTACGTTGACCAAAATGCTACTGATCCTGTGCTTGCTAATCAACCCAATAATACTTATGGACTTTTAAACAGATCAGAAACTGCTGGGAGCACCCAGCTAAACTCTACCAAGAATATCTTATGGCTATTCTGTTGGGTGAATACCCTGATCTTTTGTCAGATCTCCAGAAGGAATTGTATGCTGCTGGATATCTTCCACAGTTAGACTCTGATCAGGAATGATCCTCAAGCTCTGCTCTCAGGATGAATCAAGCTCTGCTCTGGTTTGCTCAGGATGAAAGCTCTGCTCTCTACTGTGTTTGTTCTGGATACTGAAAGCTCCTATATTGAAAGCTCCTTTGATTTGGCGCCCTGGTGGGCTGGCGCCCTCCCTATCTATACCGTTAGACTCTCATCAGGAATGATCCTCAAGCTCTGCTCTGGTTTGCTCAGGCAGAACTCTCCGAAGATGTTATTGGGATGTAACATATTGACATGGCGCCGTACCACAGTATCATGGGTACCTTTTGTTATACAGTCAAGCCATCCAACTATTTCTGCAGGAACTTTGCCAGCACCAAATAGACCATTTGTCATATGAACGAACTCAGATTTATCTGCTTTAGCATCACTTTTGTTGTACGGTTCAACTTCTTCCACACCGTGCAGTGTTACTTTCTTACTTCCAAGAGAAATCAGGAAGTTTCTTGAGCTGAATAATCCTTTCAAGGATTTACCTTCCCCATGCAGATCCACAAATATCTCATAAGCATTGAGAAGTATCATCTTGATCCCTTCCTTTGCCATTGTCCTATGATCTGACATATATGAGATGTTGATTTCTTTAGTTAACTCCTGTTTTACATAATCATGCAATATCACCACAGTAGTTATGCTTTTGGAGGTTAAAGTTGGACCAGTAGTTATGCTCTTGAAAGTTAAAGTTGGAACAGTAGTTATGCCCTTATAAGTTGAAGTTGGACCAGTAGTTATGCTCTTGGAAGTTGAAGTTGGACCATAATCTAATACTCTCTTGCACTTCATTGTGCTGTCATATCCAACCTGAATTTTCACCCTTTTGGTTCCAGTAGAAAAAGCCTTCCTGCAGTAATAGTTGATGATACAATATATAAGTCCGCAAGAATATTAACACATTCATGGTGCTAAACTTGATAGGATTATGGTGGCGCAGCGCCCGTTACCTATTTGTATCAAATGGAGAAGTTAAGTTTGGAGGTGTAAGGCATTGCCTTATCAACAGTTGCCACCTTGGTCTCTGGCGTGTGTCTTCTGTCAAAACACATGGTGTTAAAACTAACCCTATACAGATGATTAACAAATGCATGGTGTTAAAACTAACCCTATACAGATGATTAACACATCGGTGTAGTAACGAGAAACTAACCCTATACAGGTACTTACCTGCTATTTGTAGGGGGAAAAGACCTGTGTTTCCCTTGAAAGTTTCTTTTCCACCTGCACAACAAATGAAATTTTTAGCATGCATTTACAATTTAGCTTAGGAGTCTTTGGTGTCTCAGCTTTTTTCTGGAGTGCCCAATACTGACCTCTCCATTGGTTGGTTCGGTTGGAAAACCAATTCCTTATTGGTAGGTTCAGCTTTAGTCTCCATTATATCAACTTCCCAGCCACTGGATAAATGGCAAATCTGGTAGTGTTAATATTAAAAAATACAGCACTGACGACATTGCAAAATACGTAGGCAAGAGGTAATAAAAGAAGATATATAATGCATGATAGTATACTTACCTTATGGTATAGTTATCAATCGGAATAATTCTCCATTCCTTTAAACTACACATGTTTAATCTAAAGTGATTAGTGTATGATTTAATTAATTTATATGGAAAACTAAATAAATGTTCATACCAATCCTCAAGCCATTTATGATTAACCACATCTGCTTTACATTTTTTAGCTACTTTGTAGTCATGACCTGGAAAGTTAAAGACAGAGCAACAATTGTGTTAGCGTAAACTACATGCTATAGAAAGTTAAAATGAATAAAAAGTATTACCTTCAAATTTATAGCAAATCAGGTGAGTTCCCGTATCTGTCCACTGCTCATAAAATGATGCTCCCATCGAGTCACACATTCTCTGATTAACAAAAGTAAGACACATCAAAAGAAATCAATGTACATACCGCCGACACATCAAAAGAGATTAAAATGCTATAGAAAGCTACAAGAGCATTTGTATATACCCTTATTTCTTTTTGCCTATCTACGGAATATCCAGTTGCACAAATATGAAGCAGCAAGCATCCAGGAATTCCTGCTAGATCTTTCAATGGCCAGTATATAACCTGTAAATCAAAAGGAAAGCCACAAACTAATACGCAGCATATAAATGGTTATGAAAAGGTGTGGCTTGAATAAAAAGGTGTGGCTTGAATCACAAATTAATAACAGTCAAACTTACCCTTTTAGGGTCTGCCAAGGTACCATGGGTTATGGAATCTTCAACCCAAAGCTCACTGACCACACAAATGTCATCTTTTCTTGCTTTGACACAGAATGGGTCATTCTGAAATATAAAAAAAATCACAAAGTTAACAAGTTGAAGAGCTGTAGGCAATTGCTGGAAACCAAGAAGGGGAGTACACAAGACAACAATTTACAAGACATGAAGCTTGCCTAATATAAATTTAGGAAAAAATAGGGAGGAAATAAGCGCTACTTTATCTGCTATGAAATTAGAGGTGGTGGCCAGGGCAAGGCAGCTCTAGCAGAGGCAAATCTCAAAGCGCACCAAGAGAATAAGCTAGAAGACACGCATGTGTTGAAGGGGGAGAATTTGACTTTAGAAAGTGTAGTTCTAGGGGAGATTATTAGAGATTTTATGGAGGAAAAGGGGATGCAATCAACACAAAACATAAAGGACTCCAATAATTTGGGGGAGGAGACCACAGAAAAAGCAAACAAAGAGATGGCCATTAAGGGGGAAGACAAGACAAGAAGACTGCTAAAAAGGGAGGGAGTAAATTGGAGAGGGAACTCAGAAGAATAAGTTGCAAATGATTTTCCTCCCCTTTCCTATCTAAGTCCTTAGAACAAAGATTCTTTCAGTGCAAAACAATAACCTTCATTTGGACATGTTACAAAGAAGCATTAGGCTGGTAGTATGCAAGATTTGTGGGGGAGGGTACTTTACTTGGGGGCTGAATACTAAACTTTTTTAAAATCACCAATTGAACTCCTGGCCAAAATCTCGTGTTTCCTGCAGAAGTGGAGGGTGCTGCTGAGGCTCTTGGACCATGATTTACTTGACAAAGTGTCACGCCTCGATCTCAGGTTGTAGCTGTGCGCTGCAGGGGGACGGGAACTGGATGAAGAAGTCGGCGCCGTGCTGAAGGCCGGCGGTCAGGACGGAAGCAATGGCGGCCAGGGTCGCCGGAAACCAGAGGAACGGAAGGTAGAGTTGGAGATAGAAGGGAGGAAGATAAAGGTAATACTTCTCTGCTTTATTAAGATACTCATCCTCTTTATATATTAGAGGTGAGGGAGGGCCGGCTAATCCGGATACACCCAATCTCATAAGAACCTGAATACAACTCTATTGATTTACTCTAGCCAAGTCCTATACGACTCGTATAGCAATCCAACTAGAAAACCTAATCCTAACCTGATGTGGAGTCCGTAGGTGAGGCCGACTCCTCTGCTGTCGCCGCTGGTTGGTTGGGACGGCTTCTCCTCCCATAAACCTTGCCATATCTGCCGGTCCTGACATTTCTCCCCTCCTCGACGAAGAGCTCGTCCTCGAGCTGAAAAAGCGGATAGCGCTGACGAAACTGAACCAGTGGCTCCCAAGTAGCCTCAGCTGCTGACAACCCCTCCCAATGAACTAACACCTCCTTCTCGCCATTAGTGGTCCTCATGCGAACCACGTGCTGTGGGATAGGAGCAACTCGGCCGTGGAGCATATGTGGTAATGCTGGTGGTGCCGAAGGAGGTGTGCCATGATATGGTTTGAGCAAATTGACATGGAAAACGTCATGGATGCGAGCGCGAGCCGGTAGGTGTAAGCGATAGGCCACCTCGCCAATTCTGTCCAGGATCTGATATGGTCCGTAGTATCGAGGGGCCAACTTCCGGTTAACATTGGGAGCTAAAGATAAAGCTTGACGGTGATGGATACGGAGCCAGACCCACTGTCCAATCTCAAAGGATACTGCTCTATGTTTTGCATCATATGCTTGCTTGTGCTGCTGCTGGGCCAGAAGGAGGCGATCCTTTATATCTGCAAGCAATTGATCCCTCTCCAAAAGAAGTTGATCCACCGCCTGTAAGCGAGTTGTCATGGGTGCATGTGGTCGGAGCGACGGAGGGTCCCGGCCATAAACCACTTTGAAGGGAGTTTCTCGCAGAGATGTTTGGAATGATGAGTTGTAGCAGTATTCTGCCCAGGGCAACCAGCGAATCCACTGGCGAGGGCGATCTCCCGTCAGACAGCGGAGATACATAGCGATAATCTTGTTGGTCACTTCTGTCTGGCCATCAGACTGGGGGTGGAAGGCGGAGCTCAAGTGTAGTTTAGTGCCTGTCAACCGAAAAAGTTCCGTCCAAAAGTTGCTTGTGAACACGGGATCGCGATCACTCACAATGGAACAGGGAATCCCATGAAGGCGGACGATCTCGTCGAAGAATACCCGGGCCACCGAGCTTGCAGTGTATGGATGGGCCAACGGAATGAAGTGGGCATATTTGGAGAATCTATCAATCACCGTGAGTATCACTGTTTTGCCATGAACTCGGGGCAGTCCTTCGACAAAGTCCATAGCAATGTCATCCCAAATGCGGGAAGGGACTTGTAAGGGCTGCAAAAGCCCCGCCGGTTGGAGCTGCACCGGCTTGTTGCGCTGACAGATTTGGCAAGAACGGACGAAGTCCTCCACCAGGTGGCGGTCCCTTGGCACATGGAAATCGCTCCTGAGGCGATGCAAAGTTTTCTGAACTCCCTCATGGCCGGCTGTATGAGCTGTACACAAAATAGATGCCACGATCGGCGATGCAGACGGCACATGGATGCGGTTGTTGTAGAGCAGCAGGCCGTCAGCAATCTTCCAGGGTGTACCTAGCTGCCCCTCCTGAGCCTGCGTGTGCAGCGCTACCAACTCTGGATCGGATGTATTTGCCTGACGCAGTTCGTGAAGTAGAGCAAAATCCGGTCCGGAAATAGCTGCCAGTGTCCCGTTTTCTTCTGCGCAACGAGACAGTGCATCCGCCACCGTATTAAGTTTCCCTGGCTTGAACTCGATATGGAAGTCATAGCCGAAGAGCTTGCTGACCCAGCGGTGCTGTGGGATGGTGGAGAGCCGCTGATCTAGCAAGAATTTGAGGCTGTAGTGATCGGTCCGAACCAAAAACCGGCGCCCCCACAAGTAGGGTCTCCAATGTTTGACTGCCATCACGAGACCCATCAACTCGCGCTCATATGCCGCCAAATGCGCGTGACGCGCGGCCAGCACCCGGCTGTAGAAGGCTATGGGCCCATGGCCTTGGTGTAACACTGCTCCGATGCCGGAACCTGATGCATCGCATTCCACAATGAAGTCCAGCTCGAAGTTTGGAAGTTGTAAGACGGGTGCCTTGGTGAGGGCATCTTTGAGAGATTGAAATGCTGTTGCGGCTTCTGTTGTCCAGGAAAACGCTTCTTTCTTGAGTAGGCGTGTGAGTGGTTCCGCAATCGACCCGAATCCTTGAATGAACTTGCGGTAATATCCTGCCAAACCGAGGAATCCTCGAAGAGCTCGAACGGAGCGAGGCTTTGGCCATTCTTGGACTGCTAGCACTTTGGTGGCATCCATGGCCACGCCCTCTGTCGAGATAACATGGCCTAAGTATGCCACGGATGCTTCGCCAAAAAAACACTTGGAGCGTTTGAGGACAAGCTGGTGTTGCTGCAGGAGCCGAAAGACTGCGCGGACATGGCGAAGATGTTCCACCCAGGATGGGCTATAAATTAAGATGTCATCAAAGAAGACCAAGACAAAGCGGCGCAGGTACGGCCGAAGAATACTGTTCATGAGTGCTTGGAACGTGGCCGGTGCATTTGTAAGTCCGAAAGGCATGACGAGAAACTCAAAGAGGCCCTCATGAGTGCGGAAGGCTGTCTTCTCAATGTCTGGAGGGTGCATCCGTACCTGATGATATCCCGAACGAAGGTCCAATTTGGTGAAGAACTTGGCGCCCCTTAATTCATCAAGTTCATCGACGACGGGGATAGGGAATTTGTCTTTGATTGTGTTGCTGTTGAGAGCCCGGTAATCAACGCAAAATCGCCAGGTGCCATCGTGCTTCTTGACGAGCAACACTGGTGAGGAATAAGCAGATGTACTTGGGCGAATAATCCCTTGCTGAAGCATATCACCACATTGCCGTTCTAACTCATCTTTAAGGAGCTGTGGATAGCGATAAGGACGAACTGAAATTGGTGCCGTCCCTGGGATGAGGTGTATATGATGGTCCTGTGTTCGCGCTGGAGGTAGCCCTTGTGGTGATGCGAACAGGCTGTCAAATTCTTGGAGCAATGCATCCATCAGTGTTGGACCAGAAATATTGCAGGCCTGTGGCAACCCGTGTGCAGTCTGCAATCCGTGCCACTGGACTTTGTGATCACCTCTCCAGAACGTCATGCGCAACGTATCAAAGTCCCACAGAATTGGCCCCAGTGTGCGGAGCCACTGCACGCCGAGCACCACGTCAAATCCCTCCAGCGGTAGGGAATAACAATCGATGGAGAAATCTTCTTGATCCACCCGTAGTTTTACTGCTGGACAAAAGCCCGGACTTTGCACCCTGTCGCCATTAGCAACCAGCACGCGCAGGCCGTGTCGTGGTTGCACCGATAGGTTGGCGTGCTTGGCCGCTGCTGCTGTGATGAAATTGTGTGTGGAACCGGAGTCCAACAAGGCTAGCAAAGTCACATCGCCCACTACAACTCGGAGCTGCATGGTTTGTGCTGCCCTTGGTGTAATCCCTGTTGCCGCATACAGCGATATACGTGGTTCTTCGTCTTCTGGAGTGACGTCCCAATCTGCGTCGTCGTCTGAGCCACCGTTAGGAGCAAATAACATGAACAGCCGCTTGCAACGGTGGCCGGGGGAAAATTTCTCGTCGCAGTTGAAGCAAAGTCCTGCAGTCCGCCGTTGCTCCATCTCCTCGGCAGTAAGGAAACGTCGCTGAAGCGTCCGGCGGGGGCGAACTGCACTCTGCGCAGCTCCCGTAGTTTGGTTCGCAATTGGCGCTGGGAGGGCGGGTGGGCCTGCTCGATTTGATGGAAACGACCGAGCCGGAGTGGTTACCGTTGTTTGTGCTGTGGTTGAGGGTAGCTTTTTAGCCAATACACTCATATCTTGTCCTGTGGCCTGCGCCCTCCGTTCGTATGCTCGTGCGAGAGCCATTGCCATCTGCAAGTTCGCCGGGTTTTGAAGTTCCACATCCGTGCGGATTGGTTCTCGCAATCCTGGAGTAAATAGCTGGACCTGTTGTTGCGGCTGAAGGTGTTCCACCCGGCAAAGGATGGCAAGGAACTTCTGTTGATATTCTTCCACCGTGCTGGTTTGCGTCAGTTCCTTCAATTCGCCGAGAGGGTTGTGGCGGATTGATGGTCCAAACCGAAGGTTGATGTATTCTTTGAAACGCTGCCAACTGGGCTCCCCTTCATCTCTCTCCAGCTGGTAGTACCATTGCTGTGCCACTCCAACCAGATGGTATGATGCGAGCCAAACTTTTTCACTCTCCAAAGTTTTCTGCCCGCGAAAGAATTGGTCGCATCTCTGCAACCAACTCAGTGGATCTCCCTGTCCATCGTAGGAGGGAAATTCCAAGCGGTGGAAACGTGGAGGTTTCTCAGTTGCTGTTCCCCCTCCATTGCCGACTTGGCTTGTTGCCATCATGGTTCCTCCTGGGAGTGGTAGTAGTCCGTCTCCTGTGGGCCGTTTTTCCAACGCCATGAGCCGATTCCCAAGCTCCTCTTCTTTGTTCTGTTGTCCCTCCAGAATCTTCATCATCGCATCAACCCTCTTGGTCAGGGTGTCCAGATTCGCTGCCGTAGTTGCCATCTGCTCGTAGAGCGCTGTTTTGTCGTCAGCCATGTGCTCTGATACCAAGTTGTCACGCCTCGATCTCAGGTTGTAGCTGTGCGCTGCAGGGGGACGGGAACTGGATGAAGAAGTCGGCGCCGTGCTGAAGGCCGGCGGTCAGGACGGAAGCAATGGCGGCCAGGGTCGCCGGAAACCAGAGGAACGGAAGGTAGAGTTGGAGATAGAAGGGAGGAAGATAAAGGTAATACTTCTCTGCTTTATTAAGATACTCATCCTCTTTATATATTAGAGGTGAGGGAGGGCCGGCTAATCCGGATACACCCAATCTCATAAGAACCTGAATACAACTCTATTGATTTACTCTAGCCAAGTCCTATACGACTCGTATAGCAATCCAACTAGAAAACCTAATCCTAACCTGATGTGGAGTCCGTAGGTGAGGCCGACTCCTCTGCTGTCGCCGCTGGTTGGTTGGGACGGCTTCTCCTCCCATAAACCTTGCCATATCTGCCGGTCCTGACACAAAGGGAGGGAGCAGATCAATTGTTATCTAGTTTCAGTGGACCTTTTCCCTTTTAGTTTCTTTGTTATGTGTGTTTGTGCCTCCTATTGTAAGCTGGTGACCCAGCAACGTCTGTAAACTTGCTTTCTTTATAAGCAGAACCCTTTCATCGTTATGGCAGAAGCACCAACTGACGTAACGATCCCAACCAAATCCACAACTGCCTAGGGAAGTTGCTTTCATTTTTAAAAAAACAAAGTTAACAAAATTAAACCAGCAAACAAACAAATCTAAGCACATAAGACAAATCTAGCACATAAAGGAATAAAGATAATGTCGTACTCACATAATGGATTCTCTCACTACAGATAAGGTGAGTGCAGTAGTAAACAAACAAATCTAGCACATTAAAGGAATAAAGGTAATGTCATACTCACATAATGGATTGTCTCGCTCCAGATGATGAGGTGAGTGCAGTTCATCCTGTTCAATCTGATAGCAACTTTCCCACCCCTCATCTCAATATCTGATTTATACTGCTCAAAACAAAGTAGGATACAAGTTATTAACGTGTCACCAAAATGAAAACAGTATGCTAGAGTATGTAACTATGTAAACTTAACCAAATTGTGGATTATAAAATAGTATGTAACCATGCAACACTTAACAATGTAAAGTCTGGCTATGTAAATGTAAATAGCAGAGTTAAAAAGAAAAAGAGAAAGCAAGAAAGAGAGGAGTCGTTTTTGCTGTTCTGTTTTTTGGTTCGCTGCCAAAACCTAGTTAACTATAGCTCGTGATGTTATGATAAAGGGGAGCTGCACTTTTTAAAAGAAAAGAAAAGGGAAATAAAAAAATAAAGAAAGAAAAACTCACTAACTCATAAATGTTAATTGCTTTGTGGTATTGTTGCAGCATTTTTCCATCCCTTATCTTCTAGGCATGTTAGCTAGTTTTCAGCCTACTCTAGGGCCAGCAATCTTGACAACGTGCTGAATTGATCTTAAAAATTCAAATTTCTAAAGAAAACATAGAAAGCATGATTGAGAACCCTTTAATGTCACATGCGGCTTCTGCCTCCCTTGCCGGCCCGGACGCCCTTCCTCGGTATGCTCATCACTCCCTGTGCCTGCACCTTCTGGCTCGCCGGCCCCGCGCCTGCACCTTCCGGCTCGCTGGCCCCACGCGCCCTCCCTTGCTATGCCTGCCGCTCCGCGCGCCTGCACCTTCCGGATCGCCCCTCCTTGTCATGCCTACTAGTACCAGGGCACAGTGTGTGTGAATTGTGTTCGGTAGCAGTGGCTTGAGAGCAAGCTTATAAGCCATGTACAGACTAGAGAAGAAAGGGAGAAAAGAAGAAATATCAGAACAAGGCAAGGAAGTGAATCTTCCTCCCTCCGTATCAAGATCCTCCTCCGATTTCCGGTTGTTGCTACTCACGTCGTTGGCTTGCTCTCTCCCTGTCACACCCTGTGGCCGCCAGTGAGATCAAGTCGCCGACGTGAGTACCAGCAACCGGAAATCGATATTTCTTCTTTTCTTCCTTTCTTCTCTACTCTGTACATGGCTTATAAGCTTGATCTCAAGCCACTGCCATGTGGGCCATATACCACCTAACACAATTCATCCACACCGTGTCTTGGTAGGCATGAGTAGGCGTGACATTACAGCCCCCAAGGAAACTTGCTTGTCCCCAAGCAAGAGCACAGTCTTGACAACAACAATCCTTCAACAACCCAGACTCCCAATGGAGGTCCTATTCATGTGCAGGCTATAGAAGGTGTAGTTCCACCGAAAAGATGTGCATGTAATGTTCACGATTGTGTATCCCACAAGGAAAGTATTCCATGACAGGCAACATATTGCGGTCTTTAACCGAATGCTTCTTCATACCAACTGGTTATTACGTCTTTAACCGAATGCTTCTTCATACCAACTGGTTATTACGTCTTTAACCGAATGCTTCTTCATACCAACTGGTTATTTCCAAACTGAACCTTCTTGAAGACTTCTGAACGAACTGAATGAAGATTCATATTTCACCCACTCTATTGGTCTCTGAAGTGTGGCTGCAGACCCTTTTATCTTCGCGGAATGTCATATTAGCAGATACCAAGAGAAATTGACATGGTAAATATTGAAGGAGAATTGAAATTCGGTTTAACCGTTGTGGAAAAAAAATATTGAAGGAGAAGGAAATGAACCCCCATCTCCCTCGATGTCCTTGACCAGCCATACGAGACAGTATGAGAAATCCCTTCTTGTTGCCAAGTACAGGCAGTGCAATACTTGTTTGAGTTCAATATACAAAGATGGCTTAGCAGTACCGGTTTCTAGACTCACACAAGCAAATTGCAATATCACCTTCCTCGTTCTCTATGTCACCTAACTTGCTAATTTCTGTGAGACATCCCATCAAACTCAGGGGCATACCCCTGCTTGCACTGCATTTGGTCCTCCATCCCTTGAGCGAAATGATGCAATAGATCATGTGAATCCAAGGTGTGATGCAAGTCATCATCCCACACGACATCCTCAATAGGCATTTCGTCGAACACATCCTGTGCTACACCGTCCAACATGCCCAGAGCCTTGAACCTGAGTTGCTTAGCCTGTACTGCTTCACCACCCTCAAGAGGCATCTCACCAAACAACTCAAAAGCAGGCACTGTCAACACCATTGGAGCCTGGAACGCAACTTGATGCGCGTGCACCCATGATGTTGTTTCGTCCACACCAGACATATCATCGAATACCTTGTGGGCAGCACACTCAGACATCAATGGAGCAATAAGAATTTCCTGAGAATGACAAGCTTGATCCACTCCATTAGGCTTACTTGCTGGTGATGATGCTCCTCCATCCGCCTTGCCGCTCGCCGCGGACTCTGAATCCATAGCGAGTCTCACGACAGCTTGAGATGTTGCCTCCAGACATCTGGCCAGGACTCGATTGCCTGCCCTCGCTTGGTCCAACACCTTGGACATCCGTAGTAGCTGTGCTGCCAACTCCTGCTGCTGCGTGGTGTCGATCGATGCGAGGCGGGCGTGCAGCCGATTGAAGTGGTCCTGCACGATAGTTGCCGCCGACATCGCCTCAAAGCCGACGAAGTCCAGTGCAGGGGCGGACCTAACGTGGGACATGGGGGTTCAGTTGAACCCCCAAAAATATGGAAAAATAAACTGCTACTGGTAATCCACAACGCAGCAAGCAAATCCATCACAAACTCCATGGACTGGACCATCCATCCCAGAAAGGAAGATTTGGATGAGATTGCTCCCGGAAAAGAAAAGATCCTCAGGACAAAGCTCACTCTTAGAACAATCCAAGCAAGCTAGGGCTTCCTTACCAGCGAAAGAAGAGATCAATCCGGCAGAGCGGAGGACGACGACGACGCCTAGTAGAGAAGAATCCCTTCGCTTCGAGGGTTGACGTTGGCGTGAGAATTAGAGACAAGCGGCGAAGCAATAGCCGCCGCCGCCGCCGCCGTCGCGACGAGATATGGAGAGACGAGAGAGGTTTGGGATTGGGCTGTGAGGAACTGAGGATTGCGGATTTGGGGAAGAGGAAAGAAATCTTCACAATGGTCTGTCCGTCTGTCTCTTGTGCTGAACGTTGGGGATCCAACCTAAGAGCAACTCCAAGAGATTAGCCAAAAGAAATATCTAAATTTAGTGATTTAGCTATTCTCTAAAATGAATCTCACCCAAAAAAATAAGACTACTCCAACAGGCTATCTAAACTAGAGGGCGCGCGTGGGTCGCGTACGCGCGGGAATGGGGCGCAGCGTACGGGAAGGAAACGCCGACCGCGCCAAAAGGCTGGATGGTGAGCGAGGTAGGCTATCCAAAAATAGAGAGCGAAGGAGGAGGGATGGAGAGCTACTAAATTTGGAGAGTCATTTACAGAGTCTATTGGAGACGTTTTTTCTCTAATAATAGCCAAATTTACCTTTAGAAAATGATTTAGCTCTTCTCTTGGAGTTGCTCTAAGAGACTCATTGAATGCCCATATGTCATGCATATTACTTGGTGTTGGCCACTGTATCGCTCGGCTACTAGGTTCATCAGTTTTGTCTCGGTACACGCATGCACGAACCGTGAGGATCAGCTGTTGACCAACGAGTAGGCCAGGGAAAATCAGTGTCAATCAAGGGAAGAAAAGGAGGAGTAGCAACGGGACAAGAGCCGGGGAAAATGGCAGGAGGAGATCGTGGCTTTCTCGCTCCTCGCTTGGGTAACAATTTGATTTTCTCTATGTTTGTTAATTTAATTTTAGATTAGAGTTGCGATTAGAGAGAAAGTGAAAAGTATTCGTTAGGGAAAAGACTAGTATATCGGCTAATCTGCTATATTGTTCTCCTGTAATTTTGGGTACTGTATGAGAGTAATTTAAAAATATCATCTACTAGATAATTGTGGAGAAAATCGATAGTTTTTTGTACAATATTTATTTATGTTGATCAGATAAATAGATTTTAAGCTATGAATTTTGTAATCCGGCTATCTAGTAAATTTATCATCTTCTAGTACCATATATTAATATGTAGATTAAAACTACTGGATGAAATATTGGATGATTTATCTACATGAAAGATGTAGATAATTAAGGGTTCTAGAGCTCCCATGAACATGATCTTAATCCAGATAGTTTCCTAGAAATATCTAGATATTTTAGATGCTTTATTCGAAAGAATTTGATGGTGCCAATTGTCATAAGTCTAGTGGTCACAAGAATCTATATAATCCTTTCAATCCAAAATATACATCATTTGGGAGAGTTGGTTTTGGTTTATAAGTATTTATATTTTATTTTTCGGAAGCAATATGTTCAAAGTGCCCATGTTAACTGTTATTCTTAGAGAGAGGTAAATCATAAATAGAGACAACATATGTCAAAAACAAAAATATGTACTACTTCTTTTTCTATGTGTGTGAAAAACATCATTTAATATGCTAACATAGAAAATAAGAAAAGAGAAGTGGGTTAAAGTTAACATCTATTTAAAAACAAAGTGCACACTTGTGTTGTCAACTAAAGTTGTAATAGTTTTACTCTAAAAAGTTGGAATTGTGCTACCACCAAATAAAGTGTTAGTATTAGTTTATTATTTCAAAATTTTAGTGTTAGTGACTTTCAATAGACTTAGAAATGTGACTTTTATCTTCAATATTTATAAACCAATATAAGCATGCATTAAAAAAATGTAACACAATGTAATTTGCGAACACCCATTCATAAAATCCTAAATCCGCCATTGGTCCAGTGTACCACCGCCACACACCACTGATTCGAGGAAGCCCGGTCTCCCGCCACCTGCTCCACCAAATCAACTGCTCGTCGGCGGAGAGTCGTGCCCACGCCGAGGAACACCACCCGACCAAGGTCTAGCGCCGCCACACGCCGCCGATATACACAGCCGCTGCTCGCGCCGCTGAAACCCGCGCCGAGGATAACTCCCTCGCTAATGCCCGCCGCTTCCCGCTCCTACACCTTCCAGCTCGCCCGCTCCCCGCTCCTACACCTTCTAGCTCGCCCGCCATTAGGGTTTCACGTCCCGTATGCTCTCGTGGAGCGCGTGAGAGAGAGGAAGGGAGAGGTATAGCACCTGCTTCTCAACGGCAGGGGAGTCGAATCCCAGCAGTCGGTACGTCACGCTGGAAATCATTCGGTTGGCGCCGACATCGCCGTCGCCTGGGTTCTGGACCATCATTGCCAGCGCCGGAGGAGGGGGTGGTGGCTGGAAATCGTTGCTCTAACTGCTTTTTTTTTTAAAATGAAACGCCGAGTTTTATCAGGTGCAGCCAGGTTGCAAACCGGAGGCCGCGCATATAGACGCCGGATTGGTGCCATGTGGACATCGAGCGGATCCAACGTCAGGCAACGAGTACAGCATTTCTGGGCAAAGCGGCTCATTTACCAGCACAGCGGCTCGTTGGATCGGCTCCCGCCCGCCCGCGCGCACTCCAGATTCCGCGCTGCCGCCGACGCCGCCGCTTCTCTCTCCATGCTGTCGCCTCCCTCCGCCGTCGCTGTCGTCTCTCTCGCCATGCCATCGCGTCATCTGGGCCGCCGTCACCATTCTCTACATAGCGCTAGACTAGATCTGCAGGTCGCCGTCGCCTACGACCTACGTCCTCCCATGCGCTCGCAAGGAAGTCTCTGTTGCTAACAGAAGGTTAGGGGATGACTGAACTTTGATGCTGTCAGCGATCAGGCTGTTGCTAGCAGCATCAGCAACAATAAAAAATGCTAAGCCTATAGCCATGGAACTGTGGAAGTGATTCCCGTTAAGGTGCTGGTGGAATGCGAGCCATCTGACTCGTAATCAACAATCTATGCAAAATTGTGAGATGCCTTTTGTTTCTGCTTGTTCGGTTGTTTGTTGACATGGGAAACTCCTCTGCGATCAGCTCCACCTACTGTAAAAATATAAGAAAGCTTCCAGGCTGAGAGCTCCCTTAATCTGTCTCACTTTGTAACAATTGGTAGTTGAGATGCTATAAGATATAATATGTACAATGCAATTTTTATCTGAAATAAATATGGCATGTTGGGTGTTCTGAAATTTGCAATGTGATAAATGTGGTACAAAAATTATGATTGATTATCTGGTTCCTTTCAAAAAATTAGCAATGTGGAAGTGAGTTGGTAGAATATATAATGTTCTTCTCAATTAGCTATATAGAAGAATGATATGTTCATGTGAAGACGAAAAACTCAGAAATTTCATGTTTTCTTTTTGACAAATCACTGAATGATACTTGTTATACAAAAATCAGACGAACAGATGGAATTCTCTTGTTTAAACAGTCTGAACAGGAATTAAACAAGAGAAAGTCTGCAAAACTTTTTTTTTGTGAGCAGAATCATTGCTGAATCATTAAAGAAGAGGATGAAGCAACCTTTTACAGAGTTATTGTTATTACAACTTGCAAGATAAAATTCAGAGCTTATAACACGAACTACTAGCACAGGTGATCCACATGCTGCTCGTCGCAGCCCAATTTCTTCCTCGATTCAACGAAACACCTGGTTCGGCTGCAGATTCCATTGGTAAATAAAAAAAAGAAATAAAAACGTCGATTGCACTCCTTCCGAATGTTCCAGGAATCAAGCAAGAGAAGGTCTTCAAAAATTAGGACGGATGGCTGCTCCTAAGGCACTTGGAACTCTGGAAGCTATCAAACTCAGACGCGGTCTGATGCAGAAAATTTCACTGCTATACTGAATGGCATGGCCTCAGGGCGCCCGAATTTTTTCTATTTTAGCCCTTTTTTTGAAAAATATTCACATTTAGACCCCTGGTAGTTTTAATTCTGTTTTTGGACCCAGGAGGTCGGAGCCGTGGTCCACGGCGCCGAGGTAACACATCTCGGCGCCATGGTCCACGGCGCCGAGGCGCCAGCCCCGCACCAGCGTGGTGGCCTGCGTGGCGCCGACGTGGCAGCACCTCGGCGCCGTGGATCGTGGCGCCGAGCTCGGAGCCGTGGATCTTGGCGCCGAGCTCCCTGCCACCGGGCCGCACGCGGCCTTCTTCTTTCCCTCTGTCTCTTTCGTTCATTCGCCTTCATTTCTTCCTCTCTGCCTCCCCGTCGCCTCCCCTCACCGACCGCGTCCCCGGCCGCCCGGCCCCTGGTTCCGCCGCCTCCCCTCCCCGCGCGCGTCCCCGGCCGCTCGCCTCCCCGCCGCCGCCCCCTGGTGCCGCGCGCGTCCCCGGCCGCCCGCCTCCCCGCCGCCGCCCCCTGGTGCCGCGCGCGTCCCCGGCCGCCCGCCTCCCCGCCGCCGCCCCCTGGTGCCGCCACCTCCCCTCCCCGCGCGCGTCCCCGGCCGCTCGCCTCCCCTCCCCGCCCGCGTCCCCGGCCGCCCGCCTCCCTGCCTGCGTCCCCGGTCGGAAGTACATGCAATTAAGCCGATTTTTTTTTGGTAGAACAGGTAAAATTTATGGGATATTGTTTTTGGATAGCTAGCTTTGTACATGCAATTTGCATTGCTGGTATACATGCAATTTGCATTGCTGGTATAGATCTTGCATTGCTGGTAGAACAGGAAATGGAAGATGAGTAAAATAAAGAGTGAGTATGCACAAGCGATTGTTGACTGCTGATGCTGCCTGTTGACAGACAAAATATACTAGTGTCGTCCCCTGGTGCCGCCGCCTCCCCTCCCCACCTGCGTCCCCGGCCGCCCGCCTCCCCGCCGCCGCCGGTTGCTCCTTGTTGATTTTGATCAGGTATATTTTCACAGTTGGTTGCTTCTTAGTCAATAATATATGAAGTATATGCTTACTTCTTACGTAGGAGTAGCATTGTGTATGATATGTGTTGCTATGTGTTCATGGTTAGATAGTGTGTTTGGTCGTTGAAATGGGACAGAGGAAACGATGTTGTGGCCTGTAGGATGGGCCAGTGTGATAGAGAAATCACTGTGTTCAAGTCTTAGTGTAGTGTTGAAGTCAAATGTCAACGGGGGTGGGAGACTGTGAGTATGGTACTAATATCCTAAGGTGATACCGCAATAGAAAACCTGGCAAACCTATAATTATATTAAATTATTCATTTTACCATGTTGACGTTAACTTGTTGGTAATTTGCTTTTTACAATGTTGACATTAACTTGTTGGCTTGAAGTTAGGTAGCATTTAGTTAGTGACTAGGTACTTATTAGTTACTATGTAGTATCCAATTTCGATTAAAGGTATTAAGTTTGATTTTCTGTATGAACTAGATGGACAACCTAGTCACCCTATATCATGGAGGCAGTGTGACAAGTGATGATTATGGAAATGTTCGATTTGTTGAAATGCAAAGGGTGCCTCTGATATTTAGTGATCGGCTAGGAGGCAGTGATACTTATGTGTAGGCTTGTGGTTGGGCTTAAAAGTCGTTGTATATATGTTGTAATGAGCTAGGAGGCACTTGGTATGTGGTTGGACAGAGATGTGTTTGTAATGAGCTACTTGTTGTATATATGTGTATATGTTATATTCATGTGATATTTGTGTTCGAATCTGTAGTCTGTACTTTGTGGTTCTATAATTCCTGCAATGAAATTATGTTTCCTGCAAACGACTGCAAAGGCTACGAACTATGAATTTATTACGAGACTACAGGCTCTGAAAAGCCTACATAGGAACATTTATTGCTAAACTGGAATCCTTAAAAAGCCTACGAGCTGTTTCCTGCAAACAACTGAAAAGGCTACGAACTATGAATTTATTACGAGACTACAGGCTCTGAAAAACCTACATAGAAACATTTGTTGCTAAACTGGAATCCTGAAAAAGCCTACGAGCTGTTTCCTGCAAACGACTGAAAAGGCTACGAACTATGAATTTATTCCGAGACTACAGGCTTTGAAAAGCCTACATAGGAACATTTATTGCTAAACTGGAATCCTGAAAAAGCGAAAAGATTCGTACGACCTCCTCTCCATGTACTATGCCCACTGCACCAGATAACCTGCCTACATAAAGCCCTCCTATGTCTTCCATACCACATCTTCTCCTCAAGCCATCACAATACTACTACACAACAATGTCTTCCTAGAGGTCCGACCCATTTGGAGTGCTGGAGTGGCATGAGCGCCCGAAGTGCCATTGCGGCTTTAGAACGATGTTGGGAGTCTGGACGGATCGAGTACAACGAGCCAAATACGGCCGTAGGTTCTTCAAGTGTCCAGACCTGGATGACGACTTCGTGGTAACGACGACAACTAAATCATTTGTTTCTCGTTATCGTTTTTCAACTTGATCCATGACATCTACCACGCCACACATAGGCTTGCACGTTCATCGAATGGGTGGATCGGGTGTCGCCGGCATGGCCAAATAACCGGGCAGTTGAGGTGGAAAACAAAGGACAATACTTTGTCAAGATGACTCAGGCTCGCGAGGTGGAACGACAGATGCGGCTTGAGCAAGAGCGCCGCGTGAGGGTGGACCAAAACCGTCTGAAGGGCAAGGAGGATGAGCTGCAAAGGAGGCGGGAGCAGTTAAGTCTGCGTGAAGCAGCCATCAAGCGTCAGGAGGAAGAGCTTCAAGCTCGTGAGGCAGCTCTCAAGACCAAGAGTGACAGGAAGAATGATGCAGCGGAGCCATCCTCAGGGCCCAATAAAAAGGGGAAACAACCACGCTACACCTAGTAGAATAGACCCACGCTATCTACGGTCTATGTAATCCTATTATTATGCACTGTATTGTGTTTGCCTAGCTGTATCGACTACACTTGAGACTACCGGTATGACGGTATTGCGTATCGGTGCTTCACAAAACTACAATTTAATAGAGTGCATAATGTTGCCCACCCATGCTTGCTCCAAAGAATGTCTGCATAATGGATTAGTTTGCATATAGAAAAGAACAGGGAAATCATGCCTACTCAGTTCAAAATTGTAAATCATTACATGAAAAATTCACATTTTCAAGCACATAAATGTCTGCAAAAGAACAACAAGACATTAAACTATATCCTCAACTTCGCAGATTATACCATGTGATTTGAGGTAGCGACATAATTACTTATGGGCAATATAATGGAAAAGTCTAAGGCACATAGGTTCTTACCTTCTCTAACAATTAGTGTTTGACCATCGGAGTTCCCTGCTTAGGAAAAAAGTTACAAACATTATTACGTTACTAGCACCCGAAATTTTCAGATTGAACACGACATCATCAAAAAATGTAGCAGGAAACAAAAATTGTGTTTCACACAGTTCATCAATTTTCTGAATGTTTGCAAAAGCTACGGATTATTTTGAAGGCGCCGAGCAGGAGCGCCACTGGTCACGGCGGCAGTTCTGAATTTTCACAGCTCGGCGCCACGATCCACGGCTCCGAGCTCGGCGCCACGACCCACGGCGCCGAGCTCGACGCCATAATTCACGGCTCCGAGGTCGGCGCCACTGACCACGGCGCCGAGGTGCTGCCACGTCGGTGCCACGCAGGCCACCACGCTGGTGCGGGCCGGGCGCCTCGGCGCCGTGGAGCACGGCGCCGAGATGTGTTACCTCGGCGCCGTGGGTCATGGCTCCGACCCCTGGGTCCAAAAACGGAATTAAAACTACCAGGGGTCTAAATGTGAATATTTTTCAAAAAAAGGGCTAAATAGAAAAAATTCGGTCAGGGCGCACAGGTGCGAGGGAGCGTGCAACTGTCGACAAAGCGGGCCGATCAGCGGTGGAAGGCGACACCTTCGGGAAGGAGAAATGCGTCGGTGTTGAGGGCGGAGAAATGCGGTCAAAGCGGCGGCGGTGTCGTTAGGGTTCAGCCGGACTGAGCACCAAGTCCCCAACGCGATTTGGAGCCGAGTTGCTGTGGAACCGAGCCGACGGATCAAGCTTCTCTTGTGCAGGAGCCGGTCTCCTAGGCAGTCGTCGGATCAACTGCCTCGACACGCGTGGCTGCACCTAATTTTTTTTCCTTATTTAGACTTAGGGCGTCCCAACAATATAGCGGGCTTTTTAAAAAATAAAACGCCGACTTTTATTTAGACCCCGTTTGGCACAACTTCTCCACCAGCTCCGGGAGCTGTTTGGAGCTGTTTTGTGCCAAATGGGATAAAATGAAACAGCTCCACCTGAGGAGCTCCTGAAAACCTGCTCTCACAAGGGATGAATGGGAGATGGAGCTGAAAATAGTAGCTTCTTCCAGCTTCCACTCGCACCTGTGAACCCCACCGTGCGCGGATGTCAGATTTGCCCCAGCCAAGCATAGATGTCAAGAAGGCCTACGAATCCAAGCGCCGACAGAAGCTCACGGTGCGGGACGTCAACACCGTGCAACCCTCAGTACCAGGCTATCTGAAGTGGTCAGAGAGGGCGATCACCTTCGACAGGAATGATCACCCCGATCACATTCCAGAGCCCGGACGCTTCCCCCTTGTGGTCGATCCCATGGTGGCAGACGTTCGGATGACAAAGGTCCTGATGGACGGTGGAAGTGGCCTCAACATACTCTACGCGGACGCCTTCGACAGGCTACAGATTGACAGGTCCGAGCTCAAGCCGTCGGATGCGCCGTTCCATGGAGTCGTCCCCGGAAGGCGCGCCATGCCGCTCGGACGCATCACGCTCCCCGTCACGTTCGGCGACCAGAACAACTTCAGGACGGAGAGACTCACCTTCAAAGTGGTGAGTTTCACAGGATCCTACAACGCCATACTGGGCAGGCCATGCTATATATGCCAAATTCATGGCGATTCCGAACTACGTCTACCTCAAGCTCAAGATCCCGGGGCCCAAAGGAATCATCACGGTGTGGGCAACTTCCAGAACGCATACGAATGCGACAAGGAAAGCTGCGACATCGCCGACGCCGTGATTGCCTCCGAAGAACTCGCTCTCATTCGGAAAGCAACACCCGAAGGGTTCCTGGAAGCCAAGGAAGCTACCGCGGCGTTCAAGACGCCGGACGACACCAAGCTGATTCAGCTCGATGCTGATGACGACACCAAGACTACGCGCATCGGTGCCGCACTCCCTCCCGCATAGGAAAGCGCGCTCGTCGACTTCCTCCGCAAGAATAAAGACATCTTCGCATGGAAGCCATCTCACATGCCTGGTGTCCCGAGGATGGTCGTCGAGCATTCTCTGAAGATCAAGCCCGGCTCTAAGCCGGTCAAGCAACGTCTACGCCAGTTCGACGAGGAGAAGCGTAGGGTCATAGGAGAAGAAGTAGCTAAGCTGTTAGCTGCCGGCTTCATCAAAGAAGTTCGGCATCCCGTAGTGGCGGACCCAGGATTTTATCAAAGAGTATGACGCACCAAAATTTTCATATGCAATTCGGTAAAACCATTTGCCAATTCGGTAAATAATTGTAAAATTTGCACCGTAGTTCGGTATACAGCCACTAAATAATATGATTGTCGTAGGGGTGGCCCCCACCTAAGCCCAGCAGGCCTGTTAGGAGGTTATAAGAACCAGAGTAACATGTGTAATGACATAAGTGCCCCTAATGGGGATGTACGGATGTAAGGGCATAATTGTAAAAGTATACCCCATGTGAATATATATATCAAGATGAGGGGGAGGGTGAGACAGAACACTCCCACCTCTCCACTACCATCTCTCTCTCTGTTTGGTCTGTAACCACAACAGTTGGCGCCGTCCGTGGGGAGGACGAGGACAAGCCTGAAGACCGAAGAAAAAGGATGGCACCGAAAAAAGCTTCACCAGCGGCGGCGAAGGGGAAGAAGACGGCTGGGTCGGAGCGGCGCGTGAATACCAGGGCCTCGGCATCGGCCGCCGAAGGAGTTGGCGGCGGCGTAGGCGCCGTGGTCGCGGGTATCGACGCTCGCGCTACAACGATCGAACCCGCCAGCGCCGCTACAACGGCATCCAACCCCGTCGCCAGCGCTGCAACGACAGCCCCCGCCACCCTCGTCGGCAGCGCGGATCAGGCGGCCAGGGGTAGCCGCAGCGAACCATCCGGCGGATCCAGAGATCGTGAGGCGATGGTCCCTGCACCGACCCGTCCGCTCGGCGTTCCGGCGGCCCCGACAGCGCCTGTGGTGGAAAGCTCCCTGCTAGCAGCTCTCAACGCGTTCCAGCGGGAACTAGGGGACCTTCGCGGAGCCATTCGAGATATACAAGAGGCTCGGAGCCAGCAGGCCGCGCCAGTAATCGCGCCCGAGCCCACGCCAGAGAGGGCGGACAGCCGCGAAGCCCCCACGTCTAGCCGCGTCCCGCTGAGGCGCGTAGATCCGGAGTCCCCGCTTTCGGCGGGGCTGCAGCAGGCGGCGTGGCCCGAAGACTTCAAGTTCCCTAGCATCACCGACCTGTACAAAGGCGACACGGACCCTCGCGAGTTCATGCGCGTGTACGAAACCGCGATCGAGGCCGCGGGCGGAGACGACACCACGAAGGCGAAGGGACTCCCCCTCGCGCTACACGGAGTGGCGCTCTCTTGGTTTTTTACCATAGAGCCGGGCTCCATCTACGCGTGGGAGCAGCTTCGCGACCGCCTTCACAGCAACTTCCAAGGAAACTATGTTGAGCAAGTCGATGCGGACCAACTCTTCGCTGTGAAGCAAAGACCCTCGGAGAAGCTCCGGGACTACTTCAAGCGCTTCGCCAAGATTCGATGCCAGGTGAAAGACATTAATGAAACCACCGTCGTTAATGCAGCCATACAGGGCCTTCGTCCGGGCCCGATGGCCGAGTACAACGCGCGGAGGCCAATCAAGACAGTCGCCAAGCTCTTCGACAAAATGGACGAGTATGCGCGGGCGGAGGAGGATGCGCGAAGACGCAGCATTACCGCCCTCGGCCTCGCCCATGAGGAGCGCCCCCCGCGCGAAGTGGGGGCGGGTGGTCCCTCCTCGAAGCAGGGCCGCAGCCGAGAGCCCAGAGGAGGCCCTCCCCGAGGCAGCGATACCGGGGTACAGGAAGGCTCTTCAAGGAGCAGGCATAAACCTCGGCGCCGCCAGCGCAGGTCACAGGCGGCCCATCATGTCCTCGACACCGAGAGCGCCCGCCAAGGACCCGACCCCGCCTCATGGAGGGGAGACCGGGGATCGGAAGGCGGACTTGATTGCGGCGGCCAACCCCACGCAGAACAAGAGCTCCTACACTATGGTAAGTGGTGCGAGGTACACGGCTACGGTGATCATTACACAAGGGCATGCACCGCGGTTATGGAGCTGCGGAGGGTGACGGCCGGGTCTCGGGCTCTGCCTCCTCGGCCCCCCGTCGGAGCCCACGTGGGGCACCCAAGGGGTAGCCCTATACGAGCCACCGCAGTGAAGGGCGCGCAGCATCGCACCGTCAGCATCATCACCGGAGGCTCCTCCTCAAGGGCCCCCGGGGAACAACCGCAGTTATGGATGCCGCCCCGCAACATCACCTTTGACTTGAACGACGCCAGGGGTGTGGAGTACCCTCACCAAGACCCTCTAGTTATCCAGGCCCACATAGCACGCTGTGACGTCAGGCGCGTCCTTGTCGACGGGGGAAGCTCCGCGAATATCTTGTTCACAGAGGCCCTTGACCGTATGGAGATCCCCCGAAGCCGGCTAGAGCAACCAGGAGCTCCACTTCAGGGCTTCGGGGGTCAGCCGCTGCAGGCCTTGGGGCACGTGTCCCTTCCGGTCACTTTCCGTCAGGAGGGCAACAAGGGTAACATCCGGACCGAGCATGTCATCTTCGACGTCGTAGATATCCCACATCCCTACAACGCCATACTGGGTCGACCCGCCATCAACTCTTTCGAGGCGATCCCACACTACGCGTTTTTATGTGTGAAGCTCCCGGGCCCAGAGGGTGTTATCACCGTCTTCGGCGATCAGGACCTGGCCAGACGTGCCGAGGTCGGCAGCCACGTTCTGCATCGCCCGGTGCATGCCCTCTCCGGCACGCTCGGTGATGGGCCCTCCGCCCCCGGGTGGACGCCCAAGCCTCGGCCCGAGGGCGGAGTCAAGAAGGTGCCGCTCCGGGCGGAGGGGCAGTTTGTGTCCATCGGCGAGGGGCTCCCACCGGGGGTCGAACGGGATCTGCTCCGAGTGCTTCAGAACAACGTTGACATTTTCACATGGTCCCCGGAGGACATCAAGGGCGTAGACCTAGCAGTAATCGAGCATCGCTTGGCGGTCCGCCCCGACGCCAAGCCGGTCAAGCAAAGGCTTCGGCGTATGTCGATGGATCGGCAACAGGCGGCCAAAACAGAGGTGGCGAAGCTCCTCTGCGCCGGGGTCATCCGCGAGGTCCACCATCCAGAGTGGCTCGCTAACCCGGTGCTAGTCAAAAAGGCCAGCGGGGCCTGGCGTATGTGTATCGACTTCACGGCACTCAACAAGGCGTGCCCGAAGGACAATTACCCTTTGCCGCGCATCGATCAGCTGGTCGACGCCACTGCGGGGTGCGAACTCATGAGTTTCCTGGACGCCTATTCCGGCTACCACCAGGTATACATGGCCGAAGACGACGAGGAGAAGACCAGCTTCATCACACCACTTGGGACGTTCTGCTTCGTCAGAATGCCCTTTGGCTTGAAGAACGCAGGCGCTACCTTCACCCGCCTCGTCGCTATTGCTCTGGCCGCCCAGCTCGGGAGGAACGTCGAAGCTTATGTCGATGACGTGGTGGTCAAAACTCGGCAGCTTGCCCTGCATGGCCGGGACCTCCAGGAGACCTTCGACAACCTCCGGAAGGCGGGCATCAAGCTCAATCCCGACAAATGTGTCTTCGGGGTGCAGGCAGGCAAACTCCTAGGTTTCCTCGTGTCCGGACGGGCCATCCAGGCGAACCCCGACAAAGTAGACGCCATCCTGGGTATGAAGCCGCCCAAGACAACAAGGGAGGTCCAGAGGTTGGCGGGCCGCATGGCAGCACTAAGCCGCTTCCTATCCAGGGCGGCGGAGCGGGGCTTGCCATTTTTCAAGACGCTCCGCGGGTGCGATGGATTTCGTTGGGACGGAGATTGCGCGAAGGCCTTCAACGAGCTCAAGGAGCACCTGGCCAGCCTCCCCACGCTGGTCGCCCCAGCACCAGAGGCTCCCCTCCTGCTCTATCTGGCCGCGTCAGCCACCGCGGTCAGCGCCGTCCTCGTTTTAGAGGAAGGCGCCATGCAGCGGCCCGTCTACTTTGTCTCCGAAGCTCTCCAAGGCGCGAAGACAAGATACACGGAGCTTGAGAAGCTCGCCTACGCGCTGGTCATGGCCTCCAGGAAGCTTTGGCATTATTTTCTGGCCCACCCGATCACAGTGCCTTCCTCATTCCCCCTGGCAGAGATGCTACACAACAAGGAGTCCACAGGGCGCATCGGCAAATGGGCTGCCGAGCTCGCTCCCTTCTCCTTGACGTATGCTTCACGAACGGCAATCAAATCCCAAGTCCTTGCGGATTTTCTCGCCGAATGGACCCCGCTGGCCCAACCCGTCCAGACGCACGATGACCCCATCTGGACACTCACAATCGACGGAGCTTACAGCGTCGCCGGCGCGGGCGTAGGTGCGGTGATCGTCACGCCCGAAGGACAGCGTTTGTTATACTCGGCGCGCCTTGCCTTCCCCGCCACCACCAACACAGCTGAATACGAGGCACTGCTCTTTGGCCTGGCGAAGCTCAAGGTAGTCGGCGCGAGACAAGTGCTAGTCCGCACTGACTCGCGCTTGGTGGCTGGTCATGTGGACAAGTCATATCAAGCCAAGGACCCTGAGTTGGCTAAGTACCTCACGGCGGTAAGGGCGAGGGAAAGGCACTTTTTGGGCGTCACCGTCAAGGCCATCCCCCGCGCGGAGAACGAGCAGGCCGACGCCCTCGCTAAGGCGGCCAGCCAGCAACTGCCCCCCTGAGGGGGCGTTTTACGAGATATTAGTGCAGGCGGCCATCGCGCAGAACAACCGGGACGCGACGCTCGTCCACCATGTTGACCGGCCAGGTGATTGGCGAGAGCCCATCCTCAATTTCTTGCAAGGCATCGCCGAGCCGGAGGACCCCGCCGAGCTTCGGCGCTTGCAGCACCGCGCAAGGTCCTTCCAGGTGTTCGAAGGGATACTCTACAAGAGAGGGGTTTGCGCACCGCTCCTGCGCTGCCTCTCGACGGAGGGGGGAAAGGAGCTCCTTGCGGAGATCCACGCGGGCGTATGCGGATCCCACCTGGCACCGAGGTCATTAGTCGGCAAGGCGTTCAGGCAAGGCTTCTACTGGCCAACCGCCATCACCGACGCCCAGGACCTCGTCCGTCGGTGCCAAGGGTGCCAGTGGATGGCGCGCATCATCCGCAGGCCCCCGACAAGCCTCAACCCCATTCCCCCGGTGTGGCCACTGGCACGCTGGGGCCTCGCATAGTAGAACCACTTGCCCGAGCTCCAGGGGACCTCCGGTTCGTCGTAGTCGCGCTGGAGTATTTCTCCTGATGGCCGGAAGCGGTCGACCTGGCCAAAGTAACTTCGGCGGCCATACAGCGCTTCCTTTGGCAAAACATCATATGTCGCTTCGGCGTGCCCAGGGAGCTCACGGTTGACAATGGCCTGCAGTTCGACGCCACCCTCTTCAAAGACTATTGTGACAGCATGGGCATCACCCTCCGATTCGCCTCGGTAGGGCATCCCCAGTCCAACGGGGCGGTCGAACGGGCGAATGGCGCCATCTCCGCTGCCATCAAAAAGCGCCTAGTCGGATTGCCGAAGGGCAAGTGGCCAAGCGAGCTTCACAGCGTCCTTTGGTCGCTTCGCACAACGGTAACGCGCCCGACGGGATTCACACCGTTCAAGCTCCTTTTCGGTGACGAAGCGGTGACGCCCGAGGAAATCAAGGCCGGCTCGCGGAGGGTCCTCGTCCAAGCGCCCGAAGAGGAGCGCCGTGTGTCCTTGGACCTCCTCGACGGGGTACGGGCAGATGCAGCCCACCATGTCGAGAAGTACGCGCGGCAGACAATGCGTACTCGGGACCGCTCTATATGCCCGCGGGGTTCAAGCCTGGGGATCTCGTTCTCAGAGTAGCGCTCCAGGCGGAAACCGTTGGCAAGCTGGAGTCCAAGTGGGAAGGCCCGTACATCGTGATGGAGGCATTGCCGAAGGGGGCGTATCGCCTCGCCACGCTCGAAGGACAAGCCCTCCGGCACACATGGAACGCGGACAGGTTGCGGCGATACTACGCCTAGAAGCCGGACAACAAGCGTAGAGCCACCAGCCCTTTGTTATGCGATGCTCGCCCGCGCAAACGGGAGTTCAATAAAGGTTGCTGTTCCTAGAGCATCCCCTGTCCGCGCTGAGCAAAACAAAGTCTACGGACTTTAAATAAGACGTAGCGTCGAGGTCCGCCTCCGCACGCACCAGTCTACGGACTTTAAATAAGACGTAGCGTCGAGGTCCGCCTCCGCACGCGCGAGTCTACGGACTATAAATAAGACGTAGCGTCGAGGTCCGCCTCCGCACGCACCAGTCTACGGACTTTAAATAAGACGTAGCGTCGAGGTCCGCCTCCGCACGCGCGAGTCTACGGACTTTAAATAAGACGTAGCGTCGAGGTCCGCCTCCGCACGCACCAGTCTACGGACATTAAATAAGACGTAGCGTCGAGGTCCGCCTCCGCACGCGCGAGTCTACGGACTATAAATAAGACGTAGCGTCGAGGTCCGCCTCCGCACGCACCAGTCTACGGACTTTAAATAAGACGTAGCGTCGAGGTCCGCCTCCGCACGCGCGAGTCTACGGACTATAAATAAGACGTAGCGTCGAGGTCCGCCTCCGCACGCACCAGTCTACGGACTTTAAATAAGACGTAGCGTCGAGGTCCGCCTCCGCACGCACCAGTCTACGGACTTTAAATAAGACGTAGCGTCGAGGTCCGCCTCCGCCCGCACCAGTCTACGGACTTTAAATAAGACGTAGCGTCGAGGTCCGCCTCCGCACGCACCAGTCTACAGACTTTAAATAAGACGTAGCGTCGAGGTTTGCCTCCGCACGCACCAGTCTACGGACTTTAAATAAGACGTAGCGTCGAGGTCCGCCTCCGCACGCACCAGTCTACGGACTTTAAATAAGACGTAGCGTCGAGGTCCGCCTCCGCACGCACCAGTCTACGGACTTTAAATAAGACGCAACGGGGGGACGCCCTCGCGCGCACCAGTCTACGGACTTTAAATAAGACGTAGCATTGAGGTCCGCCTCCGCACGCGCGAGTCTCCGAACTATAAAGGAAGTCGTAGCGTCGACGTCCGCCTCCGCACGCGCCAGTCTACGGACTTTAAATAAGACGTAGCGTTGAGGTCTGCCTCCGCACGCGTGAGTCTCCGGACTATAAAGGAAGTCGTAGCGTCGAGGTCCGCCTCCGCACGCGCTAGTCTACGTACTTTAAATAAGACGTAGCATTGAGGTCCGCCTCCGCACGCGCGAGTCTCCGGACTATAAAGGAAGTCGTAGCGTCGGGGTCCGCCTCCGCACACGCTAGTCTACGGACTTTAAATAAGACGTAGCGTTGAGGTCCGCCTCCGCACGCGCGAGTCTCCGGACTATAAAGGAAGTCGTAGCGTCGAGGTCCGCCTCCGCACGCGCTAGTCTACGGACTTTAAACAAGACGTAGCGTTGAGGTTCGCCTCCGCACGCGCGAGTCTCCGGACCATAAAGAAAGTCGTAGCGTCAAGGTTCGCCTCCGCGTGTGCCAGTCCATGGACTTTCAATAAGACGCAGAGGTACTCCCTGCGCACTCTACGGAGTGTAACCAAGATGCGGAGGTCTTCCCTTCGCGTTCGGCGGCAGGTAACACCAAGAATAAGGTACTACTTGGTTTCACTATAAAAGCAAAGGGGTTACATGGTTACAAGCATAAGAACCAGTATATCATCCCCCCGCCCCACCCGACCAACCGCTCAGCCTTGGCGCGGTGCGGACGAACCCGTGCCGTCGTCGTCGCGACGCGGCAGGACTCCTTCGAGCCAGTGGAGGACGTCCCCCTCCCCATGCAGCGTCTGCTGCACGGCGACTCTCGCGGCATCTTCCCCGAAGCGGCCCCAGATCCGTTGATAGAAGTTCTGCAGGCTAGGCCCGATGGAGCGAATGGCGTCCGACATAACCCCTGGTTGGCCGGGAGGATCCAGTTGAGGATTCGCCAGCTCATGGGCATGTCTACACCCACGAGTGTGAAGCGGGGCAAGGGCGAAGCACGCACCAACATAGCCGCAGTGCTCGCCAAACGTTCTGGCGCCACGAAGAGCAACGCCTGCCCCCTCCTCGATCAACCCGAGCATCTCCGACAGGGCCTCCGGCCCGTGCGTAGTGTCCGGCACTCTAACGCACAGGTCTTGGAGGGCCTGGTTCAGAGACTCCATGGCCCGCCACGCTGACGTAGACGCATTTTCCAAGACAAGGCTATTCCCTGCAGCAGACTCCGCCAGCTGGGCGTTCTCCCCTTCTAGGACGGCGATCTGCTGCAGGAAGGCGGTACGCTCCTCAGCCGCGGCACACTTGGCTCCCGTGGCCTCGAGTTGTGCGGCCGCCATGGCGCCCTCCAGCGCGCGAAGTTCTTCATCCTTCGCTGCGAGAGCATTGTTTGCTTCACGAAGGCTGGCTTCTAGAGCCCTCCGCTCCCGAACACGGGCCTCGTCAAAGGACCGGCTAAGGGCAAGCGTCTGGCAAAAACAACAAGTCAGCAGGCGCCCAGCAGTACCTTGCAAGCTGAAGCGCACATATTTACCCTCATCTCGGAGGCCTGCAGCACGAGCGATAGGAGATCCCCCTCGCATGACGACAACATCTCTCGGTCAAGGCCGTTGTCGGCACGCTCTGCGGCTGCGGTGAGAACGCCAAGTATCTCCAGGCGAGGGAGGAAGTTTGCGCAGGCGAGCCTCGGCCACAATGCGCCAGGATTTACCGAGGCCGCGGCCACGTCAACAGCAACGGACACCTGCGGGGCACCCTGAACAAGGCTTTCGACTTCGCGCATACCTCCGCTGCTCGATCCTTCGCCATGTCCGGGAGACCTCGTCTCGCCGGATGTTGGCAGAATGAGCGAGCAGATCGGAGACAGTCTCGCGAAGTCGCGAGAAGAAAGGGACTCACGCCTACCTCCTGCGCCTCTCGTCGCGGTAGGAAGTGGCGTCGTTTCGGCGGCCAAGTCGGAGGCGGGCGCCTCGGTGGTCGGCGCGGAGGTTTTCTCGGCCGCGCCAGACGCCGTAATCCCGCGACAAGGCCCCGCAACGGTGTATCGCCCCCTCGCTGGCGGCGGGGACTGCGTCCGAGGGCGTTTCGCCTGCGGTGGCACAAGCGATTCTTCCGGGGCAACACCAGTTACGGTTCCCGTCGCCTCCACAGTTTTCTCTGCAGGGGGCGCGTCCTCCCCGGCCGCGGCGGTTGATAGCGCACCATCAACCGTGGTTTTCTCGCCGGGAACGGTGCTCCCCCTCAGGTTGGCGAGTTCCAGCTCAACGATAGCCGCGAGCATGGGTTCGTTGGCGTCGGCAGAGGGTGCCGGAGGATCCGAGGCGGCGCGCTCCTCCGAAGCAGGGTGGCCGGGCCCACCGCCGGTCGCACACCCCGTCTCAGCTGTGATAGTCACCGAGGGGCCTGCGCGGTCGCATACGGCCGACGGGGAACGGGCCCGGCGTCGCGAAGATAACACCCCCGCAGGGCTATCACCGTCCTGAGCGCTCGGAGCCCCGGTGGCAAGCTCCCCAGACACCGCGCGCTCGGGCACAGCAATGCCCAGAGCCTCGCAGGTGCGGTTTACTCGCCCCTGCTTAGCCGCCTTGACTGCGGCCTCGCGAGCCTGGTGCTCCTTAAGCGTGTACGGGCCGAGGAGCGCCGCAACCGCGCGCTCCGCATCTTCTAGCCGAGCCACTGCGCAGGAGATCACGTCAGTCAGGCGGAAACCAAACAGATACAATGGCGCGCGTAAAGCATGCTGGGCGACTTACAAGGAGCGGAGGGCGGAAGCAGGCGAGATACGGATGGATTGAACCCGTCCTCGCGGGGGCCGTTCTGTCCAACATACTTCCCCCGAGAGGAGAGTGGCGCCGCCCCATACATTGTGAACTCCTCGGCTAGGTCGCGCACGCTCATTCGACGGGCGACACCGACAAGGCTCTGTAGCTTTTGCGTGTCGTCAATCTCCGCCTTTAGACTCGGCGTACTGTTAAACGAGATCGGCCCACCTCGGCAGTGCATTCCGCTCTTGTCGGTCACGGTGTAATAGAACCACCGGTGAGTCCAGCCGGACGCCCATTGCCCCGACGAGGCTGGCACGGGGAACAACGTCGCGCATGACGCCCGGAGCACGAAGTCCACACTGTCGAAGTTGGACACCGCCCCGTCAACCTTTCTGGGTCGACAGTGTGCGTCGTGCAGTGTGGCGAATAAGCTCGCGAAGGGACGCCACCCCTCTGTCCGCATCGCCCACGTGAATACAGCTAGGCGGAGTATCGCGTGGGGCGTCAATTGGGCTAGCTCCAACTTGTAGGCCCGCAGGACTTCGCCCACGAACAACGTGGAGGGCATTCGAAGGCCGGCGTCGAAGAACGCGACAAAAACAATCGCCTCCATTGCCCCGGGCTTCAGCTCCGTCTCGTCCTGACGGGGTAGGCGAGCCCCATTACGATCCACGATCTTCCCCTCATCCACGAGTCGCTGCAGCGTCCCTTCAGTCATGCGGCTCTTCCCCAGCACACGGGAACAGCAGCCTCCCGAGTGCTCCATGGCGTTCCACCACTTGTTGGCGCGCGAGCTCCCCCGCGGCACCAGTTTGTACTCCTTGGAAGGATGGGACACCTCGCCCTGGCTAGGCAAGGAACCACTGCGGGGATGGTAGGTGGCGTCGTCATGGCTAGCCATCGCTCTTCGCGACAAGGGAAGAAGAAGCAGGGAAAGGAGCAACTGGCGTGACAATTAGCACGAGCGGAAGCAAAGCGGCAGATCAAAAAGCCAAGCAAGAAAGGGTGCCTCCACCTCAACACTAGCACCTTATAAAGGCCGCTCGCCTGTCATATGGCTCAAAGCACAGACAGATCAAATTCGCAGCGATTCGGCTGCCCAAGATTTGGAAAGAACAACCGCCGGGGCCTAGAGGGTCGTGCCGGGTAGGTGGCCAAGCAGCGCACAACGCCTCCACGCCTTCAACACGCGTCCAACTTCCCGGGGGACGAGGCGAACGGCCGCGGTCACGCAACCGCTCACATCCCACGACGCACCAGTCGTGAGTCGCCACGTGTCCCACCTGCAGAATGGCAGACTGCACGACGCGACAGCCTAACTTCTGCCAGGCCAGGCGTCGGCGTGATTCCAGCCGCCATTAAAAGCTCACTACCAGACTGCAAGGTCACAACAGCCCCGAAGCGCAACCATACCGGCGCCAAGCTCCAATCTCAGCGCGGGGACGGAGCGCGCGCGTCTACTTCGAGCTAGGCGCCAGCCTCCGATGCCACCCATTCGAAGGGTAGGGGACGGAGCGCGCGCGCGTCTACTTCGAGCTAGGCGCCAGCCTCCGCTGCCACCCGTTCGAAGGGTAGGGGACGGAGCACGCGCGCGTCTACTTCGAGCTAGGCGCCAGCCTCCGCTGCCACCCGTTCGAAGCGTAGGGGACGGAGCGCGCACGTCTCAGCTTCGACTTAGGCGCCAGCCTCCGCTGCCACCCGTTCGAAGGGTAGGGGACGGAGCGCGCGCGCGTCTACTTCGAGCTAGGCGCCAGCCTCCGCTGCCACCCGTTCGAAGGGTAGGGGACGGAGCGCGCGCGCCTCGGCTTCGACTTAGGCGCCAGCCTCCGCTGCCACCCGTTCGAAGGGTAGGGGACGGAGCGCGCGCGCGTCTACTTCGAGCTAGGCGCCAGCCTCCGCTGCCACCCGTTCGAAGGGTAGGGGACGGAGCGCGCACGCGTCTACTTCGAGCTAGGCGCTAGCCTCCGCTGCCACCCGTTCGAAGGGTAGGGGACGGAGCGCGCGCGTCTACTTCGAGCTAGGCGCCAGCCTCCACTGCCACCCGTTTGAAGGGTAGGGGACGGAGCGCGCGCGCGTCTACTTTGAGCTAGGCGCCAGCCTCCGCTGCCACCCGTTCGAAGGGTAGGGGACGGAGCGCACGCGCGTCTACTTGGAGCTAGGCGCCAGCCTCCGCTGCCACCCGTTCGAAGGGTAGGGGACGGAGCGCGCGCGTCTACTTCGAGCTAGGCGCCAGCCTCCGTTGCCACCTGTTCGAAGGATAGCGGACGGAGCGCGCGCGTCTGCTGCAACAAGGCACCTTCCATCCCAGACCTCAGGCTCCCCAGCCACAAGCTTGGAGAAATTCACAGGCCGCAGGGGACGGAGGGGGCCAAAGGACTCGGCGACATGGCTTCGGCCCTGTGAAGCCCTTCACCATGAGAGGCTCCTGTCGTAGGGGTGGCCCCCACCTAAGCCCAGCAGGCCTGTTAGGAGGTTATAAGAACCAGAGTAATATGTGTAATGACATAAGTGCCCCTAATGGGGATGTACGGATGTAAGGGCATAACTGTAAAAGTATACCCCATGTGAATATATATATCAAGATGAGGGGGAGGGTGAGACAGAACACTCCCACCTCTCCACTACCATCTCTCTCTCTGTTTGGTCTGTAACCACAACAATGATAAGTCTCTTTTTCAAAATATAACGCAAATTGTCCTTTTTTAAAAAATATGGTGCAAATAATCCCAAAAAACTATGGCTCAATAGTGTTGACATAATCAAGTATCCTATAAATATTGGTCCGAAAACGCTATTTACATCAGCAGAAACAAAAAAACAATTTTTGGTGAATAGTAGCTTTGTCTCTTTATTTCCTTTTCAGCAGAGTTGTCTTTGTAGTTTCTTAATATGAAGATTAAATTTATATTTCAAAATTTATGGCATGATGGATTGATTTTGTATCAGTCCTATTAAATTTCTTTGATAATTTTCATTTCTATTTATACCGAATTTTAAAGAGGATGTAGAGAAGTATCCCAAGAGGGGATGCACCGGACACGTACTCGGGGAAGAAACAGTAGAACAGGCCGAGCCATGCCATATTATTGCCATGGAGAGGGACCTGACCTCGACTTCTCCTCTTCTCTCAGTTAACCGCCGTACGTGTCGTGATGATTCCATTCCATTCCATTTGCTCAACGACACTAGTACCATTTCCCCTTGTTTGCACGCAGAATTCCGGATAATTTTACAAGCCAATCGATGGCGCACCACGGCGTCGAGCAACCACTGCTAGACCACGGCGATCCACCTGATGCCACACAAAAGAAGCCACCGCCTCCAAGCTGCTTGCCTGCGCCTTCGTCTTCGCCGGCATCGCCATCGTCGACACCTTCCTCAGCAAGGCCACTGACTACCTCGTCGAGAAGCAGGAGGCGCTCTTCTTCCACGCCGTCCACGCCAACCAAATCACCAAGGGCGGCGGCGGGGAGGCACGGATGCTGCGCTCCATGGAGATGAACAAGATCCGGTACAAGCTCTACACCTCGGCCGTGCTGCTCGTTGCGGTGGTGGCCGCCGGGACGGCGTTCCTGTGGAAAGTGGAGGGGATGTGGCCCGTGGACGCCTTCTATTGCGTGTGCGCGATGGTGACGACACTGGGGTATGGCGACAGGAGCTTCACGTCGGAGGCCGAGCGCGTTCACGGTGGCGTGGATAGTCGTCGCCACGGACGTGCGGACGCGGCGCCCTAGGGTATGCCGTGGCCCACCCGGCATACCCTGTGGGTCCGCCCCTGGCATCCCGGATGGCTGGCGAACCCAGTCCTTGTACCGAAAAAGAATAAGCAATGGAGGATGTGCGTTGACTATACGGGCCTCAATAAGGCATGTCCCAAAGACCCTTACCCGTTACCTCGCATAGACCAGGTGACAAAGCACGACTCCAGTTAGTTAGGGCATCTGTAGTGTATATAACCCAAAGGGCCTTAAGGTTGGTCTCATCTAAACCTTAAGGCTGACTCCATAGTGTATATAACCAAGGGGTCTTAAGACGATCCCACTTGGCAGATAAAGAAAAATTGTATTTTAATGCTTGTGGCCAGGTCTTTAGCTTGAGGACCAGCCTTAAGCCTTTTTTGCTTATAGCCTGCTTAAGGTCACCCCTGTAATGTATAATGTTGACTTTAAGGTGGCTTAAGACCCTCTATTTTCATACACTACAGATGCCCTTAGCATCATCAAATCCTCATGTTGAGCACCTGCAACATGGAGGGAACAAAACCTGAGTACTCAATGTACTCCGCAAGACTTAACCGACTAGGTGGGATTGATATAATAATTCTACTTTTGTTCTAAAAACTGTTTTAAGCTTCCGCTGTTACCTTGTATTAGTCATTTATTTCCGCTGCAAATTAAAAATCTGTTATGTATTAACTCTTATTCATGTTACGTTTGAACTGTTATCTTCCGCTGCTATATTAAACTTGTTGTAATAACTCATGTGATGTAAGAAATGGTTTTGATGTTTTGGAGTTTTATTCACTCGTTTATGGATCTTGTATAAAAAGTGGATTGTTTCGAGTTCTCCCGTTGGGTGTGCTCGACAGACTACCGGATTTGACTTGGTCTCTCAGGTACTTAGTGTCAAATGGATGACAAGTACGCTTGGGATTAGGTTAAATTGGGCGGTTCTGCCACATGTGGTATCAGAGCCATAAATGAGTGATAAAGTTTCGAAACTGATTTCTAAACTAAAACTTGACAACAAAAACCTTTGAAAAACTTAGGACGCGTTGTATGCGAGTTATATAAAGCCTTATTACTATGGTGTGTGTGTGTATATATATATATACACACACACACAAACATGCATGCATATTTAAATTCTTGCAATTTACTTTCCTGCGACATCGCACCTACGATCAGGTAATAAGGTAAGTAAACATCAGCTACATGATGGTGACGGTAGCCCTCCCTTCGGTGATGAGAATTCCGAACGCTTCCCTCAAGAAGTCAGTACTACAGAAAACCACATTACAGACGGTTCAGAAACGTCATCACAGATGGTTTTCTGAACCATCTGAATTTATGGATCAGTGATAATCGAAGGTTATCACAGACGGTTTTCGAACCGTCTGTGATTATCAGATATCACAGATGGTTTTTCATTAAAAACCGTCTGTGATATATGATAATCACAGACGGTTTTTACTTAAAAACCGTCTGTGATATTCATTCCTACCCCTAAATCTATTTCAGTTTATTGGCTAGCCTCAGGAAATGCTAGCCATGCCCTCTGAAACAAGCAGATAATCACAGACATAAAATATATAATTCACACATTTCATTTTAGATACATTTCACAACTCAATTCATTTTACAGACATAAAACATCGATCCAATTGACATCGCACTTCATTTCACAAACATAAAGCATCCATTTCGCAAATCAATTAATTGAATTGAAAGAAAATATCCATTTACAAATACACAATTACAAAAGATCTATACTGCATTTGCACTTACAAAAGATCTATCACTTCGGAATCGAGGGCTCGCCAAAGAAATAGATACATAATCAACGAACTTGTCAGGCGACACAAGTATTGCTTGTGCAGCTGACAAATTCGTTGATTATGGCTCTGTTCCTTTCACGAGACCCCGATTCTGGAGTGATAGAGCAATAAAAAATGCAATGTTACCACTGCGCACAATATTTTTTTATTGCTCTTATCACTCAGGAATTGAAGTCTCGCGAAAGGAACTGATCCATAATCAACGAACTTGTCCGGCTGAACAAGCTATACTTGGCTGGTGCATGATTGCCATTCAAGTATTGCTTGTACAGCCGATAAGTTCGTTGATTATGAATATCTTCATTTCGCGAGACCTTGATTCCGGAGTGATAAGAGCAATAAAAATCATTGTGCGCAGTGGTAAGATTGCATTTTTTTATTGCACTATCACTTCAGAATCGAGGTCACGGGAAAGGAACAGAGCTATAATCAACGAACTTGTCAACTGCACAAACAATACTTGAATGACAATGATGCACCATCCAAGTATAGCTTGTGCCGCCTCACAAGTTCGTTGATTATGTATCTATGGTGCGCAGTGGAACTGTCCTTCTGGCTTTATTACTTGAGCCAGCAAAAAGTACGCCAACTCTGCTTGAATCCGTCCAAGATCAGGCTGTTTCAATGGAGTTGACGGGATGTACGCAGCTTGTCGATAGGAATATCAATGTTGGTATATATGTAACATGATAAGTATGAAATAATTATGGGAAGATTGACAAACCTTGGAATTGGTGATCCTCGAGGAATCGAGGAGTAGTTCCATATGTTGGCAAACGTAGTATCCACATGTGTTGCCCGACGGCTGCTGGTGGCACTGCAAAAAATGGAATGTGTTAATTCAAGAGGCATTACTACCAACTGTTGCATAGGATTAATTAATGTGAAATAGCGAATACCTTAAAATCTCGAGCATGTGTCAGCAGGCCTTTGGCCCCGCGCTTCGAGACACCTCCCATTTCAATGTACATCGCGAACGCCCTACGTGATTCAAAAAAGTTAACCTTAGTCATTCGGAAGGAAAGAAAGAGTACAATATAGGTATGTGTGGAGAATATGTACTTACCTATCGATTACTTGGCTAACAACTGTGAAGTCCATTTTATTCCTACTTAGGGAATCAAGGTAATATACCTTGTTCCATTTTGGTACAATTACTATTAAAATCCAATGAAAGTTCTGATGGAAGGGCATAAGTACATATTCCTTATTGAGGCTACCCAGCAGTCCTGCTGCAATGTACCTCTCGACGAGGGATGTATCCTGGTCGATGGTATACTTGGCGACCAAGTGTGGGTCCAAGAAACCAACCGATGAATTGGATAATGTAGCTTTAGTCAGCATGTGTCTATATACACACACGAAAGCAACAAATTAGATATGACATTTATTGATATGACATGAACGGAGACTGTGATTGTACACACTTACAGCGTCCAGCATCGAATGATTGAGACGTCGAGAGCGTTGAGCGTGAAAAGGTCGAATAAATCCTCAAAGGCGACCACGAAGATACAATCTTGAAGACTGTGGTGTAAATCATCCGACGTGAATTTGACAGTGATACTTGAGGTCCGTTCTCCCTTTAGCTTATTGGACTGCTGCATATACCACTTGTGCAATTGTATGCAATTATATGCTAGGGGTTGGAGGGCTTTTTGCTCGAGCAACGGCTCGTCAAGCACTAATTTCCGGGCCAAAGGTAGGTACAGAATATCATCAATGGTCTTCTTTGCTTTGCCCTTGCTGGCCTTGCTGCCTCGGCTGTAGGTCGACTTTACGGCAGTCGACTGTAAAGGTAGCAGCGGTGCAAGTTGCTCTAGCGAGAATAGCACCCATGGAGATAGCACCGGTGCAGTTACCGGTGGTGGAATCGACTGGTCTTGTAGTGGAGATGGCACCAGTGCATGTAGCTCTGGTCCTGCCACCGGTGAAGAAGCCTCCAGGGAGATGTCGCCTTTGGGCCACTGGATGAATGTTCCAATGGCCTATCCTAGAGTCACGATCTCGTCGTTGGGGGGCTTCGGTAGCGGGACCACCTCAAAATTGACATGCACACCATCCACATGAACTTTTGCGAAGCCTGGCGCTAAAGCTTGACCGTGCACCATGGCCCCGATACCAGACTGATATGTCTGGCCCCAAGCAGCATATAAGGGAATGGAGGCATATCTCACCTGGAGCCTACACTTCGTAGGCTCCTGCATAACGATACAAAATTAGCTACTCGAATAGGTCTATCAATGGAGCAAGCATTCGAGAGATAATAATTATTACCAGGATGTCGTTCACAGGAAATTTGGCCTCGGTTTGCGTCGGATTGGACGCGCAACTACTTGGACGGTTGTGCGGGCTAGCTAGCACAGGAGCGGCGGTAGCGGCCTGCTGACTTTCTGTTTGTTTCCGCACCTCATCTCTGATTACATCAGCCAGCTCACCTATTAGCTCCTCTCTAAGAGATGCCTTTATCTCTTCTCGTAGGAATGCATCTCTGATTATATTCCTTGTTTCTGCACCGAAGTTTGCAAAACTCCTATCGATGTTTTTCCACTGCGCGAAATCAGAAAGGTGTCTTAGCATTCCATCCTTCTTGCGCTCCTCCGAGTGCCAACGCAGCAGTTTTGCCTCCTTTAGATTTGCAAAAAACCTTTTCAAACGGGGAATTATAGGAAAATACCATGCCACATTAATAGGAGGTCTTTTCTTTGCCTCTGTTCCCTTGTCATCATCTGATTGATTGTTACGTTTGTATCGGGATGCGTTGCACATGGGACATACATGCATGTTTGCATACTCTTTACGGTAGAGGATACAGTCGTTCGGACATGCATGTATTCTTTGTACTTCCATTCCCAACGGACAAAGAACCTTCTTGGCTTTATACGTGGTTTTAGGCAACTCATTTCCCTCTGGAAGCATGTCCGCTAAAAGACCTAGCAGCGCCGTGAAACTCTTGTCGGACCAACCGTTGCTTGCCTTCAATTTCAACAGTTCAAGCACGGCCGACAACCTCGTGTACTTGCAGCACGTGAACAAAGGTTTCTCCGAGTCCTCCATCAAGCTCCGGAATTTAACATACTCTCTCTCATCATAGTTCTCTTCTACATCGCGAAGCATCTGATCCAGATTATCATCGTGCAACCTATCCGAATCTGAACGACAATTGACATCATCCGACAGTATGTCATTCACTTCACCGGCGATGTCATCCGGCGGCATATCATTCACTTCACCGGCGATGTCATCCAGCGGCATATGATCATTCACTTCGCCATGACTGGTCCAACACGTATAACCCTTTTTGAAACCTCTCCGAATCAAGTGCGCTTCAATTTGCCTTCGGTTCTTAAACATCTTTAAATTCTCACAGTCAGTGCATGGACAGTACATATATTCCACCCCCTTATTCAACATATCCTCCTCGGCGGCTCTTATAAAAGCAGACACGCCAATAATGTACTCTTCACTCACACGGCTCGCGGCATACATCCAGCTTCGGGCCTACGTTACGTACATATATAACAACTTAGTATTAAAAATTAGATTAACTAGTTATTACTACATATATACCGGCCACATGTATTTTATTGAGGGTTAATTTCCTAGCTCAATTCATATTATGAACACAACAGCTATTATATATATAACCAACGATTTTGCAAACCATCTTCAATTAATAACACTCACCAATTACTTAGACCTAAATTGTAATGCATGCAGAGAAAAAATAAATTCATTACGTACTAACCATATCTACAACAACCAGGATAGTATGAATTTTCAAAGCTCAATCCCTGCCTCTTCCCACCAAATTAACTGGCCTAAAATCGCCTAGCTTGCCTCCTGAGCGAAAGAGTGCGCAGCAGTGGCTAGATCTGGATCGAGATGAGATAGATGCGGTCTGAGCAGCGCAATAAATGCCTAGTGTGCATTATCACAGACGGTTTTTGGGTAAAAACCGTCTGTGACTTATCACAGACGGTTTTTAATAAAAAACCGTCTGTCATAACCAGCTTATCACAGATGGTTTTTGTATTAAAAACCGTCTATGATAATCTGAGATTATCACAGACAGTTTTTAATACAAACCGTCTGTGATACTTAGTATCATAGACGGTTCAACGGTACGAACCGTCTGTGATACTCCTTTCCTCAGACGGCGCCAACACAGACGGTGTCCAAATTCAAACCGTCTGTGCTAGTGTCGGTCACAGACGGTTTGAAAACCGTCTGTGATTGGTCGTCTACTATTAGGCTTTCTGTAGTAGTGAGTGGCCTACTTGAGGACAGCAATATATGGAGTGTAAAACGATTTGTAGAATGTGAATACGTGCTTATCGCGTATGAAACGTTGTCCATATAGCGTTAATCGTATGGACGCCACTCCTATAGTTGTGTGGTGATGTATGAATTGCATCTTTTCTGCAGGTACACTAACTTCCGAACATAGAATCGCTAGCATTCGACTAGTATATATAGGGAGTGAACGTATTTGTGCCACTATGAGAACGTATATGCCGCTATACTTTTGGCAACCTTTTTGGTGTGAGCGAATAGGACGTGCATGTATCATATCATTCACTTGTGCATTAATGCTTTGCTTCTCAACCTGTTGTAGTAACAACTTATCGAAACTGTTGTTAAGACGGTACAAAAATAATTAGTCTTGTTGGTAATAAGTGGAGCATCATATCCTATGATATTTCGATAGCTTTGTTGAAGAAGGTACTTCAAAAAGATAGAACAGATAAAAAGATCAAGATCTACTTGAAACCTTAAAACACTAAAAACTGAATCATGCAATCTGCAACTTGTTATTAGCCAGTAACCTTAATCAGCCTTACTAATGAGTCCAACAGTCAAGTGGTAGTGTAAAGATAACTTATGTCCTGCCCTTTTATAGCCTTTCGTTGACCAACAAATTAGCTTTAGGGTTCTCTCAAATTTCGGTTCAAAGCTAGGTTATCCCTGTGTCCTAAACATTCGAGTAGAAACCTTACAAAAGCAATACTCTTGACGTACCACGGTCAGGTCATGTTCCCGCACAAACCCGATTCTGGTATGGTCATTATTTGATAAACTCAAAAATTAAATTTTAGAATTGTGCATGTGTCGTGTTGGCCCTATGCTACGATGAAACCCCGTCTAGACCATGTTAGATTCATCTAGACCTGCCTACTACGTCATCCTTTAGTCCATAATAATTCAACATTGTCACACTACTCCTTGAATCTTGCTGCAAATTAGTATCCCTTGTAGCTATTCGTCCCACGAACCTTCATCTTACTTTTCTTCTTCTTAGTCCTCATCCTTGTAGATTTCGAATACTCCTCAGTCTCCATCCTTTATTCCTGCCCTAATTAGATCCTACATCAAACTGGTAATGACATCTTACTTCCCAAACCTTGAACGGTACCACCATACTTGCTCAAAGAAAACAAGTAGGTTAAATGTGTCAAGAGTAATTCATCTTGCATGATTATCATTGCACCCTTAACACGAAACCAATTGGGTATCACTATCATCGTCATGTCATATCAAGAGTCATGCATAACCATCCTAGCAGCACTCGTGCATTTCAACATATCACACCTTGCATTGAACTTGCATCATGATTACATCCTCACCCACGTCACATGCATGCATGATGGGAATTGGTAAATTAAAAGGACGAGGTATGCTTGTGGTTAGGAAGACGCAACGTACTTAAACGAAAATTTTGTTGATTGATGGTTGATGATTGTTCCTCTTCCTTGCCACTTGTGTTATTTTGGTTGCTTTGGTGTCTTGCCCTAGTGGTGGTGTTGTGTCCAATCACCATGGTGCCGCGACGAGACCTGTGGCCCTGTGTGTGCTGCAGCCATACAGTTGTGCCGCTAGGTACGCGCTGGTATCTAGATGTGTCTGGACATAGCTTGCTACTAAGGTGAGCGTGAGCACCCATTTGAATTTTGTGCAAATCTCTTGGATGACCTTCTTCTTGTCAGGTCATGTAGTAGAATTAGAATGGCGTACGCTAAACCACTACTACTGTAACCATTATCAGAGGCGGGCGTTTTCCATTTCTAGAGGCGGGCACAGCGTCCGCCTCTGACAAATGGTCACTGTTAATCGGCCATTTCCAGAGGCGGACGTCTTGGCCACCTCTGTTAATACATTAACGGAGGCAGGCGACTTAAGGTGTGCGCCTCTGTTAATGCAATTAACAGAGGCGGGCACCTTAAGACGTCCGCCTTCGTTAACTCTTAACAGAGGCGGGCACAACTAAGGTGCCCGCTTAACAGAGGCGGCCATCCCAATAGTGCCGCCTCTGTTAATGTTTTGCAGATTTGAATTATTTCATTTCCCACCATCTCATTTGAATTCTGTTTTCGCAATTGTAAGATTCTTGCAAACTGAATAAGATGTCCTTAGAACCACCACTGCCAGCCCAAACGATATGCATGCAATATATATATATATATATATATATATATATATATATATATATATATATATATATATATATATATATATATATATATATATATATATATATAGGAAAAATACCTTTTACTCCCGGGTGTAATTACACCCACCTCTAATATACCACCTAAATAAACTTGAAATACTCCTTTATCACTTTAGATATACTCGTATACTAATTATAAGGTATTCTAATGTGAACCACACGAAAAAATTGCAAGGGAGTCCATAGTTTTTAGCGTATTTTGTAAATACATTTATATACGTACATAAAAAGGAGTATGTTGAAAAAATGTACATACCACCTCTGAAAAATTGTTCATACCACCTATATAGTCTTAAATACTCATATACTACATGTACATACCCCTCGTTACGTGAGATACTCCCTACGTTGTGAGATACGACATAGGGTGTAATTACACCCGGGAGTAGAAAAGAGGCTTCCTATATATATATATATATATATATATATATATATATATATATATATATTTCCTATATATATATAAACTATAAAGGAAGCCAGGATTTCAAATGTTACAGAGTCATGTTTAGTTCTATTGTCTAAATGATGTCAGGCAGCTTGTAATCCTTAATGCGTAGTTTCTCCCACCTTCTGATATTCTCGTACTTGTCCTCCGTGGCTAAATCGCCTGTGTGGCAGAAGTATCTGCCGTTTTGACGAACGCATTGGTGCAGGATGAAGCCGCGCGCAGAAGTCCGCTACAGTTTGGGTTATGCAGTTTTCGTCAACAGATTTCTTCTTCCACCAATGTTGTGAATCCTTTAGCACCTGTAGCTCTCGCTGTATTTCCCGGATTCTCTGAGGAACTCGCAGGTGTAGAATCCACATAGCACTACTACAGAAAGCCTAATAGTAGACGGCCAATCACAAACGATTTGACAAAACCGTCTGTGACCGAGACTAGCACAGACGATTTGAATTTGGACACCGTCTGTGTTGGCGGCGTCTGAGAAAAGGAGTATCACAGACGGTTCGTACCGATGAACCGTCTGTGATAGTATCACAGACGATTTGTATTAAAAACCGTCTGTGATAATATGAGATTATCACAGATGATAAGCTGGTTATGACAGACGGTTTTTATTAAAAACCGTCTGTGATAAGTCACAGACGGTTTTTACCCAAAAACCGTCTGTGATAATGCACACTAGGCATTTATTGCGCTACTCAGACCGCATCTGTCTTCATCTCGATCCAGATCTAACCACTGTTGCGCACTCTTTCGTTCAGGAGGCAAGCTAGGCGATTTCAGGCCAGTTAATTTGGTGGGAAGAGGCAGGGATTGAGCTTTGAAGATTCATACTTTCCTGGTTGCTGTAGATATGGTTAGTACGTAATGAATTTTATTTTTTCTTTGCATGCATTACAATTTAGATCTAAGTAATTGGTGAGTGTTATTAATTGAAGATGGTTATTTGCAAAATTGTTGGTTATATATATAATAGCTGTTGTGTTCATAATATGAATTGAGCTAGCAAATTAACCCTCAATATAATACATGTGGCTGGTATATATGTAGTAATAATTAGTTAATCTAATTTTTAATACTAAGTTGTTATATATGTACGTAACGTAGGACCGAAACTGGATGTATGCGGCGAGCCGTTGAGTGAAGAGTACATTATTGGCGTGTTTGCTTTTATAAGAGCCGCCGAGGAGGATATGTTGAATAAGGTGTGGAATATATGTACTGTCCATGCACTGACTGCGAGAATTTAAAGATGTTTAGAACCAAAGGCAAATTGAAGCGCACTTGATTCGGAGGGGTTTCAAAAAGGGTTATACGTGTTGGACCAGTCATGGCGAAGTGAATGATCATATGCCGCCGGATGACATCGCCGGTGAAGTGAATGACATACTGCCGGATGATGTCGATTGTCGTTCAGATTCGGATAGGTTGCACGATGATAATCTGGATCAGATGCTTCGCGATGTAGAAGAGAACTATGATGAGAGAGAGTATGTTAAATTCCGGGGCTTGATGGAGGACTCGGAGAAACCTTTGTTCACGTGCTGCAAGTACACGAGGTTGTCGGCCGTGCTTGAACTGTTGAAATTGAAGGCAAGCAACGGTTGGTCCGACAAGAGTTTCACGGCGCTGCTAGGTCTTTTAGCAGACATGCTTCCGGAGGGAAATGAGTTGCCTAAAACCACGTATAAAGCCAAGAAGGTTCTTTGTCCGTTGGGAATGGAAGTAGAAAGAATACATACATGTCCGAACGACTGTATCCTCTACCGTAAAGAGTATGCAAACATGCATGTATGTCCGGTGTGCAACGCATCTCGATACAAACGTAACAATAAATCAGATGATGGCGAGCGAACAGAGGCGAAGAAAGGACCTCCTGCTAAGGTGGCATGGTATTTTCCTATAATTCCCCGTTTGAAAAGGTTTTTTGCAAATCCAAAGGAGGCAAAACTGCTGCGTTGGCACTCGGAGGAGCGCAAGAAGGATGGAATGCTAAGACACCTTGTTGATTCCGCGCAGTGGAGAAATATCGATAGGAGTTTTGCAGACTTCGGTGCAGATACAAGGAATATAAGGTTTGGACTGAGTACATATGGAATGAATCCTTTCAGTAGCATGAGCAGCCGACATAGCACATGGCCCATGACTCTCTGTATCTATAACCTTCCTCCTTGGTTGTGTATGAAGCGAAAGTATATTTTGCTGTCGATACTTATCCAAGGGCCAAAACAACCTGGGAATGATATTGATGTGTTCCTAGCACCGTTGGTGGAAGATCTAAAAGTACTGTGGAACGAAGAGGTACAGGTATGGCATGCATACAAATGAGAGAACTTCACTCTGCGCTCTTTATTGTTCTGCACCATAAATGATTATCCTGCCCTTGGTAACCTATCGGGCCATAGTACAAAGGGTGCCAAAGCTTGTACTCACTGTTTAGATGGTACCGAGAGTGTGTGGCTGAACCACTCACGCAAAACCGTCTACATGCGTTACCGTCGGTTCCTTCGGAGGGGTCACCCATACCGCAAGATGAAGAAACAATTTGACGGAGAGAAGGAAGATGGTTCAGCTCCAAGGCATTTAAGGGGACACGATGTTTATGATATGGTTAAGGATATAGATGTTGTCCTCGGAAAGGGACGTAAATTGAGAGCTCATGAGAAGAACACCTGGAAGAATAGATCAATATTTTAGGACTTACCTTATTGGGAGTACCTAGATGTTCGACACTGCATCGACATCATGCACGTAGAAAAGAATGTATGCGACAGCTTGATTGGTCTCTTACTGAACATTCGTGATAAAACAAAGGACGGCGTCAACGCGCGGCTTGACTTGACTGACATGGACATTAGGCCTGAGTTAGCACCGACATGCACTGATAATAGACGAACGTACCTTCCCCCTACGTGTTACACTCTGTCCAAGGCTGAGAAAACAGAACTGTGCCAGTGCTTGCATGGTGTGAAAGTTCCGTCTGGTTACTCCGGCAACGTGAAGAAACTTGTTTCGATGCAAGATTTGAAGTTAAATGGCATGAAGTCTCATGATTGTCATGTGTTGATGACACAGATGCTCCCTATTGCAATTATAAATATTTTGCCGATCAAAGTCCGAGAGACAATCATGATGCTATGTTATTTCTTTAACACAATTGCTCAGAAGGTCATCGATCCCGAAGGACTAGATGCTCTGCAGGACGAGGTGGTGATGACTCTGTGTCACCTTGAAATGTATTTCCCTCCTTTGTTTTTTGATATCATGGTCCATCTCATTGTTCACATTGTGTGGGAGATAAAAATGTGTGGGCCCGTATTCCTACGTAGCATGTACCCATTTGAGAGGTTCATGGGAATTCTCAAGTCCTACGTACGGAATCGTTCTCGGCCGGAGGGCAGCATCGTCGAAGGTTATGCAAGTGAAGAGGTCATTGAGTTTTGTGTCGATTATATGGCTCAGATTCAACCGATAGGTGTGCCTCAATCTCGTCATGAGGGGAGACTGAAGGGTCTCGGAACTATCGGAAGGAAAGCAATCACTCCAGATATGGACACGTATACTCAAGCCCATTTCACGGTGTTGCAACCAGCACAAGGATGTGCTTCGGCAACAGAATCTGGAGTGGCCAGATGTTTGGATCATGAGGCAACACAATAGTCGGTTCAACCAATGGTTGAAGGAGCAAATCGCTAGTAGCTCGCCAAGTGAGACGCTGACATGGTTGGGAAAAGGGCCAACATTTACAGTTGTGACATGGCAAGGATATGACATAAATGGGTACACATTCTATACGCAGTCTTAGGATGTACAAAGCACTAACCAGAACAACGGTGTCCGCATAGATGCGCTCAAAACTGATGGGTCAAGAAATTCGTACTATGGCTTCATAAAAGAGATTTGGGAACTCGACTATGTGGTTTTCAAGATCCCCTTATTTCGCTGCCGTTGGGTGCATCTCCCACAGGTGAAGGTTGACAAGTACGGTGTTACGACCGTGGACCTCCAACGTGTCGGGTACAAAGACGAACCATTCGTACTCGCCAATTAAGTTGTTCAAGTTTTCTATGTAACCGACCCGGCAAATAAGAAACACCATGTAGTTCTTCATGGAAAAAGGAGAATTGTCGGAGTAGAGAATGTAGTGGACGAGGAAGAATACAATCAATTTGACGAGTTACCTCCTTTTGAAAATGGCATAAGGGTCGACGACGAACAACGTGACGAAACTAGTTACGTTCGCATTGATCATCACGTAGGGCTAATTTTTAAAGGAAATAAGCAAGTAGAATGAGAATGTGCGATATATATGTGGGCATTTGCATATATGTATATAACAATGCATGTATGTATTTGTGAATTTGCATTTATGTATATGTGAAAATGTGTGAAGAAATACATTATGTGAGGTTGATGAAAGTAGTGAATTTTGAGAATGAGAAAATGTGTAAAGAAATACACTGTGTGAATGCAGCTGGTTGGTGGTTGTATATGAATGCAGCTGGTTGTTGGTTGTATTAATAACTACAGCCGGGGGGGGGGGGGGGAAGGCTTATCACAGACGGTTCTCAAATTAGAACCGTCTGTGATATGTATACTATCATAGACGGTTCTGTGCTTAGAACCGTCTGTGATATTTATTATCACAGACGGTTCTATTCTTAGAACCGTTTGTAATAAGCCTCTTATAAATAACCAAACCTAGGGTTTTTCGCGTATGCTGCAGTGATAGATCTACTTTTCGTCCCCTGTTGCCGTGAAACTCTTTACATCGGACGAAGCCGTCGCTGCCTTGATCCTCCTCCTCTGTCGCTCTCCCGAAGTCCCAATCGAGCCCGTCGTCGCCGCCGTCCCCAAGCCCGTCGCCGGCCGCCTCCGTCGAGCCCCTCGTCGAGCCCGTCGCCAGCCGCCTCCCCCGAGCCCCTCGTCGAGCCCGTCGCCGTCCACCTCCCCCGAGCCCCTTGTCGAGCCCGTCGCCGTTCGCCTCCCCCGAGCCCCTCGTCGAGCCTGTCACCGTCCGCCTCCCCGACCCCATCGTCGCCGCCTCACCGACCCCGTCCTCGCCGGCTGCCTCCCCGACCCCGTCGTCGCCGCCGCCTCCCCGACCCCGTCCTCGCAGACCGCCTCCCCGACCCCGTCCTCGCCGGCAGCCTCCCCGACCCCGTCCTCGCCGCCGCCTCCCCGAGCCCTCGCCGGCCGCCTCCCTGAGCCCGTGGACTGTGAGTGAATCTGTCATTTTTGTGCAATCTCTGTGGACTGTGCTAGCTTGTTGATCTTTCATATATTATCTGGTACTGGGAGACATACATTGCTTGTGGGATCGGTTTGTTGCTCGATGGTGATATAAATCATATACTGAGATTGGTTGAATTAGTCTTTGAGCTCTAATTACTGTCAACTCTGTTATCACAATTAATTTTGTACTCTGGAAGACATTTTCTAGACGTTGATATATTGTTCTTGTGCCATTCGGTTCTTGCTGTTATCATATTATAGCAAATCCATATACTGATCTGTTAGGAATTAATTTTGACAAGTTAAAGACTAATTCATTGAGTGAAAGTTAACTTGTATTTGGATGGATTTGAGATTGTAGAGTTTGTATCTAGAGCTCAAATGACTGAATTCATTATTTGGCATAACCAATCAAGGAAGATTATATGATTTAGTAGCGGGACGGCCAAGATTAATCTTGTGCAACCCTACAATTTGAGAGCACAAATTAATCAATTAAAACTTCAGCTTGTTGCTAGTCTTAATTGATACATGCCTTTTACATTGTCATACATATTCATGTTTACAATGTTATTGATATTATGCTTCATATTGCTACCATTATATATGTATATATGTATTGTAATCGCCTATATTGAGCGAAATAGATAGATATTGCACTTTCTTATCTTATGGTATGGCACTTTCTTATCTTATCCTAATAGACCCACAAATTGAGCAACATGTCATCCGCGCATTCTTCAACACCATCGCCTGAGTCGTCTGCTCCAACATCAAGACGCCAAAGAAGAGGGCTATCGCAGAAGCCTGAGGGCTGATTTACGATCACAGCGGTCGATGCATCTGGGGTCCCTCTCCTTCCTCACAAAGCAGTAAACGCATTCCGAAGCATGGTTGGAATAATTGCACGCAAACGAATTGAGATCACATTCAATTTGTGGAAGAGCGTGCCTGACACTCGGAAACGTGAGCTGTGGACCAAAATTTTGGCATCGTTCGAGATCCCAGAAGAACACAAATACACCGTGCAACGACAAACCTACCTACCGACGTGCAAAGCATGGAAAAACTTCAAGAGCACGCTTGTCAAGAAATACGTGGAGACGGACGAAACGCCTTTTCATAAATACCCATTCCTGGAACCACAATGGGAAGAGTTCAAGGCGATGAAGATGACCGAAGATTTCAAAAGTACAAGTGTGGCGCACAAGGCCCTCCAGGCAAAAAACACACACCCCCACAGACTTGGCACAGCTGGGTATGCGGGTAAAATCCCGTAGTGGAGGAAGGAGGATGACCTGGCAGCCCAACAGGACATCGCCCCGCCATTTTCCAATATCCCGGATGAGCGCGCTCGAAATTGGATTAGAGCAAAGTCATCTACAACGACATCGGGGGACGTCTCCTTTCAAAACCCTGCAGACCACCAAGTGTACTAGCGCCTGGAAGAGCTGAGTTTTGAATCTACCCGGGGATCATTCAAGGGAACAAGGGAGAATGGTATTCTCTCCGTGGCGCTAGGAAACAAGGAGCATCTGGGTCGTACGAGAGGCCTTGGGCTTTACGTTCCTTGGAAATATGATTTTCAAGATGACTCCTACATGTATCGGCGTAGGAAAAGAAACAAAGCCGAGCGTGACGCACTCCTACGAGAAGAGACCAAGGCATCTCTTAGAGAGGAGCTAATAGGTGAGCTGGCTGATGTAATCAGAGATGAGGTGCGGAAACAAACAGAAAGTTAGCAGGCCGCTACCGCCGCTCCTGTGCTAGCTAGCCCGCACAACCGTCCGAGTAGTTGCGCGTGCAATCCGACGCAAACCGAGGCCAAATTTCCTGTGGACGACATCCTGGTAATAATTATTATCTCTCGAATGCTTGCTCCATTGATAGACCTATTCGAGTAGCTAATTTTGTATCGTTATGCAGGAGCCTACGAAGTGCAGGCTCCAGGTGAGATATGCCTCCATTCCCTTGTACGCTGCTTGGGGCCAGGCATATCAGGCTGGTATCGGGTCCATGGTGCACGGTCAAGCTTTAGCGCCAGGCTTCGCAAGTTAATGTGGATGGTGTGCATGTCAATTTTGAGGTGGTCCCGCTACCGAAGCCCCGCAACGACGAGATCGTGACTTTAGGACAGGCCATTGGAACATTCATCCAGTGGCCCAAAGGCGACATCTCCCTGGAGGATTCTTCACCGGTGGCAGGACCAGAGCTACATGCACTGGTGCCATCTCCACTACAAGACCAGTCGGTTCCACCACCGGTAACTGCACCGGTGCTATCTCCACGGGTGCTATTCTCGCCAGAGCAACTTGCACCGCTGCTACCTTTACAGTCGACTGCCGTGAAGTCGACCTACAGCCAAGGCAGCAAGGCCAGCAAGGGCAAAGCAAAGAAAACCATTGATGATATTCTGTACCTACCTTTGGCCCGGAAATTCGTGCTTGGCAAGCCGTTGCTCGAGCAAAAAGCCCTCCAACCCCTAGCATATAGTTGCATATAATTGCACAAGTGGTATATGCAGCAGTCCAATAAGCTAGAGGGAGAACGATCCTCAAGTATCACTGTCAAATTCACGTCGGATGATTTACACCACAGTCTTCAAGAGTGTATCTTCGTGGTCGCCTTTGAGGATTTATTCGATCTTTTCATGCTCAATACTCTCGACGTCTCAATTATTCGATGCTGGACGCTGTAAGTGTGTACAATCACAGTCTCCGTTCATGTCATACCGATAAATGTCATATCTAATTTGTTGCTTTCGTGTGTATATATATAGACACATGCTGACTAAACCTAGATTATCCAATTCATCGGTTGGTTTCTTGAACCCACACTTGGTCGCCAAGGATACCATCGACCAGGATACATCCCTCGTCGAGAGGTACATTGCAGCAGGACAGATGGGTTGCCTCGATAAGGAATATGTACTTATGCCCTTCCATCAGAACTTTCATTGGATTTTAATAGTAATTGTACCAAAATAGAACAAGGTATATTACCTTGATTCCCTAAGTAGGAATAAAATAGATTTCACAGTTGTCAGCCTAGTAATCGATAGGTAAGTACATATTCTCCATACATACGTATATTGTACTCTTTCTTTCCTTTCGAATGACTAAGATTAACTTTTTCGAATCACGTAGGGCGTTCACGATGTACATTAAAATGGGAGGTGTCTCGAAGCGCGGGGCCAAATGCCTGCTGACACATGCTCGAGATTTTAAGGTATTCGCTATTTCACATTAATTAATCCTATGCAACAGTTGGTAGTAATGCCTCTTGAATTAACACATTCCATTTTTTGCAGTGCCACCAGCAGCCGCCGGGCAACACGTAAATAGTGCTGTATAAGTACTACTCCTCGATTCCTCGAGGATCACCAATTCCAAGGTTTGTCAATCTTCCCATAATTACTTCATACTTATCACGTTGCATATATACGCAAATTGATATTTCTATCGACAGGCTGCGTACATCCCGTCAACTGCATTGAAACAGCCTGATCTTGGATGGATTCGAGCAGAGTTGGCGTACTTTTTGCTGGCTCAAGTTATAAAGCCAGAAGGACAGTTCCACTGCGCACCATAGATACATAATCAACGAACTTGTGAGGCGGCACAAGCTATACTTGGATGGTGCATCATTGTCATTCAAGTATTGCTTATGCAGTTGACAAGTTCGTTGATTATAGATCTTTTGTAAGTGCAAATGCAGTGTAGATCTTTTGTAATTGTGTATTTGTTAATGGATATTTTATTTCAATTCAATTAATTGATTTGCAAAATGGATGCTTTATGTTTGTGAAATACAGTGCGATGTCAATTGGATGTTTTATGTCTGTGAAATGAACTGAAATGTGGAATGTATCTGAAATGAAATGAGATGTGTGAATTGTATGTTTTATGTCTGTGATTATCTGCTTGTTTTAGAGGGCATGGCTAGCATTTCCTGAGGCTAGCCAATAAACTTAGGGGTAGGAATGAATATCACAGACGATTTTTAGGTAAAAAACGTCTGTGAAATGTGATAATCACAGACGGTTCGAAAACCGTCTGTGATAACCTTCGATTATCACTGACCCATAAATTCAGACAGTTCAGAAAACCGTCTGTGATGACGTTTCTGAATCGTCTGTAATGTGGTTTTCTGTAGTAGTGTAGAGCTGTCCCTTGAGGTTGCTTGGCGCACTGCACGATAGAATATATTAACGATTAATACCTTCTACATATATTTAAAGCATGCATTGTTATTTAGTACCATATATGACTTGATACGTACCGGGAAGTCGCGATAGACGGCCAGTTTCTTCTTACGCCTTGCCTTCTGCGCGTCAGTTCTTAGGTCAATGGCATCGTCATCCTCGAGGTACATCCTGTATGCGCTGTACGAAAATAATGTGAGGACCCAGGTGAGTACTTTTAACGAAAAATTGTCATTTGTTTGTGTAAAGAAATAGTGTCACTTACAAATTCAATACGGCCTCAAAGTCTTTGTATTCATCTTTTTTGTAATTCAAAGAGTCGAAGACAGCCATAGCTCCTTGCTGAGGATAGATTAGAAATGTAATCCAGTGTCCACTGACGCCCTTACTGTAACGCCCTCATTTTTGGGAACAGGGACGCCGTACCACCCGCAACAGCCCAGGAGTTCAGTTGTGGGCCACAGAAGTATCATGCTTGCTCACGAAACATTTTAAAAGAGTTAATGAGATTAAAATAAGACCTACTGGCCAACTTTAATAACAATAGGGGCATCCAAGCCGAAAACTTAACTTACATACAAAAGAGCCGAAGAAAACTCCACAGGAACGCTTGAGTGCAGACGTAACCCTAACACGAAATCTTGATTTGCTTTCTTTTCTTCTGATATCTGTGGGGGAAAATTGTGCAAGTCTGAGTACCAACCACCGTACTCAGCAAATCACAATCCTATATAACTATTTGCCAGGATTTTCAAGGGAAGGGAGTATCGTTGTTTTATTAAGTGGTGGATGCAATTTTATTTGCAAACAGATAAAACTTTAAAACAATTGCTCCTTAAGATCAGGGGGTTTTCAGTTATCAGATAAAATCTTGTCATTACTCAATTTAACAACTTCAGAAACATTGCTTATGCCTCGTTGTTTGGAATCACCCAATAAACACAGCTTCATTAACCGGAAGCACGGCGTATTCGAATACCATTTATTTTACTCTGCAGAGCTGCCCTGCTTTACCCACAAGATTTCTTTAACCCGCGTCTGGCATTAAGAAAACATGGCTTTTCGCTGCTCAATTCTTTATATAGCCTCTACTTAGTAGGCCTCCCAGTAAGCTCAGGCAGCACCTGACACTTACCTTAGCCTACTATTGTGCGGCTCACAAACAATGATTGATAGTCAAGTCAACCGGTCAGATCGTTTAGATCAAATAAAACCAACTTCCATACGGCCTGGCTTTCCCCTATGTATGGACTCGCACTGCATCTGTAGAGATTCAATCGAACTTGAGCAGCTACTAGACCAGGGTTGACGTATCAACACTTGTGGTTGGGCGATCATTGTGTCTTTTACTTGGCACAAGGTTCTTGTCCTTATAGTTTTCCGAGGTCCGCAACCTTCACTCTAGGGTAAAGCGGTGGGCAAAAACCGCCACACGGTCCCCCACAACACCCTTACCCTAACTGTGCACACCGGCACCTCCGCTCTAGGGCACGCTCACCCTAGATCGGGTTTTTCCAAATCTACTAGCCCACGGTTCAAACCTTAATAGTGTACATGTTGAAGGGTAAAGCGATGGGCGAAATCTGCCGCACGGTTTCGCGCAACACCTTTACCCCACCCTGCACACCAGCATTACCGGCCTAGGGTACGACGTCCCATACCACCCTACCCTAAGTCCGGGGTTTTTCAAACCTACTAGCCAACGGCCAAAGTCACTTAGTAGTGTGTAATGTTGAATGAGATGATGGTACATACATTTATACAATACTTCAATAATTACTAAGGTTGTCAAGGTGAATATGGCCATCAAAGTAAACATGGCTTTTATCAGTGGTAGGACTTATCTAAATAGCATGTCATTCTAAACATTTCATGTTAAGCAAATAGCATTTCACAAATATTAATAATGAAACTACATTACTTAGATAATAGGCATGTCATGGGATTCAACATGATAAAAAAATATGTGACTTACCTTCTTTCCGTTGCTCTTGATCAGCTTCAAACTGTGCTATTCTTCGGTTGACCACTTCGCTTGGTCCGTTCACTAGCGCAGAAAACGAATACCCATTAGTTCCTGCTTTGCAGAATGCAAGCTGGGAACAAAATCCAAATTAAAACAAGAAAGAGTATAAAAAGAAATAGGTTGGGTCGAAAGATCGAGATTCAACGAGGTTTGATAGGTGGACATGGCGAGATTTGGACAAAATAGGTTCAGGGTGATTAGAAGAGGTCAATAAAAGATAGACATTTGGTATTGGATGGTCGACCTTTGAATTGGGTGGATTTAGATTTTATCAAGATTTAAATTGGCTAAATGAAAGGTTTGAATTTATTTGCAATTGATTTTAATGGAAGGGGGAAATTTAAATTACTAAAATTCGAATTTGTGGAAATTGAATTTATGGAGATTGGATTTGACAAAATGGAGATATTTGAATATATAAAATTTGAATTTAAATGGATGGACCCTAGATTTGAATCTAGAATATTTTTCTGGTCAAAATGAGGTATTTTGGTATTTTTGGGATTTTTGGATTTTTCTGGGATTTTTCTGGATATTTAAATACCCAAGAACAGTAGCACAATAATGGGCTCGGCCCGAGCAACCGCGTGCACCCGCCCGAAGGGCGACGCGTGGAAGGCGCCAACGACCGGGATTTCGTGAGTGCAACCGTCGGATAAGAGGCGGTATCGGATGGACAACTCTGCTTTGAACTTGGCTTGGACGGCTGGATGAGAAAACCACGGGCGGTCAGGATGCAGCCACGAGGGTCGTCGTCTACCTCGGGCTGCTTTCTCCCCCGCGGAACAGAGGAGGATGACCGCGACGGCGACACGGCACCAGAGGCCGATTGCCTGCACCGGCAGGTGCGGACGGGGATGAGGGTTCCATTTTGGGACTTGTGGTGGGGAGAGAACGAACGGAGAGGGTTGCCGGCTGCCGAGAAGATGACAGCACCTACGGCGGTGCTACGGGTTTCCGGTGAGGTTTGGGCCAAACCAACCGGGTTTTCACCATCTACAGACTCCTAGATAGCTATTGGAGGCGATGGCGCAGCTCGGGGAAGGCTCAGACGAGCTGACCACGGTGAGGTCCTTATACCTGACAGCGGCGATCGATGCTGGCCCTCTAGACAAATGCTCCTGCAAAATTAGAGGTACCATAAAGATTAGCATCTACCAAGGTCCGTTAGGTTGCAAGGAATCGAAGAATGGTTGAAGAAATCGCAAGATTGCATTTAGGAGCAACCTGGCGCAGGGGAGCGGATTGCCGGCGATTCGGGCGACGAGAGTGCAATTCACTGGGTGGAGAGGTTTGTGGGAACGCTAGGAAGCTAAGGAAGACAAGACTTGGGCTTTATACTTGTGCAATAAAGGGATTGCACCGGGGAGATATTTTCGGGCGGAGGAAGCGTTCGTCGCACGCTCGAGAGGGAAGAGGGAATGTACTGACGCATGTTGCAAGGGTTTGTGAGAGGGAAGTGCAGCTCCTCTGCTATTTGTCAGAGTCAATTGACTCTCTGTGAGGAGAAGTCGCGAGAGAGCGCAGAGAGAGAGAGAGAGAGAGCAGCGGCAATGGGATTGCGCGCGCGGCGCGAGGAGGATTGGCAGAGGGGACGGCGACTGACTTGTGGGGCCTAGGCGCAGAGCTGACGCAAGATGAGATGAGGGAGTGGCACTGCAATCCAGTGAAGGGAGGGGACGCCACATGTGCTGGCTTCACCGGGAAGGGAAGAAGAAGCGCGGGCGGTGGCGGGCGCGGAAGAAAGAGGGAGGCGGCGCGCGGGCTGGCGCCAGGAAAGGGGCGGAGGCGGAAAAGAGAAAAAGGAAAGCAGGAATTAACGAGAAATTGCCAAAAAGGGAAAGAAATCCGAATTAAATCAAAATTCATAAAAATTTTAACCATGCAAATAATAGAAGTTTTATATCTTTGAAATATGAAAAGGGTGATCCTGGATATATGGTTCAACTTGACTTACCCGAAGCAGTATGGGGCAAGTAGACATCCGTTACTATGGACGCACTTCATGCATGAATAGATGTACGATGCCACCCTCCATCTCAATTCGTTCCGCAGCTTTTTCCGGAAGGCTTCTCTCTCCTGCTTGTTCATGCCCTCAAGTTGTTCACTGTCGTCTGGCAACTCGTGACCCGTGTGGCATCTCTCGTTAATCATCATCGGACAGAGGTAAACAATATTTTTATTTAGTGTTTCGACGATGTGGTTCTGCAATCTGCAAGGACACATCATGTCATTAGGTTTCTGACACTACTACAGAAAGGCTAATAGTAGACGGCCAATCACAGACGGTTTTGTCAAACCGTCTGTGATCGACTCTAGCACAGACGATTTTAATTTGGACACCGTCTATGTTGGTGGCGTCAGAGAAAACGAGTATCACAGACGGTGCGTACCGATGAACCGTCTGTGATACTTTACGGTTTGTATTAAAAACCGTCTGTGATAATCCGTAATTATCACAGACGGTTTTTTATTAAGAACCGTCTGTGATAACTTATTATCACAGACGGTTTTTAATAAAAAAAAACTGTCTGTGATAATCTCAGGATTATCACAGATGATTTTTTATTAAAAACCGTCTGAGATAATCATGCTAAGCATTTATTGCGCTGCTCAGAACCGCATTTGTCTTCATTTTGATCCAGATCTAGCTCGGTGCTGCACTCTTTCGCTCAGGAGGCAAGCTAGGCGATTTCAGATCAATTAATTTGGTGGGAGGAGGCAGAGATTGAGCTTTGAAGATTCCTATTTCCTGGTTGCTCTAGATATGGTTAGTAATGAAATTTATTTTTCTTTGCATTACAATTTAGATCTTTGTAATTGGTGAGTGTTATTGAAAATGGTTTGTAAAATTGTTGGTTATATAATAGCTGCTGTGTTTATAATATTAATTAAGCTAGCAAATTAAGCCTCTATGCATGTGGCCGGTATATATGTATATGTGAAAATGTGTGAAGAAATACATTGTGTGAAGTTGATGAAAGTAGTGAATTTTGAGAATGAGAAAATGTGTAAAAAAAAATACACTGTGTGAATGCAGCTGGTTGGTTGTTGTATATGAATGCAGCTGGTTGGTGGTTGTATTAATAACAACAGTCGGGGGGAAGGCTTATCACAGACGGTTCTCGGTTTAGAACCGTCTGTGATATACATTATCATAGACGGTTCTCAGTGTAGAACCGTCTGTGATATGTATTATCACAGACGGTTCTAAATATAGAACCATCTGTGATATGTATACTATCATAGACGGTTCTGTGTTTAGAACCGTCTGTGATATTTATTATCACAGACGGTTCTATGCTTAGAATCGTCTGTGATATCATATGTGTATTATCACAGACGGTTCTGTGTTAGAACCGTCTGTGATATTTATTATCACAGACGGTTTTGTGCTTAGAACTGTCTGTGATATTGATATCATAGACGGTTCTAAACTAGAACCGTCTGTAATAAGCCCTCTATAAATAACCAAGGTTAGTGTTTTCCGCGTATGCTGCAGTGATAGATCTACTTTTCGTCCCCTGTTGTCGTGAAACTCTTTACGTCGCCGAATTCTCCTCCTCCGTCGCCGCCGCCTCCTCCTCCTCTGTCGAGCCCCTCATCGACCGCCTCCCCGAGCCCGTCGGCGCCGCCTCGTCCTCTTCCGTCGCCGCCGCCTCCTCGGACGAAGACGTCGCCGTAGCCTCCTCCTCCTCTGTCGCCGCCTCCCCGAGCCCGTCGCCGCCGCCTCCTCCTCCTCCTTTGCCGCCTCCCCGAGCTCGTCGCCGCCGCCTCCTCCTCCTCCGTCGTCGCTGCTTCCTCTTCCGTCATCAAAACCCTAAGGTGATTTCTGATCGGTGGATGCTTGATGCTGCTTGATGCTTCGTGCTTACTGTTATGCATATGGTGCTTCATGCTTGATGTTATGCATATGGTGCTTCATGCTAGAATTTTTATATATTAGTGCTTCATGCTTGATGTTACGCTGGATGCTTCATGCTTACTGTTAGTTGCTTGATGTTATGTATATGCTTACTGTTAGTTGTTTACTGTTATATATATGGTTAGTTGCTTACTGTTATGCATATGGTTAGTTGCTTTCATGTATATGCTTACTGTTATGTATATGCATATGTATATATATGTTGTGATATAGATATGTGTATGTATACTTGAATATATGTATATAAGTATGTGCTTATACCGCACTATTTACGTATACTTGAATATATGTATATAAGTATGTGCTTATACTTTTAAATTTCCTCCCTCCCCCCCCTCCCCTCTACTCCTCTCCTCTCTTCCTAACATTGAGCATCATTTTATCTTATGGTATGACACTTTCTTATCTTATCCTAATAGACCCACAAATTGAGCAACATGTCATCCGCGTATTCTTCAACATCATCGCCGGAGGCGTCTACTCCAAAATCAAAACGCCAAGGAAGAGGGCTATCGAAGAAGCCTGAGGGCCGATATACCATCACAGAGGTCGATGGATCTGGGGTCCCTCTCCTACCCAGCAAATCAGTTAAAGCATTCCGAAGAATGGTCGGAATAGTTGCACGAGAATGAATTGAGATCACATTCAATTCGTGGAAGAGCGTGCCTGAGACTCGGAAACATAAGCTGTGGACTGAAATTTTGGCATCGTTCGAGATCCCAGAAGAACACCAAGACGCCGTGCAACGACAAACCTTGCTAGCAGCGTGCAAAGCATGAAATAACTTTAAGAGCACGCTTGTCAAAAAATACGTGGAGACGGACGAAATGCCTTTTCATAAATACCTATTCCTGGAATCACAATGGGAAGAGTTTAAAGCGATGAAGACGACCGACGATTTCAAAAGTACAAGTGCGGCGCACAAAGCCATCCAGGCAAAAAACACACACCCCACAGACTTGGCACAGCTGGGTATGCGGGTAAAATCCCGCAGTGGAGGAGGGAGGATGAACTGGCAGCCCTGAAGGACATCGCCCCGCCATTTAGATTTAGGGGTAGAGATCAATATCACAGATGGTTTTACTTAAAAACCATCTGTGATATTTACACCACAGACGGTTTGAAAACCGTCTGTGATAACCTTCGATTATTACTGACCCATAAATTCAGACGGTTCAGAAAACCGTCTGTGATGATGTTTTTTAATCGTCTGTGATGATGATTTCTGTAGTAATGTGAAGTACCTATAGATGCATGTACACAAATAGCTCGTAACTTACAGGGCAAACAAGGTGACTTGAGCGATGTCGAGTTCCTTTCGTCGTAGCAATCTATGCATGTCATGGAAGTCTACGAAGACTTCGAGATCTTCATCGGTAAGGAACATGGCAAGTTACATGAATACAAAAGAAGAAGCAAAATCTAAGTACATGGCAAGTTACATATATTCATTTGCATAAGTTACAAAAAAATGACATATATTCATCTGCATAAGTACATGGCTCAGATTTAGCCCATTATCAACACAATACTTGCGAACTGGTTGCTTATATATGGTACAAGCCATCCTAGTTTAGCAGCATATTGAGAAGAATAGAAAATACCGCCGCTGGGGCATTTTTTCATCACAGCCGTTCAAGAACAGTTCCTAACTAGTAACCAACAAGAAGTAACCATCAACATGTAACATGGCTCAGATTTGCCCCATTATCAACACAATACTTGCAAACTGGTTGCTTGTATATGGTACAAGCCATCCTAGTTTAGCAGCATATTGAGACACCGTCACTGGGGCATTCGATCATCACAGCCGTTGAAGGACAGAGGACTAGAGGAGAGCAGAGCAGAGCTGCACTGAATGCCAAAAAAACAGCATCTCTGCCAAAAAAAAAACAGCAGCTGCAGCCTGAAAACAGTGAGTTCAAGAGAATGGTTCAGGTTGGATGAGGAGTGAAGTAAGACAATGGTAAGGAAACACGGTGCCTAAGATAGATATTCAGAAGTATACCAGATGTACTTAGCATACTCCATATCCATATAATAATAACAACAAAAAAGAAACATTTGAAACGAGGGCAATGGAACAGCACAGAAGTTCTGGTATATGCAAGTCAAGCTACTGCAACCAGGGTGTCGGCAAGGGCAAAACTGGAGGGGCAAAGAATCAAAGGCGCATAAACTACAAGTCAAGCTGCAAGAATATACAGCATCCACATCCTTAGTAGTGGACATATTTTAATTAATTAATCTGCTTTGATGGCAAAGAATCAAAGGCGCATAAAAATATCTGATCATTACATGGCCTGCTGCAACAACTAAAAGGGTTAAAAAAACATGAAATCATTGGGCAAAAGCTGTCCTTACATGTATGGCACTATTACAAGGCTAACCCTGATTGGTCAGAATCATAAAGAAGCATTCAAGTATTTCAAATTTGGAAGATGCCAAATAGATAATGCTGTAGATTATATGGTATAGCAACAATATAGTTTCAGCTATAAGAAAATAGCAGATTTGCTCTTGTTTTACAGTCTGTGAGCATCATAGTCTAGAAGTACAGTTATGTGTAGAAAATATTTAACCTCTATAAACATATAGGGCGATCCTTGCAAATTAGCCAACATCTCTCTATATGTTTGGATGCTACAACCTTTAGACCAACCGATTGTTTCAAATGACAGCAATGAATCTTATAGCACAATTTGCAGTCTTGGTAAGACATGCCAATACCTATCAGAACTTGAGCTAAATAGCACACATCAGTAGAAGTTCAAATGAATCAGGAAATAGGTGTTTACAGAAGCTGCAGTACACCTCTATGCTATTTGCAACCATTCCTTTCAATAAACCAGCATTAGCTTCAATTCTAAAAATCTCCTTGCCTCCTACTGACACACTGATATGAAATCAGTTAGACTTGGAGGAAATCTTGTTAGAATGATCTCAGGGGATTTGGCCCAACGGCCAAATCCCCCCCTTGCTCGCGCCCTGATCGGGGGCGCCCAGCCCATAATGGCTGGTGGGCCCCTGTCGCCAGCGCTATAAAAACAGAGGTGGGGGCCGGGCGGCACGCATCCCAAGGTTGACCGTGCCGCCGCCACCCCACCGACAAAACCCTAGACCGATCTGTTGAGGGGGCGCTGTAGCGACGGGAAGCTCCACCGGCTCCTCTGCGTCTTCTCCAGATCGCCGCCGCCGCCCGGGACGCGCCGCCGCCCAAGTAGCTCCGCACCCTTCTCCGACCGTCGCTGCCCGTGCGCAGATCTTCACCGACGTACCCGCGAGATGGCCAACTCCTCCTCCTCTATGTCCGACGGTTAGTACCCCTATCCCTCTCGGTATCTCTCAAGAATCAAGAACCCTAGAGAAAAGGTTAAACCCGCTAGATCTAACCTAGAAGATCCTAAAACCGAAACTTTCAATGGTATCAGAGCCAATCCTAAGGGTAGATCTAGACGGGAAAAAGGAAAAGAAAAGCAAATCCCGAACCCTAGTCCCGGATCGAAAAGAAAGAACAATAAAAAAAAGAAAAGGACAGATCGGGATCGGGGCTTACCGTAGGCGCCGCTGCCGTGTTTGCGTCGGACGGGGCCGCCGCCGGCCGCCGCCTGTGCCGCCGCCCCGCCGCGCCGCTCCTCCGGCTTCGGACCGCCGTCGCCATGCGCCGCGCTGCGCCCGGCCGCCGAGCTCCGCTGGGGGCCGATGGGGCCGCCGCCGCCGCCTTGCGGGCGCTGCGTGCCGCCGTCGCCGCCTTGCCGCTCCTCCCGAGCGCGGGCCACCGCCGCGCCCCTCAGGGGCCGCCGCTCGCGCGGGCGCCCATGCGCCGCCGCTCCCTCCCCTCAGACCCGTTTTTTTCGGGTCTCAAATGACTCTAGGGTTAGGGTTTTGGGGGGGGGGGGCGGGGTTTGTTCGGCCGGTTATTTCTCCTGGCCGTGCGATCAAAATGAACGGCCGAGATAGGGGGGCCAAATGGGCCGCGAGAGCGGCAGATGTCCTGCGGGGTTTTCAGCCCGCGTGGGAGAAAGAGGCGCCGCGCGCGCGCGTGAAACTGGGCCGCTGCACTCGGCTGGGCCGCGCGCCCGGCTGGGCTGATTGGCCGCTCGCGCGCGGTGGTTGGACAGGCCGCCAAGGCCGCGGCTGAGCGGGCCGACCGTGGGCTGTGGCCGCGCTGAACGGGCCAAATGGCCGAATTGAACAGTAAAATTGGATTTTTATTGTTTTCAGAAGTATTATTTTGTATTTGATTGAAATTTGATCCAAAAATCTCTGTAAATTTTTGCACCAACGTGTTAATTTTTTCAGAGATTAAAAGAGTACAGTATAATGCTTCTGTATAATGAATTATTTTAGAATAATTACAGTTTCCGCTGCAAAAGTTAATGTTGATTGATTTTTCATTATTAAATTCGAACCAACGGGAGAATTTAATTTTGCAAAAATAGATAAAATTTCCAGAGATTTATGATATTGTTATTTTCTGACCAACGTTGTTAATAACAGTATTATAAATTTTTTTAATGATGATTTTATGCATTATTTCTATTTGTGCCCAACGGCAATAGATTTAATGTATGATAGAATTGTTTTTAAATTGTATGTCGTATTTTTGACCAACGTTGGAAATAAGGCATATAATTTTGATGTTACGTTCTCACTGTATTTGAAATTTTTTTCAGGAGGATACAACTTGATGAGTTGTATTAGAGAAATCCTCACTCTCAAAGGTGATAATTATGTAGAGTGGAAGAAAAAGATAGACTTAGCGTTTATCTTGGCTGAGGTGGACTGGGTCCTCACTACAGCACGTCCCACTGAGTCTTTGGAGCCAGTGAGGGAACAGAATGAGGATGACACTGCATGGCAGAAAAGACAGAGGGATCATGCTCCCATACAGATGTCTTATGACCTTGATCATAAGAAATGGACCATAGCCAACAAGAAATGTATGACTGTGATAAAGAACACAATTGAGCCTGCGATTCTGGGCTCAATTGCAGAGTGTGACACTGTCACTGAATACCTTGATAAAATAAAGAGTCAGTTCACTGGCTCTTCAAAGACTTATGCTACACAGCTGATTAAGCAGCTGGTAACAGAAAGGTATTCTGGCGGTGGAAATGGCATAAGAGAGCACATTCTTAGAATGAGCAACTTGGCATCTAAACTTAAACCGATGGATTTGGCTCTCAAGGATGAGTTCCTTATTCATTTGGTTTTTGCTTCTTTGCCAAAAGAGTTTGACACTTTTGTTGTCAACTATAATATGCAGCCCGAGAAATGGGACATGGAAAAGTGCATAGCTATGTGCGTGCAAGAGGAGGAAAGAATCAAATCCTCACATGGTGGTTCTATCAACTTTGTGAGGGATAACAAGAAAAAGAATTACAACAGTAACCCCTTCTCAAAGAACAAGGGCAAAGCCTCTGTACATCAGCCTCAACAGAATAAATTTGCTGTAGACAAAGACCAGTGTCTTCACTGCAAGAAGACAGGACACTACAAGAAGAACTGTCCTGATTATTTAAAGATGATAATGGCAAAGAAAGGTGAGAACATTATTACCTTTATTAATGAATGCCTGTATGTGAAATATTCGAAATCCACTTGGTGGATTGACTCAGGAGCAACTGTTCATGTTGCTAATTCATTACAGGGATTCCGTTCGACGAGGACTACGCAAAGAAAAGAAAGATGCATTAAAGTTGCAAATGGAGTCGAAGCTGAAGTTGAAGCCGTTGGCGATCTTTCATTAAAATTAGCTAATGTCTCCACTCTTTTACTTAGAGATGTCCTTTTTGTACCCTCTTTACAGAGGAATTTGATTAGTGTGTCAAATTTGGACAAAGATGGTTATGATTGCAATTTTGGAAATGGCAAGTGCGAAATAATGTTTAATAAAGAATGTGTTGGTCTTGCCATATTACAGAATGAGCTTTATTTGTTATCATTGTGTGATGATGTGAATGTCGTATGCGATAATGAGAACGTTGCGTGTGAGAAAATGATTGAATCCTCGTCTACAAATGTAAACAGAAAACGAAAGAGAACTCTAGATGAGTCGTCGAAATTATGGCACTGTCGTTTAGGCCATATTTCGAGGGGGAGAATAGAAAGACTAGTTAAGAATGATATTCTTCCTCCATTAGAGTTCTCAGACTTAGAACAATGCAGAGAATGCATTAAAGGAAAATATGTAAAGAAAATTAAAAAAGACGCTAAAAGAAGCACAGGAGTTCTACAAATTATTCACACAGATATTTGTGGTCCTTTTCATGTTAAAAGTGTGGATGGATATGACTCGTTCATAACATTCACAGATGATTACTCCCGTTATGGATATATTTATCCAATCAAAGAAAGAAATGAAGCCTTGGATAAATTCAAGATATTTAAGGCTGAAATTGAAAACCAACACGATTTAAAGATTAAGATAGTCCGATCTGATCGTGGGGGGGAGTACTACGGTCCACATACCCCATATGGACAAGTTCCTGGACCTTTTGCAAGGTTTTTACAGGAAAATGGAATAGTGGCCCAGTATTCTATGCCGGGCGAACCTCAGCAAAATGGAGTAGCTGAAAGACGCAACCGTACCCTGATGGATATGGTGCGAAGTATGATGAGCTACTCCACACTCCCATTGAGTTTATGGATGGAGGCGTTGAAAACCGCCATTCATATTCTCAACAGAGTGCCTAGTAAGTCGGTGCCCAAAACACCGTACGAGTTGTGGACAGGAAGAGTTCCCTCACTAAACCACTTACGTGTGTGGGGGAGTCCTGCTGAGGCTAAAGTATTTAACCCAAACATTGGGAAACTTGATCCCAAAACAGTAAGTTGCCATTTCATTGGCTACCCTGAAAAGTCAAAAGGTTATCGTTTCTACTGTCCAGACAGATATACAAAGTTTGTAGAAACGAGACACGCTGTCTTCTTAGAGGATGAAATGATGAGGGGGAGCATGGTAGCTCGAGAGATTGACCTTGAAGAGAAGCGGGTGTATGCGCCCACTCCGATGATTCAAGAGCCATTCTTCACACTACCTGCTGTCACTGCACCGACGGTGCAAGACACTGTGGTGCCAGCACCTGTTATTGTTCCTCCCGTGGCAACAATGAATGAGAATGAAGAACCTGTTCTTCAGGATCATATAGAACCTATTGCCACAGATAAGGGGGAGCAACAGCAGCCTCAAACAGTAGATGTACCAAATGAAGAGGCCCCGAGGAGGTCTCAAAGAGTAAGAAGATCAGCTATTTCTGATGCTTATCAGATTTATCATACAGAGAAATTTCAAATGGAGGATGATCCCACCTCATTTGAAGATGCCATGAGAAGCGAAAATTCCTCAAAATGGCTTGAGGCCATGGAAGAGGAAATGAGGTCCATGAAGACTAATAAAGTTTGGGACTTGGAAATTATTCCTAAAGGAGCCAAAATAGTAGGCTGTAAATGGGTCTACAAGACAAAGCTTGACTCCCAAGGGAATATAGAAAGATACAAAGCGCGACTTGTGGCGAAAGGCTTTACGCAAAGAGAAGGGATTGATTACAATGAGACATTTTCTCCAGTTTCATGTAAAGATTCTTTCAGAATCATAATGGCATTAGTAGCACATTATGATTTAGAGTTACATCAGATGGATGTAAAGACGGCATTTCTTAATGGGGATTTGGAGGAAAATGTTTACATGGCACAACCTAAAGGTTTTGTCGTGGAAGGAAATGAAAGAATGGGATGCCGCCTAAAGAAATCAATATATGGGTTAAAGCAAGCTTCAAGACAGTGGTACTTGAAGTTTGACAGTACAATAAGAAAATTTGGGTTTAAAGAGAATGTAGAGGACAACTGTGTTTATGCAAAGTTTAAAGATGGGAAGTTTATCTTCCTAATCCTGTATGTGGATGATATCCTGCTAGCTAGTAGTGATGTCAGTCTACTACTGGAAACAAAGTAGTTTTTGTCCTCAAACTTCGATATGAAAGATCTTGGTGAAGCTTCATTCGTTCTAGGGATCGAAATTCACCGAGATAGAAACAAAGGGGTATTGGGACTGTCACAAAAGGCATACATAGAGAAAGTCTTAAAGAAATTTGGTATGCATAAAAGTAGTCCTTCACCTGCACCTATAGTCAAGGGCGACAGATATGGGGATTTTCAATGCCCCAGGAACCAGTATGAGATCGATCAAATGAAAGCGGTTCCATATGCTTCAGCTGTCGAAAGCTTACAGTATGCTCAAGTGTGCACACGCCCTGACTTAGCATTTGTTACCGGGTTACTTGGCAGATTCCAGAGCAATCCTGGAATAGAACATTGGAAATTGATAAAGAAAGTCTTGCGTTATTTGCAAGGAACAAAAGGCCTCATGATGACATACAGAAGATCAGATTTACTCCATATAGTGGGGTATACAGATTCTGATTTTGCGGGAGATGATAGAAAGTCTACATCCGGATATGTATTCACTCTCGCAGGGGGAGCTATATCGTGGAAAAGCTCAAAGCAAACCGTCACTACATCGTCCACAATGTATGCCGAGTTTGTAGCATGTTATGAGGCTACGAGGCAGGTGAACTGGCTAAAGAAGTTCATACCCGGTTTAAAAGTGGTTGACGACATCAATAGACCACTTAAGTTGTACTGCGATAATGAACCCGCAGTAACGTATGCCCACAACAATAAGTCAAGTGGTGCTGCCAAACACATTGACATAAAGTACTATGTTGTGAAAGATAAAGTTCGGGATCAAATTATAAGTCTTGAGCACATAAGTACCGCAAAGATGTTAGCGGATCCGCTTACAAAAGGCTTACCACCCAACGTGTTCAGAGAACATGTAGCCGGCATGGGTTTAAGGGAAAGCCTATGATTCCTGGACTAAAAGATGGCCCAAAAAGTTTAAAGTAACTATTTCAGAACAGAGAGGTGTATTGTAACTGTTGAATCTATCGGCGATTGACCGTGACGATGAGACATGTTCTATGCACTAATCTGTGATGGGATGTGTAAAGTCAAAGGTAATTAAAGATAAAGTATAGATTGAGATCAAGGGGGAGAATGTTAGAATGATCTCAGGGGATTTGGCCCAACGGCCAAATCCCCCCCTTGCTCGCGCCCTGATCGGGGGCGCCCAGCCCATAATGGCTGGTGGGCCCCTGTCGCCAGCGCTATAAAAACAGAGGTGGGGCCGGGCGGCACGCATCCCAAGGTTGACCGTGCCGCCGCCACCCCACCGACAAAACCCTAGACCGATCTGTTGAGGGGGCGCTGTAGCGACGGGAAGCTCCACCGGCTCCTCTGCGTCTTCTCCAGATCGCCGCCGCCAGGAGCCGCCGCCGCCCAGGACGCGCCGCCGCCCAAGTAGCTCCGCACCCTTCTCCGACCGTCGCTGCCCGTGCGCAGATCTTCACCGACGTACCCGCGAGATGGCCAACTCCTCCTCCTCTATGTCCGACGGTTAGTACCCCTATCCCTCTCGGTATCTCTCAAGAATCAAGAACCCTAGAGAAAAGGTTAAACCCGCTAGATCTAACCTAGAAGATCCTAAAACCGAAACTTTCAAATCTATCTGATGACACACTTGAATCAGTAACTGCAGATGTGCAAGTTTGCGTGACAAACATAGAACAATAGTCATAAAACTTCAATTGCTAATTCATGAGCAATTTCAGAGCTGCCAAGCAACATAAATCTGACATTTTTCCCACAGGCTTCAACACTCCAACGAACCAACATATATAGCTGAGATGCTCTAAGACACTGACAGTCAAAATTTTTGGCACACACAGTTCATCACACTCACTGCACACACAGTTAGGGTTTGGCACACGGTTTCGCACAGAAGGGAAGGCCAAGGGGAGGGCATACCTAGTGATGGAAGAAGACGAGGATCCCGTCGGCGCTTGGGGGCAATGGAGCTCGACGGCGGTGGTGCAGAGGACGACGACGCGTGGCCGGCGGCGGAGCTCGGCCGAGGCGGCGTGGAGGAGGTCGTTGGCGGCGGTGTGGAGGACGGCGGTGTGGAGGGCGTTGGCGGCGGTGGTGCAGAGGACGACGACGCGTGGTCGGTGGCGGAGCTCGACCGAGGCGGCGTGGAGAGGATGGCAGTGTGGAAGGAAATATTTGATAATTTGCCCCACCTTTCATGTGCGTTTGATAAAATGCCCTGTGATGTCTCACTTACATGTGGGTCTAGGGCCTGCATGTAAGTGACACATCGCAGGGCATTTTATCAAACGCAATGTAAGATGGGGCAAATCATCAAATCCCCCGGTGTGGAGGACGGCGTGGAGGACGACTGAGGAGGCGTGGAGGACAGGCGAGGAGGCGTGGAGCACCAGGTGGCGGAGAACGGCGGCGAGGAGCTGGAGCACCCGGTGGAGGCGAACGACGGCGGCGATGAATTTTGGCAGCCCTTCGGGAGGAAGAGGCGGCGCGCTTAAGACTTAGAAATTTTGGGAGGGGTGGGCGGTGGTTTTTATAGAGCACGATTAACAGAGGCGGCGACCTTAGTAGCCCGTCTCCGTTAATATTTTCAGAGGCGGGGGCCTAAGGACACCCGCCTCCATTAATATTTTATTAAATACATATGTTTTATTAAATACATATGTCATATATAAATTATTTATGTTGAAATTATATATATGTTTTATTAATTATAAAATATAATATGTTTTCAAACACTTATACGGTTTTATTAAATAATATGTTTTATTAAGTATAAAATATAATATGTTTTCCAAACAATCTCTCACGTAAAATTTTTATTTTCCAAACAATTTCACATAAATCTAACACAAATACATATGATATTTTTTATTTTTATACATTAAAATATCTCAGAGTACCATTATAGATCCATTGATACTTAGGGCTAATGATGCATACATAAATTAGAATATCTCATAGTACCATTATAATATCTTACAAAACTGGGTCGACTCACTACATTACATGGAATCATTTTGCAGGCGCACCTACTGTCTTTCCCTCTCCATCCTTGCGGACCCACGGCATCATTTTGCTCCTATTGAAGCGGGCTTCGACAAGCTTGATCTTCTGTGGATGATCGGTAAAGAGAGCGAGCTCTTCATAGTGGTTGTAGTCTTCAGGACTCTCGACGCCATCAACTCCCACGACTCTCTGTTTTCCGGAGACAACTACGTGCCTCTTATCATTCCCGGGCATGCCAAAGTAACATACTTGCGCAACGCGGCTTGCTAGTACCCACGGGTCATCTTTGTAGCCAACATTGCGGAGGTCTACGGTGGTTAGCCCGTAATCGTCCACCGTAACTCCCTTGGGCTTGACCCATTGGCACCAGAAGACGGGTATCTGTATGTCAAGGCCGTAGTCAAGTTCCCATATCTCTTCAATTAGTCCATAGTATGTGCTGCTTTGCCCTGTCACCTCGTCGATGGCGTCTATCCGAACACCGTTGTTCTGTGCCGCGCTCTTCTTATCTTTCTCTTTTGTATGAAATCTGTAGCCATTGATGTCATACCCTTGCCAGGAGGTGACTTGGCTGGACGGGCCAGAAGCAAGCCTCGTGATGGTCTCAGCGGATTCTCCATCGGGTATGTTCTGATCCTTGAGCCACGCCGTGAAGCAGAGCTTGTGCTGTTTATGGACCCATTCCTCTGAGCGACCATCACTAGCGGCGCGGATCTCGTTCAGGTGCTTCTCAATGTAGGGTTCCATGACCACTAGCTGCTGAAGGACGCTGTGATGAGCTTGTCGCACTGTTGAAAATCTTTATCGGTGAATATTTTCTTCCCTGTGCACCCCATTCCTGAGGTCCTGCCTTCGTGTCGAGAGACGGGCAACCCAATCGCTCTCCTATCTCGGATGTAGTTTGTGCAGCAGTCAATGGCCTCCTCGGTAGTGTATGCCTCGATCATAGAACCCTCTGGGTGAGCACGGTTAAGTACGTATCTGCTGAGGGTCGACATGAACCGCTCGTACGTCCACATCTGATGTAGGTACACGGGGCCCGGTGCCTGTATCTGATCCACCATGTGCATCATGAGGTGTGGCATAATATCGAAGTAAGATGGTGGAAAGCACATCTCGAGCTGGCTCAGAGTCTCCGCTATGAAAGCTTTCAGGGCAGGCAGCTCAGCTTCATCTATCACCTTCTGAGAGATGCGGTTAAAGAAGTAAGACATCCTTGTGATGACCATCTTCACGTACTCTGGACCGATAGCCCTGATTACAATAGGAAGGAACACCGTCAGCATCACGTGGCAATCATGTGAATTGTAGTTGGTCAGTGACAGATCTTTCATCGAGACCAGGCTCTTGATGTTGGAAGAGAAACTGGTCGGCACTTTGACCCCCCTAAGCCACTGGCACACCGCCCTCTTCTCGTCTGTAGTCAGGTTGTAGCTGGCACCTGGGAGGTTGACTTTCCCATTCTGCGGTGGTCCGGGTGAAGCTCCGGTCTGATGCCTTGATTGACAAGGTCCGTCCGTGACTTGAGACCATCCTTTGTCTTTCCCTTGATGTCTAGGAGGAGGCCAATTGTGCTTTCAAAGACATTCTTCTCCAGGTGCATGCCATCGATGGCATGGGGCGCCTCCAGGTCCTTCCAGTATGGCAAGTGCTTGAAGAAAATTGACTTCTTCTTGAAAGGAACGGCGTCTGCCTCCATCTTGTTCCTCTTTCTCTTCCTTGTCTTATTCCCCTCTTTTGTCTTCTTTCCGAACACGACCTCCATGTCCTTCACCATGCCAAACACTCGTTTCCCGTAGCTCTCCGGAGCTGGTGGGGTAGATTCTGGCTCGTCCTTGTTGTCAAAGTACATATTCATCCGATTGGACCGGTACCTGTGCCCTCTAACTAGGAATCGCCTGTGCCTCATGTACACCATCTTCTTAGATGCGTTAAGGTAAAACAGACCAGGGTAATCATTGATGGTGACAAAGATGATGGCTCTTAGAGTGAATTCCTCCCTTCGGTACTCATCCCACATGTGGACCCCTGTCTCCCAAAGTTTATTCATGTCTTCCAGTAGTGGCTCCAAGAACATGTACATCTATCTCAAAGCCGGGCTGCTTTGGTCCAGAAATAAGGATGCTCAGCAAAAGGTACTTGCGCTTCTGACACAGCCATGGAGGAAGGTTGTAAATGGTAAGGATGACCGGCCATGTGCTGTGCGTGCTGCTCAGGTCACCAAACGGATTCATCCCGTCGGTACTCAGTGCGAACCTGACGTTCCTCGGCTCATCACGAAACTGCGGGTACGTGGCGTCGAAATGCTTCCACTGCCGGGCATCGGCAGGGTGTCGGAGCATGCCATCGTCCTTCCTGCGCTCATCAGATGCATGCCAGGACATCAGCTTGGCATCCTCGGGGTTTCCAAATAGACACCGCAGGCGGTTGACCACGGGCAGATACCACATCACCAGGGCAGGAATTCTCCTCTGTGTATAACCTTCTTCATCCTCCTCATGAGAGATCTGCTTCCCACTCTTCTTGCTCGCCTTCTTCTTCGGCCCACTCGAGGCTCCCTCGTCGTTCGCATCGACGTGACAGCCGGCATTCCTCTTGTAGCGGCTCGCGCCGCAGTTCGGACAACTCTCCAAGTTCTCATACTGGGTGCCCCGGTACAAGATACATTGGTTAGGGCAAGCATGAATCTTTTGAACCCCCAACGTCACTGGTTTGATCAGCTTCTTCGCCCGATAGGTATTGGCGGGAGCTTTGTTACCCTTTGGAAGCAGAGAACCAAGGAGACGTAACAGATCGTTGAAGCTAGCGTCGGACCATCCGAAACGAGCCTTCAGCATCAGCATCTGGAGATCAAAACGCAGCACCGTCCATTCCGGTGGACAACCCTCATAGTCATAGATAGGCTCCTTTGCCGCCTTCTTCATCTCTTTGAAATTGTCTAGCCACCTGGGGGTCCCATACAAAAGGTCGTCGCTCTCGTCGAGGCGGCGCTGCATCGCCTCAAAGAACTCCGCATCCTCGGGGTCATCCAAACCCCCATCATCATCGTCATCACCGCCGTCCGCGTCTCCGAAAAAAAATCATCCAACGTGATAAAATCATCGTTGTGACCGGCTGAGGTTCCACCACGATCCTCCGTCATACCAGATTGATGGTCTGCCTGCACCGATGTTCCTCCGGATGTAGCAGGCGCATCTCTTTCGCCGTGAAACGTCCAAATTAAACCGTGTACCCCCGGACGAAACCCCACCTGATCAAGTGAGATTTGACTTCACAGCCATCTATCATCCAGACGCGCTCGTTCTTGCAGTGATAACACGGACATACGATTCCCTTCCGATTCTCACTCAAAGCATGCTTCCGAGCGTTGTCAACAAACTTCGTCACTTCTTCCATGAAAGAGGGTTGCTAGCCTTGATACGTTGTACATCCATTGCGACCTTTCCATGGTAACCTTGTAGCAGAAAAATATTATTATAGACGCATCAATATATGAATCTTATACTAAAACACTAGATCAATTAATTTGACACAAAAAATATACATGCATGCCATTAATTATGGAGCTATATATATGACACAAACAAAACCAACATGAACTAGATCTATATATACCACCATTAGATCTAGCTACTAGATCGAGCTCTCACACACACATCTAGATCTAGATCTAGAACACCATGAACTAGCACCATAAATATCTTCTCTTTCTCTCTCCTCCCACCATTAGAACTAGATCTAGACCACCACAAAAGCATCAAAAACTTGGAAAAGAGCACAAAAAGAGGATATGAGGGCACATACCAAGCCCCTACGGCCACCTCCCTCGAAGAAACCAAGATCAAAACCTCCCCCCATGAAAAATGGATTTTTTAAAGAGAAATAGAGCTGTTCACCCCGTCAAAATAAATGGGTGAGCTCGTGGAGGAAGAAGATGGGGTGGTTGGGCTGATTTTATAGCCTTTCATTAACAGAGGTGGGCATCCTAAGGCGGCCGCATCCGTTAACGATTAACGGAGGCGGCCACCTTAAGACGCCCGCCTCCGTTAAAGTGTTCATTAAAGTGTTAACGGAGGCGGGCGTTTCTCCTTGGGCGCCCCCTCCATTAACAGAGGCAGCACCCTTTTGTGCCCACCTCTGTTAATCGGGGCGTCTGTCTCCCAAAATCTTTTTTTTGTGGTAGTGAACGAATCGGGGAAATCACGAGGTTATGGACGCTTCTATGCATGGCAATATGAGCATTATATCATGAACATTTGCATAAATATCATCTCACGACCATTGTGCATATGCACCATATCATCATCATACTACATGTGCACCATACCATGGACCTAACATGTGCACTCAAACATAAGCGTGAGTCCTATGCATCATCAATGTGCATCATGAGTTATGCATCATTTATATGTCACCATGTCATATGCACCATTGCATGACCATTTCATTCATTCATGTGGTCATTCTGTATGTGCATTGCACCATTCACTCAAGCATTGCACCATGGGTTACATCCTAATTCACTTACCATAATGGCAGGGGCGGACCACAGGGTATGCCGGGTGGGCCACGGCATACCCTGGGGCCCCAGAAGGCACACACCTGGCGCCGATCCAGTCAATCCGTCGGTTCGCTGCCGCACGCCGGTCCAGGTCTAGTGCCCTCGGCGCTGCGCCTCCACGGCAGCCACGCCTCGCGTGGCACCACTCCACGAGGTGGGTGGTGTTTCCGCAGAAATCTCAGTGCTCGCACGTTTGCCAATCTTGTCGCCTTGCGCCGCAGCTAACCGCTATCACACGCAGACGAGGAGGAGGGGAGAGACGACGCGGCGGGCTCGGAGGAGTCGGTGGAAGCGGTGGAGGCGGCCGGTAACTCCTCCCACTCTCTGATAGGTAATATCCGGGTGTACGAATGCTGTTTGTGTTGAGTGAGGTGAAGTGATTGCTCACTGTTGGTGGGATTTGTTGTTCGGCAGAGTGCCAGAACCAGCGGCAGATAAGGGCGGAGGTGGCTGCGTTGGTGCGGCCGCCGGCCTCGCATGGGCTCAGCGACGGTGGCGTTGGGGGGCTTCAGCAGTGGAAAAGGCACTTGTGGGGATGATGGCAGCAGCAGATCGTATTCGGCTGAGAAGGAGCCGTATATATTGAGATCTGCAAGTATACATGCGTGGACAGAAACACTTATGGAGGCATCTTCCTTTGCTCATCTCTCAGAAGAAGCTGCGCAAGGTTTGAGTTAGTCCCTTCTCATTACTGTCACTTCTTTATCTTAAGTTCCGTTTTCATGATTGCTGTTGCTATCTACTCTTTCTAGTTTGTCCCGTGCATTTGTATACTATTACCAAGCATGTTTGATATAAATTAGTAACATATGGCGTTGGTTGCCTAGTGCGATCTGATATTTCAAAGAACAGCTTGTCTGTTGTCGCACGCTTTACATATTTTGATATGCTGAGTTTCCCATTGAGGCTGGGATAGGCTAATTCCCTGTGCATAATTAAATGGTAAATGGGTTTATGATAGTTTTTGGTGTCGACAAGTTGCAGTTATGCACTTTGTACTCAGGGGCGGAGCTACAGGGTGGTCCCTATGGGCCGCGGACCACCCTGCGCTCGGTCCAACCAAAGCCCATTGATAGAGTCCGTACTGGAGAATTCAGCATGTATGTCGCTTGACGCTTGGCCTTCTGCGTTCTGCCTTCAGCCATAGCCCATCGCAAGAGACCGAGAGTTCGCGTGGCCGCGTATTCGCGTCAGACTACGCCCGTTCGTATTCTTCTCCGTGCGGCCGTGTGGTGCAGCCGTGGGGGCGGGCAACGCTGCGACGACAAGCGTGGGCGCGGCCATCGAGCATCGGCGCGGCGACTCCATGAGGACCACGACGGCAAACGCTGAGCAGTGAGCAGCAGCCAGCAGGTACGTACATCAAAATCCTAAGATGAAGACTCAATTGCTAAGCCTAAGCCAAAGCCCTATTCTCCTTTAGTCACATACTCTGTACTCACGTTTCTCCTTTTCCTTTCAGCTTCTCTAATTTCTCCCCTAGCGGCTAGCGACTAAGCAAAATAGAAGCCAGGATCAACGGTGATAAGCCACGAACAGGAAAAGTGCACAGGCCCACAGGGGTATGTAAAACTGATTTAATTTCAATTATATGTTTTTTTGCAGTATTAGATTATTGGTTTGGTAAATTGAAACTTTATATAATTCTCTTGCAGATTTGTTAAAACATGAAGAGGAGTGGTGATATTGCCTCTCTTTTTCAGAAATATGCATCAAAGAAGAAGGCTGCTTTGAATCCAGACTTGTATGGCTGCTTTGAATCCAGCGGATTCCTTCACTTCTTTTGATGCAAACAAGGTACATAGACTTGTTGAATTTTACCCTAATGATTTTTCAAGCTCTGACTTGCTAAGACTCGACTTGCAACTTGAAACCTTTATTGATGACATGAGAAAAGATGAAATGTTCAAAGGCCTAAACAATCTTGTTGACCTCTCAGTAAAACTTGTTCAAACAAAGAGGGATAAAGTTTATCATTGGGTCTATTTACTTATCAAATTGGTATTGCTTCTACCGGTGGCTACCGCAAGTGTTGAAAGAATATTTCCTGCAATGACCTTTATCAAGAATAAGTTGAGAAATAAGATGGGTGATAGCCTTCTGGATGATTGTCTAGTCACTTTTATTGAGCGGGATGTCTTCTTACAATTGAGTGAAGAAGAGATCATCAACACTTTCATGGCTATTAGAAGGCGCAGGCCTGACAAGAAGAAGAAGTAGTGACATACTGTTCTTCAACTATTATGGGTATGTAATATTTCAATTCTATGTTAAGAAAGCTATATTCGTCTATTTTATGAAGTTCGTATGTCCTTTTTACCTTAATTGCATTTCGTAATTCATATACTTGTGTACCGACATGTTAAATTTATAGCGATTAAATAAATTTTAGACAATGGACCACCATAGCTACAAATCCTGGCTACGCCACTGTTTGTACTGGTTGGCGAGGTTCCCTTACAATAGTATTGCTTGCCAGTTCAACACTTTCGTAATGAAAGGTATTGCTTTCATTTTAAAACTTCCCTAGTTTGAGGGAGAGTCTTAACTGTGTACATTTCTGCTATTTTGCATTTAACCTGGTTAATTAGATGTTATAGTGGAAATCATGTACATTTCAATCATACATCCTCGTGTACCTCAAATCCTAGAGCTAGATATTTCCTTTGAAGTGGATCAAGATGATATAATCAAGACTTTCATGTCCTTTAGAAAGCGTAGGCCAAAAAAGTCAGACAAGTAGTATTGTAAGTCTCTTTTATATATATTTAAGATTATTAATATGATGTTTGAACTATTTATATTGTAATTTGTGCAAGTTTTCAACTAATTAATCCTTGAATTTAAGACTTATCATATTATTTAGTGCCTGCACACCGAATTACGATGCAAATTTAACAATTATTTACCGAATTAGCAAATGGTTTTACCGGATTGCATATGAAAATTTTGATGCGGCATACCCTTTGGTAAAATCCTGGATTCGTCACTGCATAATTGCATTCATATGACACACTATGGTATTGACCACGTTACCATTCTTGCACATAGGAGTCATGCAGACCTCAATAATAATTAATTTGAGCAAGTACCTTGGAATACATGATAATCCTAGATGTAACCGAGTCCTCGACACCTTTTCTGCTACAACCATGGGCCTGACAAAGACCAAGCCCACATCTTCCGTAAAAATGCTTCCCTCGTTGTACCTAGCAATCATCCTTGTCTTATGAACTATTGTGAGTATGTCATCTTTGCCAAGATACACAGTAAGCATCTTATGCCCAAAAGAACACCTAAGTGGACCCCAGTTCTCCAAAGAAGTGAAGCCACTTAAGCCACATTGTTGCGTCCTTTACTTTCACGTAAGATAGTCCTCACTGAACCAACTTCGAGCCCTCTTCAGAATGAGTAAACAGTGAGAAGGATGTAGTTATATGCTATGATGGAACTGTGAGAAACATCTGCAGCAATTCCATCATTCAACTTAAGTATAAGGAAGATGACGAGACTGATGTTCCAAAACCGTTGGCCCCACTTAGAACAGCTTCCATTCAGCCCGAAACCCAAGACGGTCTTGTATGCGCAATCGAGTCGGTCGCCTTTCAAGAAACACGACGTGAGTTTTGTGCCAATATATGGGAATGTCTACCAGCCCAACTAAAAACACCAAACGACTATAAGAGAAAGTACAATAATGTTGACTAGATCGCTTCTAGCGAAATTCACGTCAGCATAATCCTAAGTGGAAGAGTGAGAAAAGAGGAGAGAGAGACAAGCTGCCCCTCATACAAGATGTGACCTCTAGCACATCATACGAGGAGTTACGGGCAGCTTGGAGGCGATGCTAGTTCTTAACTTATTGTATTAGCTATCTCCACGCGTTTTGTGGGCCTAACTGATATATTTATGCAAGTATTAAATGTTTGAATGCTTTAGTAGAGGTAACCTCTACTTAACTTATTGTATTAGCTACCTCCACCATGAGTCACTTGTACTCTTTTTGCTTATTTGGCTATTACTAGAGGTGGCAGCCACATCTTCTATTAAACTTGCTCTAAGTAAATGTTAAACCACTTCTAATAAAGAATGGTGTACAAAGTCCTCGAGAAATCGCTGTCTTGAATTCGTCTCAGAGTAACAATGCTTCGTGGGAGTCAATGAAGAAAATTCTTCAGACAAGAGTTAACTACAAAGGAGACATGAAAGATCGGAAAATGATCCTGTTCTGATAACCTCTCTGGTGCTAAGAAGTTTTGCAAGGAAAGAACTAATAGTGAAGCACAAGGTTATCTTAGAGCAAGTATAATAAGAGGCTGTTAGTAGGCTGTATGCTGAGGTGGAGGAGAGAGAGGAGGAGAGAGGTGGGCTGTAAGTTTACAGCCAGCTGAAGCACAAGAACCAAGAAACTTTGTGAGAGAAAGGGGTGAGTCATATAGCCTTCAGCTGGCTGTAAACTACTATATGAATGGACTGATAAGTGGGTTGTAAGTGTCCATACAGCCAGCTGAAGGTTGTATTATTAGCCTTGCTCTTAAGAGCAGGTACAATAAGGCTTAGTCAGCAGGCTATAGCAAATATAATATCAACAAAATTTTACGTGGCAGAGAGAGAAAGGAAGAGAGAGAAGGAAGCTGGCTACTAAATTACAGCTAGCTGTAGCACGGAAAAATATGCATTTCACTCTCTTACACGTGGGGCCAAATAGTTATTGTAATAGCTACCTTATTGTATGAACTATTTGTTTGAAGACTATAGATGAAATGAACAAGTGTTATAGCCACTAGTTGGCTATACTATTGTACTTGCTCTAAGAGAGTCACACTAGGGGATTGTGCTACTGATGATATCTAGAGTTTACCTCAAGTTCCACAAGAAGAAACTCACCTCCCAACGGCCCTATCAAATTTCTAGGTAGTCGGGTACAAAAACCACTGGCATAGGTTCAGACAGTTGCTAGATGTGCATCCCACTCCTTACTCTTAGAAGTCTTTCGTCCTGAACCTTGGGATGAGATTCTTTTAAGGGGGAGGGTTGTAACACCCCAGGTGTTAGGCAAGGCCGTTAGCACTAATCATGCAAGCATTAACTTAGTTAATAAGAGTTACGGTAAGATCAGTGTAGGAAAGAATTCAAATTATAAAACACATGGTGTACAAATCTCCATTCATGACTAAAAAGAATATAGAAGCAAGAAAAAGAAGAAAAGGAAGAGTCACATAAAATGATAAGCATTTAAAAGCTTTAAACTTGTTTTATTAAATAAATACATATATTGCATGTGACAAAAACTCAATGGTGTGACCAATGAACTCTAATGGAAGTGCTAAACAACTTTCATTAAGGTTTTGGACACATTTAATATGAAGAAAATAATCAAAAGTATTTAAAACTAGGGTTTCCATTTATTGCTTAATATACTTTTGATCAGCCAATTAAATGATAATATTATTAAATACTTCAAAATATGTCAATATGAAAATGTAGTTTAAGTCATGTACTATGACATGGTGCAAAGCCTTGATGAAGGATGGGTGATTTAATAGTTTATTTAAGGCTCCAAAGTTGAACTAAATACAAACTTAAATGAACTTAGCCCCAATTTCCTAAGTCTGAAATCAGACTGGCACTGCAATGTTGGCGACAACGTTCTCCATAATTTTACATATAAACTTGACCAACAGTGTAAATAGAAGTTGTAGCCTATATATGGTAGATTCTAGGACGAGGGATAAAGTGGAGAGTTCAGACTCTTTTGGTTTCCAAAAGCCTGCTCCAAGTCTACCAAAAACCTGAAAACCGCAGCAGTTCATGAACTTAGTGAACAGCCTGACAATGCAAACATTGAAACACTTTATTTCCCAATCGGTTGCTCTAATGACCAAGGTCCTTAAACAAAAATGGTAGTGTGTAGTGTAATCTAGAACTTTTATTAGGACTGTGGGATCCTTTGCCAAACGAAAATGCCAGATCTTCGAGTTTGAACCGGGCAAAAAGCGTCTGTCCCATGCACTGGCTGTCTGATTCGCGCCCGCCACGTTTTCGACAAAACGCCACGCGGCCGCGTCCTCCTGCCGTGCCGCATGCGTGGCCTCCATGCCGCCTGCGCCGCGCTCGGTCGCCCGACCGGTGCCTCGCGCCGCACGCCGTTAACCTCGCCTGCCAAGCCTCTGGCCCTGCCGCGCGGTGCCGTGCTGTCGCGTTCCCGTGGTCTGCACGCCGCGTGCTGCCATGCCCTGCCGCTCGCCCGTGCCGCGCTGCGCTCGCCTCGTCCTTATCCCCGACGCCCCGCTGCTCTCCTCACTTGCGCCCTCGTCCTGCCCCTCTCGCTCTCTCTGCGCGCTGCGGCCGCCATAGCCGCCGGCCGATGCACGCAGCTGCGCTCCACCTCCACCCCTGCCAAGTGTGTCGCCAGCTACGCCGTGGCCCACGCTGCTCCACGCTCATGCTGGTCAAGCCCACTGGCGCCTGGACGCCAAAAACCGCCTCCTCGACCGCGCCACCGTCCACCGCTGGCCGTCCAGAGCACCACATGGTGAGCGTCGTCTTCCGCTCCTCCTCTACTCTGGCACTGCACACAGCCGCCTCTCCTGAACCTACATTTTCTGCAAATTACTTCGATTTAAATTATCAAATTGCATGCTGTTATTTTATATGCAAATACATGTTTAATTTAAGATTATAGTTATATGCCTATTATCAACTTGATTAATATTACCCCTCCTTTGGAATATTGATTATGTGAACCTTTTCGCCTTAGCAAAATTATAATAGTAACCTTTCAATAATAAGTCCGTAACTATTTGCTATGCTTAGTATTGCTTAGATACTCATGGGCGCGAGAGCGCCCAAGCATCACTTTTAATCCTGAGAAAACATTGGTTGGGCAGTCATGGTGGTAATACTGGTGTATGTTGAATATGGTTATTTTATATTTCCAAAAACCTCAAATTGCTTATTTATCTGGACGGATGGTTCGGGGGTATGGTGCAAGTGTGCACGAGAGTGTGGTTTGTGGTAGAACCGCACAGATACCCTAAGGACTGAATCTTGTCATGACCTCCTGTGTAAAACAAGTACAACCACAAGTCTGTAAAGTACAACTTGACCTAGTAAATTTACCAGACCCTGGAAGTCATCCTCATAGGTGGAGAAGGTGAGGTAGTGCAAGTGGCTGGTCTGTGTGACGGCTTGAACGGGACACCTGCTGAGGGTGAAGTTTTTTGCGGCATGCTAGCAGTGTGGGGTGCCAGCTGCTAGGTGCATAGGAGAAGAACCTCCCGCACAACCTATGAGACCTGCCGCAAGCGAGACATGCTCATAGGGGTGAGATGATGAAAAGGGCGAGGTACTTTGAACGGTTACTGTGATAGCTTGCTCAACCGCATGACTCAGGAATCGTGTGGGCAACGAGTGAACTGTTTCTTGTGGGTAAAGTGTGCAAACTCTGCAGAGTCAAAACTATCCGAATAGCCGTGCCCACGGTCAAGGGCGAACATGGGAACTTAACAAGATATAGTTCTATTTCAAAATGTTTTGTGGGTGGGATGGAAAAGTGGAGGGCAGCGAAAAGCCCTGATTTGAGTTGTCCTGGGTGTCGTCCCAGTGGTAAGTTAAGCGGCTATAATGCTGAAAGATGTTATACGGTGTGATGCCATATATATGGAAAAATTATGGTGATATTAGGCATATGATGTGATGCCATATGTATGGAAAATCATGTAAATATTCCTTGAACATTATGTTTTGTTCCAAAGCTGCTAGGTCTCAAGAAATTTTATGTATTGTATTTCAAATAGTGGCATTTCTATTCTTACAAAATAAAATATGGGTGAAATAAACAAGGTCGTGAGTAAAGGAGATGGATGTTTGTAGTATGCACATAAAGGTATTGGTGGATTCAGGTCAATCATGAATAGTAAATGATAGTGTGGGTTTTGAGAGAAATAAATTAGTGGGGTCCAGTTGAATAGATAGGTTAGGTAAATGATCTAATTGAATTTTCGGAAATTTGGAGGAATAATATAAGTATTGGATTATAATTCTTAATTAGTGATATTCTTGGTGGATATATAATGGTGAATCGTAGAGTTGATCAATGATATTCTTGGTGGATATATAATATTGAATCGTAGGCTTGATCAATAATATTCTTGGTGGAGTTGAATCAATAATAAAAAGGATTGGATTGTTAGAAAATCTTGATGGGAATGTTCGGTGGATTAATTAGATGATGTCACCCGCTGTTTGGAGATTAGACAGCAATCAATTTGGAAAGAGTATGTTTGGTGAAATATCTAAATAATGTCACAAGCTGTTTGGAGTTTAGACAGCAATCAATTTGGAAAGAGTATGTTTGGTGGAATATCTAAATAATGTCACACGCTGTATGGAGTTTTAGACAGCAATAAATATAGAAGGTGTATAATCGGTGGAATAATTGTATAATGTCACTTGCTGTTTGGGGTCTTAGACAGCAACCAATACAAAAAGAATATGATCGGTGGATTAAATAGAGGATGACACATGTTGTTTGGAGTTTAGAGAGCACTCAATAAAGGAAGTGTAATTTCGGTGGATTAAGTCAATTATGACAATCGCTGTTGGGAGTCTTAGATAGCAGTTAATAAAGAGCGTGAGTCTTTGGTGGATTAAGTCAATGATGTCATTTGCGGTGAGGAGTCTTTTGGTCACAAAAACAACAATATGATATAATAATAGAAATGCTACTAAACGCATTTTGTGGCAAATAAAACAACCTGAGCCTCTCCTTTGACAAGCCATGCATACTATTTATTTGCATTCTGTGTATTGGCTCGCGGAGCACGGTGGTTAGTGTGCTCACACTCGCTTTCACAACAAATCCAGAGGCAGAAGCCCGATCACTACGCTTCAACAACACTACTGGTTATGATGGCAGAGAAGATGAAGATGTCAAGGGCTAGGTCGCGAACCTCCAGTTGGCTGCCTGTGGGCATGTCCTGAGGGTTCACCTGTGTGCTTCGTTTCCGCTACTGCATTTTGTTGATTTCGGCCCAATCGGCCCGTGAGTAAGTTTACTATTATATTTACACTTCTGCATGATATGTACTTGATATTCAGAACTGTAATCTGTCACAGAGGATTTCGGATGGTATAATCTGGGGTCTGACAGCGATAGTATCAGAGCATATCGACTGCAGGTCGTGACCTAGTTAGCCTGGCTGTTAGTTTCATGACTAGAAATTTTTCTTTAAAATATTATTTCCAAAAATATAAGTTACATTGCTCAGTCTCATCTCTCCTAGATGATTTCCCCTCATCTATATGCTGTCTTAGCCATTTTTTACTTCTACAGTTCTCTTACCTCGAATTCAAAGCAATAACCCAAGAGTGAGTGCTAAAATCAGTCAAATTTCCCCCAAATACTCCCTCTTCTTTCTATTGACTACAAAAGGAAAAATTTTGTTTCTCTTCTCGTACCCTTACTTCAAAAATTTAAAGGTTAGGAACGTCGAAGATGTTCATGAAGATAAGATGGTTCCGTCTCAAACGGACTATATAGACCAACCCTATGCCCTTTTATATGTGCTCCCCGAGTAGACGATGTGTTGTTGCAAGGTTCTATTTGGCCCTATGCACTGCCTTCTTGCCCTTGGGCGTTACATTTCGCAGTCATAAGAAAGGAGTGTTTTAAAAACTTATGTGATTCATGTGCCACCCCAACTTCCGGGGAATGCTCTTTTAAAATCTAAATGGGTTTTGATTACCTTATTCCCACGACTCCAATCTTATCTCATGCTATTCCCCCTCACCCTATTTGCTGCAAGTCAAATTAGATCAACCCAAGCAAAGTGAAAGATAGTCAAGCCAAGACAATCAAGGACAAGTGGAGTCTTCATCGTTCTCAAACTAAGAGATTCAACCAGCACCAAGACCAAGACTCGAGGCTCTGTCCTGCTAACATTCTTTCCTTACCTACTTGGAAAGCTCATAGATCAAATTGCGACCACCCATAATGACAATAGTCATTTATTTAAGGGGGGTAACACTACGAGACAAAATGTTAAAGAACAAAATGTTAAAGAACTACTATGATGCATATGTTGGAGATGCGACAACCTAGACTTAGAACTAATCGAACCCGTACAAGAATACTTGCAAGACCGGGAGCCTTACCATGATAAGGACAAAAGACCACCATGTAGATATGTCCATAGTCACCTCTGCATTCCTAAGGCCATCTACCCCCTCGGGCACTGACCATTGTTACCCACCTATCAATATGAAGTTCTGCAACCGTATGTCCAACAGATGATGCAACTACTCCATTCTATGATGGCGTGAAGACAACAAAATCAAAGAGCAAGTATTTGGAAGTCTACGACCTATCCAGGAGAACAAGGTTTTTCTCTTCCCTTTTGACTTCTCCAAGTGCTAACCCTTGTTGTGCAGATTTTTATCTTTCCGTGAAGCTAAAGAGCTATACGTCGAGCAACACCCAGAAACCCATTGCTAGCCAATATAACCCCACCTCCTTTCTTTTTACTCTATCGGAATCTCGGGGTCGAGATTCATTTAAGGGGGGTAGGTTTGTAACATCCCAAATTTTGGAAGTTAAAAAATGTGGAATTTCAAAAACTTTTCCTGCATTTTTCTGGTGTTAAAAATTTCTTTTGAATATTTACTTGAAATTCTCTTAATTTGTGGCATGCATATTAATACATGGGAAAAAATATATCCAAATTTAGGAGCAATGATGGTGTTAATAAGAGAAATAGAAAAATTCAAGGATCTACACACAAACTAAAATGTAAATATTAAAAACATAAAAATTTGGATTCCAATTTACTTAAATAAAAGAAAAGCAATGGCCAAAACAATGTTAAAACTCACATTTACATATTTGAAAATTTAAATTTAAAATTTTAAATGTCATGCCAAAATTGAAGTCAATAATTTCAAATGTGAAATAGAAATCTAAATTCAAAATTCAAAATTTGCTAAAACTTCTCATTTTTCCCTCATTCCCCCTCTTTTACATGTGGGCCCCTTTTCTTTTCTCTCTTTCCTCCTTTCTCTCTCCTTCTCCCTTTTCCCTCCCGGTTCTCTCACTGGCAGCGGGCCCCTCCCCGCTGGTCTCTCTTTCCCCCTCCTTTCTTCTGCCGATCGGGCCCGGCTCCTTCCCGGCCTCCCTCTCCCTCCTCTTTCTTCCTCTTCCGTGCGCGCGAGCCTGCCTCACGCACGTTCCCCCGTCCTCCTTGCGTCAGCCGGCCCCCACAGTCCTTATGCGCGCGTCATGCCTCGGCATCGCACGTCGCCACACCTGCCTCCCTCTGCCATCCTGCTCCTGTCACTCGGCCCCGTCGCCCTCACCTCTGCGCCCCGCACGCCCCAGCGCCATGCCCTGTGCGCCTACCCCGCCGTTCCGTCGAGCCATGTCGGCCATGCCTTCGCCCCCACCACTCCCCACAGCACCCTCTTCCCGCCGGCTATAAATAGCCTGGCCACCCGCTCCGCTTCTCTTCCCCCCCTCCATACCTCTTCTTCTCCCTCGCGTCCGACCAAAAAGTGCCGCCGCCGCCTCACGTCACCCCGGCCGCTTCGGCGGTGCCATTCCAAATGTGACCGCGTCACATTGTGCCATTGCCCCCCATCTACCTTCCCTCCGAGCCAATTGAGTTTCCGTGCGCCGAGCTCGCCGGATTACCCATTTCCCTCACCGCCGGCCACTGCCGCTCCTTCCTCGGCCAAGCTCTCTTCGATTCCCCACTCGGAGAGCATTCCCTCACACCCCGGACCTCTGCCGACGGTCACCGGACCTTCTCCCCTACTCCAGGCCGCCAGCGCCGTGAGCTCCACCCGCGCCGCCGCCGGCTCCCGACGCCAGCCCACCTTGACCTTTCCCCGGCCCCGCTGACACCTCCGGCGAGTTCCTCGTGTTCCCCTCCAGCTCATGCCCACCCAAACCCCCCTTCTTTTTCTCCTCCAGCGGCCGCCGCCATTAACGACCTCCCCACCGTCCGATCTGCACCGCCGCCGGCCCACCACCTCGCCTCCTGGCCAGAGCCGCCATACCCAAGGGCTTCCTTCCCTCTGCGGGGTCCCATTTTATCGGTCGCCGACACCTCCCCGGCCGCTCCCCGCCGGCGATGCCGCCCATCTTGTGCGCCACCCCGAGCTCCCCTGTCTTGGACCCCTGCTGCCTCGGCTCATCTACGCCCTCTGCCCCTATTGAGTCAGGTAACAATGAGAGACAGATCGGCTAGCAGCGCTTGCGTTCACTGTGCTGACCCAAGCTCGATTCCGCCCCACGCAGCGTTATAGAGTATTTAGGTTTTTATTTTATTTTATTTTGCTGTTTAAGCTGATTGCAACTAGGGAAACAACAATAAAAATCTAGGAAAAATCATAAATTAATCCCTAGTAATGCGGAAATTTATTTAGTATATAAGTGATGCTTTTTAAACATTTAATCATGAATTAATTATTATATGTTAGTAAATATTGTGCCCTTAGTAATTATTCTAAATCTAATTGTTAATTAAAGATATTAATAAAAAAATGGCTTTGGTAAATTGTCCAAAATTAAAAATATTACCCTTAATTATAATTAAAATATATGCTCTAACTTATAAATCATACCGACATTAGATGGATCTCAATAGTAAATTTAATCAGATAATAAAGGCCGCTTCATAAAATTAAATAAGTGATAGGACGTGACCACAAACATTTAAATTAGAAAGTCCTAATATAATCCCCGCCATTAGCACGCCACAAATAAATAAATCTCCATGCTGAATTTAGTGGAATGAGATTTTGTATAGCAAGCTCGGTCCTATGTAAATAGAAGTTTGATTAAAATATGCAAGATGCTGATTCAGAGGATGAAACAACAATGACAGTTAGACCTCAGAATATTTCCATATAAAAGGATCGTACTAGTGTAAAGATACTAAAATATATTAGCCCTAGGTCATTGGACTTTGAAATAATCTCACCGATAAACAGTCCTAGGAAGCATATAATATTATGACTAATAGTCGCAAATGAGTAGCAAATAAGAATATACTAAAAATTTCTATTAGACATCAATGAGATAATTAAATACTCCCGTGCGTTGCTAAACTATTAAACTAATCATTAGGAGTATACCTTGAATAATTAGTAGATAGAATCCCATAAAATGCCATAGCCGAGACTGCTAGGAATATAGGCTCTAAAGATTAATCTAATAAACCAAACACATATGTCTGCCCGTAAGTCTAACCTAGTTCATGGAACTTCCTAAATAAATATAAAAATGATAAAAGAAGTTAATAAATAAAAGGTCGAACCTCACCTTTCTCCAATCGGCTATGTTTGGCCACTTCTTTTCCAAAGCCAATAATTCCTGTAGATACTTCCTCACTTTTGATCTCTTATTATCCCAAATTTTTCCCTCACGGTAAAGCTATTCAAATAACTCGTTCTCTTGCTCAAATCCAGCTACCACTGTGTTGGCAACACATTAAACTGAATCATCCTTCTATTCTCAAATCGTAATAAATGTATAAATTAAATTAAATTGGGCATTTAAAGTATTTGGATTTATTTGGATCTCTTGAGTTATTTGCTTTTATTTGGATTCAGTCGCTTATCGCATAGTTAGAAACTGGAGCCCCGAAGAATCAATGGATCAAGTGTGATCAAGAGCAAGGTGAAGATAAGGACCGGAAGCTCAAAACCATCGTAGGAGAAAGCTTTGAGTGAACTCAAGACCGCGGTAAACCGTGCCAGGCGAGTCAATACTTTGATCATGTTGAACCTACACTTTTTGCAAATTACTTCGATTTAAATTATCAAATTGCATGCTGTTATTTTATATGCAAATACATGTTTAATTTAAGATTCTAGTTATATGCCTATTGTTCAACTTGATTAATATTACCCCTCCTTTGGAATATTGATTATGTGAACCTTGTCGCCCTAGCAAAATTATAATAGTAACCTTTCAAAAATAAGTCCGTAACTATTTGCTATGCTTAGTATTGCTTAGATACCCATGGGCGCGAGAGTGCCCAAGCATCACTTTTAATCTTGAGAAAAACATTGGTTGGGCAGTCATGGTGGTAATGACTGGTGTATGTTGGATATGGTTATTTTATATTCCCAAAAACCTCAAATTGCTTATTTATCTGGGCGGATAGTTCGGGGGTATGGTGCAAGGGTGCACGAGAGTGTGGTTTGTGGTAGAACCGCCCAGATATCCTAAGGACTAAATATTGCCATGACCTCCTGTGTAGAACAAGTACAACCACAATAAAAATGAGACAAAGAGACATGAATGCTTGATAATCAAGAGTTTACATCGCTCATGCTCTCTCTCACAATCTCACACTAAGTCCCCATACGCATGGAGAGCTTAGAGTCTTCGGCACATCTCGATCGCTTTGACCTCGGCACCGCCCGCGCCTAGTCCGGTCACCCGTGCCTCGCCACGACTCCACTCGATGTCCTGCAGCCAACACAGAGAAGAAAGAAATCACATAGCACCGCTCGACACAAAGTAACCAAACATAATCATCAGAAAGATACGCAAAGCCCAAACTGATCGAAGCGAAAAATAAACATCCTAAGCATGTCCGACCGCGTTCGACCAAGTCTGACCGAAACGATTGCACCACGCAACGTCTTGGCTCGAACCACTCAAACCAAACTCAAACTTTCCCGAAATGCCGTCAATTACCCATCACACCCTCGGGGACACCTCCACATGGTCTCTCAGAAAGCGAGTGTGAGCACAAACCACCGTGCTCCGCAAGCCAATACACAGAATGCAAATAAATAGTATGCATGGCTTGTCAAGAATATCAATGATCAATTCTACGATCCACTAGTATTCACCCACCAAGTATATCACTGATCAAGATTACAATCCAATAATTGTTATTATTCCTCCATATTCCCAAAAATTCAATTAGATAATCTATCTAGCCTATCTATTCAGCTAGACTCCATCAATTTATTTCTCCCAGAACCCACACTATCTTTTCCTATTTGTGATCGACATGAATGCACCAATACCTTTATGTGTAAACTACAAACATCCATCTCTTTTACTCACGACCCTGTTTATTCCTCCCTTATTTCATTTTGTAAGAATAGAAATGCCATTATTTGAAATACAATTCATAAAATTTCCTGAGACTTAGCAGTTTTGGAACAAAACATAATGTACAAGGAAATGCATTGATAATAGCGATCCAGATTCCATCCACCGTTACATGACATCTGCACCATATAGCATCTTTCAGTGTTATAGCCGCTTAACTTACCATTGGGACGACACCCAGGACAACTCAAATTAGGGCTTTCCGCTGCCCTCCACTTTTTCCATCCCACCCACAAAGCATTTTAAAATAGAACTATATCTGGTTAAGTTCCCATATCCGCCCTTGACCGTGGGCACGGCTATTCGAATAGTTTTGACTCTGCAGAGTTTGTACACTTTCCCCACAAGAGACACCTGGGAGCGTGAAGATCAGCTACGAAAAGATTACCCTGACCTGTTCGCTAGTTAAGCTAAATCTCGGGGTCGAGATTCTTTTAAGGAGGGTAGGTTTGTAACATCCTAGAAAAATTCAGTCCCGAATAATGTAAAGCTCCTGAAATATTTTGCCTCGAATTTGGATTTTCCCTTTTTGAGTTTCCTTAAAAGTGGGTTGAGGTTCCAAAATTTAAGTAGAAGAGATATACAGATAATAAAAATTCAAAAATTTAATTGAGAATCTAAAAAAATAATCCAGAAAATTTGGATGGAGAAATTAAGGTTAAAATATAACTTTCCCATGGCCATAATGGCATAGTGGTTACTAAAAGCAAGTGCTTAAAAAAAAATATATACATCTACCAAATTGTGCGCAGGCAATAACAATTTTAGCAGCAAAAATAAACAAAAATTTCATACACCTGTTCATACAAAATAAAGATAAAGGAGATATATAAACAAAATGAACAAAGGTGGGGGGATGAAGTCAGGCCGGCCGAAATGAGCCAGCCCAACCCCATCTCCCTCTTCTTTCCGTTTCGGTCGAGCGGGATACCCCATCTGCCGGCCCAGCTCCACACGCGCAGCGCGCATGCGCCCACTGGCATGCGGACCCTGCCCTCACCCCCGCCTTCTCTCCCAGCCAGCGGGCCCGGCTCCCTCCCTGTTCTCCCACTGGCCGGTGGCCCTCCCCTCGCCCGGCTCTCTCTTCCTCCTCCTCACTCTTCCCTCTACCGCGTGGAGGGCTTTCTGTCCCTGTGGCGCTCATGCGCCCACCTTCACTCCTGCGCCGCTGCCGACCAGTCAGCTCGCGTGCGTGGCGCGTGACCTGCCCGAGCTGTCACGCGCAGCCCCAGAATCCCGTTGCCCCGCCTGCTCCGCCGCTCCGACATGACCACAGGCCCGTTGCCGCTCGTCCGTTGCCAGATCCACTCGGCCCGCTATAAAAGGCGCTGCGCCTCCCATTGTGCTCCACACGCTTCGCTCTTCGTTCTCCAACATGTAATTGAGCCCCCGTGCTCGTAGCCACCGGCGAGCCACCTCCTCCCCCAACTCCGGCGACGGAGCCCCCCGTTAATCCCCACCGTTAGCCATCAATTCCCCGCGCCAGGACCGCCTCCAGAGCGCTGTGAAGTCACCCCCGGCCTCGCCCGAGCTTCCCGTCGCACGTACACCGTCGTCATCGAGAGCCCGTCTCCGAACCTTCTCGGTCTCCGACGACTGCGCCTTCAACTTCACCGCAGCTCCAGGAATGCGTTTTGCCCTTCCCCAGACTTCTCCGACCATCCACGCCGCCGGTACCGTGACATCGCCGCCGTCCACAACTTCCTCTGTTCGGCCCCGCTACAACCCCGGCTTAAGGGAATAAACCACCCCTTACTGGTAAGCAACACTTGAGAGGAGACTTGGCTAGCAGCGTTAACTCTATTTCCCCCTGTTCCCTCGGCCGCGCGCGTTCGAGCCTCCGGCTCCGCAACGCGCTGAGGTCGAACTTTTCTTTTAATTCCGCCTGACAGGTGGGCCCCACCTGTCAGTGGAAGCCAGACCGCGTAGTCCACTGACCATTGGACCCCACTGGTCAGTGACACACCTGCACAGAACCCGCACTGACAGGTGCACCCCACTGTACGACAGGTGGACCCCACTGTACAGTAGCTGGACCCACACATGACAGAAGCACAGAAAATAAAAAGAGAATAAAATGGAAAATCAAAATAAAAACCAGAGATTGACAGTGGGCCCCACTGTCAGAAATTTCATATTTTTAGGATTTAACCAAACTGAGAACTTTGAAGGAGTATAGCTATTTCATTTTAGCTCCAAATGAAGTGAAACAAATTTCTAAATTCATCTAAATTCAAGATCTGTCCAATGGAACCGAAACTATGAATTTTTAAGTTCATTAGAATTTTTGATGATGATTTGTATGGTTTGATGATTTTTATCCAAATTTTCGCGCAACGTAATATAGCATACCAAGCCCAAGAAGAGGACACAGAAGCCGATGCCAACCCGGACGACCAAGACCAGGGCACCAGCGATCCAGGCGAGTTGACACTTTGACCATATTGAACCAAGAATTTCAAAGTTATTTTCTTTCAAACTATCAACATGCATGTCGTTATTTTTATGTGATATGTTATGTTCAGTTTTGATATGCTAGTTACACCTCAATATTAAATTTGCGTATGGTATTCCCCTTGCCAACTTGGAAATATGAACCTTGTCACCCTAGTAAACTATGATATTATGGATTTGCCAATTAAGTCTCTAACTATATGCTATGCTTAGAAATGCTAGAAACTCGGGGTATCAGTAGTACCCCAATGACACTATCTTGAACTAGTATGAACTGTTTTGGGAAGGAAATAAGGTATGATCATTAGAGAAAATTTTATGTTACTAAAAACCCCCACGTGCTTACCTATCTGGGCGGATGGTTGGGGGTATGGCGCTGTGATAGTGCAAAGAGGGCTAGTGGTAGAACCGCCCCGGTATCTCTAAGGACTGAATCAGGTGATGATCTCCCAAGGTACAACAATGCAACCACAAGCTGGCAAAATGTAGGCAGGGCTACATAATTTGTATTAACTTAGTAAGGGTTGCACCAATATGACCACGGGTGGGTAGAGGATGGCCACATCCTCCAGCGTGACGGCGCAAGAGGGGGCTTCTGGAAGGGTGGGCGTGCCCTGAGGAAGTGGAAACCTTAGTGGACGTAACCCTGCTAGGGAAATACATTGTAAAGGTTCTGTGATAGACTACTCAACCGCATGTCTATGGAATCATGCGGGGCAACGAGTGGATTTATCTCTTGTGGGTAAAGTGTACGAACTCTGCAGAGTAGAAAACTATTCGAATAGCCGTGCCCACGGTCAAGGGCGAATCATGGGGACTTTGCTAGATATACTTCTGTTTCACAATATCAGGGGTGGGAAGGGAAAATGGCGAGCAAAGGACAGCCCTGGTTTGAATTTTCCTTGGGTGTCATCCCAGTGTTGAGGTGTCATGTGGTGTGATGCCATAAGTGTTGTATGGTGTGATGCCATAAGCGTTATATGGTGTGATGCCATAGGTGATATATGGTGTGATGCCATGAGTATGGAAAATTATGATGATATGAAAGATTACATTTACAAACATATTTCCAAAGCTGCTAGGTCATAGGGATTTTAAATAATTGTATTCAAAAACACTCTTTGGCAAAACAAAATAACCCTATGCCTTTCCGTTGATAAGACATGCATGCTATTTATTTGCATTCTGTGTGTCGGCTCGCGAGCACGGTGGTTTGTGCTTACATTCGCAATATCAACACAGAGACAGGAACTCAAGGGCACTACGATCATGAGGAGGCCCCTGCTAACGTTGAGGAAGCAACAACGATAACTAGGACGATATCTTCGTATTTTGGGTCTTAGTCAAGAGGTCTTGATGGGGATTGTGTGCATAAATATACTATCCAAATTAGGATAATATACATGGCGCTTAATCACCCTCCAGTCGCTTGCCTGTGGTAATGGACCTACTTTTGTTGAACTTTCCGCTGCTTTAATGTAATGTAAACTTATGGTCAATGTGGCTCCTATGTGAACTATCACCCGACATGGGGATAGACCTTTTATGATATGTGTTATGATGAACTTTTGCAGTGTATGTATATGATTCAGCAATGTTCCTGTGTGCGCTATCTACTGATCCAGGGAATAGTGCATTAAAATACAGTGGATTTGGATTGAAAAATCCGGGTCCGACAGCGCTGGTATCAGAGCATACGACTGTAGGGTAAAGCCTTAGGATGGAAATTAGGATGGCCTAGGAACACAATACTTATGAAACTTATGAAAATAATTTCGAAAACCATAGTATATTATTCCTATTCGTATCCTTCCTAGAATCTGCTCTACTCCACCTTTCATTATATTTTGGAAAATTCACTAACATTAGTAACTTAAAATTTACAGATGGCAGGAATGGGTGATGAGGGGAGCTGGGACTACCTGGCCCATGGTGTCTATGAAGGAGAATTCGCCAGCATACTATGCAAGCTTTTGCATTACTTGGGCTATGAAGACCAGCCCATTTACCGCGGACTTAAGGCTACCATTGGAGGAGAAGAGTCTTGGACCATGGAGGTGTTCATCTACCCAAAGAGCGAGCATGACCTGCCTCACGTCTTCATGATGGAACACCGGAGGAGCACCAGAGCAGCTGCTATCCAGGACGCTGCGCGCTTAGTCGCTGCGCGGCTATGCGACATCTACGAGATCGCCCTACGCCGCACACCCTACCGCTTCTACCCGTCGCGCTAGGAGGGTGCGCGGTACAACGAGACAAACATGCCGGTTAATGAGGACGACCCGATGCTTACGCATCAAGTTGCTCTCACCAGGGCCATGGGCGCGGCCCACACTATTGCCTTGGAGGAGATTACCATCCTCCGACAGCACCTTATCGCCGAGCACGCCGCCAGGGTGACTCTACAGGAGCAGCTCGCCAAGAGCGAGCAGGCCTTGGCGTAGGCCAAGGCGGAGGTGGCCGCCCTCCAGGCACAGCTCCAACAGGCTCCCGCCCCCGCAGCGGCTCCAGCACCACCGCCGCTGGGATCGGGACCCCGCACCAGGATCACCGCGCGCAAGAGCGTGCGTCCTCCGGGGCCCCGGTCAGCTCTTCGACAGGGGGAGTATTTTCGCAGCCGCAGTCGCAGCCGGTCCCGCACTCCCTCAGACTCCAACCCATCAGAGTTTAGCGAGAGCCGATCCCGTTCCCAGTCCCCGAGCTACAGTCCCTCCGGCCCGTGTTACGGGTTTATGGAGGAGTAGATTAGGTAGAGTGTAGTTGTACTTGCTGTAGGTGGTGCAAGTACTAGTTATGTATGTCGTACCTGTCCTTTTGCATCGCAGTAGTTACCGTGTCGAACTTTAATTAATGTTGTAACCGTAAAAGTCCAGTATAAAACTGGCTAAGTGAATGTTTATGTGTTTCAATGTTCGGCCAAGCACGAGCCTTTTGTTGAAATTCGTTTGTCGTTCTCTTGTTGGTTTTTATTGCATGCAATGCTATCTTTTCTTCCTCCTGCCTAGCACTAGTATTAAATTATGAAACCCAATTGCAGATGGCCAGGCATAGGGTGACCAGATCCCAGTCAGGTGCCAGTATTCCCCTCCCAGCGGAGGCAACTACCTCCCAGCAGGAGCCATCCGCAGGGCAGGGCAACACTCAACACCCAAAAAATGAGCTTCCATCGCCACCCGTCCACCCAACCATGGCGCAAGTTATGGCCCAACAAACACAGATACTACAAGCAAATTTCGCCAGCCAGCAAGGCAACCCTAACAATAATCACATATCTGATCTGGGTGACTTTCAGAGGACTAGGCCGCTCACCTTTGCTTCAGCCGATGAGCCGCTGGAGGCTGAAGATTGGTTAAGGGATACTGAGAGGAAACTATACCTGGCCAAGTGTGCCGAGGAGGACAAAGTAATATTTGCGGCCCACCGGCTCCAAGGAGCTGCTACCGCATGGTGGGAGAACTACTCGGCCGCCAGAGGCCAAGAGGGCACCACAAGCGAAGGCGTGGTAGTTATACCCTGGTCTGAGTTCAAGACCGCCTTTAAGACCAACTTCATCCCAACTGGGGTGATGAAGATGAAAAGGACCACTGATGCTAGTTATACCCTGGTCTGAGTTGGGATGAAGTTGGTCTTAAAGGCGGTCTTGAACTCAGACTAGGGTATAACTACCACGCCTTTGATTGTGGTGCCCTCTTGGCCTCTGGCGGCCGAGTAGTTCTCCCACCATGCGGCAGCAGCTCCTTGGAGCTGGTGGGCTGCAAATATTACTTTGTCCTCCTCGGCACACTTGGCCAGGTATAGTTTCCTCTCAGTATCCCTTAACCAGTCTTCAGCCTCCAGCGGCTCATCGGCTGAAGCAAAGGTGAGCGGCCTAGTCCTCTGAAAGTCACCCAGATCAGATCTGTGATTATTGTTAGGGTTGCCTTGCTGTCTGGCGAAAATTGCTTGTAGTATCTGTGTTTGTTAGGCCATGACTTGCGCCATGGTTGGGTGGACGGGTGGCGATGGAAGCTCATTTTCTGGGTGTTGAGTGTTGCCCTGCCCTGCGGATGGCTCCTGCTGGGAGGTAGTTGCCTCCGCTGGGAGGGGAATACTGGCACCTGACTGGGATCTGGTCACCCTATGGCTGGCCATCTGCAATCGGGTTTCATAATTTAATACTAGTGCTAGGCGGGAGGAAGAAAAGATAGCATTGCATGCAATAAAAACCAACAAGAGAATGACAAACGAATTTCAACAAAAGGCTCATGCTTGGCCGAACATTGAAACACATAAACATTCACTTAGCCAGTTTTATACTGGACTTTACAGTTACAACATTAATTAAAGTTCGACACGGTAACTACTGCGATGCAAAAGGATAGGTACGACATACATAACTGGTACTTGCACCACCTACAGCAAGTACAACTACACTCTACCTAATCTACTCCTCCATAAACCCGTAACACGGGCCGGAGGGACTGTAGCTCGGGGACTGGGAATGGGATCGGCTCCCGCTAAACTCCGATGGGTCGGAGTCTGAGGGAGTGCGGGACCGGCTGCAACTACGGCTGCGAAAAGGCTCCCTGTCGAAGAGCTGACCGGGGCCCCGGAGGACGCACGCTCTTGCGCGTGGTGATCCTGGTGCGGGGTCCCGATCCCAGCGGCGGTGGTGTTGGAGCCGCTGCGGGGGCGGGAGCCTGCTGGAGCTGTGCCTGGAGGGCGGCCACCTCCGCCTTGGCCTGCGCCAAGGCCTGCTCGCTCTTGGCGAGCTGCTCCTGCAGAGTCACCCTGGCGGCGTGCCCAGCGATAAGGTGCTGTCGGAGGATGGTAATCTCCTCCAAGGCAATAGTTGGCCGCGCCCATGGCCCTGGTGAGAGCAACTTGATGCGTAAGCATCGGGTCGTCCTCATTAACCGGCATGTTTGTCTCGTTGTACCGCGGACCCTCCTGGCGCGACGGGTAGAAGCGGTAGGGTGTGCGGCGTAGGGCGATCTCATAGATGTCGCATAGCCGCGCGGCGGCTAGTCGCGCAGTGTCCTGGATAGCGGCTGCTCTGGTGCTCCTCCGGTGTTCCGTCGTGAAGACGTGAGGCGGGTCATGCTCGCTCTTTGGGTAGATGAACACCTCCATGGTCCAAGACTCTTCTCCTCCAATGGTAGCCTTAAGTCTGCGGTAAATGGGCTGTTCTTCATAGCCCAAGTAATGCAAAAGCTTGCGTAGTATGCTGGCGAATTGTCCTTCGTAGACACCATGGGCCAGGTAGTCCCAACTCCCCTCATCACCCATTCCTGCCATCTGTAAATTTTAAGTTACTAATGTTAGTGAATTTTCCAAAATATAATGAAAGGTGGAGTAGACCAGATTCTAGGAAGGATACGAGTAGGAATAATATACTATGGTTTTCAAAATTATTTTCATAAATTTCATAAGTATTGTGTTCCTAGGCCATCCTAAGGCTTTACACTACAGTCGTATGCTCTGATACCAGTGCTGTCGGACCTGGATGTTTCAATCCAAATCCATTGTGTTTTAATGCACTATTCCCTGGATCAGTAGATAGCGCACACAGGAACATTGCTGAATCATATACATACACCGCAAAAGTTCATCATAACACATATCATAAAAGGTCTCTCCCCATGTCGGGTGATAGTTCACATAGGAGCCACATTGACCATAAATTTACATTACATTAAAGCAGCGGAAAGTTCAACAAAAGTAGGTCCATTACCACAGGCAAGCGACTGGAGGGTGATTAAGCGCCATGTATATTATCCTAATTTGGATAGTATATTTATGCACACAATCCCCATCAAGACCTCTTGACTAAGACCCAAAATACGAAGATAGCGTCCTAGTTATCGTTGTTGCTTCCTCCAACGTTAGTAGGGGCCTCCTCATGATCGTAGTGCCCTTGAGTTCCTATCTCTGTGTTGATATTGCTAATGTGAGCACAAACCACCATGCTCGCGAGCCGACACATAGAATGCAAATAAATAGCATGCATGGCTTATCAACGGAAAGGCATAGGGTTATTTTGTTTTGCCAAAGAGTGCTTTTGAATACAATTATTTAAAATCCCTATGACCTAGCAGCTTTGGAAATACGTTTGTAAATGTAATCTTTCATATCATCATAATTTTCCATACTCATGGCATCACACCATATATCACCTATGGCATCACACCATATAACGCTTATGGCATCACACCGTACAACACTTATGGCATCACACCACATGACACCTCAACACTGGGATGACACGCAGGGAAAATTCAAACCAGGGCTGTCCTTTGCCTGCCATTTTCCCTTCCCACCCCTGATATTTTGAAACAGAACTATATCTAGCAAAGTCCCCATGATTCGCCCTTGACCGTGGGCAGGACTATTCGAATAGTTTTCTACTCTGCAGAGTTCGTACACTTTACCCACAAGAGATAAATCCACTCGTTGCCCCGCATGATTCCATAGACATGCGGTTGAGTAGTTTATCACAGAACCTTTACAATGTATTTCCCTAGCAGGGTTACGTCCGCTAAGGTTTCCACTTCCTCAGGGCACACCCACCCTTCCAGAAGCCCCCTCTTGCGCCGTCACGCTGGAGGATGTGGCCATCCTCTACCCGCACGTGGTCATACTGGCGCAACCCTTACTAAGTTAATACAAATTATTTAGCCCTGCCTACATTTTGCCAGCTTGTGGTTGCACTATTGTACCTTGGGAGATCATCACCTGATTCGGTCCTTGGGGATTCCGGGGCGGTTCTACCACTAGCCCCCTTTGCACTATCACAGCGCCATACCCCCAACCATCTGCCCAGATAGGTAAGCATGTGGGGGTTTTTAGTAACATAAAATTTTCTCTAATGATCATACCTCATTTCCATCATTTCCTTCCCAAAACAGTTCATACTAGTTCAAGATAGTGTCATTGGGGTACTACTGATACCCCGAGTTTCTAGCATTTCTAAGCATAGCATACAGTTAGAGACTTAATTGGCAAATCCATAATATCATAGTTTACTAGGGTGACAAGGTTCATATGTCCAAGTTGGCAAGGGGAATACCATACGCAAATTTAATATTGAGGTGTAACTAGCATATCAAAACTGAACATAACATATCACATAAAAATAACGGCATGCATGTTGATAGTTTGAAAGAAAGTAACTTTGAAATTCTGGGTTCAATATGGTCAAAGTGTCAACTCGCCTGGATCGCTGGTGTCCTGGTCTTGGTCGTCCGGGTTGGCGTCGGCTTCTGTGTCCTCTTCTTGGGCTTCGTATGCTATATTACGTTGTGCGAAAATTTGGATAAAAATCATCAAACCATACAAATCATCATAAAAAATTCAAATGAACTAAAAAAAATTCATGGTTTCGGTTCCATTGGACATATCTTGAATTTAGAAATTTGTTTCACTTCATTTGGAGCTAAAATGAAATAGTTATGCTCGTTGAAAGTTCTCAGTTTGGTTAAATCCTAAAAATATGAAATTTCTGACAGTGGGGCCCACTGTCAATCTCTGGTTTTTATTTTGATTTTCCATTTTATTCTCTTTTTATTTTCTGTGCTACTGACATGTGGGTCCAGCTACTGTACAGTGGGGTCCACCTGTCAGTGCGGGTTCTGTGCAGGTGTGTCACTGACCAGTGGGGTCCAGTGGACCACGCGGTCTGGCTTCCACTAATAGGTGGGGCCCACCTGTCAGGCGGAATTAAAAGAAAAGTTTGACCTCGACGCGCTACGGAGCCGGAGGCTCAAATGCGCGCGGCCGAGGGAACAGGGGGTAATAGAGTTAACCCTGCTAGCCAAGTCTCCTCTCAGGTGTTGCTTACCAGTAAGGGGCGGTTTATTCCCTTAAGCTGGGGTTGTAGTGGGGCCGAACAGAGGAAGTTGAGGACGGCGGCGAGGTTGTGGTGCCGGCGGCGTGGATGGTCGGAGAAGTCTGGGGAAGGGCAAAATGCATTCCTGGAGCTGCGGTGAAGTCGAAGGCGTAGTCGTCGGAGACCGAGAAGGTTCAAAGACGGGTCGGCGTCGTGCGGCGGCAGCGGCTCGGGGAGGCTCTCGGTGACGGCGGTGTACGTGCGATGGGAAGCTCGGGCGAGGCCGGGGGTGACTTCACAGCGCTCTGGAGGCGGTCCTGGCACGGGGAATTAGTGTCTAACAGTGGGGATTAACGGGGGCTCCGTCGGCGGAGTTGGGGGAGGAGGTGGCTCGCCGGTGGCTACGGGCACGGGGGCTTAATTACTGCTGGAGAACGAAGAGCGAAGCGTGTGGAGCACAATGGGAGGCGCAGCGCCTTTTATAGTGGGCCGAGTGGAGCGGGCAATGGACGAGCGGTAACAGGCGGCTGTGTGGTCATGTCGGAGCGGTGGAGCAGGCGGGGCAGTGGGATTCCAGGGCTGCGCGTGACTGCTCGGGCAGGTCTCGCGCCGCGCACGCGAGCTGACTGGTTGGCAGCGGTGCAGGAGTGAAGCTGGGTGCATGAGCGCCACGGGGACAGAAAGCCCTGCGCGGTAGAGGGAAGAGTGAGGAGGAGGAAGAGAGAGCCGGGCGAGGGGAGGGCCACCGGCTAGTGGGAGAACGGGGAGGGAGCCGGGTCCGCTGGCTGGGAGAGAAGGCGGGGGTGAGGGCGGGGTCCGCACGCCAGTGGGCGCATGCCGCTGCGCGCATGGAGCTGGGCCGGCAAATGGGGTGGCCCGCTCGGCCGAAACGGAAAGAAGAGCGAGATGGTGTTGGGCTGGCTGATTTTGGCCGGCCTGACTTCATCCCTTCACCTTTTTTTCATTTTTTTATATATCTCCTTTATCTTTATTTTGTATGAACAGGTGTATGAAATTTTTGTTTATTTTTGCTGCTAAAATTGTTATTGCCTGCGCACAATTTGGTAGATGTATATATATATATATATATATATTTAAGCACTTGCTTTTTAGTAACCACTAAGCCATTATGGCCATGGGGAAAGTTATATTTTAACCTTAATTTCTCCCTCCAAATTTTCTGGATCATCTTTTCAGATTCTCAATTAATATTTTGAATTTTTATTATCTGTATATCTCTTCAACTTAAATTTTGGAACCTCAACCCAATTTCAAGGAAACTCAAAAAGGGAAAATCCAAATTCGAGGCAAAATATATAGCAAAATATTTCAGGAGCTTTACATTATTCAGGACAGAATTTTTCTAGGATGTTACAAGAATACTTGTCAAGCATCGTCCTGGCCATCTCGACCAAGGTACGGTTCTTCCTCTCCACAACGCCATTCTGTTGTGGGACGTGCAGAGAAGAGAACTGGTGCTCTACACTTGTCTCATCACAGAATCTCTCGAAGTAGGAATTTTTGAACTCTGTGCCATTGTCACTGCGGATCACTCGTAAGGCACCCGGGAGCTCAACAGAAAGCCTACTAAACAGACCTCGAAAATGTGTGAACGTCTCATCCTTCGAGGCCAAGAAAAACACCCAAGAGTACCTCGAGAAGTCATCGACCATGACAAGGACATACCACTTCCCTCCTGCTGACTGCACTCGAGCTGGTCCAACTGTGTCCATATGGAGCAGCTGTCCCAGTGCATCGGTCATATTAACTGTGACTGGAGGGTGAGAAGCGGCAACCATCTTGCCATGCCGGCATGGAGTGCAAACAAGATCTTTGACAATCTTGAGTTTCGGCAAACCACGAATGAGATCGTGGCCGCTAACTCGGGTCAAATGGTCAAATCCGATATGACCAAGTCTTCTATGCCAGAAAGTAAGGTCGTGGGACTCAGAAGCAACTAAACACCGGAGAGGATCACCAGAAGACTCAGAAAAATCAGCACGAAAGAGCCTCCCATACCGAGAATTCCCGCGAACCAGACTACCCGAAGAATCAAGAATTTTGCAAGCGTTTTTCTTGATGCTCACCTCAAAACCGTCATCGGTAGCTGAGAGACTGAAAGCAAATTATATCGCAGCTTACTAACCAAGGCAACATCCTTAAGAATAAAAGACTCATTGACACTTACTGTACCTTTGGTGATGACGCGCCCAGACAAGGCATCTCCGAAGGTGATAGTCTCATCACCTGGAGCACGGGCTAGGGAAGAGAACCAACGAGAGTCTCCGGTCATGTGTTGTGAACACCCGGAGTCTACGAGCCAAACCTCTCCCTTCCCAGTCCGGCGAACTTGAGTCAACGAGAGAGTAAAGTCTCAGTACTGGGGTAAATCAAAAGTGACTTCGGCACCCAATACTGAACAATACGTCGAGTAGAAGAAGTAGCCACACACGACCGACCTCTAGCTACCCTACGCTCTTTGTCACTCAAAGCAGCAGAAGGTCTATGTGTAGACCTGGAGCTGTTGCTGGGTCCGACTGCTACGAGAGAGCGAGTCGGAGCACCGGCAACATGCTGATCACGCCGCGGGTAGCCATCTCGATGGGGGAAGTGAGATCTACCCTCAGAACGGCGGAAGTCATAACCAATGGCAGACCGAGGACGACAACCAGAAGACTCGGAAAAACCAAGTCCTCGATGCTGCCCAAACTCAGCAACAGGAGCCAACCTAGACCTCATGTCGGTCTTAGATGCACTCAAGGTCTGGGGCTGACCCTGAATACGCCTAAGAGCTGCAACACCATCTCTACGCGCGATCGTGGCACGCCGGAAGCATCGCTCAACCATATGTCCATCCCTCTGACAGAAGGTACAATGAAACTTCGGCTTCTGAGAAGTCGAAGCACCAGGTGTTACCACCTTACTGTCAGATATCCCTTAGACAAAGCCTGCTGATTTGAATTGAACTTTCTCAGTTCGGGGCTTGACCTCGATCACACCTGCGGCTATGGGTCTAAGCACGGCAGGTGGATGCTTCCTAACATCATCAAGAAAATCATATCCTAGACCTTGATTGAACTTGCAAATCTTGGACTGGTCTAGAATAAGATTCAGCTTCTTCTTGCCGCCTACAAATCTTTCAAGAGTGTTCATAAGATACTGACACTCTCGAAAGAGAGAGGTGCAAGAAGAGCAAGGGGAAGAAGAGACAGCAGGAGGTAAGGGAGCAGAAGAAGAACCAATAGCAGAAGAGTGAATGGCTTGTGCACGCACAGCCGACTCTGAAAGGACAGTCCTACTGCTAGCAGTTTGGTTCACGTCGCTAAGCGTCTCAACCTTACCCTTGGGCTTCTCCCCCACTCCAGCACACACATCACAACAAGATTGTGGCTTCTCTAGTTGGTACTTAGTTAGCTTCACACATTTTTCTTCCAATGCAATCAAGTCAGATTTTAGTTTATCACAATTTTTGCATGGTGAGTTAACAGGGTCCTTAGAAGCAAACTGAGCCATTTTCTTATCATGATCAATCATTTCTTGGAATTGCTTAGAAACAGACTAAAGCTCAAGTGTCAATTTGGGACAATTGATGCAAGACACAATAGGCTCAAGTAATGAAGCTTGAAGTTCAGCAATTTTATGGTCTGCCCTTTTTAAGTTTAATTTCAGATTATTGCAATTTTCACAAGACTCGGGCAGATCCAGAAGCATGGTATAGAGACCTCTAAAAGCATTATCCTTATCCTCACATGAGGTTCAAGAAATAGCCTCAACAGAAGTAGATGAAAGAGGTGCTACCCTACTCATTTCTAGTTCAGCAAGAACACTAATGTTCTCCACCTTAATCAACTCAAGCTCAGAGGACAAACTATCATGAGAGGTCCTTAATTTCTCCATATCACCAATCAAAGCAGAGCTTGTATCACATTCGTCACGGGAGGGAGCAGATATAAGTGAAGTAAGCTCCCGTGATAGTCTATCTACTTCCTTCTCCAACTCGCTACACCTAGCTCTAGATCTAGCATGAAAACCACCTAGCTTAAGAAAAGCATCATTAAGCTGGTCATAGGAGGGGTATACCTTGTCGGAGTCGGAGTACAGCTTGTTGTCGCTCACTTCGCCCTCAAGGGCCATGAAGTACATGCCGGAGAAGTCGTCGCCGCCCTTGGGTTCTTGGTCGCCCGTCCCATCATCGTCGCTCCAGCCCTCCACTTCGCTGAGATCGAGGTCGTCGAAGGCGGTGAGGACGCGATGGAACAGCTTCTTGGCTTTGCCAAGGTCGCAGAACTTCTTCTTGCCTTGAGCGTGAGCAAGGGGCTTCTTGTTGCGGTTCTTGTCGATGTAGTCGTTCTTACTCACACCGCCGTAGTCGCCCTTGCCTTTCTCCAACGTGGGGTAGTCTGCCCGAATGTGGTTGGGGCCACCACACTCGAAGCATATCACGGGTCCTCCTCTCTTTCTGTCCCTTCTCCTCTTGTAAGCACGAGAAAACTTATCTGGCTAGGAGGGCCAACTACTCATCTCCAAGCTGCTCTAACTGATCATCAGTTACGTCACAGAGAGCAGCAAGAGAGAAACCACAGAGCGAATCGGAAGAAGAACCGGAAGTCAGACTGGGATCAGTGACTAGGGCCATCGACTGCGACTTTGACTTGCGAGAGACAATGTCAATCTCGTGAGTCTTGAGGCATGAGTACAACGCATCAAGAGTCAAAGTCGAGAGGTCCGTGGTGTCCTTGATGGTAGTCACCTTCATCTCCCACACACGCAGGTCTAAAGCAGCGAGCATCTGTCGAGCATTGTCCGAGTCGGGGTATGTGAGACCGACCGCTCGGAGGTTGCTCAGAATCTTATGAAAACGCGCAAAGCACTTATCGAGAGACTCTCCAATGAGCATTTCAAACTTGTTGTAATCTCTCTTGAATTGGTCCTATCGGACTGTCTTGATTTGGGTGGTGCCCTCATGGTAAGCATTGAGGGTCTCCCAAATGTCGAAAACCGACGTGAGATGCGAAATGCGGTCAAACTCGCTACGACTCAAACCTTGGATGATTATGTTCCTTGCCTTTGCATTCACCTCAAAATCGGGCATATTCGCCACATTGATGTTCTCATCGGTAGGAACCAGATAGCGGACCTTGATCTTCCTCCAGATGACATATCCTTGAGCCTGGATGTAGGTCTCCATCCGGCTTTTCCAGAACAGAAAATCAACGCCATCAAAGATCGGAGGCTTGGTCGAGTACTTGTCTGTCGCCATGGCTCTAGAGACCGGTTAAGATCTATGAAAAAGAGCTAACCGACTTTGATACCAATTGTTGGATCGGAATCGGCGACAGAGGGGGGGTGAATGTCGACTTTTTTAAAAATCCATCCCTCAAAAGTATCCTCGTATGAAACTTCTCTTCAATAGCTATGGAAGCTATGAAACCGAGTTTCGAATGATCACTGGGGCCCTACACTAACAGAGAGGAAAGCTAGGCAAATGAAAAGAAGACGAAATGCACATACTATTCAGTCAATACTTTGAGAGCACTACTATTGCCTAACAAAAGGAACCATGCTGCAGCCGAATCAAATAGAACACAAAGTACTCGGGGACTGCATGAACCGAAGGAAGGACTGGAAACTCGCAGCTGAGAATATCCAAAAGAAGAGAAGAGCAACTACTACTTTTGCTGTCCACTAATTGCACATGGTAGAGAAGAGGCCAAGAGATGTACTGCTGCCAACTAAAACAAGAAAGGGCACTTAAAGCATGCAGCTGCAATCTTCAAACCGAAACCAAACATGAGACACAAAATAGTACTACTCAGTCTGCTGGCCGAACACACTAGAAAGAATAAAAGGGTTGCTGCTGAGAAGAACACATAAAGCAAAAAGAAAAAATCTGCATGAAGAGAGCTTATTGGCCGAGCTATGCAAAAGCCATTCAGCCAAAGACCATGCTGCCGAAAAGATAGATCACAAAAAAATGCAGCCGGTCGAAATGATCTTCAGGGCATATACTGCAGCCGAACACAAAAAAGTCTCCTGCTGGCCGAAGTGATTGAAGACAGTGAATGCAGTTCTCTGTGATTGGCCGAAAGAAGTATAGCAAGGAATACTGCCGAACTAGTATACTTGTTGGATGAGCTCCTTTTGCTCCCCAGAAGGGAGAATACAAATCAACAAGTAGTACTCGGCTGCAAGAAATAATTCATTCGGATCTAAAGATCATGCCAAGTACATCACACAAGAAGTAAAGCACTACTAGCTGTCCGAATGCAAATTTACTGATTTTTGCTTGGCCGACAGTTCAAAGAAATGCAATGCCGCAAGCCAAGAAGTACTGCCTAACAAAACATAAACAGATTGCAAAAGAAAGCTGCAGTATACTAAGGAGAGGCAAGAACTAGCAATCAAAAGAAAGCGTAAATGAGGAGAATACAAAGCAAGACAGCTCTCAATAAAAATGAGACAAAGAGACATGAATGCTTGATAATCAAGAGTTTACATCGCTCATGCTCTCTCTCACAATCTCACACTAAGTCCCCATACGCATGGAGAGCTTAGAGTCTTCGGCACATCTTGACCGCTTTGACCTCGGCACCGCCCACGCCTAGTCCTGTCACCCATGCCACGCCACGACTCCACTCGATGTCCTGCAGCCAACACAGACAAGAAACAAATCACATAGCACCGCTCGACACAAAGTAACCAAACATAATCATCAAAAAGATACTCAAAGCCCAAACCAATCGAAACGAAAAATAAACGTCCTAAGCACGTCCGACCGCGTCCGACCAAGTCCAACCGAAACGATTGCACCACACAACGTCTTGGCTCGAACCACTCAAACCAAACTCAAACTTTCCCGAAATGCCGTCAATTACCCATCACACCCTCGGGGACACCTCCACATGGTCTCTCAGAAAGCGAGTGTGAGCACAAACCACCGTGCTCCGCGAGCCAATACACAGAATGCAAATAAATAGTATGCATGGCTTGTCAAGAATATCAATGATCAATTCTACGATCCACTAGTATTCACCCACCAAGTATATCACTGATCAAGATTACAATCCAATAATTGTTATTATTCCTCCATATTCCCAAAAATTCGATTAGATCATCTATCTAGCCTATCTATTCAGCTAGACTCCATCAATTTATTTCTCCCAGAACCCACACTATCTTTTCCTATTTGTGATCGACATTGTTGTAGGGGTGGCCCAACCCCCGTAACTGGGCCATGGAACTAATCCAACATGTAATAGGCCCAATAGTGTTGAGGAATATAACAGTGTAAATATACTAGTGTACCCCCATCCTTTGTAAATACTAAGGGGTAGAATGGGGATTTCCCATTCTACCCCACTCACATATATATAAGCCCCTAGGAGGGGCAAAGGGGCGGATCCTCTCATTCTAACCATTCATCCCACAGCTCTAGCTCTCTTTCTCTTCTACTAGTCCCCCCTCTCTCTGTTTGGTCTGTAGCCACAACAGATGGCGCCGTCCGTGGGGACTGGGCAAGAAGTCGCGCAAAGAAGAGCCACCACCGCGCAGGAAGATTTAAGCGCCGCCAAAGGTAAGAAAAGGTAGAGCATATGTGAATAATTTAATTGGCTCACCGGTTGTTGTCACGCGTGAGTCCTCGCGTGGATCTGGTAGATCCATCGATCTTGTGTGCAATCTCCATACAGACCTGTTAGATCCATCAATCCACAAGCGTGAGGGCTACTCAGAAACCCACATTGCAAGATAGCTGCGAGTCTGCGCATTTTAATGCATGTTTCCTCAAAAGCTGACTTTCGCTGGTGTTATTAAGTACTGCTGGAGTAGCACAGTGCAGCATCGTCGTCTTCGTGCCAGTTTTCACGTCGCAGCCTCCAAGCGCGATCAAAGAGCGGAGTCGCAGCTCGCGTACATCTCGTCGGAGCCTCCGCGCCGAGTCTCCGCCTGACGTCGAGCCTCCGCCCCAAGTCTTAGCCTCCGCACCGAGTCTCCGCCTGACTTCGAGCCTTCACGCCGAGTCTTCGCCCGACGCTGAGTCTCCACGCCGCGCGACGCCAAGCATCTCCGCACGGCAGGGCAAGGGGCGCCCATGCATGCAGCTTACACATTTTCACATCCGTTATGGCACGCATGCAGCTTATACATTGTCGTATCCATTATTGCATGCATACGGCTCATGCATCCAAGTATATACCCACATACATACTTCTCTCTCTCCGCCTGGGTTCTCGGTGTGCAGGCCATGGACGAGCGGCAGACTCCGTATCAACCGCCAGCAGCGTCATCTCGGCATCGCACGTCCTTGGCGAAGCCTACTCCGCGCAGTGCCTCGCGTCCGCGTCGAGCGTTACCGCGGCCTGCGACGACGTTGCCGGCCTCTGTCCATGTAGGCATGGCTCTGCGAAGTGTGCGCCTCAGCGCCGACAACTCAGCTCCTTTGCCGCACCGAGGGCGTGCCCGCGCAGGCCAGCTTGCAGAGCTCCGCGGCGTCGTGCACGCTCCTCACCCTCGCGTTCTCGAGCGAGGACTACCACGGCAGCACGCTGCTGGTTGACGGCCGTGCCGACTTCGGCGGGAACGGCGCGGTGGAGCAGGCCGTGGTGGGCGGCTTGGAAAGGCCCCGACGGGCGAGGAGCACAGCCAGAGGACCAAGATCGGACGCGAGACGCACGTCTTCGCTGGCATCCGACTCGGCGGCTCCGACCGCCGCGCTGCAAACACCAGCAAATACGAGCTTCATGTATGCATGCGGCTGGCGCATACATCCATCCGCGTATCCGTGCAGGCACTCGGGTCCTCCATGGCTAAATAATGCTTGCATTCGGTCATACGCGGGGCGGCCACAAGCTTCACCCGAGCATGACCGAGGCACCCTTGCCACGAGCCCAAGGCTGCCGCGCCCTCGCCCGGCGGCGCCGCCGCTGCGCAGCTGCAGCTGGTGCCAGGGCAGGCCGGGGCAGCTCCGGTCTCGCGACGCCACGACGACGGCCGACTGCAGGCGAAGTGTCGACCTCCGCTCGACGCCGCGCGTAGGCCTCGCCCCTGGCTGCGGTCTTCGCGATCGACCTCGCTTGCATGGCGGGCTCCCTCGTGGCGTCCCAACTCCAGTATGCACGGATACCTGCGACAAGCATTGCAGCCTCCGCGACGGCGAGGCCACGCCTACGCCGCCCTGAAGCTGATGGCGAAGGCAGCGAACGACAAGGTGGCCGCTGAGGTGGACCAGCCTGCCTTGGGCGGACCTGCAGCTGCTCGATTTTGCGTCACCCGTCGCCGTCAGCACTGCGCGCCTCCGGTCGGCCCTCCACGCACCTATGTGCTGCAAGGCAGTGCCGGTTGCGTCATCGATCGTGCCACTTCGAGGCCTTTGCCGATGCCACCGGAGTCTCCACCGATCACTTCAAGGTCTTCGCTTATGCCACCGGAGTCTCCGCCGATCACTTCGAGGTCTTCATCAATGCCACCGGAGTCTCCGCCGATCACTTCGAGGTCTTCGTCACTGCCCTCGCAGTCTCCGCAGACCACTTCGAGGCCTTCGGCGATGCCCCCCGGAGTCTCCCGCGGCCTCTTCGGAGCCTTCGTCACTGCCCTCGCGGTCTCCGCCGAGCCTTCCATCAGACTCCGCGATGGACCATGCGACGTCGGCCCTCGCCACTGATAGTCATCGGCCAGAACGTCCAGAATCCTCACCGAGCTGCGGGAGCCTTCACCGAGGTGGCTGTGACCTTCGCCGCAGTGCTCACACACTCCGCCGAGGACAGTACAAGAAGCTGCGGAGCCTACTCGGCGTCGCCACCGCCCGGTACGCACTGCATGTGATTACGTTTCCATTCCGAGAGCATTTGATTTGGCCGTATTTGCTTCTCCAGTTTTGGCCTATTCTGGGCTACCGCAGTACCAAATGCTTTCCTAGTACTGCATTCTGGAGCATTTTGTTGTCGCAAGTCTTCGGCCATTTCTTTGATGCCTTTGTTTTGGTCCTCATTTTTTATTTTTAATCGCACGATGGCTTTGCGCCTCGGCGTAGTCTACGGACTTTAAATAAGACGTAGCGTTGAGCCTAGCTCCACACGCGAGAGTCCGCGGACTATAAATAAGACGTAGCGTTGAGCCTAGCTCCGCACGCACCAGTCTACGGACTTTAAATAAGACGTAGCGTTGAGCCTAGCTCCGCACGCGAGAGTCCGCGGACTATAAATAAGACGTAGCATTGAGCCTAGCTCCGCACGCACCAGTCTACGGACTTTAAATAAGACGTAGCGTTGAGCCTAGCTCCGCACGCGAGAGTCCACGGACTATAAATAAGACGTAGCGTTGAGCCTAGCTCCGCACGCACCAGTCTACGGACTTTAAATAAGACGTAGCGTTGAGCCTAGCTCCGCACGCGAGAGTCCGCAGACTATAAATAAGACGTAGCGTTGAGCCTAGCTCCGCACGCACCAGTCTACGGACTTTAAATAAGACGCAACAGGGGGACGCCCCCGCGCGCACTCTACGGAGTATAAATAAGACGTAGCATTGAGCCTAGCTCCGCACGCACCAGTCTACGGACTATAAATAAGGCGTAGCGTTGAGCCTAGCTCCGCACGCACCAGTCTACGGACTTTAAATAAGACGTAGCGTTGAGCCTAGCTCCGCACGCGAGAGTCTGCGGACTATAAATAAGACGTAGCGTTGAGCCTAGCTCCGCACGCACCAGTCTACGGACTTTAAATAAGATGTAGCGTTGAGCCTAGCTCCGCACGCGAGAGTCTGCGGACTATAAATAAGACGTAGCGTTGAGCCTAGCTCCGCACGCACCAGTCTACGGACTTTAAATAAGACGTAGAGTTGAGCCTAGCTCCGCACGCGAGAGTCCGCGGACTATAAATAAGACGTAGCGTTGAGCCTAGCTCCGCACGCACCAGTCTACGGACTTTAAATAAGACGTAGCGTTGAGCCTAGCTCCGCACGCGAGAGTCCGCGGACTATAAATAAGACGTAGCGTTGAGCCTAGCTCCGCACGCACCAGTCTACGGACTTTAAATAAGACGTAGCGTTGAGCTTAGCTCCGCACGCGAGAGTCCACGGACTATAAATAAGACGTAGCGTTGAGCCTAGCTCCGCACGCACCAGTCTACGGACTTTAAATAAGACGTAGCGTTGAGCTCAGCTTCCGCACGCGCGACTCTACGGAGTATAAATAAGACGCGGATGTTGTCCCTGCGCAGTCTACGGACTCTAAACAAGACGCGAATCCCGCGCATGCCGTGGACACCGTCCTCGCGCATACTCCCCGGAGTATAAACAAGACGAGGATGCTGATCCCACGCTCTCTACGGAGCATAAATAAGACGCAGGTGTTGTTCCTGCGCAAGTCTACGGACTCTAAACAAGTCGTGCGCTGAGGTCTGCCTCCGCACGCGAGAGTCCAAGGACTATAAATTAAGTTGTGCGCCGAGGTCTGCCTCCGCACGCGAGAGTCCGAGGACTATAAATTAAGTCGTGCGCCGAGGTCTGCCTCCGCACGCGAGAGTCCGTGGAATATAAATCAAGTCGTGCGCCGAGGTCTGCCTCCGCACGCGAGAGTCCGCGGACTATAAATCAAGTTGTGCGCCGAGGTCCGCCTCCGCACGCGCCAGTCTACGGACTCTAAACAAGTCGTGCGCCGAGGTCCGCCTCTGCACGCACCAGTTATCCTCACGCACTCCACGGAGTATAAAAATTGCGCAATGGCCGAGACACTAGGGAGTGCCTCGCCTTAGTGAAGCGGCACCTGGATGTCGCACCTTCGAGCGCGTTGCCCCAGCAAGTGTATCACTCCTTTTTGAAGGTAGGGGAACGGCGGTCTCGCCTCCCTACCTCGGCGTGCGTAGTGCCCTCGGCCTACGCTCCAAGCGCCCGCTATCCGCGGGCACCCCTTTTTGAAGGTAGGGGAACGGCGGTCTCGCCTCCCTACCTCGGCGTGCGCAGTGCCTTCGGCCAACGCTCCAAGCGCCCGCTATCCGCGGGCACCCCTTTTTGAAGGTAGGGGAACGGCGGTCTCGCCTCCCTACCTCGTCATGCGTAGTGCCTTCGGCCTACGCTCCAAGCGCCCGCTATCCCCGGGCACCCCTTTTTGAAGGTAGGGGAACGACGGTCTCGCCTCCCTACCTCAGCGTGCGTAGTGCCCTCGGCCTACGCTCCAAGCGCCCGCTATCCGCGGGCACCCCTTTTTGAAGGTAGGGGAACGACGGTCTCGCCTCCCTACCTCGGCATGCGTAGTGCCTTCGGCCTACGCTCCAAGCACCCGCTATCCACGGGCACCCCTTTTTGAAGGTAGGGGAACGGCGGTCTCGCCTCCCTACCTCGGCGTGCGTAGTGCCTTCGGCCTACGCTCCAAGCGCCCGCTATCCGCGGGCACCCCTTTTTGAAGGTAGGGGAACGGCGGTCTCGCCTCCCTACCTCGGCGTGCGTAGTGCCTTCGGCCTACGCTCCAAGCGCCCGCTATCCGCGGGCACTCCTTTTTGAAGGTAGGGGAACGGCGGTCTCGCCTCCCTACCTCGGCGTGCGTAGTTCCTTCGGCCTACGCTCCAAGCGCCCGCTATCCGCGGGCACTCCTTTTTGAAGGTAGGGGAACGGCGGTCTCGCCTCCCTACCTCGGCGTGCGTAGTGCCTTCGGCCTACGCTCCAAGCGCCCGCTATCCGCGGGCACTCGTTTTTGAAGGTAGGGGAACGGCGGTCTCGCCTCCCTACCTCGGCGTGCGTAGTGCCTTCGGCCTACGCTCCAAGCGCCCGCTCTCCGCGGGCACTCCTTTTCGAAAGTAGGGGAACAACAGTGTCGGCGCGTCTCCGGCGCTTGACTCCGCCTTCCGCCTCGTAGGCATCACCTCGGCGGGACGGCACGTCTTCGGCGCTCGACGACACGCCTTCGGCCTCGACTCCGCCGTCCGCCTCGTAGGCATCGCCTCGGTGGGGCGGCACATCTTCGGAGCTCGACTCCACCGTCCGCCTCGTAGGCATCGCCTCGGCGGGACGGCACGTCTTCGGCGCTCGACGACATGCCTTCGGCCTCGACTCCGCCGTCCGCCTCGAAGGCATCGCCTCGGTGGGACGGCACGTCTTCGGCGCTCGACGACACGCCTTCGGCCTCGACTCCACCGTCCGCCTCGTAGGCATCGCCTCGGCGGGGCGGCACGTCTTCGGCGCTCGACGACACGCCTTCGGCCTCGACTCCGCCGTCCGCCTCGTAGGCATCGCCTCGGTGGGACGGCACGTCTTCGGCGCTCGACTCCGCCGTCCGCCTTGTAGGCATCGCCTCGGCGGGACGGCACATCTTCGGCGGTCGACGACACGTCTTCGGCGCTCGACTCCGCCGTCCGCCTCGTTGGCATCGCCTCGGCGGGATGACACGTCTTCGGCGCTCGACGACAGGCCTTCGGCCTCGACTCCGCCGTCCGCCTCGTAGGTATCGCCTCGGTGGGAAGGCACGTCTTCGGCGCTCGACTCCCCCGTCCACCTTGTAGGCATCGCCTCGGTGGGACGGCACGTATTCGACGCTCGACTCCGCCGTCCGCCTTGTAGGCATCGCCTCGGCGGGACGGCATGTCTTCGGCGGTCGACGACACGTCTTCGGCGCTCGACTCCGCCGTCCGCCTCGTAGGCATCGCCTCGGCGGGACGGCACGTCTTCGGCGCTCGACGACACGCCTTCGGCCTCGACTCCGCCGTCCGCCTCGTAGGCATCGCCTCGGTGGGAAGGCACGTCTTCGGCGCTCGACTCCCCCGTCCGCCTTGTAGGCATCGCCTCGTTGGGACGGCACGTCTTCGGCGCTCGACTCCGCCGTCCGCCTTGTAGGCATCGCCTCGGCGGGACGGCACGTCTTCGGCGGTCGACGACACGTCTTCGGCGCTCGACTCCGCCGTCCGCCTCGTAGGCATCGCCTCGGCGGGATGGCACGTCTTCGACGCTCGACGACACGCCTTCGGCCTCGACTCCGCCGTCCGCCTCGTAGGCATCGCCTCGGTGGGACGGCACGTCTTCGGCGCTCGACGACACGCCTTCGGCCTCGACTCCGCCGTCCGCCTCGTAGGCATCACCTCGGAGGGACGGCACGTCTTCGGCGCTCGACGACACGCCTTCGGCCTCGACTCCGCCGTGCGCCTCGTAGGCATCGCCTCGGCGGGACGGCACGTCTTCAGCGCTCGACGACACGCCTTCGGCCTCGACTCCGCCGTCCGCCTCGTTGGCATCGCCTCGGCGGGACGGCACGTCTTCGGCGCTCGACGACACGCCTTCGGCCTCGACTCCGCCGTCCGCCTCGTAGGCATTAAAAGTTGTGCCCACCGATTAAGCGGGTATATAATAATTTAAATAGCATAAGCTGTAACAATTCACATCTAACTAAAATAAAACCTGGCTCTGATACCACCTGTGACGACCCGCGTTATTACCACGGGGTAATAATGCTGGTCAACGGATTATTATTCATTTTAGCCGATAAAACATCGCTTTAACGAATAATAAACCAATCAGAGGGTTGCAACAGAACAATCATTAGAGATAGAAGTTACATACATTCACATGCCACGCAGGCTAAGTATTACACCACTTGTTCCATTCAGAATTTACACTTGTGGGAAAAGAGTAAGACATCTTTCTAATTATACCGAAGCATTCTAATTAAACAGAGAAGATATACAAATACAATACACTAATGTCACATATACCCTATGGAGCGAGTCCGAATTGCTCCTAGATCCCTACTAGTCCCAGTCATCGTATATGGCATAATCCTCATCCGGCTCGTCCTTGATATCATCTCCCTCCCCTGGGGAGTAAAACTCCTCTGCACCGGCATCCTCAACACCGGCGTATAGCTGGCTATCCTCTAAACAAAGGAAATAATAGCAAGAGTGAGTACAGAGTACTCAGCAAGCTTATATAACAAATATGCACTGGATGATCATACTCCACTCTAGCATTTACCCTCAATTTGGTAATCATTCTCAATTCTCAACTTTATGGAAATAATGGTTTTAATTTATGAAAGAGTTACCAATTTATTACTTTGCAAATCTACTGAACATACGCATGAACAGCAAAAACCCCCATAAGTTTCCGTAGTTCTCCTTTCCCGGAGACGGGCATGAATTCATGATTTAGATAGCATTGCGCAAGCTTGTATCACTTTACCCATCACCACTCTGATCCTGTTGGCTTCCTAGAACTCCGCAATTCCTTAGATGCGGCGCCCAGATCAGAGTACAGTACGTTTGCATCTATCTCAGTAATTATACCTCCACCCGGTTACTCACAAAAGGCAGCCTGGAGCGGTGTTAATACCCTCACGTAGACCCACCGAAAGCGACATAACCGTGGGCTGGGTGAGGGTTTCCGACGTCTCCGGCGCTTCACCGGTTCCTTCATAAGCATTGCCTCTAGGGTCTGCGAGCTATCAGTTGCATCGGCACCCTCGTGCTTGCTGTCAGGGAACGGGGGGCTGGAGTGGTTGATCGCGTCAGCTCGCCCATCGGGACCTCAGCGCTTGCTATCGAGGGAGTACTGTTGTAGGGGTGGCCCAACCCCCCGTAACTGGGCCGTGGAACTAATCCAACATGTAATAGGCCCAATAGTGTAGAGGAATATAATAGTGTAAATATACCAGTGTACCCCCATCCTTTGTAAATACTAAGGGGTAGAATGGGGATTTCCCATTCTACCCCACTCACATATATATAAGCCCCCAGGAGGGGCAAAGGGGCGGATCCTCTCATTCTAACCATTCATCCCACAGCTCTAGCTCTCTTTCTCTTCTACTAGTCCCCCTCTCTCTGTTTGGTCTGTAGCCACAACACACATGAATCCACCAATACCTTTATGTGTAAACTACAAACATCCATCTCTTTTACTCACGACCCTGTTTATTCCTCCCTTATTTCATTTTGTAAGAATAGAAATGTCATTATTTGAAATACAATACATAATATTTCCTGAGACTTAGCAATTTTGGAACAAAACATAATGTATAAGGAAATGCATTGATAATAGCGATCCAGATTCCATCCATCGTTACATGGCATCTGCACCATATAGCATCTTTCAGTGTTATAGCCGCTTAACTTACCATTGGGACGACACCCAGGACAACTCAAATTAGGGCTTTCCGCTGCCCTCCACTTTTTCCATCCCACCCACAAAGCATTTTAAAATAGAACTATATCTGGTTAAGTTCCCATATCCGCCCTTGACCGTGGGCACGGCTATTCGAATAATTTTGACTCTGTAGAGTTTGTACACTTCCCCACAGGAGACACTTGGGAGCGTGAAGATCAGCTACGAAAAGATTACCCTGACCTGTTCGCTAGTTAAGCTGAATCTTGGGGTCGAGATTCTTTTAAGGGGGGTAGGTTTGTAACATCCTAGAAAAATTCAGTCCCGAATAATGTAAAGCTCCTGAAATATTTTTCTATATATTTTGCCTCGAATTTGGATTTTCCCTTTTTGAGTTTCCTTGAAATTGGGTTGAGGTTCCAAAATTTAAGTAGAAGAGATATACAGATAATAAAAATTCAAAATATTAATTGAGAATCTGAAAAGATAATCCAGAAAATTTGGAGGGAGAAATTAAGGTTAAAATATAACTTTCCCCATGGCCATAATGGCTTATATGTAATGTAAACTTATGGTCAATGTGGCTCCTATGTGAACTATCATCCAACAAGGGAGCTGCCCTAGTATGCCCTGGAGTAGAAGTTACTTTGGAAAAGTGTGACTTTCTAGTAGACCTAATAGTACTAAGCTCCCAGACCCTGGATATTATATTGGGCATGGATTGGTTGGCTAGACATCAAGGGGTCATAGAATGTGCCACCAGGACTGTGAAATTGACTAAGTGCCCTGGGATGATCATAAATATAAAAGTGGACCGACCATACCGATGGGGCCGCGCAGTATGCGAGGATATACCTTTAGAAGGGATGATAGTAGTGCAAGACTATCCCGAAGTATTCCCCGAAGAACTGCCAGGCATGCCCCCTGACCGAGACCTAGTGTTTGTTATTAACCTGAAACCAGGAGCTGCTCTAGTCTCCAAGAGGCCTTATAGGATGACAGTAGAAGAGTTGGAGGAATTGAAGAAGCAACTTAAGGAATTGCAGGACAAAGGATTTATCAGGCCTAGCTCATCACCATGGGGGTCTCCGGTACTATTTGTAAAGAAGAAGGATGGCACTGCCCGGATGTGTGTAGATTATCGGGCCTTAAATGAGGTGACCATCAAGAATAAATACCCTCTGCCTAGGATTGATGACCTATTCGATCAGCTTGGTGGAGCGACAGCATTCTCCAAAATAGATCTGAGGTCAGGATATCACCAGCTGAAAATTAAGGCTGAGGATATACCCAAAACGACTTTTACCTCTAGATATGGATTGTACGAATTTACGGTCATGTCTTTTGGACTAACAAACGCCCCCGCCTATTTCATGAATCTCATGAACAAGGTGTTCATGGAGTATTTGGACAAGTTTGTAGTGGTATTTATTGATGACATCCTCATATACTCCAAGAATGCAGAAGAGCATGCAGATCATTTACGATTAGTTTTGGAGAAACTAAAAGAGCATCAGCTGTATGCCAAGTACAGCAAGTGTGAGTTCTGGCTATGTGATATTAGCTTTCTGGGACATATAGTGTCTGAAAAAGGAGTATCCGTTGACCCAACCAAGATAGCTGCAGTAACGGAATGGAAGCAGCCTACCTCCGTCACTGAGGTAAGGAGTTTTCTTGGATTGGCTGGATACTACAGAAGGTTCATAGAAGGATTCTCCAGAATTGCCAGGCCAATGACCCAGCTGCTCAAGAAAGAGCAGAAATTCGAATGGACTAATGCCTGTGAAGAAAGCTTCCTGGAACTGAAGAAGAGATTAACTACCACCCCAGTGCTAGTCCTCCCAGATGTGCGCAAGGACTTTGAAGTGTACTGTGATGCCTCACATCAAGGACTAGGATGTGTACTAATGCAAGGAGGCAGGGTCGTAGCATATGCATCAAGACAACTTCGCCCCCATGAAGCCAACTATCCGACCCATGACCTAGAATTAGCATCAGTGGTGCACGCATTAAAGATCTGGAGGCATTATTTGATTGGAAATCATTGTGATATATACACAGATCACAAAAGTCTCAAGTACTTCTTTACGCAGTCCCACCTTAATCTAAGGCAGAGAAGATGGCTGGAACTGATTAAGGATTACGACTTAAGTGTCCATTACCACCCAGGAAAAGCCAATGTGGTAGCAGATGCTCTAAGCCGTAAAGCATACTGCAATAACCTCATGGTTCAAGAACAGCAGCCCGAGCTCTACAAGGAGTTAATGGCATTGAACCTAGAGATAGTGGAAAAAGGCACCCTAGCGGCAATGGAAGTGCAACCCAATCTAGAAGAGAAAATCATAGCTGCACAAAAGGAAGACTCGACCACCTTGAGGTTGAAAAGACTAATGGAAGAAGGCAAGGCTTCCAAGCTGACTGTGGATCAACAAGGTGTACTAAGATATGAAACCCGCATCTTTGTACCTCCTCAAAAGGATCTTAAGGACCTGATACATTGAGAGGCTCATAGCTCTGCGTATTCCCTCCATCCTGGAAGTACCAAGATGTACCAGGATATGAAGCGGTGTTATTGGTGGCCACGAATGAAGAGGGATATTGCAGAACATGTGGCATGTTGTGATGTATGCCAAAGGGTGAAAGCGGAACATCAGCGACCAGCAAAATTATTGCAGCCCTTGCAAGTTCCACAGTGGAAGTGGGAAGAAGTTGGGATGGATTTCATCACTGGTCTACCAAGAACCAAGTTAGGGTATGACTCCATATGGGTGGTAATTGACAGGTTGACCAAGGTTGCCCATTTCATTCCTGTCAAGACCACATACAAAGGAGACAAGCTGGCCGAGTTATACATGTCTCGCATAGTGAGTTTGCATGGGGTACCAAAAAGGATAATCTCGGATCGAGGATCCCAATTTACCTCGCATTTCTGGGCCAGCCTTCATGAAGCCCTTGGTACCCATTTGGAATTCAGTACCGCCTATCACCCCCAAACGAACGGACAAACCGAGAGAGTCAATCAAATACTGGAAGATATGCTTAGGGCATGTGCATTAGACTTTTCAAAGGATTGGGACAAATGTCTCCCGTATGCCGAGTTCGCCTACAACAACAGCTATCAAGCTAGCCTGCAAATGTCCCCCTTTGAAGCTTTATATGGGAGAAAATGCCGAACCCCTCTACACTGGTCAGAAGTAGGGGAAGGTTATATCTTTGGGCCACACACTTTAAAACAAGCCGAAGAGAAAGTTCGTTTAATCAGGGATAGATTACTAGCAGCCTAGTCCCGGCAAAAGAGCTACGCCGACAAACAAAGAAGACCACTAAGCTTTGAGATCGGGGACTACGTATACCTGAAAGTATCACCCCTGCGAGGAGTCAAGCGATTTAAGGTCAAAGGTAAACTTGCACCACGATATGTCGGATCGTTTCCAATCATAGCTAAGAAAGGAGAAGTTGCCTATCAACTGGAGTTACCCTCAAATCTGTCCGAGGTCCACAATGTCTTCCATGTGTCACAACTTAATAAATGTCTACGAGTGCCGGAAGACCAAACTCCAATGGAAGCAATTGAACTTGAGAGCGACCTCACCTACAAGGAGCGCCCAATTAAGATCTTGGACACGGTGGAAAGGAAGACAAGAAATCAAACTGTCCGCATATGTCGAGTGCAGTGGAGTCATCACTCGAAGAAAGAAGCCACCTGCGAGCGTGAAGATCAGCTACGAAAAGATTACCCCGACCTGTTCGCTAGTTAAGCTGAATCTCGGGGCCGAGATTCTTTTAAGGGGGGTAGGTTTGTAGCATCCTAGGAAAATTCAGTCCCGAATAATGTAAAGCTCCTGAAATATTTTGCTATATATTTTGCCTCGAATTTGGATTTTCCCTTTTTGAGTTTCCTTGAAATTGGGTTGAGGTTCCAAAATTTAAGTAGAAGAGATATACAGATAATAAAAATTCAAAATATTAATTGAGAATCTGAAAAGATGATCCAGAAAATTTGGAGGGAGAAATTAAGGTTAAAATATAACTTTCCCCATGGCCATAATGGCTTAGTGGTTACTAAAAGCAAGTGCTTAAAAATATATATATACATCTACCAAATTGTGCGCAGGCAATAACAATTTTAGCAGCAAAAATAAACAAAAATTTCATACACCTGTTCATACAAAATAAAGATAAAGGAGATATATAAAAACATGAAAAAAGGTCGGGGGCTGAATTCAGGCCGGCTGAAATCAGCCAGCCCAACCCCATCTCCCTCTTCTTTCCGTTTCGGCCGAGCGGGCCACCCCATCTGCCGGCCCAGCTCCACGCGCGCAGCGCGCATGCGCCCACTGGCATGTGGACCCCGCCCTCACCCCCGCCTTCTCTCCCAGCCAGCGGGCCCGGCTCCCTCCCTGTTCTCCCACTGGCCGGTGGCCCTCCCCTCGCCCGGCTCTCTCTTCCTCCTCCTCACTCTTCCCTCTACCGCGCGCAGGGCTTTCTGTCCCCGTGGCACTCATGCGCCCAGCTTGACTCCTGCACTGCTGCCGACCGGTCAGCTCGCATGCGCTGTGCGAGACCTGCCCGAGCAGTCACGTGCAGCCCTGAAATCCCGCTGCCCTGCCTGCTCCGCCGCTCCGACATGACCACACAGCCGCCCGTTGCTGCTTGTTCGTTGCCCGCTCCACGCGGCCCGCTATAAAAGGCGCTGCGCCTCCCATTGTGCTCCACACGCTTCGCTCTTCGTTCTCCAGCAGGTAATTGAGCCCCCGTGCCCTGTAGCTACCGGCGAGCCACCTCCTCCCCCAACTCCAGCGACGGAGCCCCCTGTTAATCCCCACCGTTAGCCACCAATTCCCCGCGCCAGGACCGCCTCCAGAGCGTTGTGAAGTCACCCCCGGCCTCGCCCGAGCTTCCCGTCGCACGTACACCGCTGTCATCGAGAGCCTCCCTGAGCCGCCGCCGTCGCACGACGCCGACCCGTCTCCGAACCTTCTCGGTCTCCGACGACTGCGCCTTCGACTTCACCGCAGCTCCAAGAACACGTTTTGCCCTTCCCCAGACTTCTCCGACCATCCACGCCGCCGGCACCGCGACCTCGCCGCCGTCCTCAACTTCCTCTGTTCGGCCCCGCTACAACCCCGGCTTAAGGGAATAAACCGCCCCTTACTGGTAAGCAACACCTTAGAGGAGACTTGGCTAGCAGCGTTAACTCTATTTTCCCCCCTGACACCTCCGCAGCGCGCTGAGGTCAAACTTTTCTTTTAATTCCACCTGATAGGTGGGCCCCACCTGTCAGTGGAAGCCAGACCGCGTGGTCCACTGACCACCGGACCCCACTGGTCAGTGACACACCTGCACAGAACCCGCATGGACAGGTGGACCCCACTGTACAGTAGTTGGACCCACATGTCAGTAGCACAGAAAATAAAAAGAGAATAAAATGGAAAATCAAAATAAAAACTAGAGATTGACAGTGGGCCCCACTGTCAGAAATTTCATATTTTTAGGATTTAACCAAACTGAGAACTTTGAACGAGCATAACTATTTCATTTTAGCTCCAAATGAAGTGAAACAAATTTCTAAATTCATCTAAATTCAAGATCTGTCCAATGGAACCGAAACCATGAATTTTTCAGTTCATTTGAATTTTTGACGATGATTTGAATGGTTTGATGATTTTTATCCAAATTTTTGCGCAACGTAATATAGCATACGAAGCCCAAGAAGAGGAGACAGAAGCCGACGCCAACCCGGACGACCAAGACCAGGACACCAGCGATCCAGGCGAGTTGACACTTTGACCATATTGAACCCAGAATTTGAAAGTTATTTTCTTTCAAACTATCAACATGCATGCCGTTATTTTTATGTGATATGTTATGTTCAATTTTGATATGCTAGTTACACCTCAATATTAAATTTGCGTATGGTATTCCCCTTGCCAACTTGGACATATGAACCTTGTCACCCTAGTAAACTATGATATTATGCATTTGCCAATTAAGGGCCTGTTTGGAACAGAGGAATTTCACAGGAATTTTGCAGGAAACAGTTCAATTCCCGCAGGAATTGGGAAAAATTCCCGCATTCCAAACAGGGCCTAAGTCTCTAACTGTATGCTATGCTTAGAAATGCTGGAAACTCGGGGTATCAGTAGTACCCCAACGACACTATCTTGAACTAGTATGAACTGTTTTGGGAAGGAAATGATGGAAATGAGGTATGGTCATTAGAGAAAATTTTATGTTACTAAAAACCCCCACGTGCTTACCTATCTGGGCGGATGGTTGGGGGTATGGCGCTGTGATAGTGCAAAGAGGGCTAGTGGTAGAACCGCCCCGGTATCCCTAAGGACCGAATCAGGTGATGATCTCCCAAGGTACAACAGTGCAACCACAAGCTGGCAAAATGTAGGCGGGGCTAAATAATTTGTATTAACTTAGTAAGGGTTGCGCCAGTATGACCACGGGCGGGTAGAGGATGGCCACATCCTCCGGCGTGACGGCGCAAGAGGGGGCTTCTGGAAGGGTGGGCGTACCCTGAGGAAGTGGAAACCTTAGCGGACTTAACCCTGCTAGGGAAATACATTGTAAAGGTTCTGTGATAGACTACTCAACCGCATGTCTATGGAATCATGTGGGGCAACGAGTGGATTTATCTCTTGTGGGTAAAGTGTACGAACTCTGCAGTGTAGAAAACTATTCGAATAGCTGTGCCCACGGTCAAGGGCGAATCATGGGGACTTTGCTAGATATAGTTCTGTTTCAAAATATCAGGTGTGGGATGGGAAAATGGCGGGCAAAGGACAGCCCTGGTTTGAATTTTCCCTGGGTGTCATAACAGTGTTGAGGTGTCATGTGGTGTGATGCCATAAGTGTTGTATGGTGTGATGCCATAAGCGTTATATGGTGTGATGCCATAGGTGATATATTGTCGGAACCCGGAGCAGCAACCCCAGGATCCTCTGTGTAAATCGCACTAGTCCAGGATCAGCTAGTGCACACAGTGGACAACAAAGACAAATACCAAGCATAATGACCTTTATTTAATTTAAAGGGTACGACCTTATGGCCAGCGTTTACATCATCGCACATTGGCAAAAATTATTAACTGCAAAAGAAACTGCGGAAGCGAAGCTGAAAAGGCAAAGCCCAAGCCTGCCCACAGGCAAACAACTGCAAGGCGTGGCCTACTCGTTCTGGTCTTCACCGTGGTCGAAGTCGTCTTCCTCTGTGATGAGATAGCAAGGTGAGTACAAACTTGTACTTCGCAAGTCACACGGAGAAATGCAAGATAATGATAAAGGCTTCAATGGAAGGCTTATAGGGTTAGTTTGCAAAAACAGCATTTATCGAAATACAGTAGATAGATTGAAATTGCTGAATTTAATACAGTAAGTAAAACAGTACTTGTGATTGAAAGTGTTATCGTCAGTGCAGGCTCCGACCAAGCACCAACCTATCCACGGGCATCCCACCCGGACGATCTTTTCCAAAAGACCACGTATGGATTCCATCCATCCACACGCTTCCACTGCGCAACTCTCTCATAGATTCCATCCATCCGCAAGTTTTTCGAAAACCATTTAAAAATAAAGTCTAATCCATGAAAAACTTTTACTCAGCATGCCCATGACCGTGGGCACAGCTATCCAGGATAGATTATACACTCTGCAGAGGTTGTACAGCTTTACCCACAAGACATGATCATCCCGTTTTACCACTAGATTACACACTTCCTTAGGTGTGCGGTTAGGAGTCGTGACAAGGCCTTTACAATGCAAAGCCTTCAACCTGGCCAAGCCAACTCTAAGGTTTCGCCCCAGTAAGGAATCCACTAGACCGGGACCCCCTCTTGAGCCGAGTGAGACTTCTCATGGCCTACGCCACACTCACTTTCATCCTACGACATGACCCAGGTTGGGACTCGCGAATTATTCAGCCAGGGCTGTCCCATACCAGCCTTGTGGTAGTACGTTAGGGCTTTGCAACAGTAGCTCATAGACCGGTCCTTAATTGACTTAGGCCCAACCACATACCCCGTGTGCACGACAATCAACACTATGTCTCCGAACAATAGTGCATGCCTGCACCCACCACCTAACCATTAGCCTAAGTCTAAACCAGATTTTATATTTTGCTTTAAAATATTTTATCGTCCTTCTTGACTCTCCGAAGTCAAGAATACATTCGAAAAGCTTATCATTTTATGTGAAAAGGTACCCCAAAATCAAAGTTATGTCTAAGCAGATCTAAGCATTTGATTTAAAATTCTCTAGCCAATACTAGTGTACTAACTAGAGTTTGATTCTAAGGTGACAAGGTATAAGGATTTTCAATGTCAAAGGAGGTATTAACAAACAAGGATTAACTAAAGTTTAAACTGAATTCAAATACATTGAATAAAATTATGCATGCAATATAACTTAAATCAACATAATTTTATTTGCAAACTGGGATCAACATGATCAAGGAGTGTGACTTGCCTTGCTCTTCAATTTGGTATGAATCTTCGTTGAAGAATTTTCCCGAATCGTCGAAGTCTACACGTGAAAATAACCCACCAAATTCAAATAAATTCAAAATAAATTCAAATTGACTTCAAATATTTAAATTGAGGCTAGAAATGGATAGAGGGGAATTTTTGATGAATTTAGAAATTTGAATGGGCTAAATCGGAGTTAGGACGAAGAAGAACGGGCTCCTGGAAGTTTAAAAAGAGAAAATGGAAAATCAGGATTTTTGGAATTATTTTTCTAAAGGAAAAACTGAATTATTGCGTCAGTAGGGAATTTATTTTTCGGCCGGATTATTTTTGAACGGGAAAAGAAAGGGAGGGGTTGACATGCGGGCCCGGTCCATGTGGACCGTGTCCACGGACTACGGCCGGGGCTGAGGTGGCATGGGTGGCGGGGCTGGGCTGGCGTGGCGCCGACGGGGCATATGCGGCCGCGGTGGCGCCGACGTGGGGTACCACGTGGGCACTGACGTGGCCGGCCGGGCGGGGTGGCGCACGGACACGGCGGCGGTGGCGGCGCTCCGGTGGCCGGCGGCGAGCGGCGAGGGCGGCAAAGGGAAGAGGGGACCGAGGGGAGTGCGGTGGTGGGGGCGGATTTTACCAGGGATGGCCGGAGTTGGCCGACGGCGTGAAGATGCGGCAGCTCAGTTCGGGTCACGGCGGCGAGGGGGCTCCGGCGACGAGGAGGCTCAGCCGAGTGGCGCAAGGGCTTCGCGGCGAGGCAAGGAAGGTGATGGCGGCGTCGGCCGGGCACGAGGGGGCGCGAGTGGCCGGCGATTGCTCGCCGTAGCTCGAGACGGCGGCGGAGGCAATGGCGCACGGTGCGGCGGCGGTGGAGCGGCCGGGAGGGAGAGAGGAGTGGAGGGGGAGGTGGTGCGGAGAGAGGGAGGCCCGAGGGGAGGTATTTATAGGGGCGGAGGACAACGGGCCGGCGCGGATTCCTCGCCGGCGATGGCGCGGGGCCGGCGGAAATGGCGGAATTACGGGGGACACGGCGCGGGGATGGGGGGATTCGGGCGCGGAAATGGCGGAGGAGGAGGTGGCGCGTGTGCCACGGCGCGCGGGAGAGAGGAGGGGGCGACCGGGTCAGGTGGAGGAGCGGTTTGCGGGCGGAGGCGGCGCGAGGAAGGAGGAGGCGCGAGGTAGGGGGCGAGCCTGACAGGCGGGCCCTGCCAGTCAGTGGGAGAGGGAGAGGGGTGGCCGAGATGGCGGCACGTGGCGCCGAGCGCATCGGGCGGCCGAGGGAGCAGCGCGGGGCGGACGGCCAGATGGGCCAGGCGCGCGGGGTTCGGGCCATCTGGGCCGGACGCGTGGCTAGAGCGGGAGGGGGTTAGGCGGGATGGGAGCGGGTGACATGGGCGCAATCCGGCCGTCCACGTGGCGACTGGAGGAGGGAGGGTTTTATTATTATTTTTTGATTTAGAATTTTCAGAAAAGCCCAGAAAATTCAATAAGCCTCAGAAAAATATAAAACTGACTGCAAAAATTCCAGAAAAATTCAGAGAACTTCCTGGAGACATTTTGGACTTAATAAAAATATCTCCAAATAATGTTGGTATTTAATTTTCATACTTTGAAATACTTTTTAATTTCAAAAATAGACTTTTAAACTCCAGAAAATCCAGGAAACCAAATAAAAGCCAAATAACTCCAAATAATTAATTTCACATAATATTTTTATGGAAAATCAAAATATCATTTTATTTAATAATAATTTTAGGATTTTCTGAAAATGCTTTTCAAATCCAGCTTTTTTTTTTCAAAAACAGAAATTCAAGGCAAATCCAAATTTAAACTTTAGGCACAAATATACTTATTTTAATTTTTTTTATTTTTTTCTTTTGTTTTTTTAGAAAAAAAACTGGGATGTTACAAATCTACCCCCCTTAAAAAGAATCTCGTCCCCGAGATTTGCACGGGCTAGCAAAGAAATGGGTTTGGATCTTACTCTGCATAGCTTGAGCTGACATCTGATTCAGTCGTCCTTTCACGAACTTCTGGGGCCTTTTTCTTCCTGCTTGAAGGTGGTTGGCAGTTGGTGCTCCCGGTGTTCCATTCTTCATTACCTGTTGCTTCTTGGGACAGTTGTTGGCGTAATGCCCTGTCTCATGGCAATTGAAACAGGTGACTCCTGCTGCAGGGTTTGAGTCCTTTGGGAAGTCAATTGCCAAGGCTTTGTTGTCTTCGGTGTTGGGGAAAGTGTTGATCTGGACTTGTTCTTCGGCTGAAGATGAAGACTGAAATCTGTTGGCCTGTGGTGGAGTCCTTCTGATCCTGGGCAAGCTTCGGGTGTTCAGGTGTTGGGTGTTCATCCGTCTCTTCCGATTACATATATGGTGTATTATTTATTTCTTTTGTTTTTTTAGAAAAACAAACTGGGATGTTACATATATGGTGTGATGCCATGAGTATGGAAAATTATGATGATATGAAAGATTACATTTACAAACGTATTTCCAAACCTGCTAGGTCATAGGGATTTTAAATAATTGTATTCAAAAGCACTCTTTGGCAAAACAAAATAACCCTATGCCTTTCCGTTGATAAGCCATGCATGCTATTTATTTGCATTCTGTGTGTCGGCTCGCGAGCACGGTGGTTTGTGCTCACATTCGCAATATCAACACAGAGACAGGAACTCAATGGCACTACGATCATGAGGAGGCCCCTGCTAACGTTGGAGGAAGCAACAACAATAACTAGGACGCTATCTTCGTATTTTGGGTCTTAGTCAAGAGGTCTTGATGGGGATTGTGTGCATAAATATGCTATCCAAATTAGGATAATATACATGGCGCTTAATCACCCTCCAGTCGCTTGCCTGTGGTAATGGACCTACTTTTGTTGAACTTTCCGCTGCTTTAATGTAATGTAAACTTATGGTCAATGTGGCTCCTATGTGAACTATCACCCGACATGGGGAGAGACCTTTTATGATATGTGTTATGATGAACTTTTGCGGTGTATGTATATGATTCAGCAATATTTTTGTGTGCGCTATCTACTGATCCAGGGAATAGTGCATTAAAACACAGTGGATTTGGATTGAAAAATCCGGGTCCGACAGTCTTCGGCACATCTCGACCGCTTTGACCTCGGCACCGCCCGCGCCTAGTCCGGTCACCCGTGCCTCGCCACGACTCCACTCGATGTCCTGCAGCCAACACAGACAAGAAAGAAATCACATAGCACCGCTCGACACAAAGTAACCAAACATAATCATCAGAAAGATACTCAAAGCCCAAACCGATCGAAGCGAAAAATAAACGTCCTAAGCACGTCCGACCGCGTTCGACCAAGTCCGACCGAAACGATTGCACCACGCAACGTCTTGGCTCGAACCACTCAAACCAAACTCAAACTTCCTGAAATGCCGTCAATTACTCATCACACCCTCGGGGACACCTCCACATGGTCTCTCAGAAAGCGAGTGTGAGCACAAACCACCGTGCTCCGCGAGCCAATACACAGAATGCAAATAAATAGTATGCATGGCTTGTCAAGAATATCAATGATCAATTCTACGATCCACTAGTATTCACCCACCAAGTATATCACTGATCAAGATTACAATCCAATAATTGTTATTATTCCTCCATATTCCCGAAAATTCAATTAGATCATCTATCTAGCCTATCTATTCAGCTAGACTCTATTAATTTATTTCTCCCAAAACCCACACTATCTTTTCCTATTTGTTATCGATATGAATCCACCAATACCTTTATGTGTAAACTACAAACATCCATCTTTTTTACTCACGACCCTGTTTATTTTTGGAAATAGGATTTAAGAAATAATTCTAGTCATGAAACTAACGGCCAGTCTAACTAGGTTACAACCTGCAGTCGATATGCTCTGATACCATCGCTGTCAGACCCCAGATTATACAATCTGGAATCCTCTGTGATTCCACCGCACTATTCCCTGGATCAGTAGATAGTGCTCACAGATTATAGTTCTGAAGATTACAGTACATATCATGCGGAAGCGTAAATATAATAGTAAACTTACTCACGGGCCGATTGGGCCGAAATCAACAAAATGCAGCAGCGGAAGAACGAAGCACACAGGTAGGACCCTCAAGACATGCCCACAGGCAGCCAACTGGAGGCTCGCGACCTAGCCCTTGACATCTTCATCTTCTTTTGCCATCATAACCAGTAGTGTTGCTGAAGCGTAGTGATCTGATTCCTGACTCTGGATTTGTTATGAAAGCGAGTGTGAGCACACTAACCACCGTGCTCCGCGAGCCAATACACAGAATGCAAATAAATAGTATGCATGGCTTATCAAAGGAGAGGCTCGGGTTATTTTATTTGCCATAAATCGCTTTTAGTAGCATTTCTGTTATTAAATCATATTGTTGTTTCTGCAAGCTAAAAACTCCTCACCGCGATTGACATCATTGACTTAATCCACCAAAGATTCACTCTCATTATTAGCTGCTGTCTAAGACTCCCAACAGTGATTGCCATAATTGACTTAATCCACCGAAATTACACTTTCTTTATTGAGTGCTGTCTAAACTCCAAACATCATGTGTCATCCTCTATTAAATCCACCGATCATATTCTTTCTGAAATGGTTGCTGTCTAAGACTCCAAACAACGAGTGACATCATTTAAATGATCCACCGATTACACACATTTTATATTGATTGATGTCTAAAACTCCAAACAGCGTGTGACATTATTTAGATATTCCACCAAACATACTCTTTCCAAATTGATTGCTGTCTAATCTCCAAACAGCGAGTGACATCACCTAATTAATCCATTGAACATTCTCATCAAGATTTTCTAACAATCCAATCCTTTTTATTATTGATTCAAATCCACCAAGAATATCATTGATCAAGCCTACGATTCAATATTATATATCCACCAAGAATACCATTGATCAATTCTACGATTCACCATTATATATCCACCAAGAATATCATTGATTAATTCTACGATCCACTAGTATCCTCCCACCAAGTAAATCACTAATCAGGAACTATAATCCAATACTTGTATTAGTCCTCCAAATTTCCGAAAATTCAACTAGATCATCTATTTAGCCTATCTATTCAGCTAGACTCCACCAATGTATTTCTCCCAGAACCCACACTATCATTTCCTATTTATGATCGACATGAATCCACCAATACCTTTATGTGTACACTACAAACATCTATTTCCTTTACTCACGACCCTGCTTATTCTTTCCATATTTTATTTTGTAGGAATAGAAATGCCACTATTTGAAATACAATGCATAAAATTTCCTGAGACATAGCAGCTTTGGAACAAAACATAATGTTCAAGGAATATTAACATGATTTTCCATACATATGGCATCACACCATATGCCTAATATCACCATAATTTTTCCATACATATGGCATCACACCATTTGACAACTTTCAGCGTTATAGCCGCTTAACTTACCACTAGGACGACACCCAGGACAACTCAAATCAGGGCTTTCCACTGCCCTCCACTTTTTCCATCCCACCCACAAAACATTTTGAAATAGAACTATATCTGGTTAAGTTCCCATGTCCGCCCTTGACTGTGGGCACGGCTATTCGAATAGTTTTGACTCTGCAGAGTTTGTACACTTTCACCACAAGAGACAATCAACTCATTGCCCCACACGATTCCATAGACATGTGGTTGAGCAGACCATCATAGTGACTGTTCAGAATATCTAGCTCCTTTCGTCATCTCACCTTATGGGAAACTGCCCACTTGCGGTGGGTCCCATCTATGCACGGGATGTAACCACGTTTACTAGCGAAGCACAGGCTCCACTCTCCGCAACCCTAGCACGGCTAGTTACTTCACCCTCTACTAGGTGTCCCTTTAGGCCTCCCCTTGCCCTTGCGAATCCACTTCTATCCACTACCGGTGAGATGAGTCCGGGGGTTTCGATAACTTTACTTAGCCAAGTTGTATTTTACAGACTTGTGGTTGTACTATTTTACACGGGTTGACATGACAAGATTCGGTCCTTAGTGGTATCTGGGCGGTTCTACCACACTCCAGAATTTGTGCTTCCACTGCACCACATACCAGCCCCCATTCCATCCGCCCAGATATTTAAGCAAGTTGGGGTTTTTGGGAATATAAAATAATCATATCCAACATACACCAGTCATTACCACCATGACTGCCCAACCAATTTTTCTCAGGATTAAAAGTGATGCTTGGGCGCTCTTGCGCACATGAGTATCTAAGCAACACTAAGCATGGCATATAATTACGGACTTATTTTTGAAAGGTTACAATTATAATTTTTCTAGGGCGACAAGGTTCACATATTCAAATATTCCAAAGGAGGTATAATATTAATCAAGTCAATAATGGCATATAACTAGAATCTTAAATTAAGCATGTATTTGTATATAAAATAATAGCATGCAATTTGATAATTTAAAACAAAGTAATTTGCAGAAATTGTAGGTTCAATATGATCAAAGTATTGACTCGCCTGGCGCGGTTTACCGCGGTCTTGAGTTCACTCAAAGCTTTCTCATACGATGGTTTTGAGCTTCCGGTCTTTATCTTCTCCTTGCTCTTGATCACACTTGATCCATTGATTCTTCGGGGCTCCAGTTTCTAACTATGCGATAAGCGACTGAATCCAAATAAAAGCAATTAACTCAAAAGATCCAAATAAATTCGAACAACTTAATTTAGCTTTATTATGGGCTAATGGATGATTTGGGTGATTTGAGGTAAGGTTGGTAATAGAATACGATAACTTGATTTTTGTTTTATTAATAATCTCTTTTTATTATTTTGGTATTTATCAAGGAAATTCCATGAGTCGGGTTAGACTTATGAATCGGTGGATGAGTCTAGTTGAGTATCATTTTGTCGAGTGTTAATATTCCGGGCATATTGCATTTGGTGATATGACATTTTATGTACCTTAAGTTATCCTTAGGCTAAGTTTGATTTGAATTAGGGTCTAAGGTGTATACAAAAATATTTACTAATATTTACTAGTGGGCTGCGTACATATCCTCCACATTCCTCTGATTATTTTCTTTTATATATACAGTTATGGTCCAACATTTTTTTGAATTACTTCAAAGATTTGAGTATTAACAGAGGGAACATAACTATTTTATACTTTTGGCTTATCCCTAATTTATTTGGCAACATACTTTTAGTTTAAATTTCTGTTTGCATTTTAGTCCCATAATTAATTTTGGGAATTCAAGTCTTTAGGAAATATGCCACTTAGTTATTCCATGCTCAATATTGTATTTTATTAAATCTAGTGTTAAGATTTACTATTATTTTATCTACACTCTTGTTATTATTAGGCGTAGCTCTTGTCTTAATTTATTTATCTGGGCAGAGCTGGTGATACAGGGTCATATTTTGATATTTGTTATTTAGCAAAATATAAGGTTTATTTAAGATGGCATGTTAAATATTGGGCATGTTAATTAAGGGTATTTTTACAAAATTTTGAATATTTAACCAAAGCCACCATTAACTATTAATCAGACTTAAAATAAATGCTAAGGGCACATTGGTTACTAACATATAACAATTAGTCCATGATTAGATATTTATTCAGCTCAATTATACCCTAATAAATTTTTGCATCTTTTATTAATACCACCACTTATTATTTTGATTAAGATAATTAATAAAGGCACACTAATTATGCATATATGGTAAGTAATCAAATATTAAATATTATATAATCTTACTTACATCCTAAGCAATTTTATTAGCCTCCATGAATTATTGCCTCATCATTTCCTAATTGACATGGAGTAAAAATAACAAAAACAAAAATAAAAGGAAAGGAATGGGAAACGGGGGAGGACAAGAATCGAACACAAGACTTGATGCTTAACGCGCGGCTCAGTTGGCCAACTGGGTAGCGGGTTCTAGCGAGTGGGAGGGGGAATTAATTCAAAAGAGGTAAGAGAGGGGATGTAAGATCGAGGAGGCCGACTAGAGGGGGGTGAATAGGCGGTTTTTAAAATTTTCGTCTAAGTTCAATTAACAATTTTAAACTTAATGAATTGACTAGAGCAAATCTACAATAGTATATCTAAACAACTTAGAAAGGCTCAAGATAACACTAGCACAAGTAATAGACTAAGAGCAATATCAAATAGTCTAAGACAATAATTGCTACTCTAACTAAACAAGCAATCAAGTAATAGGAATAAAGAGCGTTGCTTGAATGTAAGTAAACACAAGAGAGCAAATCACAATTGACACGATTACTTTTTACCGTGGTGATCGGAGACTTGCCGGTCTCCCCTAGTCCACGTTGAGGTAAGCCCGAACGAATCGGACCGGCTCCACGAATTGAGCCTAATCACCTCGATCACTAGAGGTAGCCCTTTCCCTCTCCGGGTAGGCGAGCTCCGAGCCTTCACAATCTTCCGGGCCTTCTCACAATCTTCTTGAGAAGATCACCGGACCTCCGTCAAGCCGTCTAGGTGCCGGCAAGCACCAAGAGAATAGACCACGATGGCTTGATCACACTCAAGTGCCTAATGGATCACTCTAGAATGCAATGCACTTGAATTTTGGCTCAACTACCTCAATTTAATGCCCAAGAGTGAAAATGAGGTGTGAGAGGTTGCACTAAGCTCAAATGTGTTCAATGGAATGTCAACCACCAGTACAAGTGCTGGTGGGGGTGTATTTATACCCCCACCAACCTCAAATAGCCGTTGAATTAATTTATCCTGAAAATTCAGGGAAAACGGAACTACCGCCGTTATATGGGCGGTACTTCCGGATTTCCGCCGCCTGGTCAGAACGGCTATGTCAGTGAGTCAGAAGTAACCGTTGGTCAATAAGTGCGAAACTACCGCCGTTGAAAACGCGGAACTTTCGGAAGTCCGGAAGTTCCGCTCCAAGCCCCGGTACTTCCGGATTTCCGCCGCCTGGTCAGAACGGCTATGTCAGTGAGTCAGAAGTAACCGTTGGTCAATAAGTGCGGAACTACCGCCGTTGAAAACGCGGTACTTCCGGAAGTCCGGAAGTTCCGCTCCAAGCCCCGGTACTTCCGATTTCAGCGCGGCTAACTCCAACGCAGGGCGCTCTCTGGAAATGAAGTTCCGCTCTTAAGTCCGGAACTACCGGCCATGCGGTAGTTCCGCAGTTAAACTTGCGGTACTTCCGTTTTCCGAGAGACTAACTCAAACCCCGGGCGCTCTCTGGAATAAACGATCCGCTCAGAGGCCCGGTACTTCCGGCCATGCGGTAGTTCCGCCCGTAGAACGCCGGTACTACCGAATTTTCTGACAAAGCACAGTTTTGATTTGTTTTTAATTTCTAAGTGCATGCATGATCCTAGATTGATCCATAGGGCATATTTGAACATGATCAAGCAATCACCATAATCCCTCTTAATAGTACGGCGTCTATCCTATAATCCGGTCTTCCAACCTATCACCAAGACCGGTAAAAATAAAATAGATACCTAAACTATTTACCTTGTCGCCCTTGAGATCTTTGAATCTTCATGAGATAATTTGTGAGCCTCTTTCTTCGCCATTTGAACTTATCCTTTCAAACGCTTAATGCACACATTAGTCCCATGATCACATAACGTCATTAATTACCAAAACCAATATTTTAGGGGCCTAGATGCTTTCAATCTCCCCCTTTTTGGTAATTGATGATAACATGAGCAAATTTTGAGAAGAATTTAAGATTTGAATATACTTCTTGTTAGCAAGATGAGTATCACATTTTTATTTAGAAATCTTGGCAATTAAGAACATAGGGAATTTTTGCAATTTAGAGACTAAAAAGGAAAGAGCTCCCCCTAAACATGTGCATCAAATTTTATGAAGATTTGCATGGTCTCAACTAACATAAGTAAAATTCAAAGGAGCGCATAGACAAGTAAATAGCATTGCATTGCATTTAGGGATAAGGGCATAAGATCCAAACAAAGTTTATTACAATGCATAGGAAATTTAGATACTAAACATCCATAGAGTTTAAACATCACATGGTTCATTACACCAATAATTTATTACATAGCCTAAATAGATAGATAAAAGTCTTCTCCTTGCTTTATTTCTCCCCCTTTGGCATCAAGGTACCAAAAAGAAGAGCTAGTCCTGAGCTGCACCAGGAAAAGGAGCACCGCGGCGACGAGTGCGACGAGAATAGCGAATTGGATCCACAGCACTCTCAAGGGACGAGACGCGATCACCAAGAGAAGAAACAGAAGTGATCAAAGTGGCAACCTGTCCCGTAGTCTCAATCTGGCGTTGTAACACCCTGGCTATTGGAAAGCCAAGATGTCAACTAAATAACAACTTATAACTAGGATATGATGAAACAACCATTTTTCATTATTTAAAACTTAAAAATTACAGTTCATCAATGATAATGTAAACATATTATGGAGAAGGTAATCTTCCTTCAACGCGCAATCAAAACGTTTATTACATAACATCAATGTCTAGGTAAGAAATATAACTGAAGCGTAAACTTAATCTTGATCAGGGAGCTATGAATGTGTAGTGTGTGCCTACTCCCTCCCAAAGAGGCCAACATCAAGGATTACCTATAAAATAAACAACACAAGAATGAGTCCAAGACTCAGCAAGTACATAGAACAAATAACAACAAACCAACATGATTATTAACATGAAGCGAACACAGAACGAATACAATTAAATGAATGAATATGACTGTAGTGAATGGAATGGAGGGACTACACAATGCATATACCGGTATAGCTAGTGACACACCCGTCAGTGTTCACTTACACCCACATTTAACAAAATGTGGGGATTCAGTCCCGTATGAAGAACGTTTCATACGGGTGTCCCGAACTACCCACTTTGGAATGGTGGGGCCCACTTTGGAATGGTGGGTCTTACTTGCCCATGTTGGAATTAATGGGTCTTTTGATCCACTCCCGTGGATGAAACACTAAGATGTATGCATGAGATGAAACATGCATAACAAAACGATACATTCTTTACACATCTAAACAACTCACATAGGAAATACATCATGAACATAGGTGTTATCAAGGGTCTTAGATAAACATAGGTAACAAAAACAGCAAGCATACAATGTTTTCTATGAATCAAATCAACATGGTACTTGCCTTCTGAAGGACGACGTGTTAGGATGAAATGGCGGGGCCTCTAAGCCTGAATCCTTTCCGCCTACAATATATATAATCTAAATAAGAACAACATAACAGGACGCTTCCCAAAACATTCTACAACGCCATCCCAAACAACCGCCAAACTAGAAAAGTCTACACCGAAAACAGAATGCACTAATCAGAAAGATAAATCTGGACAGCAGGATCAAAACTTGCATAACTTTTGACTCACATAACGGAATTACGTGTTCTTGGCGGCCAGAGAAAGATAAGACAATAAACTACAATTTTCATAATATGGAGGTTTCCTGATTCAGACTTTAACCATTTTTAATCTGCTACGCAAAGTTACTGCTAGGTATCAAAACAGTGTTCTGGACAGCAGGATTAAAACTAGCATAACTTTTGACTCACAACTCGGATTTGGGTGAACTCAAAGGCTACAGAATCATGACGAGATAATCTACAAATCTCTAGGAGGCCAGAAATCCTGATTCTGCCTTTACCTACACGAAAACTAAGGTCCAACAGACGGCAGCAAATCTGACTCTAAAAACAGCACTAACCACAAAGCGATAAACAACAAAAACTAAATACCCAATCAAACGAACAGCGGGGATTACCCTTGAAGAACCGATGAAGAACACGAAGAACGCCCTACGAACTCCTCCTCTTCTCCCCTTTCTCCCTTCCTTCTTCTTCCTTCCCTTTTTCTCCAAGTTTTCTCGCCTCGTCGGGGAGGAAGGGAGGGAAGGGAAGGGCTGCGCAAGGGAGAGGAGGGGCTGCGCAACGGGGAGGAGAGGTGGCTGCCAAAGGGTGGAGGGAGGGGCGCACTAGGGAGGAGAGGGTGGCGGCCAAGGGAGGAGGGAGAGGAGGGGTGGCGGCCAAGGGGGAGGAGGGCTGCCAAGGTAGGGTTGGGAGAGGGGGCGCATGGGCCTAAGGCCCATGGCGTCTCTCCCCTCTTGAGCCAAGGCCGGGCCCCCAAATAAGCTATCCAGGCCCGAAAGCCCAAATAATTCCAGAATCCTTTTTCCCGAACAGCTTCCTTCTAAACCAAAATAAATAAATAAAATAAAATAGATACGGGGCATTACAATCTACCCCCCTTAACAGAATTCGACCTCGAATTCTATCCACCGAAAACATTAATAGAACAGAATACCGCAGAATTGGAAACAATAGAATAACACGTACCGGAAGTAAACAGGTCTGGATACTGTTCGCACATGTGAGACTCTAGCTCCCAAGTGGCCTCCCTTTCAGTCTGATGAGACCAAAGAACCTTGACGTACTTCAGAGTCTTGTTCCTCAAAACTCGCTCTGACTCCTCCAAAATTTTCACCGGTTGGGATTCAAACGTGAGATCTTGCTTAATGCTCAAAGGTTCAATTGGAATAGCATGCTCTGGGTCTAGCAAATATTTCCTTAACATGGATACATGAAATACATTATGAACTCCTCGCAAAGACTCGGGAAGATCCAAACGATAGGCCAATTTCCCAATTCGTGCTACGATTGGAAATGGTCCAATGTATCTCGGGCTAAGCTTCCCTTTGGTTCCGAAACGCACTACACCTTTGGTAGGCGATACTCTCAAAAGAACCTCGTTCCCCACCTCGAATTCCAAATCTCGCCTTCTGACATCCGCATAACTCTTCTGTCGGCTCTGAGCAGCTAGCAGACTCTTCCTAACTTCTGCCACTCTGGCCACAGTTTGCTGAACCCAATCTGGACCTAAAACTACCCGCTCACCAACTGCATCCCAGCACAACGGTGATATGCACTTCCGTCCGTAAAGAACCTCAAACGGTGCAGCTCGAATGCTAGCATGGTAGCTGTTGTTATATGCGAATTCCGCCAAAGCCAAGTGATCTTCCCAACTTCCCTTCCAGGACATAACACAACATCTAAGCATATCCTCCAATGTCTGAATAGTCCGCTCAGACTGACCATCTATTTGGGGGTGAAACGCGGTACTAAGTCGAAGCTGTGTGCCCAACGCACTTTGCAAACTCTCCCAGAATTTGGAGACGAACTTGGCATCTCGATCAGAAACGATGGTCTTGGGTACTCCGTGTAACCGCACTATCTCTCGCACATAGATAGGAGCCAAATCACTCGCGGAATTGGTCGTACGAATAGGAATGAAATGTGCGGACTTACTGAACCGGTCCACTATGACCCAAATAGCATCCTTCCCTCGCTGCGTGCGAGGTAAACCAACTACGAAATCCATGGAGATATCATCCCATGGCCAAACTGGAACCTCCAAAGGTTGCAACAACCCTGCTGGTCGTTTATGCTCAGCCTTAACCCGCTGGCAAACTCCACAAGATGCTACATACTGAGCGATGTCGACCTTCATCCTTTTCCACCAGAAACTCTTCCTCAAATCCTTGTACATCTTGGTCTCACCTGGATGCACAGTATAAGGAGTACGATGTGCTTCCTTCAGAATATCATCCTTGACTTGAGCCTCCTGTGGCACACAGAGGCGACCCTTAAATCGCAGTGTACCTGATTCATCTATGCTGAAATGGCTTTGCTTGCCCTCATCTAGGCGCTTTCTCACCCGCTGAAGCATCTGATCATGCTGTTGTGCTTCCCGTACTCGATCTGGAACAGCTGACTCCAGTAGCAACCGGATCTCTGACTGGGTGGTACCCGCGAAGCAAAACGAGATATCCATCCGCTCAAAATCAGCAATGAGGCAACCAAGAGTAGGAGGTGTCGCCTTGCGACTCAGTGCATCTGCTACAACGTTTGCCTTGCCCGGGTGATATTGAATGGTGAGGTCGTAGTCTTTTATCAATTCTAACCATCTCCGCTGCCTCAAGTTCAAATCTTTCTGAGTAAAGATGTATTTCAGACTCTTATGATCAGTGAATATATCACAAGATTCGCCGTACAAGTAATGGCGCCAGATCTTCAGAGCAAGAACCACTGCTGCAAGTTCTAAGTCATGGGTAGGATAATTCTGCTCATGCTTCTTCAACTGCCTCGATGCATAGGCAATCGCCTTGCCATCCTGCATAAGCACGCAACCAAGCCCAATTCTAGAAGCATCTGAAAATATAGTGAATCGCTTCCCAGGCTCAGGAAGAGTAAGGACAGGAGCGGTCACCAACCTCTCTTTCAAAGTACAGAAACTGCGCTCGCACGCATCTGACCACAGAAATTTGACGTCTTTCTGTGTTAATTGGGACATCGGTTTCGCAATGGTTGAGAAACCCTCAACGAAGCGCCGGTAATAGCCAGCTAAACCCAGGAAACTCCTCACTTCTTTAACATTGGTTGGCCTTTTCCAATCTACCACTGTAGAAATCTTGCTAGGGTCAACTGAAATGCCCTCTTGATTGATTACATGGCCCAAGAATCCTACTTCAGAAATCCAAAATTCACACTTCTTCAGTTTGGCATAAAATTGGTTCTCTCTTAAGGTACCAAGAACCATCCTCAAGTGCTGATCATGCTCATCCTCTTTCTTGGAGTAAATCAGGATATCGTCGATGAAAACCACCACGAAATCATCAAGGTACTGGTGCAGCATACTGTTCATGGCTTCCATGAAAACTGCAGGAGCATTCGTTAGTCCGAAAGACATAACCTTATACTCATAGTGGCCGTACCTCGTAGAGAAAGCCATTTTCTCGATATCTTGCTCCCGCACTCGAATCTGGTTATAACCTGACTGAAGGTCAATCTTGGAGAATATCTTAGCTCCCTTCAGTTGATCAAACAGATCCTCTATACGGGGTAAAGGATACTTATTCTTCACTGTAGCCTGATTAAGAGCTCGGTAATCTACACACATACGCCAACTGCCATCTTTCTTCTTAGTGAATAGGACCGGTGCTCCCCACGGCGAAACACTACACTGAATCATATCTTTTGACAACAGATCGTCCAATTGTTTCTTCAACTCCTCTTGAAAAGGTGTTGCCAAATGGTATGGAGACATTGAAATAGGTCGAGTTCCCGGAATGAAATCAATTCGGAAGTCCACTTTCCTCTCTGGAGGCATCCCTGGAAGCTCCATAGGAAAGACATCAGGAAACTCATTCACCACAGGAATCGCCTCAATACGCAGTGAATTATCAGGCTTCTCGCTGAGAGTCCAAAGTAACCCAATGCTCGCAGCCCGTCGTCTGGGAAACAGACTAGCCAACACGAACAAGGATTCTGACGGTGCACTTCCCTGAAACACCAGTTCTTCACCGGATGGGGCTAGCAAAGTCACTGTCTTCCAGAAACAACAAATCTTGGCACGGTAGCTGAATAACCAGTCCATGCCCAGAATAACATCGAAAGGTGACAATTGAATTACCATAAGGTTAGCAGTGAAATTCTCATCATCAATAAAGATAGAGCAGCCCGGACAAGCGGTAGAACTAGAAATAAGACCCCCAGGAGAACTGACTACCACTGACTCAGAAATGCGCTGCAAAGTCAAACCCGCCCTTCTAGCAAACTCCAGAGACACAAAGGAATAGGTAGCTCCAGAATCAAAGAGAACTAAAGCCTCATGCGAATCAACTAGTAATGTACCTGTCACCACGTCAGGACGACCCAAAGTCGCAGGGGTGGGCATGGCATAGACTCCTGGTGGTGTCGGGGCAAAAGATGCGCCAACACTCGGCGCGGGGTAGACAGGAACTGCAGCAGGTGAAGCGAACGGCGGTGTAGCAGACGGGACAGGGTTCCAGTAGAACCCTGCAGGAGGTGCTGGAGTAGATGCTGCAGAAGGAACCCATCCCGGGAAAAACTGAGGCGTAGGCGCAGGAGCAGGAGCAGAAACTAGAGTCTGAACAGAACTCCGAGATGCACTGAAGGAGGACGATGCTGGAGCTGACTCCCACTTGATAAGGCTTGCCGGATTTTGTTTGCAAACAGACAGCTTGTGGCCTTCTCGACCACACTGACGACAAGTCACTCTGAAAGAACATTCTGAAGCTCGGTGCCCCTCACCACACCTGAAACATTTCATACCTTGACCTGGAACAGGGCGCATGTTTGGGGTGGATGACGAAGAACGTGGTGTCGATGAAGAAGACTGCCACTGCTGAACAGGACGAGGATGCTGATTCCCTTGAAACCTCTTAGAAGCAGGTCGCTGAAAAGACCCACCTCCTCCACCAAAACTCCTCTTCTGTCCACTACCAGAACCGCCAGTTGGGACAGGAACACTAGCAACATGTCTCTGTGAAGAAAGATCCCTCTCCAGTTCCATTCCCCTGGCCTGCTCGACCACGGAACTGAAGTCACGCACGTTGGTGGCCCCCATAACATGGCGATACTCAGGATTGAGGCCCCTGCGGAACCTCTTGGCCTTCTCTCTATCATCATTGGCCACCGCTGGTACAAAGCGCTCCAGATTGTTGAACCCTGTTTCATACTCTGACACTGACATCTTTCCTTGAACAAAGGTCAGCAGTGAATGCTCCATCCTCTCAAGGAAGGAGTCTGGATAGTACTTTGCCCTGAAATGCTCCACAAACACTTCCCAGGTAGCTGGTCCCTGAGCTGGAGCCCTTGCTGAAAGGACACCTTCCCACCAAATATCCGCTTGGCTCTTCAATTGAAATGCCACAAACCGCGCCTTTTGCACTGAGGTCATCTCTAGGGCACCAAACTGCCTCTCCATATGACGCAGCCAATCTGCAGCTTGAACCGGAGTACCCGCTCCGTCAAAGGTGTCCAGCCGAAGCGACGACCACTCGCGGAGGCTCATCCTAGCCTCGGGTGGAAAAGCTGCAACAACTGGCTCTGCAACAGGTGCAGGTGCAGCAGGGAGACCTGCCTGCACTTGCTGACGGAGTTGTTGAATCTCCCGCTGAAGATTCTAAATGAGAATGGCTGACGCGACCTGAGCTTCTTCGGCCGGTTGAGCAGCTGAGGCAACCTCCTCAGCGGCAACACCAGCAGGCTCTTCCGACGAAGATGAAGATGCAGCCGGACCGCGTCCACGACCACGACCACGGGCCGCTCCACGACCACGGCCTCTACCTCTCGCCATCTAATACAACAAAGTATATAGAGCCAAACATTAAAGCTTGACAACACTATAAGCACGAAAGCAATTCAACAATTAATCAACAAAGGAAGCATAACAACGAAAATGCGGAAACAATGAGTTACCCATCCCACCTACTGTGCACAGTGTGTCATTTTAATACAGTTCTATTAACCACGGACCTAAAGCCCGCTCTGATACCAACTGTAACACCCTGGCTATTGGAAAGCCAAGATGTCAACTAAATAACAACTTATAACTAGGATATGATGAAACAACCATTTTTCATTCTTTAAAACTTAAAAATTACAGTTCATCAATGATAATGTAAACATATTATGGAGAAGGTAATCTTCCTTCAACGCGCAATCAAAACGTTTATTACATAACATCAATGTCTAGGTAAGAAATATAACTGAAGTGTAAACTTAATCTTGATCAGGGAGTTATGAATGTGTAGTGTGTGCCTACTCCCTCCCAAAGAGGCCAACATCAAGGATTACCTATAAAATAAACAACACAAGAATGAGTCCAAGACTCAGCAAGTACATAGAACAAATAACAACAAACCAACATGATTATTAACATGAAGCGAACACAGAACGAATACAATTAAATGAATGAATATGATTGTAGTGAATGGAATGGAGGGACTACACAATGCATATACCGGTATAGCTAGTGACACACCCGTCAGTGTTCACTTACACCCACATTTAACAAAATGTGGGGATTCAGTCCCGTATGAAGAACGTTTCATACGGGTGTCCCGAACTACCCACTTTGGAATGGTGGGGCCCACTTTGGAATGGTGGGTCTTACTTGCCCATGTTGGAATTAATGGGTCTTTTGATCCACTCCCGTGGATGAAACACTAAGATGTATGCATGAGATGAAACATGCATAATAAAACGATACATTCTTTACACATCTAAACAACTCACATAGGGGATACATCATGAACATAGGTGTTATCAAGGGTCTTAGATAAACATAGGTAACAAAAACAGCAAGCATACAATGTTTTCTATGAATCAAATCAACATGGTACTTGCCTTCTGAAGGACGACGTGTTAGGATGAAATGGCGGGGCCTCTAAGCCTGAATCCTTTCCGCCTACAATATATATAATCTAAATAAGAACAACATAACAGGACGCTTCCCAAAACATTCTACAACGCCATCCCGAACAACCGCCAAACTAGAAAAGTCTACACCGAAAACAGAATGCACTAATCAGAAAGATAAATCTGGACAGCAGGATCAAAACTTGCATAACTTTTGACTCACATAACGGAATTACGTGTTCTTGGCGGCCAGAGAAAGATAAGACAATAAACTACAATTTTCATAATATGGAGGTTTCCTGATTCAGACTTTAACCATTTTTAATCTGCTACGCAAAGTTACTGCTAGGTATCAAAACAGTGTTCTGGACAGCAGGATTAAAACTAGCATAACTTTTGACTCACAACTCGGATTTGGGTGAACTCAAAGGCTACAGAATCATGACGAGATAATCTACAAATCTCTAGGAGGCCAGAAATCCTGATTCTGCCTTTACCTACACGAAAACTAAGGTCCAACAGACGGCAGCAAATCTGACTCTAAAAACAGCACTAACCACAAAGCGATAAACAACAAAAACTAAATACCCAATCAAACGAACAGCGGGGATTACCCTTGAAGAACCGATGAAGAACACGAAGAACGCCCTACGAACTCCTCCTCTTCTCCCCTTTCTCCCTTCCTTCTTCTTCCTTCCCTTTTTCTCCAAGTTTTCTCGCCTCGTCGGGGAGGAAGGGAGGGAAGGGAAGGGCTGCGCAAGGGAGAGGAGGGGCTGCGCAACGGGGAGGAGAGGTGGCTGCCAAAGGGTGGAGGGAGGGGCGCACTAGGGAGGAGAGGGTAGCGGCCAAGGGAGGACGGAGAGGAGGGGTGGCGGCCAAGGGGGAGGAGGGCTGCCAAGGTAGGGTTGGGAGGGGGGGCGCATGGGCCTAAGGCCCATGGCGTCTCTCCCCTCTTGAGCCAAGGCCGGGCCCCCAAATAAGCTATCCTGGCCCGAAAGCCCAAATAATTCCAGAATCCTTTTTCCCGAACAGCTTCCTTCTAAACCAAAATAAATAAATAAAATAAAATAGATACGGGGCGTTACAGGCGTTCCTCAAGCCTGAGAACGGCGGAGTAGATCTGGGACAGAGTGACATCACCCTCGCCCTGTGGAGGAGGATCAGCAGCTGCCTGAGGCTGAGGCTGGGGCTGACCACGATGACGAGCTGGAGCAGGGACAGGGGCCTCTGCGCGAGGCTTGTATGGCTTGTGCACGGTGCAAAGAGCGCCTCGGTACCCGGTCTTGCGAATGATCAGGGCCATAATGAATGGTGCAAAGTTGATTCGCCTGTTCCTGTCATTCTTATTGGCATCTATCTCCCGGATGATGAGATCCACCACATCGAATTTCTCACCACGCATAATGTAGTCTATCACATTCCAAGCGTGGTCGCGAATAGCGTCATAATTCCCACTCTTTGGAAGAATGGTGTGGTTGATGATCCTGTTGACAAGACTGGGAATGGGAGCTAGTCCAATGATTGTCCCTGGTACTCGTTCAGCTGTCCGGTCATAATACTCTGTAAAAGCAGCAATTGGAAGTGCTGGCTTGCTGAACACCTTCTCATAGGTACTAGTTTCAGTCCCAAGTGCCAACTCAAACTCATGATTGGTGCACTCAATGAGCTGCGTTCCAGTTATCCAACAAAGATGCTCATAATTGGGAGAGATATACAAAGTGGCGTAGAACTACCGTATCATCTCCTCCATATAATTGCACTAGAAAGCAACAAGATGATGAATCCCGGCTTGCTGAAAAAGCCGATAGGCACCATCAAACTTGTCAATTTGTGACAAGTGATCCCAGTCCACAAACTTGTGTGCAGCAAACTTCCTCGAAGGACCATACATCTCTCTGTATACTTGCTCCTGAAATTTGGTATGGAACTTCGGGTTCTGAGAGTTGCGAGGACGGGCCTACTGACTGCGGCGACGCAAGATGGCATAGTCATCACTGGTGATCTTGGAAAGATCCACTTCTTCATCAGCGGTTGCCGCAGGCATCTCCTCGTCCGAAGCCTCATACTCCTCGCTCTCATGCGAGGCCTCGGATCCGCTCTCATGCGAACCCTCGGACTCACTCTCGGAGTCTGCGGCGGGGCCATTGCCCCTCTCCTCATGTTCCGCTGACGAAAGGGCGGGAGTCGAGGATGATTGTTCCGGAGTTCCTCCATAGGTCTTGTGAGAAACATTCTTCATCCTCGGCATCTTCAAACAAGCGATACAATGGCAACGAGTGAGATAGGATGCAAAAGGAATAGGCTAGATTTGAAAAGCAATTGATGGTTTGCTGTGTCAGAAAAATCGGAAGTACCGACGGCAAAACTGCGGAACTTCCGGGAAAAACGGTAGTTCCGGCATTCAACATGCGGAACTTCCGGAACCCCGGTAGTTCCGCCCACTCGGGCGGTAGTTCCGAATTTTCTGGCAGTTTTAGGGCAAGTTCAATTTTCGTTATTTTGGGGTATTTCTCGGTTTGAATCCTATGCATGTGTGTGTAAACATCACAATACCCCAAATACACTGATTTGCCCAAGAAAATTTCAGCAAAAATCATCACATTTCAAATTTTAACCTAATTTAACCCTAGGGTCCTTAGAACGAGAAAAAGAGAAGGAGAATCTCGTTTACCTTGATGGATTGAAGGAGAGGGACCCTAAGAGTGCAGAGGTTCGCCCAAAAAAAAGAGAATCCCTCCTTGGATTTGAAGATCGGGAGAGGGATGAAATTTTGGGAGAGAGAGAGCGAGAGAGGATGAAGGAAGAAGAGAGAGGGCGTCGGCGGTTTGGAAGGGTTGAGGAGCGAGAGAGAGAGAAAAGAGGGAGTTAAAGAATGGAGTAACGGCAGAGGGGGGCAGTTACAACTCATTAAATCCCGCAGAAAACGGAAGTTCCGCGGTTTACGCCGGTAGTTCCGTTTTCACAGAAATTCCGGAAGTTCCGCGTTTTACACGCCGGTAGTTCCGAATTTTCTGGCACAAGCGGAAGTACCGCACAAAGAACTGCGGTAGTTCCGAAATTTCTGGAACTTCTCAGAAATTGAACTTTTCAACTTGAAATAATGCAAATAATCTCTAGTTTTGCACTCAATTAAAGTCATTCAGGATTATTATGCATCAATTTAGCTAATGCTATGCTTTTAAACTAGTTTTTATGGAAATAATCAAATTTTTGACCAAAAGAGGGAAAAATTCATTGAAATTTCGCATCAAATGAGCAGAAATGAATGGAATTTGAGTTCAAGCTACATTTGAGTAATCTATGACATTTAATTCATTCCTCAATTTACAAAAGCGGCTTTCATCTAATGGTTTGGTGAAAATGTCCGCTAGTTGATTTTCGGTTCGGATGTGGCTAATTTCAATATCTACCTTGCTCACATGATCTCTCAAGAAATGGTGGCGTATATCTATATGCTTGGTTCTTGAGTGTTGAACGGGATTGTTGGATATTTTGATAGCACTATCATTATCACACAAAAGTGGCATTTTATCAAATTTAATCCCATAATCCAACAATGTTTGCCTCATCCAAAGTAATTGAGCACAACAACTACCCGTGGAAATATATTCGGCTTCGGCGGTTGAAAGTGCTACGGAATTTTGTTTCTTGGATGACCAACATACTAAAGATCTTCCTAGCAAATGGCAACTACCCGAGGTGATTTTTCTATCCACTTTACAACCCGCATAATCGGAATCCGAATATCCAATTAATTCAAATTTTGCACCTTTGGGATACCAAAGCCCTATGCTTGAAGAATGTTTTAAATATCTTAGAATTCTCTTTACGGCCACTAAATGGCACTCTTTTGGAGAAGCTTGAAAACGTGCACACATGCAAACACTAAACATAATGTCGGGCCTAGATGCGGTAAGATATAGCAAACTACCAATCATGGATCTATAAAGTTTTAAATCTATTAACTTACCTCCTTCGTTGAGGTCTAGATGCCCGTTGGTTGCCATGGGTGTTTTGATGGGTTTGGCTTCTTCCATTCCGAATCTCTTGAGTAGATCCTTCACATACTTCGTTTGGCTTATAAACGTCCCATCTTTAAGTTGTTTGATTTGAAGTCCAAGGAAATAGCTTAGCTCACCAATCATTGACATCTCAAATTCCCTAGACATCTCACCAAATTCTTTGCAAAAATCTTGATTAGTAGAACCAAATATAATATCATCAACATAGATTTGACATACAAAGAAATCATCTCCAATAACTTTTGTAAAAAGAGTTGTGTCTACTTTACCAATTTTAAATCCTTTTGAGACAAGAAAGTTACGAAGACGCTCATACCAAGCTCTAGGAGCTTGTTTCAAACCATATAGCGCCTTTGAAAGTCTATAAACATGATTAGGATATTTATCATTTTCAAATCCCGGGGGTTGTTCCACATATACTAATTCGGAAATTGTACCATTAAGAAATGCACTTTTGACATCCATTTGAAACAATTTAATATCAAAGCATGATGCAAAAGCAAGTAAGATTCTAATTGATTCAAGTCTAGCAACGGGTGCAAATGTTTCATCATAATCTAAGCCCTCGACTTGAGTATAACCTTGAGCTACTAACCTTGCTTTATTTCTTACCACAATTACATTCTCATCTTGTTTGTTCCAGAAGACCCATTTTGTGCCAACGACATTGTGCTCCTTGGGTCTCTCCACCAAAGTCCAAACATTATTTTGAGCAAAGTTATTCAACTCTTCATGCATAGCAATTATCCAATCCGGGTCATCTAATGCTTCTTCTACACGCTTAGGTTCAAGTGAAGATACAAAAGAATAGTGTTCACAAAATGAAGCTACTCTAGAGCGAGTTTGAACACCCTTACTCACGTCACCCAATATTTGATCTATTGGATGATCCTTGGCTATTGCGTTGTGAATCTTGAAAGTATTTTGCGGTTGATCCTTTTCTTCATCATCTATGACTTGAACGTCGTTTGTTGTAGAAGAGGAGGGTGGTTCCACTTGTCTAGATGAGCTTGGTGATGTTGGATCCTCTTTTGGCTTGATGTCTCCAATTTGCATTTTCTCCATTGCCTTGCGAAGATCTTCATCTCCTACATCATCCAAGTTCTCATGCCCTTCTTGAGAGCCGTTAGTTTCATCAAATTGGACATCACAAGATTCTTCTACTAAACCCGAGTTTTTATTAAAGACTCTATAAGCTTTACTATTTGAAGAATACCCTAAAAGGAAGCCTTCATCACATCGACTTTGAAATTTTGAGAGCCGAACACCTTTTCTTAGAATATAGCATTTGCAACCAAATACTCTAAAGTAAGAGATGTTCGGTCTTCTTCCAACAATGAGTTCATAGGAAGTCTTTTTCAATAGTCGATGTAAATAGAGGCGATTTATGACATGACATGCGGTGTTGATAGCTTCTGCCCAAAACTTGTCGGAAGTGCTATATTCATCAAGCATTGTCCTAGCCATTTCGATTAATGTTTGATTTTTCCTTTCTACAACTCCATTTTGCTCCGGAGTGTAGGTTGTGGAAAGCTCGTGCTTTATTCCAAGTTCATCACAAAAGTCTTCAACTTTTGTATTTTTGAACTCGGAACCATTGTCACTTCTAATTTTCTTTATTTTAAAATCAAATTCATTTTGGGCCCTTTTTGAAAAACTTTTGAAAATCCCGGAGGTTTCACTTTTGTCATTTAGGAAGAAGACCCACGTATATCTAGAGTAATCATCCACAATGACTAAACAATAGCTATTACCTCCAATGCTCTTATAGGTTGTTGGCCCGAATAAATCCATATGTAAGAGCTCTAATGGCCTAGAAGTTGACATGATACTTTTGGAAGGGTGAGAATTAGCGACTTGTTTTCCGGCTTGACAAGCACTACAAAGTCGATTTTTCTCAAACTTCACATCCTTCAAGCCAACCACTAAGTCATGCTTAAAAAGCTTTTTAAGTTGAATCATTCCCACATGACCTAGTCTTCTATGCCACAACCAACCCAAGGAGGTTTTTGCAATTAAACAAGTTTTTAAACAAGACTCATTTGAAGAAAAATCTACCAAAAAGAGATTTCCAAATCTAAATCCTTCAAAGACAAGTTCATTATTATTTTCTTTTGAGATTATAACATTTTCTTTTGAGAATGAGCATGTTAAGCCTAGATCACATAATTGAGCAACAGATAGCAAATTGAAATTTAATGTTTCAACTAGTGATACATTAGAAATTGAAAGGTTGTTTGAGATAGCAATTTTACCCAAACCCAATACCTTTCCTTTGCTATTGTCTCCAAATGTGATCTTGTCATTGCTTCCATTCTCAAAGGTAGTAAACATATTCCGGTCTTCGGTCATGTGTTGAGTGCAACCGCTATCCAACACCCAATGCCTTCCACCGGTTTTATAGTTCACCTACAAAAGAAAATCAAGCTCTTTTAGGTACCCAAATTTGTTTGGGTCCTTGGAGGTTAGTGACCAAGGTCTTGGGTACCCAAATGGATTTCTTTTTAGCACCCAAAATCGAGGTGCCAATGAAGTGAGCAATTACATTTCCATTCTTAGACTTTTTGAGCATATAGCAAGAATCATATAAACCAATGGAATGCATGCTATTCTTAGAACAATCATTTTGAACATGTCCAACACACCGGCATTTAGTGCAAAACTTGCCATTTTCCTTTACAAACCTTGGAGGCTTGTATGCCGGCTTCTTACCCTTTTTGGGGACATAGCCAAGTCCCTCCTTGTTAAAGGAGCATCTTTGGGCGCTCAACAACTTATCAAGGGTTTCTTTTCCCTTGTAAGCTCTTTCTAAACTTTTGTTCAATTTTAGCACTTGTTCCTTTAAATTCTTGTTTTCATTAGTAAGCATATCATCATGAACAAGATTTAAAGCATTTCTCGAATCAACACTAGATGAACAAGGCATGGCAAGTAGATCATCGCAACATGTAGATATGCTAGACTTTGAAATTTCTACACTAGACATTTCATTCAAGATATCACAAGTAACTCCAATGCTAGTACTAGATTTATGACTTTCTTGGAGAAGCAAATCATGAGCTTCCTTTAGCTCCTCATAAAAGTCTTTGAGAGAGATGTGTTCTTTCTTCAAGACCTTAAACTTTGATTTTTCTTTTCCAAGAAACTCATTCAATTCAACTAACATATCCATCAAATCATCATATGAAGGCTCATCATCATCAAGCAATTTTACCTTTTCTCCCTTAGCCATAAGGCATGTAGGAGTGGAGAATAGTGATGGAGCTTCCTTGATGGCTATGCCCACAAGCCCCTTCTTCTTGGGAGATTCGTCCTCGCTTGAGTCGGAGTCGGAATACTCCTCTGCAGAGTCCCACTCACCAATATGGGCTTCATTTTTGCCATCCTTGTGAAGATTCTTGAAGAGCTTCTTCTTACCATTGTAGCTCTTCTTCTTTGATGACTTCTCCTTGTCATCTTTCTTCGTAGGGCATTGAGAGGCAAGTGCCCCTTTTCATCACATTCATAGCAACGAATGTTGCTATACTTCTTGTTGGAGGAGAAATGCCCCTTCTTGGTCTTCTCATGGCTTGTGCTTCGATATGGGCGCCTCCTCATGAACTTCTTCATTCTCCTTACTAGAAGCGCAAATTCTTCTTCGGAGTCCTCCTCATCATCTTCTTCGGATTCTTCGCTCATCACCGCTTTAGCCTTAAAGGCGGTGATCTTCTTACTTTTGGAAGAGGATTGCTCCAAGAGCTCTTCCTTGTCTTTCTTGTAGAGCTCGTTGGTGATGAGGTTGCCCAACAATTGAGTTGGTGTCATTCTTGCCAACTCCGGTGAGTTGAGGAAGAGTGTCACCAACACTTCATATTTCTCCGGCAAGGCCCTAAGCATTTTTCGAACAATATCAAGATCGGAAAGGTTAGTTCCAAGGCCCTTGAGCTCATTCACAATGTTGTTGAGCCTTGAGTACATCTCATTGATGTCTTCATGGGGCAACATTGTGAATGTCTCATATTTGATCCTAAGCCGATGCAATTTGGCCTCCTTGACCGTGGATGTCCCTTCGTGTATTTCCGAAAGGGTAGTCCAAATAGCGTGAGCCGTCTCAAGATTGCTCACTCTATTGAACTCATCCGCGTTCAAGGCTCCAAATAAAGCATTCATAGCTTGGGCGTCTAAATGAGCGTTACGCCCGTCTTGATCCGTTGGGTGATCCGGATCAAGAGCCATGACATAACCTTCATTTACGACTTTCCAAATTTGAGGACTCATGGCCTTCAAATAAATAGACATTCTAATTTTCCAATAAGCATAATTTGAGTCATCAAAGAAAGGTGCCTTTCCTATTGCTATACCCTCACTAGCCATCCTTTTCTCTCTAGACGATTAAGTCTAAAATTGAGAGACCAAGCTCTGATACCACTTGTAAGATCGAGGAGGCCGACTAAAGGGGGGGTGAATAGGCGGTTTTTAAAATTTTCGTCTAAGTTCAATTAACAATTTTAAACTTAATGAATTGACTAGAGCAAATCTACAATAGTATATCTAAACAACTTAGAAAGGCTCAAGATAACACTAGCACAAGTAATAGACTAAGAGGAATATCAAATAGTCTAAGACAATAATTGCTACTCTAACTAAACAAGCAATCAAGTAATAGGAATAAAGAGCGTTGCTTGAATGTAAGTAAACACAAGAGAGCAAATCACAATTGACACGATTACTTTTTACCGTGGTGACCGGAGACTTGCCGGTCTCCCCTAGTCCACGTTGAGGTAAGCCCGAACGAATCGGACCGGCTCCACGAATTGAGCCTAATCACCTCGATCACTAGAGGTAGCCCTTTCCCTCTCCGGGTAGGCGAGCTCCGAGCCTTCACAATCTTCTTGAGAAGATCACCGGACCTCCGCCAAGCCGTCTAGGTGCCGGCAAGCACCAAGAGAATAGACCACGATGGCTTGATCACACTCAAGTGCCTAATGGATCACTCTAGAATGCAATGCACTTGAATTTTGGCTCAACTACCTCAATTTAATGCCCAAGAGTGAAAATGAGGTGTGAGAGGTTGCACTAAGCTCAAATGTGTTCAATGGAATGTCAACCACCAGTACAAGTGCTGGTGGGGGTGTATTTATACCCCCACCAACCTCAAATAGCCGTTGAATTAATTTATCCTAAAAATTCAGGGAAAACGGAACTACCGCCGTTATATGGGCGGTACTTCCGGATTTCCGCCGCCTGGTCAGAACGGCTATGTCAGTGAGTCAGAAGTAACCGTTGGTCAATAAGTGCGGAACTACCGCCGTTGAAAACGCGGTACTTCCGGAAGTCCGGAAGTTCCGCTCCAAGCCCCGGTACTTCCGATTTCAGCACGGCTAACTCCAACTCAGGGCGCTCTCTGGAAATGAAGTTCCGCTCTTAAGTCCGGAACTACCGGCCATGCGGTAGTTCCGCAGTTAAACTTGCGGTACTTCCATCTTCCGAGAGACTAACTCAAACCCCGGGCGCTCTTTGGAATAAACGATCCGCTCAGAGGCCCGGTACTTCCGGCCATGCGGTAGTTCCGCCCGTAGAACGCCAGTACTACCGAATTTTCTGACAAAGCACAGTTTTGATTTGTTTTTAATTTCTAAGTGCATGCATGATCCTAGATTGATCCATAGGGCATATTTGAACATGATCAAGCAATCACCATAATCCCTCTTAATAGTACGGCGTCTATCCTATAATCCGGTCTTCCAACCTATCACCAAGACCGGTAAAAATAAAATAGATACCTAAACTATTTACCTTGTCGCCCTTGAGATCTTTGAATCTTCATGAGATAATTTGTGAGCCTCTTTCTTCGCCATTTGAACTTATCCTTTCAAACGCTTAATGCACACATTAGTCCCATGATCACATAACGTCATTAATTACCAAAACCAATATTTTAGGGGCCTAGATGCTTTCAGGGGATCAGCCCAGAAACAGAGCAAGGCGGCGCAGGGTAGGAGGCGACATCGCCGGCGGACGGCGGTGGCCGAGGGGGAGCGGGAAGCATGAAAATGGGTTGCACAGCGCGGGTGGAAGCTAGGGGTGGTGGTGCGACGACCGGAGCGGCGACGAGGTGGGCAGGCGGTAGAGCTAAGCGTCCGGCGGCGAGGGCGGAACGGGACGGTGACACCGGCGTGGAGGGGAGTGGAATCTGGCGAGCGCGTGAGTATTAGAGGACGTAGAGGAAGCTTACCCCGCTATTGGCTGGGCCGGAAGGGTGCCAAGGTGGGCCGGCGGCGATGGCCATGGGCAGCACCGGGAGGTCGCCGTGGCCGGAGAGCTCGGACAGCGAAGAGCTTCGACCGAGGGTTGGGATAGCTTCGGCGTGCTCAAGTGTTGCTCTCACCGTGCGGAATTGGCTCGAGGTCGACCGAGGGGGAGGCGGTGGTGAAAATGGTGACGGCCAGCCGGAATGGGGAAGCGGGGCGGCGCGTGAGCTCCGGTGAATGAAGGTTCGATTAACTCTGCGAGAGGGCAGATGGAGGATGGAGGCACGATGTGACACGGTTGATTCAAGGAGAAGTTGGTCGGAGCGGCAGGACGGCGCGGAGCCCCGGCGGCAGCCGGTGCTCGGGTGCGGGAGGAAGGTGGCAAGGGGAGGAAGGGGAGGCAATGGGAGGTGCAGGGCTACTTATAGCGGCGACGGGATACTACGGCACCACTGTTATCAACGACCGGGCATAGGGCGCGGTGATGCGATGGAAGCACGGAGCGGCAGAGCAGGGCATGGCGGGGGTGTGCAAAGCGCAGGGAGTAGGGTTGCGACGTGCGAGTAGTTGGCGGTAGGGCATGGCGACGAGAGTGCTGGCGACGTGAATGAGGCGACGCTGCTGATGCGGAAGCGACAGCGTACAGAGTGAGCGGGGCCGGGTGACGCCATGGTGATGCGACGGAGCGCAGGGGGAGGTGATGGCGAGACGATGTGGGACACAGGCGGGGACGGTGGCAGGCGCGGTGGGTGGCGCAGCTGACGCTGGGGCGCCGGGCGCATAGCGGGCGAAGGACGAGGGAAAAGAAAGAAAAAGGCAAGGAAAGAGAGAGGACGGGGGGGCAGCAGCAGGAGGAAGAAGGGAGATCGGGGGGAAGCGGCCCACGCGCAGAGAGAAAGGAAGGAGGCTTGGCCGGGGTCCAGCAGGCAAAAGGGAGAAAAGGGAGAAAGAGAGAGAGGGAGAAAGAAAAGTAGTGGGACCTACATGGAAGAGAGAGAGAAAATGGAAAAAGTAATGCAAGAGCATTATTTTGAATTTTTATTTAGGCAATTTAATTTTTGGATTTTAATTATTTTGCCTTGAATTTGTATATAAATTTTGAATCTTCGACCTTGGGTTTTGTTTGCTAATTGAATTATATGAGTGGATTTTTGGCTGAATCCTTTAGAGATAGAGTCTAATATATATGTATATATGTATATATCTAAATTTTTGACTACACATCCTTGGGTCAAGTATGTGATTGAATTTAAAGGAGAATTTATATTTAATTAACTATTTATTATTATTATTGGTTTAATCATTTAGAGATATATTCTAATATTCTTTTGTCTTAAATTTGAATGTAAGATTTTGGTAATTTTTGAATTCATGCTCTGTAATGACATATTTTTATTTTTATAATTTACAACATTATTATTTATATTTCGGAGTACATCTTGATTATTAATTTGTATGGCACAAAACGCAAAAAGATGTCAAATAAATACTCAGAAGAAATTTGAGTGCTAGCAAAATGCAAGAAAAATTTTAAGAACTCTATTTTTTGAGCACTTGAAATTTCAGGATGTTACAGTAAGGACTAACAATGCATGTGCATTAGACCTAGTGACGTGGTGAGGAAGCAAGTGAAAATGCTTTGAAAATGTTTTGAAAATGCTAAATCAAGTGCTCAAGGTGTTGGTGTTCAATGGAACACACTTTGGAGTTGGCACATTTGAAAACTTGCTTGAGAGAAGGGCTTAGTGCAGGGTTTCTGCACTCACCGGAATTATCCGATGCCCCTCGTGGGGAAGCACCAGAGCTTAGGTTCCTACCTAACCCTGTTAAGCTAACTGTTTGCTAGTTTCTGTGTATCACCGGATTTATCCGGTCGTGGGTCAGAAGCAGCACTGGAGGTTAGGGTTGAGGTGTAGTCTGCGCGGGAGATTTAAAAGGTGAAGCCTTTTCTCAGGTGGTTGGTGCCTAGGAGCACCGGACTTTTCCGGTGGCTCCCAGAACCTTCTGCAGAGCCTTCCCAGGCCCACCAGATTTCCCTGGTGGTGTCTTTGGGGGAGCACTGGAGCATGAAGTCGAGGCAGGCACTGTTGGATTAAATTTCCCGAGAGCGCAGAGTTGGCTCAGGCAGCCACCGGAATTCTCCGGTGGTAGTGCCTGAGGGGGCACCAGAGAAAGCAGGGTCCCAACGGCTATTTGACCGTTTGAATTCGACCGTTGGATGTCAGGTGGACGTCAGAGCCCTTTCTCCGGTGGTAGCACTGGAGCTTCCGGTGGTGGCGCAGAAAGTGGAATCTGCTACCCAACGGCTAGTTTTCTTGAGGGGGCTATAAATACAAGGGTGGCCGGCCATTTTGGGTCTCTTGGCACCCTTGGCTGATATTGGCACATACATAGAGCTCAAGAAACACACTCCACTCACGTGCTTGCTAGAGATTGACTTCGAGTGAGATTGGAGAGGATTCTAGTGCATTGCATTGAGAGTTTGCATCTTGTGGCACTAGGAGATCGTTGTTGCTGAGGTTCTCTTGTTACTCTTGGTGGTTGCCGCCACCTAGACGGCTTGGAGCTTGTGGAGATCGTAAAGTACCACTTGGTGATTTTTGCGAGGACTCTGATCGAAGGGTTTGTGAGGGGCTTTGTGCTCATCCCCGCGGGAGCTCGCGAAGAGTAACTCTAGTGGAATCAAGAGGCTTGGAGAGTGCCTTGGTGACCCGCTGGCTTTTACACGAGTGCCCACGTTGAGGGCCGAGCTTGTGTGCTCGCGAAGCTCGTAAAGCGACGGTCTAATAGGACTCGCCTCAACGGGGAGTAGGTTGCCGGTAAGCAACCGAACCTCGGGAGAAAAATCTTGTGTCATCATTGTCTCCCTTGTGGTTTGCTTCCCTCTACTCAAGCTTTTTATCTTGTGCATTTGTTGCTTGTGTAGTTGCTAGAGGAGTTGGCTAGTTGAGTAGTGTAATTCGAGTAGTTGCTTTACTTGTGTAGCTCGACTAGTTGCTTAGTAAACCTTGGTTAGTTTGTGTGAACTAGTGTAGCTTTTTGTTATTCCTTGCTCACTAGAATTGTGTAGGAGGCTTGCTTTTTAGTTCGACTAGTTGCTTAGTAAGCCTCGGTTAGAATTGTTGATGACTTCTCAAGGTTCACATGGGTATTCTTTTTGAATGACAAGAGTGAAGTCTTCAACATATTCAAGAGCTTCATCAAAAGAGTTGAGAATGAGTTTGAACTGAAGATCAAGAAGGTTAGAAGTGACAATGGAAGTGAGTTCAAGAATACAAGAGTGGATGAGTTTTGTGATGACATGGGAATCAAGCATGAGTTTTCGGCCAAATACACTCCACAATCAAATGGCCTTGTTGAGAGGAAGAATAGGACACTAATTGATATGGCAAGGTCTATGCTTAGTGAGTACAATGTGAGTGATTCATTTTGGGCGGAAGTAATCAACACTGCATGTCATGCAAGCAACCGGCTCTATTGTCACCGGCTCTTGAAGAAGACACCATATGAGTTGTTGATTGGAAGGAAACCAAATATTTCATACTTCCGGGTCTTTGGTTGCAAGTGCTATATTTTCAAGAAAGGCACAAGATTGAGCAAGTTTGAGAGGAAGTGTGGTGAGGGATTTCTTCTTGGATACTCCTCCAATAGCAAGGCATATAGAGTGTACAACAAGACTCATGGTATTGTTGAAGAGGTGCATGATATAGAATTTGATGAAACCAATGGGTCACAAGTTGAAGATGAAAATTTGGATGATGTGAGAGGTGCCAAGCTAGATGAAGCAATGAAGTACATGGCAATTGGTGATATAAGGCCTAGAGAGGTGCAAGAAATTGATGATTCTATTAAAGTTGTGCCACCAACTAGTGTGCAAAATGAAGATCAACCAAGTACTAGTGGCTCTCATGACAATCAAGTGCAAGATCAAATGACAAGTGCAAGTCCAAGTCCTAGTGCAAGCATCCAACCAAGTGATCAACCATCAAGCTCAAGTGGTCCTCCAACATTGAATCAAGCTATTGCAAGGGATCATCCATTGGATCAAATTGTTGGTGATTTGAGAAGTGGTGTGCAAACAAGATCAAGGCTAGCATTATTTAGTGAGCATTACTCCTTTGTGTCATCAAATGAGCCAACTAAGATAGAAGAAGCTTTGAGGGATGTTGATTGGGTCAATGCAATGCATGAAGAGCTCAACAATTTCACTAGAAATCAAGTTTGGGAGCTCGTTGAGAGGCCCAAGAACTACAACATCATTGGAACCAAATGGGTGTTTAGGAATAAACAAAATGAGGATGGTGTTGTAGTAAGGAACAAAGCAAAGCTAGTGGCTCAAGGGTATACACAAGTAGAAGGATTGGATTTTGGTGAAACATATGCCCCGATTGCAAGATTGGAAGCTATAAGGATCCTATTGGCTTATGCTTGCTCTCACAACATCAAGTTATATCAAATGGATGTGAAGAGCGCATTCTTGAATGGAGTCATCAATGAGTTGGTATATGTGGAGCAACCACCCGGTTTTGAAGATTGCAAGAAGCCCAACCATGTGTACAAGCTCAAGAAGGCTCTTTATGGACTTAAACAAGCACCTAGAGCATGGTATGAGAGGTTGAGGGACTTCCTACTCTCAAAGGGATTCAAGATGGGCAAGGTTGATACTACACTCTTCACCAAAAGAATTGGCAAAGACTTGTTTGTGTGCCAAATATATGTGGATGACATCATATTTGGATCAACAAATCAAGAGTTTTGTGAAGAATTTGGTGAGATGATGGCAAAAGAATTTGAGATGTCTATGATTGGAGAGTTGAGTTACTTCCTTGGACTTCAAGTCAAGCAATTGAAGAATGGTACATTTGTGAGCCAAGGCAAGTACTTGAAGGACATGCTCAAGAAGTTTGGTATGGAAGATGCAAAGCCACTAAGGACACCCATGGCCACTAATGGGCATTTGGATTTGGATGAAGGAGGAGAACCGGTTGATCAAAAGCTCTATAGGTCAATGATAGGAAGTTTACTCTATTTGACCGCATCAAGACCGGATATTATGTTTAGTGTATGCATGTGTGCAAGATTTCAAGCCTCACCTAAAGAATGTCACTTGACCGCGGTTAAGAGAGTATTGAGGTATTTGAGTTGCCAATGAGATAAAGTATGAGGGCACCCTAGGATCACCTCGAGTGTTACCTTTGACGGACTCATGAGGTGCCCTCGAGAAGTCCGAGGGTACCTTGAGGTCGCTTGTGGTACCCTAAGGTGAGCTGAGGGGTGTTCACAAATTAAGCTTGTTACCCTAGGGTTGAACACCATGGTGGCTTGGGGTGCCCACGAGACTATCATGGCATACTACATGGCCACTAAGGATGGTAGCCCTAAGCGGCCATATGGTATACCCACGAGACTAAGAGTACTTTGGGGTCACCTAGATGGTACTTGTTAGATGTGTATTACTACATGTGTATTTTCCCTATTATATAAGGGGTAACCTGCATATATGCCATACATGTACTTGTATATATATTTTCCCGTTGGCTTCATGATGAATACAAGCGCTATTCATAACATGGTATCAAAGCATACCTAGGGTTTTCCTTTGTCAAGCCACCGCTGGTTCATCTTTCAGTCACAGCCTGGCTTTGCCATCTCCACCACACTTGCCGTCATCACCATCAGCGACGGCCGCCGCTGCCTCCCGTCAGCTCGGATCCATCCTCCGCTCATCATTGCCCAACGCCATCACTGTCACTGCTTCGTATGTCTCCTTGATCCAACGACGCCACTGCTAGATCCCCTTGATCCATCGGTGTCTCTGCCTAGTCCCGCCAGTGCAGCCGCTGGATCCTCTCAATTCGTTAGAGCCTCCTTCCATCCGAGCTGCAGGCTTGGCGTCGTCCCCGTCTTTCGCTCGCGCCGGCAGCTCGGCACTGTTTATCCGTGGGCTAACGTCGTGCGTCAATGTGAGGCTGCCGCAGCTATCGCCTGCTGTGTGTTAGAACTGATGTGAGTTACGCCTCCTCTCCACGTGACTCAGTTTTGTGATACGAATATGGTTAGGTTCCGAACCAAACCTTATAACTAAAAAAGAAAAGGAAAGGAAAAAATATCATACTCTTCAGGCACCGTTTTTGTTCCTCGCTGCTCAATGATCTTCAGTGGTCTCAATTATTGAGACTGGTTTCAGCGCATGTACCTCCACATGCGTGGTCAACGCCTTTGGGAGTTTCTCATTGATGAGCTGCTTTGTCCGCCTCATCCTATTCCACCTGTTAAGCCTGTGCTACCCGAAGGATGCTTCCAAAGCATTTGTAAGGAGGCATCTGATGCTTTCGAGGATTTTATGGAGACTTTTCAAACTTATTATGCTTCCTACAAGACATGGATTGATAAGGATGCTCGTGCCTTTGCTATTTTGGTTGCTAGCATGGAGGTGCCCCTCATTGGGGATGTGGCTAGCTTGGCTTCAGCATAGTTGATGTGGGCACATTTGGCACGAACGCTACGAGCTGTCTAGTGATTCTGTACCTTGTTGTGCATCAGTAGTAGTTGTTGCAGTAGGGGGATGAAATTGTGGACGAGTTCTATGCCTTGTTGTCTGCGGTATGGCGTTATATTGGCTCTTTGGGACCAGTTATTTGCCATACTTGTGAGTGGTGTCAGTGTCAGCAATCTCACCTGGAGCTTCGTCGCATCTACGGCTTCTTGACACGTCTCTGGGCTGAGTATGAGCAGACTCGTGCTCAGTTACTGACTCGCCACTTGTGTGACTTTGTTGGAGGCCCTTGCAACTGTTCGTACTGATGAGATTCGCCTTCGTGGTGTGGGTCTGCTACTGTCGCCGTTGTTTCCCTTGGTTTTGTAGCTCTTCTAGCTTGTACAGCCACTACGGCTCCAGCTACTACTTCACTAGTGGTGCCTCTACCAAGTGATAGCTGCTGTTGGTAGGGGACTTTACTGCATGTATTGCAATAAGAATGGACATGTGGAGCAGTTCTGCTATAGGAAGAAAGATTTTCGTCATGGTGGTCGTAATCTGAAGGGCACTGGAGGTTCCTCTTAGAGGAGTTCTGGTGCTTCTGATACTCAGGAGCTTCTCATACTGCTGCATCACATGGCCACTGCTGCGTCACATGGTTGATTTAGCACTGTCTGATTCTGTTGCACAGTCTTCTAGTGAGAGACCACCTTCTACTTTGCTTTCCACAGGTATATCACCTTGAATTCTTTACTCTGATGCTTTCTTTCATATGGCATCTAATTTCACTAGTCTCACTTCCATTAGTCCTCTCACTGCTCCTATCACTGTTCAGACAATAGATGGTACCACTATTTCTATCATCAAACAAGGCACTCTTTTGAATTCCTCTTTTCATATTCCTGTTGTTTCTCAGGTTACAAAACTAACCACACAACTTATATCTGCCAGTCAGCTCACTGATCATGGTTTTGTGTTATTCTCGATTCTGATTCTTGTTATGTTCAGGATCGACGCACAGGGACTCTGTTTAGTACTGGCCCTCGCCGCCGTGACTCATGACGGCTCTGGGAGCTTGACTGGCTTTATCTTCCTTCCGTTGCCCCTGTCAGTCTTGTCACCTTCGCTTCTGCTGCATCCTCCACTATGTCTTTTACTCAGTGGCATCATTGTTTGAGACATCTTTGTGGGTCGCGTCTATCTCTGGCCCTATTCATATTGGCTTCTAAAAGTTATTTTTCTATAGTATCTAGCTTCCAAATGGAGTGTCTTTTTAAGGTGGGTTTACTAGTTGATCGTAGTGCACACTGTACCGATTTTATTTATTTCGGCCATAATCGCACAAATCTCTCTCCCTACAAGCTTCTCTATAAGCTATTACTATTTATAAGCCAAAGCCAAAAGCCTATATGAACGGGTCCAAAGTGTCGTGGTCTTTTAGTGCACACTGTACTTCAAAAGAATTGTGATATACAACTTTCAAACAAGGAGTATATCCAAATCTTTATTCTTCTCAAAATATTGCTTATGTTGTCATCAATTACCAAAAGGGGGGAGATTGAAAGCATCTAGGCCCCTAAAAATGTTGGTTTTGGTAATTAATGACATTATGTGATCATGGGACTAATGTGTGCGCTAAGTGTTTGAAAGGATAAGTCTCAAGGACAAAGAAAGAGGATCACAAAAGATTTCACAAGATTCAAAGAGCATCAAGACAACAAGGTAAATAGTGTAGGCATCATTTTATTTTTACCGGTCTTAGGAGAAAGGTGGAAGACCGGATTTTAGGTTAGATATCGTACTATTAAGAGGGATCATAGTTAAGTGCTTGATCACATGATAATATGCCCTATGGATCAATTTAGGATCATGCATGCACTTAGGAATTTAATTTCAATTAAAACTATGCATTCCCAAAAATATCGGAAGTACCGGCGTTGAAAACGCGGAACTTCTGATATGCCGGTAGTTCCGGGCCCCGAGCAGAACGTTTTTACCAGAGAGCGCCTGGAACCAGAGTTAGTCTCTCGGAAATCGGAAGTACCGCGGGATGAACGGCGGAACTACCGCAAGGGCGGAAGTTCTGGCCTCCCGAGCGGAACTTTATTTCCAGAGAGCGCCCAGACCCAAAGTTAGTCTCTCGGAAATCGAAAGTACCGCGGGTTGAACGGCGGAACTACCACAAGGGCGGAAGTTCCGGCCCCCGAGCGGAACTTTTTTCTAGAGAGCAACCTCTTCTAAACTTCAGCTCGTTGAGATCGGAAGTTCCGGGAAAATATCGGAACTTCTAGAATTTCGGAAGTACCACGATTACAACGGCGGTAGTACCGCATTTATTTCCCAACGGTCACTTCTGACTCACTGACATAGCCGTTCTGACCCACCTGCAGCAATCCGAAAGTACCGCCCCTTGTACTGCGGTAGTTCCGATTTCCCTGAATTTTCAGGATTGTTTATTACAACGGCTATTTGAGGTTGGTGGGGGTATAAATTCGACCCCACCAGCACAAGGACATGTTGTTGAACCATCATTGAACATCTTTGAACATAGAGCAACCTCTCACACCTCATTTCCACACAAGTGCATTCAATTGAGGTAGTTGAGTGATTTCAAGTGCATTGCATCCATAGATTGATCCATTTGGCACTTGAGTGTGATTTAGCCTGCTGCGATCTATTCTCTTGGTGTTTGCTGACACTTAGATGGCTTGGCGGGAGAGTCCGGTGATCTTCTCAAGAAGATTGTGAGAAGGCCCGAGATGGTTGTGAAGGCTTGGAGCTCGCCTACCTGGGGAGGGAAAGGGCTACCAATAGTGATCGAGCTATTTAGGCTCAATTCGTGGAGCCGGTCCGATTCGTTCGAGCTTACCTCAACGTGGACTAGAGAAGACCAGCAAGTCTCCTATCACCACGGTAAAAAGTGATCGTGTCTATTGTGGTTTGCTCTCTTGTGCTTTATTTACATTCAAGCAAATTTACTTCAATAGAACTATTTGATTGCTTATGTGATTAGAGTAGCAACCATTGACCTAGACTAGAATTGCTATTGCTCATAGGATAATTCTTATTGTGCTAGTGATCACTTCGACCATAGTATCTTGTTTTAGTAGCAACCTTGTAAACTTGCTTTATACAATTTGTTAAATCATAATTGTTAGCCTAAATTAGATGAAAAATTTTAAACCGCCTATTCAGCCCCCTCTAGTCGACAACCTCGATCTTACAGCTTTACAACCTTTTAACAGGCTGGCTGGGCATAGGTGGGGGCCACCCCTACAACAAGAGCCTCTCATGGTGAAGGGCTTCACAGGCTGAAGCCATGTTGCTGAGCCATTTGGCCCCTCTGTCCCTACAGCCTATGACCCTCTAGAATTTTAGACAAAACTAGGCCTTGCTGGCGTAGCTCGTCCTGATGGCGTGGACACGGGGCGGAAGTTGCTGTCGAAGGTGTCCTCGAGTTGCGAGGTGCATGCCCCTCCTTCGACCCGGGGACGCGGAGTTGAAACAGGCTCCGGAGCCATCGTGCAGGCTCGAAGTGGCGGTGGGCGCACGCGTGCAATCTCGTGGCTTCGGCTTCTGCCGATGTGCACCCCGAAGTGAATGTCAGAGTCGTTTCGCAGGGGCAAAGTCAGTGCCAAAGTCGCAGCCAGAGTGATTGGCTACTGGCCCACCGCCCATGCATTAATGACCCCGAGAATCGCGCCGGCCCCTGACGCGCGACGGTAGTTGGACCATGTCCGGCGGTCGTACGACTACAGTCGTGCGTTCGCTCTTGAGGGGGGCGGACGCGTGGCAAAGACATGATTGGCACGCTGTGGGGTTTGAGGCGTCGTGCTCACATGCCATTGCAACGCTTCCCCTCCCGCCTGTTGAGCTCCCACTGGTTGCACTTCCCCGCTGGGTGGGGAACAGGTATATATACTTTGCTAGCACCGCAGCATCGTCGTTGCCTACGGTTTGCAGCCGAGTACGGAGATGATGTTGTTTTCAAAAATGGGCCTTCTTCAATTCATCTACATTCCATGATGGCACTGTTTCATGGCGGAATTGGTGCCAACAACGCGATTTAGAGGGTGTTGATGAACTGATGGAGGCTTATTTTTGGGTACTCAGTCCGCCGATTGCACTTGCGCGGGTTGCGATGTGTTCCTACATGTGACGCGCATCCGGATACGGCTAGGGTGATCTTGCCCTCAAAAATAGGTCTGCTTCAGTTGATGTGTGTTCTCTGATGCGGAGAGCGGTGATGAACTGAAGGAGACCTATTTATGAGAGTTCAGTCAAAACCTATTGCAGTGGCGCTCTGTCGAAGGCGACCTCCGGTCGCGAGGTGTATGCTAGCCGCGGAGCCGGTCCATCTTGACTAGGCCAAGTCAGAGGGCTGCCCCATCCCTCAGACGTGGTGTCGATGCGAGCTACGTGGTCGTCATGCAGACTTATACGGACTGGAGATCGGAGGGCCGAGTCTACATCCAACATATAGTCGGAGTAGGCGCCGGAGTCGTTCTGCGGGCTCGAAGTCGAGGTGGCCTCCAGCGTCGCTGCACGGATTCTATCGGAGCGGGCTCCGTAGTCTTCGCACGTACTGGAGATCGGAGGGCCGAGTCTGCATCCGACGTATAGTCGAAGTAGGTGTCAGAGTCGTCCCGCGGGCTCGAAGTCGAGGTGGTCTTCGGGTTCGCCGTACCGACTCCCCATTGAGGCGCGGTGCTACTTTATTGCGCCCATAGTGCGCCGGTAATTGCAGGAACGCGATCGGTGCGCCTTGCGGTGCAGCGCTTTCTCCTGATGGGGTAGGGCAGGCGGCCGCACGCGACGGGCGTTCCACTGCGGAGTCAAGGTTGATGGCAGAGCTGCCTCACAGGGCGAAGCCGAAGTTGAAGTCAGAGTGACTGGTTAATGGCCCGCTGACACTGCATTGACGGTCCCGCGAATCACGCCGACCATTGACGCGCGATGGAAGGTGGGCCATGCCGTGCGACCGCACGACCGTGGTCGTGCATTCATTCCCGAGGGAGTAGACACATGGCAGGACGGTGTTTTGCAAACGGTTTGAGTCTGTGTCCCTCCTTATGGCATGATTCTAAAGTGTGTGAATGTGTTTCGCTACAATTTGTGAATGTGTTTTGCAAATTGATTGAAGTATATGCAAATATGGCCTTTGCTGAATATTGCAAACTGGACACACTACCATGTGTTGGTCGGTCTGATCGGGAATGTGTTGTCAGTTAAATTGTTGGGGAGTCTTTCTTCGAGCCGTGCTAGAGCAGTCTGACCGGCTCCATGTGAGCAGTCTGACGAGCCCATGCGGTCTAACCGGGCTTTTATAACTGGTTGCTTTCTTCCAGAGAGCTATTTTTTGTGTTCATCTCTGGATTTGGTCTGGCGGTCTGACCGGCCTTCTTGGGCTGCCTGATTGGCGCCTGTGTGGACGGTTTGATCGGCAGTTGCTGTAACGACTATTTTTCTAGCCGTTGTAGAGGAGACTAACTAACCATTTGTTGGCGGTCAGAGTGGTTTCAGTTGTTTTTGTTGAACTCTTGTTCCAACGGCTAGTTTTTTATGTGTTTTATACCCCCTTATAGCAAGTTGGGTAATGTGGTTGTAGCGTTCCTTCATCTTCTTAAGCTAAGAGCAAACCCTCTCACCTCTTGTGTGCATGTGTTGCACCTAATGAGCTTGGAGAGGCAAATCATTTGTGTATGTATTGCATTTGGTGGTTGATTGTGCATCCATCGAGCTTTGGCACTTGAGGCACTTAGTGAGTGTCATCAGCTTATTACTCTTAGAACTCTTAGAGGTTGCCGACTCCTAGACGGCTTGGAGGCGTGAGAGCCGGTGATCTTTTCAAGTTATGAAGAGGCCAGGTATTATTGTGAAGGTTGGAGCTTACCTACCCGAAGGAAAAGGGCTATCACTAGTGGATTGAGATGCTTGGCTTAATTTGTGGAGCTGTTCTAATTTGTTTGGTCTTACCTCAACGTGGAAGTCTCCGAACACCACGGTGAAAGATTATTGTGTCATTGTGGTTTGCTCGCTTGTGCTTATTGACATTCTTGCAATTTTACATTCCTAGAATTAAATTACTTACTTGTCTCCTTAGGATTACAAACTTTGACATAGACATAGAGTGTTGATGCACTTAGTTGAGACTAGTTGATTTAGGCCTTAATTGTGTAAAACCATTTTAATTTACAATTTCGCATAAAACTCGATTTTAGCCAAAGTGGTTTTTAATGGTGCCTATTCACCCCCTCTAGTCGGCTTCCTTGTCCTTACAGGTGGATTGCTTCTCGCCATATGTTTGAGTCCTCTCCAGCTTAATACTTACTCTGATTCAACTTGGGCAAATGATCCAATTGATCACACATCTATCTTGAGATATTGCATATTTCTTGGTTCTTCGCTTCTTGCATGGAACTCCAAGAAACAAACTGTGCTGTCACACCCAATGTTGAGGCTAAGCTTCAAGCCCTTGCCACTACTTCTTCGGAGATTGTGTACTTTCGTTGTTTGCTGACCTTGATGTATCATTTCATGGTCCTACCCCTCCTCTATATGACAAAACTAGTGAAATTGAAATTGATGTGGATGCACTCTTCGTATGCTTTCATTATCAACAATCAACCATTGCTTGTATGTGCCATCCTGGCTCTAGGTTGCCGGATTCTTTACCAATGCTCAGACTTGAGAACAACAACAGCTTCATCTCCTCAAACTCCAATATGTGCATAGGTTCTTGGCCCATCTAGTATAGGATTGGCCCACAGGGCCCATGGATTTGGAATAGAAGAGGGACTGGCGAAAGCATAACCCTGCACACAATGGACCAATGTAGAATCAAGGGAGTGAATATAGGAAAAACAATACTCCCATGCACAAGGTTATAGGTACAGGACTGATGATTTTATCTTAGTTTCTTAACTTTCATTGTAACTTTTTTCTTGAAAAAGTAACAGTAGGGGAGGTCCCAATGGTTGAAAGTTACAATGGAAGTTAAAGAGTATTTACAAGAGAGAGAGAAGGGGGGGAAGAGAAAATAATATACAAACCTTTAAGGGTTGCAATTACAGATTTTCTAATCAATCAAAGATAGTCTAGACTGTTCTTTCACCCCATCCGCAGCTAGGGTGACATCATTCTTAAAAGCTCTCTTCCAAGCCTAGATGGATGGTGTGATGTTTTAAAAAACTTTCACATTTTGCTGCTTGCAAAATATTCCAGGCTCCCATATAAAAATTTCCATGAAGTACAATAGGGATGTGACCTGTTTAGATTCTTCAACTCTTCCAGGTATTGAGATTTTGTTTCTCCATTGGATTCCCAAGATACTCCAACATTTTTTTTACTGAAGTTGCATTTGAAGAATAGATGATCTAGTGTTTCTTTCATTCTTCAATTGCAAAGCACACATAGATTAGCAGCGTCAATATTAAAGTGCTCGTGCTGGAGCATGAGTAGCCATGTGAAAACCTTGTTTCATGGTGCATTTGCATTTCCTAACCATACAAAGGCTGCTGGTGTGGGGTTGTTGCCCATAAATAGTTGATACACCTTTTTTGTATGGAATTGACCATTTCCCCAAATGTCTAACCAGCTGTCATAATTGTTGTCAACCAGCTGCACTTTAGTAATTTACTATGAGAGATTTTGAAATTCTTGATATGCTTCTTCTGACAAAGGGATATTGAATAGCTGTTGTATTGAGAAATCCAAAACAGCATCTCGTACTGAAATGTTTTTATCTTTTGCAAATGCATGTAGCCTAAAATACTTCAATGAAAATAGGTGCTTATCCCACATATTGATCCAGAAAAGAGCTGATAAGACCGTTACTATTTACTAACTGTGCAATCTGATGTACCGCTGAACTTGGTAATCAGTTTAAGAACGTCTCTCCACCAGAATGAGCCACAAATCTTTAGCTGCATGTGGAACTTTTTGTCAATAATGTGTTCATCAGATCATTTTTACCAAAGGGAAATCCATATGATTGTAGAATTTGTGGAGATTCTTAAGAAGTAAAGCTTCATTTTAGGCTTGCTGATTAATAATTCCCATACCTCCATTTCTTTTTGCCGACAAACCAACTCCCATGCTGCCAAGGATGAATTCTTTGCATTCATGTCTGAGCCTCTCCATAGACATTGTCTTTGAGGTCTATCAATTTGGTCGATGACTCTGACCGGGAGTTTCAATGTGCACATATAGAATGTTGGTACTGATGAGAGCACTTTGTGATCATTGTCAGGCAACCACCATATGATAGAAATGATGTACAATAATTAATATTAGCATATTGTATTACAGGAAATCCAATAATTCTTCCATTGGTGGCTGTGTTATCACATTTCTTCTGAGTGCTTCCTTTAAAACTGAGTGTAGTAAGTGGGCAGCTAGCACAAAATAGTAATGGCGATAGGGGGTTGCCTTGTTGAAGTCCTCTTTTGCATTGAAAATATTTCTGGTACTCCATTTAAAGTAATGCTGATGCTCCAGAAGACAAGATTTGTGAACTCAATTGCAGCAGTTTGTGTTAAAACCTTTGTGCCGGATAACTGAGAGAATAGTTTGTCGAAAGCCTTCTCAAAATCTCCAGGACAATTGTATGTAACTGATATGTTGATATGGCGCAGGGGCTGGCGAAGACTCCGAAGGAACTAGCGGTGGGAAGGCGGCGCACGGGGCTTAAACCCCTGGTGTCGTGGAGGCGCCGTGAGGGTTAGGGCCGGCGGCGCACGTGAGAGGAAGGGAGATCACAGGGAAGCCTGCAACGATAGTTGCTTTGCTTACTTTATTCCATCACGATTGAGGGTATTTATCCCCCCCTAACAATCCTTCTAGATCCTATCTTTATGGTAGAAACAGGAAATAACCTAATAAAGATAAATCATTGGGCCAGGGCCTCCTAGTGACCGGCCTGCACTTTCCCTTGCGCATGCTTCCGGCGTGTGTACGCGATACCGGTCATAACATATGTACTGCTGTTTTTTTCCTTCAATATTTCTTTCTTTTGAGCCAGTGACAGGGGGGCATTTTCGAAGGGTTGCTGAAACAAATACTGCAAAAACTTTAGAAGTATGTGAGATTCTTTCTGCTACTTATGTCCTTTCCTCAATAGATCTGTTAACAGATTTGGCTGTATAACTAATATTTGTTTTATCGAAAATCCTTGTTTCTGCTCGTGCGCTCTTTGTTTCATCGTCGCGCAGTCGCGCACACCTCAGTGAGCCATCAAATCAGGAGCAGGCCATCTGGAATGCTCACCTCAGGGAGCATGCCACGTTGACAGTTGAAGCTTGCGTGCAAGGCTAGCTAAGTAGAAGGATGCTAGGCCCTACTTATTTATTAAGTCTCACTTCCCCTTTTCATATCCCTCTCAGCCTCATTGTCTCTGATATTTCTTTGCATGGAAAAATTATAGCCACCTTCCGCCACTAGTACTCAGCTCCAAGCGACTTTCCTCTCTTGAATTTGCTCTCAGAATTATGTTGATTTGCTCTCAAATTTGGCCGGAATTTGCTTTTGATTTTTATATTGATTTGCTCTTAGAATTATCCTAGTTTTGCTTTCAAAAATATCTTGAATTTGCTCTCGGAATTATGCCACTTTGCTCTAATATTTATTTTAAATTTTGCTTTATGAATTATTCTGATTTACTCTCAAACTTATACCGATTTGCTCTAAACATTATCCTGAATTTACTTTTAAATTTTTATTTATTTGCTCTCAAGATTATGTTGACTTTGCTTTCAAACTATCTCAAATTTTCTTGCATATGTTATTTTTGTTTACTATGTATGTGAGCCTTGGTGTTAGGGTTGGAGCAGCGCAATGCGCTCGCGCATTGGATGAATGGAGTGTCTGTAGGAGCAACATGGTGTTTTTTTTTCTAGCTATTTTGTTATTTAGCTCTTTATGGGGTGTGTGTATGGAACAACCAACAGATGGTAAGTAGTCACCTCCTTTTATTTCCATGTAGAAAAGGATAAACTTTTATATGACATTGACTTCAAAATCCGATCCACATCTGATTCGGTAAGTTGTTATTTTGGTTTTGCATTTTCTTGCAAGATTTTTTTTAGTACGAGTTATTCATGTTATTGCAGCCCACGTAAAATGCAGCATCTAAAGATCTACTGATTACATAGTTATGACGCTACAAATGAAGACAGAATATTTGGCATCTAGGACAGGCATCACATTTCACTCCTTGTTGGATTCATGTAAGTTCAGTTTAATTAGACTTTCTGTAGGTTCGGTAGAACGAGTCATGGGGTAGGGGTGAATAACTCTTTTAAAAATTTTCCTTAGGTATTAACAACTCTACATAAGCCTATCTCAACCTGTTTGGGATAAAAGGTTTTTGTTGTTGTTGTTGTATTAACAACTCTACGCAGTGGAAAAATAAACTCACAGCCCCACCAAAACCAAGAGCCAATGATCACAAAGATCGTTTGAGGCTTCCGTGTCAACCGATCTGACCGCCAGTCTGAAAGTGATCTAACCGTTGGCTGGTGTGACCGTACCGGTTTGACCGCTCGATTTGTTGAGAAATAGTGCAAACTGCATTGCATACGATCCAAGAAAAGGGCTAACTTCTAAACCATTGATTCAAATACAGTGAAACTTGGCACAAGCTCTTCATGAGATGTCAGAACCTATTCTAATCATGAATTGTGAAGATCGATACCAAAGTTCCGATCTTTATCCAAAACAAGGAGGGGTTGCACCAAAACTATGGAGACCTCAAGCGTAGAATACCCGACATCGTATGTGTGTAGTACTAGTCCAATGATCAGTAGCTAGTACACACAATTACAATATTGAGATTACATCTATATATATTCCATACATTTTATTTATAATAAAAGAGTTAAATATATAAACGTTGCATAATAAGTATACATCACAAGGGCATTCGGCAGAGCAAGCGTCGCCTGCCTGGCTACCTTGACATGGCCGTTAATGCAAGTGCGAGGTGGCGGCTTATGAGGTAGCCAAAACGTAGGACTGTGCATTCGATTAGTTCGGTAAAATCCGTTCGGTATATACGGTAAATACGGTATTGTTAGTTCGGTAATATACGGTATTTTTGAAAATACGGTTCAGTATCGGTAAATCCTAATTTATTTCGGCACGGTATCGGTAAATACCATATTTACCAAAGTTGACGCAAATTGCAAACGATAAATGACTAGCGAGACGAGTAGGCGACAGTATATATACTATGAGCCGTCAGCCCGTCACAACGCCGGCTACTACGAGTGCATTACCAGAATGTCTCCCAAAATATTACCAGAAAACATGTAGCTAGACTTGAGACTTTTATAATGTTAACATTTGAAGAAAGCACACTGGCTAAAGTGGGAAAGCACTCCACCCAAAAAGCCTCCAGAATTTTTAAAACTGTACACAGAAGATTCCCTAGATAATTGGCACTGAGATAACTTGATAACATTATTTTAAAAATCTAGCTCCAATATGAGCTGCATAAGCATGTATATGCAAGAAATAGTGTAACATGATGAGCTTTCATTAAACACCTTGAAGATTGCCTTTTCAGATAACATTACATTTAATATTGATTGGAACAACAGCTAGGGAATGTATCACATTCACACGTCAGTCCACAACACCAAGTACACGATTTAGCACAGAAGATATTATTATCAAGCAGTGCCTGATTATCTACATTTACACCCAGGAAAGAAGTTCAGCATGAAACTCAAATCCTAATTTCGTAAAGCCTCATTCTTGTTCCCAGCCGAACCTTCGCAAAAGCTCAAAAACCATGAAGAAATGAAGTGAGAACGACGATGTTCGGCACTGATAAAATGATATGTTCAAGCAACCAAATGGTTTATAGAGTTTATGGCACCATGTCTACACCGAATCAACAACCCCTTCAATCTGCTGACGAGCAAGGTATCTTTCTCTTCGTTCCTTCTGAAGTAAGAAAATTGAGAAATAACATATGGTCACATGAGACAGAGCCTCGTCTCAGAGATTAGTAAAAAGACTAGACTATTGTCATTAAAAACATCAGAGCACTGCTCTTACCCATTCATCAATCACAAGACCTTCACCAACAATACGGGGACCCGTGTCCTCTGGAAGCTTCTTGCGTGCCTCAAGGGCAGCTTCTGCTTCAGCAAGCTGGTGCTTGAGTTTGTCCATTTGATTCAAAAAAGATATTGCCGAAATGTGTAAGGCGAACTTGCTATTCTTCAGAAGTGCATTATATTAAGGGCGAAAGCAGAAGGAAAGAAGAGGCTTTGCTGTGACTTACTGGGCTAGGCCGCTCAGCATCCAAGAATACCACCCGCAGAATTTGCTCAACGGCAACCTGGTCTTTCTGCTCATCGAACTGAGACATAAAGGCAACACTTTAAATCATGCAGTGGTTAAATGGAGAATAAGTGGAGGTTTCCAACAAACAACGTGACTTTCTTTCATGTCAGTATTACATATGTGCAGACGCGGACATGTACAGATTTTTATCTGTACATATGGGATTGGCAAGTCCATTAATCACCATGGGCATTGAGTTTCCTAAGCAACTGTTTGGAAAATGGTCGATGTAACCCTTTCATCAACCCAGTGAAAGAGCTATTCAGCTAAAGCAAGGTAATGAAGCACTAGTGAGCATGTGGGATGTAATTCCATGTATGTGCTCTGCCCTGCGCACCCGAGAAGTCCAAATTGTTACCGAAACAAGCCTCCAGGCTCCAGATTCGTGACACGGCAGCCGTAAACGGACCGATAAAATGGAGTGCGTGGCCCAACTGCACAACGCGATGACATTCTTGTAGTTATACTGCAGCTTCACGGGCATTAGTGCACCGACTCCTCTACCAGATCTCGGCATCTCGCTGCCAACGGTTTCGGTTTTTTCGGTTTTTAGTCAGTTTTTCCCAAAAAACCGAATACCAAAAAAAGCTAAAATATAAAAACTGAACCGAATACCAAAAACCGTCAAACCGAGTTGACGGTTTGGTTCAGTTTTTCCTGTTCTGTTTTATCGGTTTTGTAACAAAAAAATGCACAGCCCTACCAAAAAGGGAAAGAACGGCAGTCGTGCTAGAGAGATAACGAGCTACTGCTAGCGCATCAGTCACATCTTTGTTTTTTTCAAAAAGATGGCACCGATTCGATTAGAGAGCAATCTGATGACAGAGCAATGGTAAAATCTGAATGTGAAAAAGTTATGGCGTAGATCAAAATTTCTTCTCGAGGAATGAAATGCTAAATTTGGTCAACAAACTTACATGAAAACTTTGCCTCGAGTATATCAGATACTGTTGTAAACTAATTGAGGTGCTAACGTTATCGTTCATGATCTCTAAAGTAATCTAACTACACTGAAAATTGGAAGGTCCCTCATGAGAGAAAAGAATGTCCTGTTCTTTTTGGTTTATTTAAGCTTATGACTTATGACTTCTTTTAACAAAAAATAGGATAACTTTTTCTTCATCATTTATAAACGGCTTATCAGGATAATTTTTAAAAACAACTTAATACAAAAGGTCATAAACTACAGCTATAAATCATGAACAGGCCTGAAATCTAGAAAGATGCCGTAGGTTGATACGGAGTTCTGGTCTTTGCATTCCTGCCTCTCCAAATAGCACAGGTTGATCTGGAGTTCTGGACTTTCCATTCCTGTGTCTCCAAATATCAGAAATTCAAAACGTACCCCGTACGAAGCCTCGTCCAACGGTCATATCGTGGAGAGAGGCGGTGCCTTTGCATCCAACGGTCGGAAAGAATCATCCAAATAGCCAAGGGCCCTTCTGTTTCTTCTATTTCCATCTCTCCCGTTTTTTCCCTTCCTCATATCTTTACTCAGACGAGACAAGAAGGCAGCGGCAGAGCACCGGAGCACAGGAGCATCGGCGGCGACGAGGAGGACGAGAGCGACGCAGGCAGGAGTGGAGGGAGGCGGCTGCGCCTCTCATCTTACCCACATTTCCCGTGCTCGTTGACGGATGGGGGGGGGGGGGGGGGGGGGCAAGGGAAAACGGAGGCGGCGGCGCATCGCTCCCTTTCCCTCCGCATCGAAGGCAACGAGGAGGACGAGGGGAGGGGGGGGGGGAGGCTTTGGCGCATCATGTCTCCCCGGTGCCCTCCTCTTCCGCTTCCGCGTAGCCGTGGTGGGTCGTCCGGTGGGTAGAGGAGGTGACAACATTGGTGGGTACGGGCGCACGTGGTCGCCCGGTGCACGCGTCCAGCCGCTGCGGAGTTGGCTTCGGCATTCGGCAGAGCAAGCGTCGCCGTGGCCATTAATGCGAGGGCGAGGTGGCGGCTTATGAGGGTGGTGGGCAGAAGAGGAGAAGAAGTTGCTGCTGGGTGGTGGAGCCATGCTGCCTTGTGGACGGCTGCGGTCTTTAGGTGCTTGGGTAGAGTTGGAGCTCGATCTCCAAGTTCATAACCATGTGCCCATGTGTAAGTCTCCCTGATTCCCAATTGTGAACAAACTTTTGTTTTGAATCGTGAAATGTTGGATATTTGATATAGTTATTTGGTTCTGGATGACTCAGATTAGGAACTAATCTTGGCTCAATTCTTATAGATTTATTGTCCAATAGATGTAGCTTGTGAAGATTACTTAGCAGCAAGCATATTGTCTTGAACAGCGAAAGATTGGATTGGATGTTTCTTGTGGTTAATTAGTTTTGGATGACTTAAATGATCGCCTAGTTAGTTTATCGGCTCAAATTCTTGTAGTTTTGTGATTAAACTATTTCTGGTTTAACATAATTACATAGGAGCCGTCATAATGTTTGAACGGCGATAAATTTTACAACTCTTGTTTTTATTTGGTTTTAGATGGCTAAGTTGAGCGCCTCTTTTGTTTCTTGGTTCAATTCTTGTGATTTTATGGTTCAATTCTCTGTACATTGCAAAAAAAATTACATTGGAACCAGCATATATGTTTTGACTTTTTAATTTACACCAAGTAAGTTGTTCCTCTAGGTGCTCCAATCGATCTAACTGAGCCAAGAAGAACTATGCTGGTTTTACTTGATTAATGTGCAAACTTTCTCAGCCAGCAAGTTCTCTGTTCTGTGTTCCATGTTTGCAGTGTGAGTACCATTAATCTCTAATAGCAATGGTTTAGCATTGTTCTTTCGCTTTTGCTTGTACTCGTGCTACCCTCTATTTACTTTTGGGCACTCTCATTTCAATTTTAATCATCCACTTCTCCCGTTTTTCCCTCTTCCTCGTTGCAGGCAGCGGCGGAGTCCTCGGCGGAGACGAGGACGGCAGGAGCCTCCTCCTTCGATTTGATCCCAAGCTCGTGCGGGGTGGCCGGAGGTCTCAGCATTGGGCGCAAGCCCTCCTCTCGGCATCGACGGAAACGAGGAAGACGAGGGGAAGCGTCGAGGCGGTGGCGCCTCGTGCGTTTCCATGGTCCCCTCTTTGGCTTGCTCCAGCATCGCCTGCGTCCCAATGGCCGTGAGCTGGTGGGTTGACGAGGCGGCGACGGTGGAGGGGCACACGTGGCCGGTGGCCGCCCAATGTAGCCCATGTGGGCGGAGCACGCGACCAGTCCGCAGGACCGCAAGCCCTCCTCCGTCTCCTCGAAAGTGACTACGGAAGCAACATCGCCGACAAGCGCCAGCAGAAGTGGGAGGCGCTGGTGCGTGGTGCCTCGTCTCTCTCCGGTTCCCCTCCTATTCTGTTGGCGTTGCTCGCCTGATCATCTCGCCATGGCCATTAAAGGGTGGGGGCAAGGATGCGGCTGCGGCGGGGGAGGACGGAAGAGGAGAAGATGCCGGTGAGAGGTGGAGCAGAGTTGGAGCTCGATCTCCATGTTCGTGGCCAAGTGTAAGTCTCTCTGTGTCCTGTCAAAAATTACATAGGTTCATTGTATTATTGGACATGTTTTGTTTTGGATAACGTATGTGAGGACCTACTTGATTTCCTGTCTTCTAGTCTTGCAGATTTATGGTTCTATTGTCATCTGGCTGTCATAATTAGGTAGGACAGTCATACTAGATAGGCATGTGTTTTTCGCAAGTTTATTGGCTGACAAGTAATCCACTAATCTAACTTCGAACTTACAATGCACCAGTTAATCCTTCTTTGCATACTGTTTTCTCATGTGCCGGATTTACAGCTCCAACCGAGCCTAGAAAATTGTTGCTAGATTTACCTGAATAATTTGCTCAGCCAGTAAGTTTTCATTACTCTATGTTCCATGTTTTGCAGTCTATTGCCGCAGATCTCTAATACTGACAGTTTAGCATCAAATTTTCTCTTCTTCCTGTGCTCATTTTGTCCTTTATTAACCTCTGGGCATTGTCACTTTTAATGCTTCATCCATGGTACTACTAATAAGTAAATAATAAATCTCTCAGTAGAAACCAATTGAATAATAGGTCATATAAGGTTATATGCCATTGTCAAGATGACCTGTAGCGAAAGTATAGTAAAACATGCAGATAACATTTATATGCAGTTTCCAGGTCCATTCATTTGTCATGTGTTCTCATCTTTATTGGATACAAGCTTAGAAATATTGAACTTTCATTGGCACCTGCTTCAGTTGCAGTAGGGTGTTTGTGAAGCACTTGCTTTCTGATACATGTTTTAGGTCAATTTATGTGGTGCCTTTCCTTAGTTTTTTTTTCTTTTTTGTTTCAAGGCTTTACATGATGCTATACTTATTGCATTTGCCTTATTTCCATATATGGTCTTCTCCTAAGTGATGTTCATACAGATACATAGCTTTCGGTAGTGAAAATTGGGAGATTGTATATTCAACTTTGCTATTTTGGTAATAACTCTTACCTCTTTTTTATTTAATGCATCAGAAATTATTTAATTTTTGCTGTTAAATAACATATCGACGCCCTGCATTAGGAAATTTTTTTGCACAACTACATCTTCATTTCACTTGTGTGTGCAGTTTTGTGCATAGAAATTTGAGATAGGTAACATAGGTTGGTGGGTTGGGGTGTGTTCACAAAATCACAATCCCAACAGAGCCTAGAAGGTCATGAAGTGCTTTTTATTTTTGAGCTGAAATCTTACATGACCACGCTATTTTTTGTACATCATGGGCGTCTTTGCGCGGCTTGCCGTGCTTGCCGCGCTTGCGGCCGCCTGTCGTGGAAGAAGGCTCCCCCTTCTTCCTGTCACCTTGGCCGGCAGCTCACTGCTCCCGAGTGAGGAGGAGCTTCCCGCCAATGGTGACGGGTCCCGAGAGGCGCTGTGGCTCATCGCTGTCAACGACCTTGAGGCGACCCAACGCCTCCTCGATCGTCATCGTGGAGAGGTCCAGCAGAGACTCGATCGAGCGAGCCATCTGCTTGTACTTCTCGGGGATGCAGCGGAAGAGCTTCTCCACAGCTCTCTCTTCGCCGTAGGTGTCGTCACCGAACTGCACCAACTTCTGCAACAGAGTGTTGAGACGGAGAGCAAAGTCATCAACGTCCTCACCTGGCTTGAAGGCCAGGTTCTCCCACTCCGTGCGTAGTGCCTGCAATGTAGACTTGCGGGCGCGGTCGCTGCCGATGCGTGCTGCAGCGATGGCGTCCCAAGCCTCTTTGGCAGTCCGCTTGTTGGTAAGCGAGAACTGCATCTCGGGCGGGACTGCAGCGATGAGAGCATCCAGCGCCCGTCGATCCTGGTCGTAGTCGACGTCGCCGTACCGGACTGCATCCCACATATGCCGCACCTGGAGCTTTACCCTCATCACCGCAGCCCACTCGACGTAGTTGGTCTTGGTGAGGGTAGGCCACCCGCCGCCGGGGCCGACGTCCCTGACGACAGCCTGGTACTCGTGGTGACCACGGTACCGAACGGGGGAGAGAGAGCCGCGTTGCCTGTGAGGGCCGCGCTCTCCGTCGACCCGTACGCCGCCGCCGTGCGTGCCTCCTCCAGGAGCGCCACCGCCGTGTGCGCCTCCTTCAGGAGCGCTGCTGGCGCGTCCGCGCCTGTCTGGGCTGCCGCCGCGCTCGTGGGCGTGCGCGGCTGCCCATTGCGCCGTTCGCCCTTGCGCTGCCTCCCTCTCCAGCAGCTGAGGGTCCGCGTCGGCGCTGTCATCAACAGAGCCGGAGCTGCTGTTGCTGCCGCGCAGAGCCTTGACCTCCGCTGCTGCCGCACGCGCTGCATCTGCCGCCGCCGCCGCTTCCACCTCCGCTCTGGCTGCTGCCAGCTCCACCGCTGCCAGCCTTGACGCCCTTTCCGCCGCCGCTCGCTCGCGCTGCTCTGCCGCGGCGAGCTCGGCCGCCTGCTGACGCCGCGTGCTCGAGGCGACCGAGCGCTGAGACTGCCCTGCGGACATGGCGCGCTACTGGGGGGCTGTTGCGTGGAGAGAGGGCTGCTTCTGACGAGCTGCTGCCCGTCTCCGGAGAGGAGTGAGCGGGGACAGCCGGAGCTGCTGCTGCTACCGGCTGGGGCTGCTGCGAGGCCGGAGAAGGAGATGAGCAGGAGATGCTCAAGCTACAGGATAGTATAGCTCTGATACCACTTGTTACTCGCTGGAGTCTTGCTGTTGGTGATAGCAAGATCCTTACTCTCATCGAGAGGATGACACGATGACACTTGGGGATGGGGCAATTTTCTCACAAGACGACGCACAAGACTTAGGGGGAGAATGATGAATAAGTCCCTGTACTGTGGTCTTTGTGGGGTGGGCACATGGTTCTTGGACAGCATCTCTGTGTCAAGGACAGCATCTTGAGCTTTAGGACAGCTTTAGACTAGCATCTTAGACTAGCTTTAGGACAGCTTTAGACTAGCATCTTAGACTAGCTTTAGGACAGCTTTTGACTAGCATTTAGGACTAGCATCTTAGCATATGCTTGGCTGGTTAGCAGCCTATAAATTTGTATCCCCAACCCCTCAGGTTGGCATGGCATTGTGTGAGAAATAAACAAGAGAAAATTACCCCATCCCCAAGTGTCATCCTCTCGATGAGAGTAAGGATCTTGCTATCACCAACAGCAAGACTCCAGCGAGTAACAAGATCTTGCTATGAACCATTGTGCCGGCTTTTGCGTGAAGGCCGCGTTCTCCATCGACCCGTACGCCACCGCCGTGCGCGCCTCCTCCAGGAGCGTCAGGGACGTCGGCCCCGGCGGTGGGTGGCCTACCCTCACCAAGACCAACTACGTCGAGTGGGCTGCGTTGATGAGGGTAAAGCTCCAGGTGCGGCATATGTGGGATGCAGTCCGGTACGGCGACGTCGACTACGACCAGGATCGACGGGCGCTGGATGCTCTCATCGCTGCAGTCCCGCCCGAGATGCAGTTCTCGCTTACCAACAAGCGGACTGCCAAAGAGGCTTGGGACGCCATCGCTGCAGCACGCATCGGCAGCGACCGCGCCCGCAAGTCTACATTGCAGGCACTACGCACGGAGTGGGAGAACCTGGCCTTCAAGCCAGGTGAGGACGTTGATGACTTTGCTCTCCGTCTCAACACTCTGTTGCAGAAGTTGGTGCAGTTCGGTGACGACACCTACGGCGAAGAGAGAGCTGTGGAGAAGCTCTTCCGCTGCGTCCCCGAGAAGTACAAGCAGATGGCTCGCTCGATCGAGTCTCTGCTGGACCTCTCCACGATGACGATCGAGGAGGCGTTGGGTCGCCTCAAGGTCGTTGACAGCGATGAGCCACAGCGCCTCTCGGGACCCGTCACCATTGGCGGGAAGCTCCTCCTCACTCGGGAGCAGTGGGCTGCCGGCCAAGGTGACAGGAAGAAGGGGGAGCCTTCTTCCACGACAGGCGGCGGCAAGCACGGCAAGCCGCGCAAAGACGCCCAGGCAGGGGCGCGAGGACGTGCCGAGGGTGATGACCGTGGAGACGACTCTTGCCACCTCGACTCTTGCCACAACTGCGGCAAGCTTGGTCATTGGGCCAGGGATTGTCAACAGCCACGACGCGGCCAAGCCCACGTCGCGCAGGCGGAGGAGGAGGAGCAGCCGGCTCTGTTCATTGCTCATGCGAGCATCGAACTACCTCCAGCGGCACCGGCCGCAGTGGCTCTCCTCCACCTTGACGAGCCAAAAGCACACGCCCTCCTCGGCTACGGCTCCGGCAACGACAAGACTGACGGGTGGTGCCTCGACACCGGCGCTACCCATCACATGACCGGTCGACGGGAGTTCTTCGCCAAGTTTGACTCTAGCGTCCGAGGCTCCGTCAAGTTTGGGGACGCCTCCGGCGTGGAAATCAAGGGCGTCGGCTCCGTCATCTTCACCACCGTGTCTGGTGAGCACAGGCTGCTCACCGGCGTCTACTACATCCCCGATCTGCGGAACTCCATCATCAGCTTGGGACAGCTGGATGAGAACGGCTCGCGTGTCGAGATCGAGCACGGGGTGCTGCGGATTTGGGATCTTCGCCGCCGCCTTCTTGCCAAGGTAACCAGAGGCGCAAATCGACTCTACACTCTTCACGTGCAGGTGGCACAACCCCTCTGTCTCGCTGCTCGTCGGGACGACGAGGCGTGGCAGTGGCACGAGCGCTTTGGACACCTTCACTTCGAGGCCCTGAAGCGGCTCAGTGCCACGGAAATGGTGCGAGGCCTGCCGTGCCTTGACCTTGTGGAGCAGTTCTGCGACGTCTGCGTGTTGACGAAGCAGAGGCGACTCCCCTTTCCCCAGCGGGCGAGTTTCCGAGCCAAGGAGAGGCTCGAGCTCGTGCACGGGGACTTGTGTGGCCCGGTGACACCGGCCACACCGGGAGGACGACGCTACTTCCTGCTGCTCGTCGACGACCTCTCCCGCTACATGTGGGTGATGGTTCTCGGCAGCAAGGGAGAGGCTGCGGACGCCATCAGGCGCACGCAGGCTGCTGCGGAGGCGGAGTGCGGCCGCAAGCTGCGCGTGCTGCGCACAGACAACGGCGGCGAATTCACGGCGGCTGAATTCGCGTCGTACTGCGCTGATGAGGGCATTCAGCGCCACTACTCCGCGCCGTACAGCCCGCAGCAGAACGGCATCGTCGAGCGGCGCAACCAGACGGTTGTGGGGATGGCTCGGGCCCTCCTCAAGCAGAGGGGGATGCCGGCTGTCTTCTGGGGAGAGGCGGTGGTGACAGCCGTCTACATCCTCAACCGCTCGCCTACCAAGGCGCTCGACGGCAGGACGCCGTACGAGGCTTGGCATGGGCGCAAGCCGGCGGTCTCCCACTTGCGGGTCTTCGGCTCCCTCGCGTTCGCCAAGGAGCTTGGCCACATCGGTAAGCTCGACGACAGGAGCACTCCGGGAGTGTTCCTCGGCTACACGGAGGGCTCGAAGGCCTACCGCATCCTCGACCCTGTCACACAGCGCGTCCGCATCTCGCGTGATGTTGTGTTCGACGAAGGGCGAGGCTGGACGTGGGACAAGGCGGTGGACGACGGTTCGACTTCGACTCTCAGGGACTTTGTTGTCGACTACGTCCACTTCGAGAGAGCCGGGCGAGTGCTCCACCACCTTCGGCACCGGCTACGCCCCACTCTTCACCACCGGCCACTCCACGCTCTCCCGCACCGGCTCACCACTCTCCTGCACCGGCGGCCACACCACCGGGATCGGCCCCAACAGCTTCGGTCCACGACGAGCAGCGCATGGTGGAGTTCGCTACTTCGCTGTCTCACGATGAGGACCACGACGACGAGCCTCTGCGCTACCGTACCATGGACAACATCCTCGGCGAGCCGCCCGTCCCTGGACTGGCGCAGCACGACTTCGAGGCGGAGCTGCACTTGGCGTGCGACGACGGCGAGCCCTGCTCCTTCGCTGAGGCGGAGGGAGACGCGGCGTGGCGTGTCGCGATGAAGCAGGAGATGGACGCCGTCGAGCGGAACCGGACGTGGGAGCTGGCGGATCTTCCTGCCGGTCACCGCGCGATCACCCTTAAGTGGGTGTTCAAGCTGAAGCGGGATGAAGCCGGCGCCATCGTCAAGCACAAGGCTCGCTTGGTGGCACGAGGCTTCGTGCAGCAGGAGGGGGTCGACTTCGATGACGCCTTCGCACCCGTCGCGCGCATGGAGTCCGTTCGTCTTCTCCTCGCACTTGCAGCCCAGGAGGATTGGCGCATCCATCACATGGACGTCAAGTCCGCCTTCCTCAACGGCGACTTGAAGGAGGAGGCCTACGTCCGTCAGCCGCCGGGATTCGTCATCCCCGGCAAGGAGGGCAAGGTTCTCCGCCTGCGCAAGGCCCTCTACGGCTTGCGGCAGGCACCACGAGCCTGGAACGCTAAGCTGGACTCCACCCTCAAGCAAATGGGGTTCCAGCAGAGCGCACACGAGGCTGCGGTCTACCGGCGGGGCAAAGGTGGCAACGCTCTGCTCGTGGGCGTCTACGTCGACGACCTGGTGATCACCGGCTCCAAGGAGGCCGAGGTCGAGGCGTTCAAGGCGGAGATGAAGACCGTCTTCCAGATGAGCGACTTGGGGCTCCTCTCCTTCTACCTGGGGATCGAGGTCCACCAGGACAGCTCCGGTATCTCCCTTCGTCAGGCCGCCTACGCCAAGCGCACCGTCGAGCTGGGCGGGCTCACCGACTGCAACCCAACCCACACTCCTATGGAGGAAAGGCTGAAGCTGAGCCGCGACAGCACGGGGGAGGAGGTGGACGCGACGCAGTGCCGGCGCATCGTGGGCAGCCTTCGCTACCTCGTCCACACGCGTCCGGATTTGGCGTTCGCCGTCGGCTACGTCAGTCGGTTCATGCAGCGACCGACGACGGAGCATCAGCAGGCTGTGAAGAGGATCCTCCGCTACGTTGCGGGCACCTCCGACTACGGCTTGCACTACCCGAGGTGTCCCGACGCGGCGCACTTCATCGGGTACAGCGACAGCGACCACGCAGGCGACATCGACACCAGCAAGAGCACAAGCGGGATTCTCTTCTTCCTCGGCAAGTGCCTCGTTAGCTGGCAGTCAGTCAAGCAGCAGGTGGTGGCCCTGTCCAGCTGTGAGGCCGAGTACATAGCGGCTTCCACCGCTTCGACTCAGGCGCTCTGGCTCGCTCGACTGCTTGGTGATCTCCTCGGCAGAGACACTGAAGCGGTGGCGCTCAGGGTGGACAGCAAGTCCGCTCCGGCTCTGGCAAAGAACCCCGTTTTCCACGAACGGAGCAAGCACATCCGGGTGAAGTACCACTTCATCCGAGGCTGTTTGGATGAAGGCAGCATCAAGGCGAGCTACATCAACACCACGGATCAGCTTGCGGACCTGCTCACCAAGCCTCTTGGGAGGGTCAAATTCCTCGAGCTCTGCTCTAGGATCGGGATGGTTCAACTTTCCCACAAGACGACGCACAAGACTTAGGGGGAGAATGATGAATAAGTCCCTGTACTGTGGTCTTTGTGGGGTGGGCACATGGTTCTTGGACAGCATCTCTGTGTCAAGGACAGCATCTTGAGCTTTAGGACAGCTTTAGACTAGCATCTTAGACTAGCTTTAGGACAGATTTTGACTAGCATCTTAGACTAGCTTTAGGACAGCTTTTGACTAGCATCTAGGACTAAGCATTTTAGCATATGCTTGGCTGGTTAGCAGCCTATAAATTTGTATCCCCAACCCCTCAGGTTGGTATGGCATTGTGTGAGAAATAAACCAAGAAAATTGCCCCATCCCCAAGTGTCATCCTCTCGATGAGAGTAAGGATCTTGCTATCACCAACAGCAAGACTCCAGCGAGTAACAATGAAGTGCTTTTTATTTTTGAGCTGAAATCTTACATGACCACGCTATTTTTTGTACATCATGATCCATTAGAAACAAAACATGATCTTGTTCTTTGTAGTTTCTGGCAGCATAGTGTGAGTCATCTTTTACTCAAATGTATCTTCATGGAGTCAACACTGTATGATTTTCAATTTAGATTTAGGTGTATGTTATCCATGTTAATGCATATCTCATTGTTAGAGGAATCTATGCATTTGAATACTGTTTCCTTGTTTAGATAGATCAGCCTTAGTGCTCGCAATAAAATATGTTCTTTTATATGTTCAATGTCGACCAATCTGTACTGCTCTGCTTGTTTCTGATCAGCAAGTTATTTTACAGTTTGGCACATTTTATTGCTGTTACAGATGTGCAAATAGCTAAGAAAAAATACAAAAGAAGTGTTATTTTCCTCTGTATTTTGTTGTCTGCTTAGATGCTCTTTGATTTCATGCTTAGGTTCATCGATTTTCCTTCCTTATCTCTATCTTGTAATCATTTAAGTGAAACTTCTTGACTTACAGATGCCTGTATTTGGTTCATACCATTCTTCCTGTCTCTTTTTCTTTGCATCAAATTGGTGTTTTTTAGGGGAATCAAATTCGTAATCATGTCTTCTTTTTTTTTTGGTAAATCTTATAGCTTGCTTATCTCGCAATTCTGGTATTTTATATATTGACATTTATGAGCACAGACAAGGATGGCGCTTGCTGTATGCTGGATCAACACACCTTAGAGTGAACATGGAGGAGCTTCTTCTTGTTATTAGTTTGCAAGATGGTGCCACTGAATATATAAAAAGGTGCATTTTCCTCTTTGCTAAAAAATTGCTTATTTACTATGAATGGTGTGCTATGATTGTTGTTTACAATTGCACTATTTATATAACATGCCACCTCTTTTTGGAACTTGATGACATGATTATTGTTGCTAATTGTACTGTTAGATATTATTCCGCCTCTTTTTGGTACTTAGAACTCTGATTAGGGTAGGTATCTTTTAGAAACAATATTCATAATGTGTGCCTAGCTATGTCAAGAGGTTCCTCCTTTTCTCACTTGGAGCTTCAGATTCCAAAACATCCTTGTCCTTCTTTATTGTCTCCTATGCCAAATTGTTGTTGGCAGTAGAACTCCTTTCATCTTCATCCTCATTCTTAACCTTCACTCAATTGTTTTGTTGATAATCTTCCCACGATGTGCCTCCTTGTAGACACAATGTATCTTCTAACAATAAGAGAGATAAAGGAAAAGAAAGATAGAAAAAACAGCATTACCCTCCACCTGATTTTCTCTCATCTCTCTTAAGCACTTGTGTCGCTGACCAGTTGGGCCCCTTCTCAGTGAAATGAACGCTTAAAAGAGATGACAACAAATTGGGTGGAGGACACGACTGTTCTTTATTTCTTTCTTTTCCTAAACTTCTCCTATTCTACCATAGCCATTACTTAGTCTGGTTTCGTTTCTGTCCTCTTGTCTCTTCTTACTCTCCGCTCTCTGAGTTGACCTTGAGGATATGTCTCCTTCGATTTATTTACTTACTCCAAAGTTTGAGGCTTGGTATTTCTGTTGTTTGCTTAGGTGGGGATGAATTTTTAGTTCTTCCTACTGAAGTTGTTTTTTATCTACTTTTTTACACGGAATCTTAGTAATAAGATATTTGTTTTTTTAATATTTCTGTTGTTTGTTGAATGTTGAGGCATATGATCACCAGGGTATTGTAACCTTTTGTTTTGTGTTTTTACTGAAAAGCTGAGGCATATTGTTTGTGTTCCTATTTGTTGGTTGCTGAGGCATATGATTTTGTTAGTTGTATTGATTATAGCATCAGCTCTAGATGTTACATCTAAGGACTATTTCTGTAGAAATCAAATAGCAAAATACAAATTAGAAACGAATGAGAGCAGCTGAGCTGCTTCCTCTAACATAATAGAGAAACGAAATACCTGTACTGTACCTTAGAATCTCCAACATTAAGTACGTCATGTAACAGTTTCTTTTGGGCTCTTGAGAAGAATTATTGTATACATCCTCTCTCTACCACGCACTTAGTATTCTAGGCAAGATGAAAGGATCTTTCGGTCTTTGGTATTAGAAGACTTCAGGGTAGGGTTAGATCTCTAAAGATATGGGAGGAGAACACTTTCGAGCGGGAAGACTTTAGGAGAGAAAGAATAATTCATCTTTTTTTAGATGTGTATCACACAACACTCATCCTTTTCTAGAGGATGGACTCTGTTAGATGTGTATTACTATTTATACGCAAAACAGTTTCTTATGGAAACCGTATCCAAAAGTTCTTGGTAACTTGTGGTGATGGTGACGGCTCCCCGGTGGCAACTGGCTGGAGCAGTAAGCGTGGTGGAGATGGCAAAATCAGGCGGCAACTAGAAGATGAACCAGCAGCAGCATGATGAGAAACCCTAGGTGGGCTTTGATACCATATTATGAATAGTGCTTGTATTTTTCATGAGGCCAATGGGCTAATATATATGCAAGTACAGGTATGGCATATATACAGGAAACCCCTTATACAACTGATGAAGCGAGGTTCAGCCGAGGCGAAAGCCATCAATGCCAAAGTGAACCACGCTAAGGCCAAGTCATCAAGGTCTATTGGAGCTCGCCGGGGTGAGCCTGTCGAGCTAGGGGCGCTCAGCGAAGGAAGGTTCAACTGAGGTGAAAGTCGTAGAGGCTGAAGTGGACCACACCAAGGTCAAGCCATTGAGACGTGTTGGAGCTTGCCGATGTGAGTCCATCGAACTAGGGGGTGCCCATAGTCGAGGAGTCACCGGCCGAGGTGAAGCCATTGAGGCCAAGTTGAACCACATCGAGGCCAAGCCACCGAGACGTGTTGGAGATCGCTGAGGTGAATCCTTCATGCTAGGGGGCCCTACCCAAGTCAAGGAGACGTCGTTGGGGTGAAGCGAAGTTTGGCCGAGGCAAAGCCATCAAGGTTGAGTCGAACCACGCCGAGGCTACGCCATCGAGGTGTGTTGGAGATCGTCGAGCTAAAATCCATCGAGCTAGGGGGAGCCCCTAAGCGTGGAGAAACCATCCATTAGCTCGCAACTTGTGGGTGTTCTACAGTGATTTAGAGTTGGAGTCAAGTGAGGCTTATTTGGTAGGACCAGAGTGGGAGCCATTAGATTAGAACCTTGTATAGTTTAGTCTGAGTAGATCATTTTGCTTTTTATTTATAGTTGTGTGGGACGTGAGCTGCGGTTTTGCTTTTAGCATTATATTGCAATCATGTCAAGCATCTTTATTAGAGTAATTCAATGCTTCTTCCTATTAGCTTTTTGGCTAAGTATTTGCTTAGTTTAGGATTGCCAATATTAGAGTATTCCCCTTAGATGAGTTACCTCTTATCTTTATTTTTTCCTCTTACCGGTCACTATTTGGGTTAGGTTACCTGGTCAAAAGCAGTAAGAGGGACCGAGGATTAAAAAAAATCCCCAAGGTCTCAAGTAAAACCAACATAGCACTTGCAGTATCGTCATTGGTACTACTTCCACCTTGGCCAATCGCCAATTGAGAAGCAGTTATTGGTTATGTAATTGAAGTTACTTCACAACAATCCAGATAATTCAAGAGAGTGTTGTTCTTCCATAAGGGTTGTATCAGTTTCTTCTCTCAGAGTTGTGGCTTAGCTCGAGAGCGTGGGAAGAGTTGTGTTCGGCATATGTCAAGTTCAGCAAAGGTGAGTTTTGGATGAAGTTACTTTTCTAGGCCATGGATTAATTTAAGTACAAACTCGGGTATCGCCAAACGAGTAGCAATTTATTAATTGTTAGCGCGATTGCAGTTGAGAGCATCCATTACAATTAAAATTTCATCTCATACATAAGTATCACATTCGGGTAGTAACGATTAGAGCTTACATTATTCAGTAGGCCATCCTGATCGATATAGAGACCAGCCATTATAAATCCAGTTACATAATACATGTTGAGCCCCACCCAGCCACAGGAGAACCGCATGCCACAGTCTTCACCGAGACAGCACACCTATTTCAGAAGCTACCCTCAGTCAGGCCATCAGTGCAACCATCCAAAGAAAATGAGTTGGGGAAAGAAAATCCGAGCGACACCACTCACTGTCACTTTTCCCCATTCCTTCCAAGCCAACCAGAGAGACCGTAGGCGACGGAAGTGGGACGCAAGCGACGAAGGCCAGGCGAGCCGACCAGGCGCACGACGAGGGCGACCGCGACGGCAGGAGGCCAGACCGCAAGTCATGAACCCGTCAACCCCAGGAGGCCACCATCAAGCGGCATCCCCACCACCAAGAAGGCGACAACCACCAGCAAACCCTAATCCCTTTCCACCGCAAGCCAACCAACAACCAGTGAAGGTAAACCACAGATAAATTAAGGTGTTGTAGGCTAGATTTGCTAAAATTTAGGGATTCTCATAAGCATGCATTGTAACAACTTTGCTATAGCAGATTTGTCTAAGTAAGTAAATGAACTGCATATATTATAAACCATGTAAATGAATATTAGCCGCACCCGAGTAATAGACATCAGTTAAAAATAAACTGAGATTTAATATGACCTTCAGTGTAGGGTAATACCTTAGATTGTTATGCATCTAGGCCTCATTGAGCTGATTATAAGCGGATTGAGAAATTAGAAAACCGCAAGCACGCTTAGCAGGAGTCATTTAATTACTTAAACCTTAGTATTATTCGACGTTGTAGATTAAGCTTTAGTATGATTTTCAGGCGAAGGGCTGAAACTACAAAGGGAATCATACCAGGGTAACAAGGAGACTCCAAGCTTTATTATAGACACAGGCAAGCATTCCTTTGAACATGTCTTCGGAGTATGTTTCATAAAACAGATACTTTGATATTAATCTAGTATCACCATGCATGAAAGATTTAAAAGATATTTAAAACGAGCCTTGGAATATCGGAGATGTGAGAAAAGAAATAGAGGGCAACTGATGGAGCAGTTGGCCATTTAAATTGAGTAAGAAGGTGGGCAGAGGTTGCCAGGGTAGGTGACAAGTGGGCAGGTTTGGGGCCTCTGCATAAGGATAGAATATAAGAAATTACAAACTTCATCTGTGTGGACAGACCGTACCAAACCGTATCAACCAACATCTCGTATTGACGGATAGGCTAGTAGCGCTATCAAAGTATTATATTCTCCACATGGGTAAGTATTAATTAGGGGAGGAACCCACAGGAGCCGAACCTGTACCGGAGTGGGGGATCCACAGCCGCGCAGAACCCAGAACTGGTAAGTAGGCCAGAAGTGGGGAAGGCGGATCGCAAGAACCCGAGTCTGGACATGACCAGCAGTGGGGTACACGAAGGCGATATATTACGCAGTTGGGTGTTGGGCGAGGGTCAGAAACCACCCCAGCCAACGGTTATGTTGCTTGTGGTGGGTCTGCGTGAGGGTGGTACACTGCTCCAAGCTGCCGTTTGTGAGTAACCGGGTGGAGATATAATAACTGAGATAGATGCAAACGTACTGTACTCTGATCTGGGCGTCGCATATAAGGAATTGCAGAGATCCGGGAAGCCAACATGGTCAGAGTGGTGATGGGTAAAGTGATATAAGCTTGCGCAATGCTATTCAAATCATGAATTCATGCCCGTCTCCGGGAAAGGAGAATTACGGAAACTTATGGGGGTTTTTGCTGTTCATGCGTATGTTCAGTAGATTTGTAAAGTAATGAATCTGAAATTTTGTTCATGACTTAAAACCCTATTTTTCATAAGTTTGAGTTTGGAAATGAACACAGAAATGAGGGGAAATGATAGGGATATAGCAAGATCATCCAGTGCATTTTTGTTATATAAGCTTGCTGAGTACTCTGTACTCACTGTTGCTATTATTTCCTTTGTTTAGAGGATAGCCAGCTATATTCAGGCGCTGAGGATGCCTGCGCAGAGGAGCTTTACTCCCCAGGGGAGGGAGGTTATGTCGAGGATGAGCCACCTGAGGATTACTCCGTATATGAGGACTGGGACTCATAGAGACATAGGAGCAGCTTGGACTCGACCCCTAGGGTATTTGTGATATTAGTGTATTGTAGTTGTATACTCCTTCTGTATAATTAGAATGCTTCTGTATAATTAGACGTCTAAACTACTCTTTTCTAGCACTGTAATTTTATGAACTGCATAAGTTGTGTAATATTTAGCCCTGCGTGGCAATGTGGATGTATGTAATCTTCTATCTCTAATGATTGTTCTGTTGCAACACTCTGATTGGTTTATTATTCGTTAAAGCGATGTTTTATCGGCTAAAACGAATAATAATTCGTTGACCAGCATTATTACCCCGTGGTAATAACGCGGGTCATCACCGGTGGTATCAGAGCAATGATTTGAGAGCCATGCTTAGGTTTAGGGATAGAAGTAGGATTTCTGCTATATTGCTTTAAGCATGCTGGTAGTAATTCCTATCATTATATCTTGTCTAGATTAGAGCATTATTTATTTATTTTGGTCATAGTAATTCTTCTAATAAGATTTAATTGTATTAGATAACTCTAAACTATTGCTTCTCTTTTGTAAGATGGTTCGAATAGGGATACCACCAGCCAAGATTAGAGGGCAGCACATATTATTATTATGGCAGATGCTGCAAGAATTGGGGGCACCTTGTCCAGTTTATTATCAGGAGTTACCTGAGGATGGGTCACCACCTAGGATAGGAGTTATAGTGACGGGGATTCCACTAAACGTAGAATATGTTTGGTCGCATTCTGTGCCATGGCGATCAGCAGACGATTATTTGCCGATGCAACAAGTAGCAAAAGAAGCTTTGCATGCATTAAGGTCGCATTTTGGGGAGCAGTTGCGTCGCACGGGCTATCGCGACATACCTACATTTGCTCCTGGCAGCTACAGGCAGCAATTTGCAGTTGATCCTAATAATGCTAATTTGAATGTGGGGACTGGAGTTCCATCACCTGCAGCGCGTAGTGTTACCTCTAACATGATGATGATATATGACACTATGCTATATTATGGTACTCGGGACGCATGGGAGAGAGCAGAAGAAACTTCTAATAGGTGGCGACAGCAATATTATATGAGTGAGCATAGACACCATGAGTTCCAGGAGGCTGTATTCCAATATATAGCACAGGGACCTCCTGCTTATCCACCACCACCACTACCGAGCCCAGTACCGGGAGTACCTCCAGTACAGCCACCATACCCACGATTTCAGGAGCCACCTCAGGCCATGCGTCCACATGTACCTGCTGTGCATTTCGATGAGGGGGAGACTCCGCACCAGTGCCGAGATATCCTGATATTCCCCAGCAGAGCCTTCCTCTTTCTAGGCGTGCGGCATTTCGCAATGCCCGCATGAGTGTTGATCAGTGACCCTCTCGACTGGAGAATAGAGTTGGTGCAGCGCTCTCGTTCTTTAGGAGGAGGCGTAGGAGAGGAGATCTTAGTTCTGATACACATAGTCATACGAGCAGGGGTAGTGAGGATGGGCAGGATTGAGGTAGTCTCGTTTCTGTCATCTTTAAGGTATAAAATTTTGGGTTGTAGTAGTGGGCTGAAATTTATAAATTTAATGTTTGCTAAATTAAAAAACATAAATGCCATAGTAGAATCATGCTAGGAAAAAGGGAAATAATTAATAATCATCTTAGTCATGCATGCTAGTATATGTTAAGGAGATAGAGTTGTATTAGGATATAGAGTTTGTATTCTATTCCATATATGCCTTATCTCTATGTGGCATATCCTCTTGTACTCTCCTATATATGGCCCTTTGGGTCTCATATCAAAATACACAATATTCATAACATGGTATCAGAGCTTAGGTTGAAACCCTAACCTCGATCTACTTCCAATCTACTTCCGCTGCTGCTGCCCCCGGGAGGATCATCTCCTCTCCCTTTTTCCTAGCATGATTCTACCATGGCATTTATGTTTCTTAATTTAGCAAACATTAAATTTATAAATTTCAGCCCGCTACTACTACCCAATATTTTATACCTTAAAGATGACAGAAATGAGACTACCTCAATTCTGCCCATCCTCACTACCCCTGCTCGTACGGCTATGTGTATCAGAACTAAGATCTCCTCTCCTACGCCTCCTCCTAAAGAACGAGAGCGCTGCACCAACTCTATTCTCCAGTCGAGAGGGTCCCTGATCAACACTCATGCGGGCATTGCGAAATGCCGCACGCCTAGAAAGAGGAAGGCTCTGCTGGGGAATATCAGGATATCTCGGCACTGGTGCGGAGTCTCCCCCTCATCGAAATGCACAGCAGGTACATGTGGACGCATGGCTTGAGGTGGCTCCTGAAATGGTGGGTATGGTGGCTGTACTGGAGGTACTCCCGGTACTAGGCCCGGTGGTGGTGGTGGTGGATAAGCAGGAGGTCCCCGTGCTATATACTAGAATACAGCCTCCTGGAACTCATGGTGTCTATGCTCACTCATATAATATTGCTGCCGCCACCTATCAGAAGTTTCTTCTGCTCTCTCCCATGCGTCCCGAGTACCATAATATAGCATAGTGTCAGATATCATCATCATGTTAGAGGTAACATTACGCGCTGCAGGTGATGGAGCTCTAGTCCCCCACATTCAAATTAGCATTATTAGGATCAACTGCAAATTGCTGCCAGGAGCAAATGTAGGTACGTCGCGATAGCCCGTGCGACGCAACTGTCTCCCCAAAATGCGACCTTAATGCATGCAAAGCTTCTTTTGCTACTTGTTGCATCGGCAAATAATCGTCTGCTGACCACCATGGCATAGAATGCGACCAAACATATTCTACGTTTAGTGGAATCCCCGTCACTATAACTCATATCCTGGGTGGTGACCCATCCTCAGGTAACTCCTGATAATAAACTGGACAAGGTGCCCCCAATTCTTGCAGCATCTGCCATAATAATAATATGTGCTGCCCAGTAATCCTGGCTGGTGGTATCCCTATTCAAACCATCCTACAAAAGAGAAGCAATAGTTTAGAGTTATCTAATACAATTAAACCTTATTAGAAGAATTACTATGACCAAAATAAATAAATAATACTCTAATCTAGACAAGATATAATGATAGAAATTACTACGAGCATGCTTAAAGCAATATAGCAGAAATCCTACTTCTATCCCTAAACCTAAGCGTGGCTCTCAAATCATTGCTCTGATACCAGTGGTGACGACCCGTGTTATTACCACGGGGTAATAATGCTGGTCAACGAATTATTATTCGTTTTAGCCAATAAAACACCGCTTTAACGAATAATAAACCAATCAGAGTGTTGCAACAGAACAATCATTAGAGATAGAAGATTACATACATCCACATTGCCACGCAGGGCTAAATATTACACAACTTATGCAGTTCATAAAATTACAGTGCTAGAAAAGAGTAGTTCAGACTTCTAATTATACAGAAAGGAGTATACAACTACAATACACTAATGTCACAAATACCCTAGGGGTCGGGTCCAAGCTGCTCCTATGTCTCTACGAGTCCCAGTCCTCATATACGGAGTAATCCTCAGGTGGCTCATCCTCGACATAACAATCCGCTTATAATCAGCTGAATGAGGCCTAGATGCATAACAATCTAAGGTATTACCCAACACTAAAGGTCATATTACATCTCAGTTTGTTTTTAACTGATGTCTATTACTCGGGTGCGGCTAATATTCATTTACGTGGTTTATAATATATGCAGTTCATTTACTTACTTAGGCAAATCTGCTATAGCAAAGTTGTTACAATGCATGCTTATGAGAATCCCTAAATTTTACCAAATCTAGCCTACAACACCTTAATTTATCTAATTTATTTTCTTTCCTATTTCCCTTCTTTTCCTTTTCCGCCTCCATTTCCCTTTTTCTGCTCTCTGCCGACGCCTCCTTATCCTCCTCCCTGTTCCCCTTCGCTTGGCCCTCTCTCTCTCTCTCTTTCCCGGACTCCCTCCAAACCGACGCCGCGTCTCGGCTCCTCCGCCCCCGCTCTCAACGCCTCCCCTCGGTTCGGCTCCCCGGCTTCCCGCGTCGTACCGCCGCGTCGCACTGGTTCGGCTCCCCCTCACGCGCCTCCTTCATCCTCTCGCACCGCCCCTCCAACGCGTCTTCCCCACGCGCCGCCGATCCAGCGGCGCCGCGCCTTGCTGCCCGGCCGCCCCCGCCTTGCCGCTCGGCGCCGCACGGTGAACCACTGCCAGATCTGTGGCCTAGGACCTGGATCGAGCGCCTTGCCTCTCAAACCACCCGGTCTGAGGTTGGTTTGGTGGCTATTCTATTTTGGATTCTATGGGATTTGCTGGTAAGCTAGCAGGCATGAAGGTGTGCTCTTCTACTTCCGGTGGACACACTCTGTGTTGGTTCTTTGATGCACTAGTGGTGTTTGTGACAACTAATGGTGAACTCTTGACTCTAGCTATGCAATGGTTACTATTGAGAAATGGACACTAGGGTTGTGAGTAATCTGTGGTTTACCTTCGCTGGTTGCTGGTTTGCTGGTGGTTGTCGCCTTCTTGGTGGTGGGGATGCCGCTGATGGTGGCCTCCTGGGGTTGACGGTTTCACGGCTTGCAGTCTAGCCTTTTGCCGTCACGGTCGCCCTCGCCGTGCGCCTGGTCGGCTCGCCTGGCCTTCGTTGCTTGCGTCCCACTCCCGTCACCTACGGTCTCTCTGGTTGGCTTGGAAGAAATGGGGAAAAGTGACAGTTAGTGGTGCCACTCGGATTTTCTTTCCCCAACTCATTTTCTTTGGATGGTTGCACTGATGGCATGGCTGAGGGTAGCTTCTGAAATGGGTGTGTTGTCTTGGTGAAGACTGTGGCATGCGGTTCTCCTGTGGCTGGGTGGGACTCAAATTGTATTATGTAATTGGATTTATAATGGCTGGTCTCTGTATCGATCAGGATGGCCTACCGAATAATGTAAGCTCTAATCGTTACTACCCGAATGTAGTACTTATGTATGAGATGAAATTTTAATTGTAATGGATTCTCTCAACTTGCAATCGCGCTAACAATTAATAAATTGCTACTCGTTTGGCGATACCCGAGTTTGTACTTAAATTAATCCTTAATGTTAATTTGGCCACTTAATTGTTATTAGCAACACTAATAACGGTGTTTAGATTATTTAGAAAACGCGGGGTGTTACATCGCGGTTGATCCTAAAAAAGTTAAGAATGTGCTCAATTAGAAGTCACCTACTTCAGTGCCTCAAGTCAGGAATTTTATTGGTGTGGTAGGTTAATACCGTCACTTCATTGAAGGATTTTCTAGTGTAGTGTCGGACCCCAGAGTAACAACTTTCGGATCCTCTGTGTAAATCACACTAGTCCAGGATCAACTAGTGCACACAGTAGAACAAAGATACATCAAACACAAATGACCATCTATATTAAATAAAAGAGTACGACCTTATGGCCAAGTCTTACATTAAGATCGTTGGTAAACATAAATAAAGAAAATAACAACAGAAACAAGCTAATAAATAGCGAAGCCCGACATCTTGAAGACGACTGTAAGACGTGGGTCATCACCGTAGTCAAAGTCATCCTCCTTTGAGACGAGATAGCAAGGTGAATACAAACTTGTACTCCGTAAGTCACACGGAGAAATGCAACATAATGATAAAGGCAACAAAGGAAGGCATATAGGGTTATTTGAGCATAAACAACATTTAAAGAATTATAGTAAATAGATTGAATTTGCTAAATTTAATGCAGTAAATAAAAACAGTAACTAAACAAAATTAATATCGTTAGTGCAGGCTCTGACCAAACACCAACCTAACCATGGGCATCCCACCCGGATCATCTTATCCAAAAGATCTCATATGAATTCTCTCCATCCATAAAGTTTCATAAACCATTTTAAAAAATAAAGTCTAATCCATGAAAAACTTTACTCAGCTTGCCCATAACCGTGGGCACGGCTATCCAGGATAGATTATACACTCTGTAGAGGTTGTATAGCTTTACGCACAAGACATGATCATCTCATATTGCCACGCGATTAACACACTCTCTTAGGTGTGCGGTGGAGAGATCATGACAAAGCCTTTAACCTGGCCAAGCTAACACTAAGATTTCACCCAGTAAGAAATCCACCAGATCGGGAACCCCACTTGAGCCGAGTGAGACTTCTCATGGCCTACGCCACGCTCACTTTCAACCTACGACGAGACTCAGGTTGGGGCCTACAAATTAATTAGCCAGGACTGTCCCATACCAGCCTTGTGGTAATACGATATGGCTTTACAACAGTAGCTCATAGGCCTTGTTTTCCCGCAGCGATTCGACACCTTTGCACATAATCTTAAACTTCAATCCAATTGCAATCACCAGCACTATTGAGCAAATCAAGAACAAGATTGATTCAAGATGATGTTTATTGCTGGATTTTCATGAGTTTACAAAGTGCCCTCGAAAGCATCTATAAAAGCTTAGCCAAAACTAAAGCCTTCTAAATCTTCTTCAAAAGCCGCACCTCTCTACTATGCCCCTCTAACTTGATTTATATCCTCTGAAACCTTAAGAGTCCTCTCCGAACAGATCACGAATTCTAGTCCTAATCCAAACGGATCACGAATTCGAGTCCTAATCCAACTCCTATAGCCAAGGGACCCGAAACCCTTCCAAACACGGGTTTTCCAAAATTCGAATTTTTCAACATCTCACGTGTCGAAGCCTCCAGGACCGCACCTTCCGTAGCTTCTCCATGCATCATCCACTTTTGATCTCCACGTGCTCCAGTGTGAGCTCGACCATTTCGTGACATCCTCGACCACCTGAACCTTGGATTTCCCCATCCTAATTCTGGTCCTCCTCGTCATCGACTATGACCATCTTCACGCTCAACCTACACATGCAAAAACCAAAGCGTTTTTTCGACACAAATTCTCTCTAACTTGACCAACATTAGTCCAAATACGTATATCACACCCCAAACCAACTATAAACACTAACCAGACCATTCGCGATCTCAATTCCCATGCTCGACTTGCCATGGTCGATTCATCGTAGTTGACCTGCCGTGATCAATCCGCTGTGGTCGACCTTCCATGGTCATTCTGCCATAGTCAACCTACCGTGGTCGTTCTGCCGTAGTCGACCTACCGTGGTCGATCTACTATGGTCGACCTACCGTGGTCGTTCTGCCGTAGTCGACCTAGCGATCGGATCGTCCAATACAATACCGTTCAGACCACCCAATACAAAGTTGATCAGACTACCGATTATCGTCCATGGTTGAGGACAGTTTTACAATAGCGTATCGACTGAAACTTTCACAAACGTGAATTTTAATACAATCCAAAATATCAATTATTCATCATCACTAAATTCACAACTTATTCATATGGTCTAATATTTATGCATGCGTACAAGATCGCAGTTATACACGAGTACACAGTGTTTTGAGTTTTGTGCTGAATAGCAGAATGATTACTTGACCTTTGCTCTTTCCAATTCATCTCAACATCTTCTGAAGCTGAGTAGTATCATTATTTTTTGTAGCTTGTTCTGGTGGTGGATGTTTACTGCTTGCTGTGGTTGCATGAGCTTTTCTTAATTTCTTTCCTGTTTGAAGTGTTTTTTTTTTGCTTAAAATATCGGATTATGTTCAATGTTTGACCCTTAGCTGCATAAAACTGCTTATTCTTGTTATTTGCCCTATGTTACACCACAGAGGAAGTTTAATGGACTACTTGTTAGTCAATAGTCATTGTCATATTTTTCGTTTCATTCTTTGGTCATGTTTTCGAGTTATATTAGTAGCTCTTAATTCTCACTTCTTAATAAGTACATATTCTTGGCATTGTAGAATGCCTTGCCCCAGAGAGGATAAACATATTCTAAACGACAAGTTCCCTTTGGGTTTTGGACAAACAAACGTAAAGGCTGTTCTTGGGAGAAGCAGCCAACCATGTCATATTTTCCGCTCGTTTGGGTTTTGGCTTCTGGCTTCCGGCTTATTTTTCACTATTTCTAAATTTCGTTTTTTCTGACTTTTCGAATTTTTTTGAGCTTTTTTGCCGGTTCTTTTTTCCGTATTCGTTTGCATTATATGAGCTGGGCTAACATGTTTTTTCTATTTTTAAATTTTAACTATGCTAAATAAGCCACCATTAGCTACAGTACAAAATAAGCCAGCTATAGTAAAAAAAAGTCATAAGCCACAGCCCAAATAAGCACCCCAGTGTCATGCAATGCACACACAACAAGATGTCCTGGAATTGCTTTCATGAGAGGATAAACATATTCTAAACGGCAAGTTCCCTTTGGGTTTTGGACAAACAAACGTAAAGGCTGTTCTTGGGAGAAGCAGCCAACCATGTCATATTTTCCGCTCGTTTGGGTTTCGGCTTCTAGCTTCCGACTTATTTTTCACTATTTGTAAATTTCATTTTTTTTACTTTACGAATTTTTTGAAGCTTTTTTGCCGGTTCTTTTTTTCCGTATTCGTTTGCATTATATGAGCTGGGCTAACATGTTTTTTCTATTTTTAATTTTTTTAATTTTAATTATGCCAAATAAACCACCATTAGCTATAGTACAAAATAAGCTAACTATAGTAAACAAAATCATAAGCCATAGCCTAAATAAGCACTCCAGTATCATGCAATGCACACACAACAAGATGTCCTGGAATTGCTTTCATGAGCATTAGAAGAGTGGAGAAGCCTAGCTTTCTATGCTATTGGCTAGATGGGTGGAGAAGCACTAGAAGGGCTTTCTATGCTACAGTACTAGCTTTTAAACGGAGTATTTTTTAAGATAGAGTCTATTAGTTAATTGTAGTATATACTTTACTGACTTTATTTATATCAGCAAAAATCATATGTGAGTTTCTATTACTCTATAATTTCTTATATAAATAGTCTAAAAGCCACAGCGAAAAACCACAAGCCGCAACAAAAAAACAGGCCCATCAAATTATCGATATGTAGAAACGCAGCACCAGCTGCAACCGGCCCAAACGTGCAATCTCCCCAAAACCCCTCCTACGGACCTACAGACTACAGTAGTAAGATTCTTCGTTTTTTTTTTTCCTTCTCGTCTCTTTCTCCGTCAGATCGTCAGCACCCGTCCATCACAGCCGTCCGACCCCCAACACGAGCGCGCCAAACCCTAACCCTAGCCCCCAAACCCCTCCCCTCCATAAATCCCCTCCTCCCTCGCCGCCGCCGCCGCTTCCCACCCACCTCGATCATCGCCTCGCCCCCCCCCCCCCCCCACCCCCCCAACACACGCAGGTCATCGCGGTAAGCTTCCACCCCTCGAACCCTAGAGCGGTCTCGCGAGGTCGTCTTGAACCTCTCTCTGTGTGGATCTGAGCGCTAGGGTGGTGGTTGTCTCTGCGCAGATGGCGGCGGCGGAGGCGAAGGCGGCGGTGGTGCCCGAGTCGGTGCTGCGGAAGCGGAAGCGGGAGGAGCAATGGGCCGCGGAGAAGAAGGAAAAGGCGCTCGTCGCTAGGAAGAAAACCGTCGAGAGCCGCAAGCTCATCTTCGCGCGCGCCAAGCAGTACGCGCAGGAGTATGACGCCCAGGTGAGCGCCCCCGAACCCACCCCCCGCCCTCGCGATCTCGGTCCCGATATGATGTGCCGCCTTGTTGCAGCGTGTTGTGGTTACCTGTGCCGGATTTGGTCTTGCGATATCGCGCTTGCGTTCGATCTGTGTGACTAGACGTGTGACGTTTAGGAATTGTTCGTGCAAATCTGTTATGAGCAAGTGTTTGCTTAAAATGGGATTGTTGTCTCTGATGATGCATTTAGATAGAGATGTGCGAAAGTGAAACTAGATGTATATAATTACTAGTTCGGTTTAGATTAAATTCGTACTGTTTGGTAAAAGTGACCTTGATAGTACTTTTATGAGTTATTCATGTGCTCTACTTAGAGATGCTATGATTGAATTATGTGATGATGATTCTTACCTGGTTATGTTGTGAGCATGGGGAAATGTTTCTCATTTTTTATGTGATTTCTGTCTGAATGTTGGTTGGCGAAATTGAAAGAATGGTGCTTTATCAAAAAAGCTAGGACCTTTTGTGAATTTGCTGAGATGTCTGTGTACTTGGTAACTTGGAACAGGAGAAGGAGCTTGTGCAGCTGAAGAGGGAGGCCCGGATGAAGGGTGGGTTCTATGTGAGCCCTGAGGCCAAGCTACTGTTTGTGATCCGCATCCGTGGGTAGGGCACTGCATCATACCATTTGCTCATTCTCTTGGTTTGCTTTGATGCTAATGTTGTGAAATGCGTTTTGTAGTATCAATGCTATGCACCCCAAGACCAGGAAGATCTTGCAGCTCCTGCGGTTGAGACAGGTCGGTTGTTGGACCAGTTCTGCAATACGTAATCATCGCTGTAAATGCTAGGTTGCTAATATTTGTGGCTTTGTGCTGAGTGGTTTGATTTTGCAGATTTTCAATGGTGTCTTACTCAAGGTTAACAAGGCAACCATTAACATGCTGCGTAGGGTTGAGCCGTATGTTGCATATGGGTAAGTTAAAATCTCTAGCTGCTATGAGCGCATGTTCTGTTTATGTACTTAGCTGTATCGAATCACACTTGTATGATTGTATTGCAGTCTGTAATCCATAGATAACTAGTTGTATTGCCACCTTTCCCACCTAATACTATAATTCCCAATCTTTGCTATAATACAATGACTGCTGCATTGTATGCTAATGTAACGTAATATCAATTTTGATTGATGTAAACTTGTCTGATTATTTATAGGTTTTGCCTATTTTGTACTGTGATTTTGTGAGATTATGATACTGTTTTTGCAAACAAGTTTCAAGACCTACTGTCATTCTTGTTCCATCTTTCTTTTATTCATTTGTGCTTGTTTGTTCCAAGTTTGGAATGAATAATAGGTATACTTGTTTGGTCAATTCACTTCGTCTATTTCACTATAAGCTACCAGTAGACCTGTCTGTGGACCAACAATTTGTGTAAACTCTGCCGGGATTAGTGATTACTCACAGGCCTAAAACCTTTACCAAACGTATTCAGCCCCAACCCAATTCAGGTGATGGTTTGAGCAAATTGTCACCATGCTGAGCTGTCCACAGGCAGATATAGTCCCAGGGTCTAATTGCCTGCAGAAGGATTATCGTAGTGACTTGATGTACAGCTTTTGATTTCTCTTATTGTTGGTGCTTATTTACGTATTGAACTTAGCTGAATCGATGATTCTATTTACCATCAGGTACCCGAACCTGAAGAGTGTCAGGGAATTGATCTACAAGAGGGGTTATGGGAAGCTCAACAAGCAGAGGATTCCTCTGACCAACAACAATGTCATTGAGCAGGTTTTGCACCTAGAAATGTCCATTGATTGTGATGGTTTATGCATTTTAATGCAAATCTGAGTCGTTTTTCCCTGCTTACTGTCATCCATTAGGGCTTGGGTAAGAACAACATTATCTGCATCGAGGATCTTGTTCATGAGATCATGACTGTTGGACCGCACTTCAAAGAGGCCAACAACTTCCTCTGGCCGTTCAAGCTCAAGGCCCCCCTCGGTGGCCTCAAGAAGAAGAGGAACCACTACGTTGAGGGTGGTGACGCCGGCAACCGTGAGAACTACATCAACGAGCTCATCAGGAGGATGAACTAGGCTCTCTTGTATCCTGGGAAAATGTTTTCTATGTCAGGTTATTTTACTCTAGGGAGTCGATGCTGGATAATGGATATGCAATTTTGGCATTCCATACAGGCGGTAGACTGCTTGTTCAGAGTGAGACGTCCGGTAGGAAATCTGTACCGTTTATTCATAAGGTTTGTTCTTGTCTGGATGCTGTTGTTTCTCGATATGTTTGACATGTTTGCTCTTCTATCGTTGTGTTTCCTTGCATTGTTCGGCGTTGTATCTGTTCACGCTAGCTTGCAAGAGCGGAATAATTGACTTCCTCGCCTCGACTAGTTCTGCAATATGCGTCGGGGTTGAGTTGTGGCGTTATCTCGGCCGGTACTAACATGGTGTTTTCAGGCTCGCTTCGGAGTTGGAAGGTTTCTGGGATAAACAAACTGTTCATATTTGTTCAGCATGATGGCCTGATGGGAAAAATACAATTTTATTCTTGAAAAGCTCAATTTCAGATTGTACTATCAGCTACCTTGTTTCGTTGTTGTAGAAGTAAGAGGTACACGCTACTTGAAAGCAAAGGGATCACTAGTTGTTGAATAAATTGCGCTGGACCAAATCGTGCATTTGTTGTAGCAGAAAAAATATCAGATTGGGGTCCCGTATTTGTGACTATGCTGTGACTAGGGGTGAAAACGGAGCTGGGTTTTATCGGATAATTTGGCTACCAAGTCCAGTTTTTTGAATTCAGATAGTAAATATCCGAATCCAAATAAAAAAATTGGATCTGAATGCAAATGTTGGATACGAATCTGATATGGCGTGTAACGGATTCGGATATCCTGATAATATCTGGATTCGACAGATATAATAACAACTGTTAGCTAACACGTATCTTTTGCATTTGATCTTTAAATTGGGTATATTATATATGAATTTTGATTATCTCAGTGAGCCCGTCATCATGGTGGACTCTAATTTTCATTTCATGTTTTTCGTTTTGGCATATGCCCCAACAAAGCTTTTTGCATACTCTTTTTAGTTAAATTTGATATGTTTATAACTGATTTATTTGCAATATATTAATTTAAAATATTAAAACAATTCGGTATTATGTTTTAAATAGGAGAGGCCACGAATAATTATTGGAATAAAAAATAATCGAATCCGATCCAATTTTGATTATAATCTGATCTAAATTCATATCCGATATTTGTTCGTATCTGACATTTATCCGATTTATATTCGAATCCTAGAAAAAATATATAGATGCAAATATGGTTTGACCATTATCCGCTCCGTATTCACCCCTAGCCATCACGAGAAGCGTTTTGTTTCTAGGTTTATGAAACATTCCACGATTGGCGATAGCTAAGAGTCTAAACCATCATTGGCTATATTGTAACAGCCCAAAAATCATAAAACTATACTTATTTTCATCTCAACATTTCTGAAATTTTTTACTTTTCCTAAAAAAATTGTGCATTAATATAATCATTTCTTAAAATTCCAGCATCCAAAAATGAATTTTTGCAAATGAATAAATCCTTATTAGAGCCTAGGTATAATTTGTTTAAGCTCCAAGTAATTTGAAATGCTTCACCAAGTTTACCCTCCAAATTATAAGAAATTTCCAATGCATTTTTAATAACTTCAAGAAACCTTTCCTATTTTTTCAGCAGCTGAAAATGAAAATTTGAAAATAAATAAAACTTGCTGAAAACCTATAAATACTTTATTTGAGCTCGAAATTTTACTAAGTGCATGTGTGATTTTTCTGGAATTTTTGGAGTTCATTTGCTATTTTTCCTAGCTCCAAATAATTTTCCTATATTTATTTAATTAAAAATGTATTTTAATCTCCCGAAGCCTTCTTGAGACGAATCTAAACCACTAGGGTGGGAAACGGTAACGAATAATCCGTTTTATCCGATATTTATATCCAAGAAAACGTGAATATGGTAAGTAAAATCCGTATTCAAAAATATTTGTATTCGTATTTGAGAATATTCGTATCCATATTTGAGAATATTTGTATTTGAGAATATTCGTATTCGAGACTATTCGATTAGTATTTGATTCATTATCTATGCCTATCTATAACAAATCCGGTTACCGGAAATCCCAGGAAAAACTCGGATGAATTTTGTTATTCAAAATTTGAATTTGAGCGGTTTAAAATCAGTAACCATTCCGGCAACCAGTCAAAACCGATGAAAAACTAGCAAAACCACTAAGAATTTGTTCTACGGAGATTTGTCACAGAAATTGTAAGAGGATATTCGTATTCGACCAAATTAAGTTCATATTCGATTCGAATTTGTATCCGTTACGACATTCGATTCGTATTCGTATTCGACGAGAATATTCAAATTTATATTCATATTTATTTTAAAAATATAGATCTGTATTCGTATTTGAGACTATTTGATCTTATCCCATCCGTTTTCATCCCCTATAAACCACGACCCAGTACTGTTCTCGAATTCCCGGCCCATCTCAGCCCGTTGTCGTCCTCCAGCCTGAGCCGCCTCTTCTTTGTCTCTCTATCCTTTTGCCGGTCGTGCCTTTCCGCGGTTTATGCTTTCTCTCTCGCCTCCCCTCCGCTGGCGCTGACCCGTGGGACCGGGACCCACCTACCTGTGCTCGTCTTCCAGCATCATCACCCTACATTGGTGCCAACTTGAGCTACTGTGGCTGCTATAGTGCCCACACGCGCCGCTACCAAAATCCGATGCCACTGACCACCTCGAGCTCTCTGCACGAAGCTCCGAGTTGTCTCTTCACCGTCTTGAAGTTCTTGGCGTGTAGGAGACACTTTAGACCGCCATTTTCGCGAGTTCTCGAGCTCGGTTGTGAGAAATCGATGAGCATTACGCCGTCTTCTCGCCATAAAACCCTTAGCCAACTGCGTCACCTTCCTCCCCTCAGCACGCCGTCTCCATTCTGTGGCTGCTATAGTGCCCACACGCGCCGCTACCAAAATCCGATGCCACTGACCACCTCGAGCTCTCTGCACGAAGCTCCGAGTTGTCTCTTCACCGTCTTGAAGTTCTTGGCGTGTAGGAGACACTTTAGACCGAATGGAGCTTCCCTGTCCCTTCGCTCCCTGTTCCCTCCCTGTCCCCTTCAATCCAAACCGCTGACAGCTGATCCAAAGGCTAAGATTTTAGATCCAAGGGCTAAGATTTTATATTTGCACCATTTGCCTATTTTCATCTCAAATTTAAAAATAAAAATATGTTAATCCATAATAAATAATAAAAAAATACAGAAAAAATTAAATTTTATTTTTATGTATTTTTTATTATTTATTGTGGATTAACATATTTTTATTTTTAAATTTGAGATGAAAATGAGCAAATGGTGGAAATATAAAATGTTAACCCTTGGATCTAAAATCTTAGCCTTTGGATCAGCTTTCAGCGGTTTGGATTGAAGGGGACAGGGAGGGAACAGGGAGCGAAGGGACAGGGAAGCTCCATTCCTTTAGACCGCCATTTTCGCGAGTTCTCGAGCTCGGTTGTGAGAAATCGATGAGCATTACGCCGTCTTCTCGCCATAAAACCCTTAGCCAACTGCGTCACCTTCCTCCCCTCAGCACGCCGTCTCCATTTTGCCCCTAGCCCATCCTTTTCTTCCACTGCATTGCCTGGAATGCAAGTTTCATATTTAGCTTTGGCGCTAGCCTCCATCGTGTTCACCGTCATTTCCCGATGAGCTCTAGCCTCAACACTCACGTCAATTTGTGCCATTTTCATCCTTTAGCAGAAACCCCTCACTTGATTTCTTCTCCACTTCAGTGAATCGTTGTATTCGGGTCATCTTCTTCGCCTCCGGCCGCCACCATCGCCGTTACATGGTTCCCTCACTGGTGAGCCTTAAGCCTCAATGTGGTCCTTCTGACCATCTCCACTCCTCTCTGAACCTCGCCGTGTGCTTCTTTGAGCTCTACGTCACTGTCGAGCTCTGTTTCTGTTGAAGCCATCGTCGATGCCGATGCCACCATCTTCCTCCACCTTTGGTGAGCTTCGACCCTGCACGTGGTTGTTTTTAGCTTCACCTCATTGCCCTGTTGTAAATAATCTTGTTTAGAAGTCGTACACAAGTTTTTGGAAGTAATCGAATCCAAAAACCGAGTCCTAGATGAAGTCGTAACCGAGTCGAAGTCGTATAAGACTCGGAGTCGGAGTAGGTGTTGAGAACCCGCGTTGAATTAGAACAGCCGGGTATAAAAAAAGAGGCTTAGAGCCATGTACTCGAAGTACCAAGCAATTGAGAAAATACCAAAAAGAGGGAGAAACACAATGTTTTGTTTTGTCGTGTGATTGGCGCAAGACGTGGTCGGAAGCACTCACGATCACCGCAAGCGTGATCGGGAGGAGTTACGACCACGGCAAAATTCCTGCAGGTGTGGTCGTGAGGAGTTACGACCACGGCAAAGTGAACAGTGATCGTCAGCATCACTGCGTGATCGTAGAAGGCTTCGATCACGGTATCTTGAGCGGCTGAAGGAAGTCAGCGGCAGCGATATCGCGGAGCGGTCGTAAATTGGTACAGTAAATTTACGACCACGTTGAAAAGGCGATCGGAAGCGATTGAAGCGTTCGGAACTGGTCGTAAGTACTCTAAACCGATCGTATTTGATTCTCACCGGTCGCAAACGACTCTAACAAGTCGTGGAAGATCCCGGGAGGTCGTAAGACTTTACAACAGTTGGTATCAGAGCCGTGGTTAAACATGGCTGACACGACGAAGCAGAGCGTGTCGCTGCAGTACCCGATCCTCAGTTCGGACAACTATCCGATCTGGGCGATGAAGATGAAGGTCAACATGATCGCGCAAGGCGTCTGGGGTGCGGTCGAACCAAAGGAGAAGGACAAGGTCCTCGATGATCATCTCGACAAGATGGCGATGGCAGTGATCTATCAAGCTGTGCCTGACTCAATGATGCGGCAGCTAGTCGGCAAGGAGACGGCGAAGGAAGTCTGGACTACTCTGCGAACCATGCATGAAGGAGTAGACCGAGTGAAGGAAGTTCGACTTCAAACCTTAAGAAGTGAGTTTGAAGCCATGAAGATGGGGAAGAGTCAGACCGTGGAAGAATTCTCTGGTCGATTCAATGAAGTCGTAAACGAGATCAAATCTCTCGGCGATGACTTGAAAGATGAGATGGCGGTGAAGAAGTACTTGCGAGTACTGCCAGAGAAGTTTCTTCCAGTCGTGACTACACTCATGTACTCACAGGACCTCTCGAAGATGAAGATTGAGGAGGTAACTGGAGCGCTCAAAGCACATGAGCAGCTCCTAAAGAGTTATCAAGAAGACAACGGACAACAAGTGCTGCTCGTGAAAGAAGACCGAGGAGACTCGTCATCGAGGGGCGGTCGTGGTCGTGGTCGTGGTACATCGACCGGCCGCGGTGCGTTTCATGGACAAGGTCGAGGCTACGATCAGAGAGGTCGTGGACGAAGTGGTCGAGGAGGTGGTCGTGGAGGCGGCGACCGTCAGACCGACAAGTCTGATGTCCAGTGCTACACGTGCGAGAAGTTTGGGCACTACGCAGCCGAATGTCGGAGCCACATCCAGTGCCATAACTGCAAGAAGTATGGTCACTATGCTGCGAATTGTCGGGGCAAGAAGAAGGTGGAGGAAGCAAACTTGGCACAAACTACAGAACACAAGGAGCCGACACTGCTGTTGTCGCTCTGCACTATAGACGAACCGACAATGGTTCTGTTAAACGAGGAGAAGGTATTTCCAAGTCTGATGGAGCAGACGGGAGAGTGGTACCTCGACAACGGAGCCAGCAACCACATGACGGGTACGTACTCAATGTTTTACGAATTAAATAAGAGTGTGCTCGGAAAAGTACAGTTCGGAGACGGCTCTACTGTTCAGATAAAAGGGAGAGGCACAATCCTGATGCAATGCAAAGATGGAAGTCGAAGAAAGCTCTCGGATGTATATTACATACCGAGTCTTCGGAGCAATATCATAAGCCTTGGACAATTGACTGAAGAAGATTGTCGAATTGAGCTCAAAGGCAACTATCTGAAGGTGTTCGACCACAGCGAACGTCTGCTGATGAAGGTACAACGGACTGTGAACCGTTTGTACAAGATCAAGATCGAAACATGCAAGCAGAAGTGTTTGAAGACCACAATTGAAGATCCCGCCTGGTTGTGGCATGAGAGATTTGGTCATATAAACTTCCAAAGTCTCAGAGCGATGGCAGGAAAAGAGATGGTGGTCAGATTACCGACAATCGACCACCCAGAGCAAGTCTACGAAGGTTGTCTGGTGGCGAAACAAACTCGTAGCAGCTTCCCACAGCAAACGAAGTTTAGAGCTTCGCAACCACTCGAGCTGGTTCACGTCGACTTATGCGGACCGATCACACCCCGCACCGACGCTGGAAACCAGTACTTCATGCTAGTCGTGGATGACTACTCCAGAGCCATGTGGGTGTACATGCAGAAGAGCAAGGATGAGGCAAAGTTGAATTTTCGGAGGTTTATTGCTCTTGCCGAAAACGAAGTCGACAAGAGGGTAAAAGCGGTCAGGTCTGATCGAGGAGGAGAATTTCTCGCAAAAGAGTTTGACTCAATCTGTGAAGAGAAGGGCATTGCAAGGTTCTTCACGGCTCCGTACTCGCCTCAACAAAACGGAGTCGTAGAGAGAAGAAACCGAACCGTGGTCGAAACGGCACGAAGTCTGCTGAAGAGCCGATTTCTGCTCGGGAGGTTTTGGGCAGAAGCAGTAAGACATGCCGTCTATCTGCTAAATCGTGCGACCACGCGATCACTGGATGGAGTCACTCCATATGAACAGTGGTCGGGAAGAAAACCCAATGTCGAGCATCTAAGGGTCTTCGGATGCTTAGCCCATGTGAAGCCATCCACTTATCTCAAGAAGCTAGACGACCGGAGCCGACGGATGATCTATCTTGGCTCGGAACCAGGCACCAAGGCATACAGGTGCTATGATCCGGTCAAAAAGAAGATTCATGTGAGCAGAGATGTGGTTTTTCAAGAAGACAAACATTGGGAGTGGGAAGAACACCAGAACATTAAGAAAGATAAGTCGGAGTGGATAACTTTTGAAGTCGAAGAAGTCGATACCGACAATACGACAATGGAGGAAGGAGCTATGACCACACCTCAAAGCTCGAACACGATTGATGCGAATAATCAGGAAGCCTCACCTGATACTGAAGATGAAGAAGACGGTAGGGTGCCGAAGATGAGGAGCATTGATGAGATCTATGCTCGAACTGAGCCAATACAGATGAATGAGCTGTTACTGTACACAACAGCTGAAGAACCCGAAAGCTATGAAGAAGCGACGGGAGATGAACATTGGAGAACTGCTATGCAGGAAGAGCTGAAATCCATTGAAGACAACAACACTTGGGAACTCACCGATTTGCCAAAGGGTCATCGAGCGATCGGTTTAAAGTGGGTCTTCAAGGTAAAGAAGGATTCCAAGGGAGAAGTCGCAAAACACAAAGCACGACTTGTGGCGAAAGGGTATGTTCAAAAACAAGGCATCGACTACAAAGAAGTCTTTGCCCCAGTAGCTCGTATGGAGACCATACGACTACTTCTTGCATTGGCAGCAAACGGTGGATGGAAAATTCATCATGGGTGTGTTTGGTTGCCTGAATCTCCTTCGTCCTGGATGGGTGGATCCGTATAATCTGATAAAGAGCCTGTTTGGTTACCTGTATGAGCGGATACAGCCTGTATGAGCGGATGCAAAAATACGCCCTCATCCTGGATGGGTGGATACGCTCAAAATGAGCTTCACTAGCCATCCTGGATGAGTGGATGCAGTGTATCTTATGCGGTCCCACGTGTCAGCCTCTCAGGTTTGGTAGACTGCATCCGCTCATACAGGCAACCAAACAGCATCTCAGTTTTTTTGTATCCGCTCATACAGCCTCACCAAACATCTTCCATATGGACGTGAAAACGGCGTTTTTGAACGGAGACATCGAGGAGGAGGTATATGTCTCTCAACCGCCGGGTTTTCAGTCTAGAAAGCAAGCTGAGAAAGTCTTGAAGTTGAACAAAGCTCTCTATGGGCTCAAGCAAGCACCACGTGCATGGAACTTGAAACTCGACAAAAGTCTAACGGCACTCGGTTTCAGAAGAAGCAACTCTGAACATGCTGTGTACACGAGGGGCGATGCGAAGAACAGACTGATCGTGGGCGTTTATGTGGACGACTTGATCATTACTGGATCAAGTTCGAAGGAGATTATGAGGTTTAAGGAAGAGATGAAGAGGCTGTTCAAAATGACCGATTTGGGACTTCTGTGCTACTACCTCGGCATTGAAGTAAATCAAACCGACAACGGCATAACACTTTGTCAGTCGGGATATGCTCGAAAGATTCTGGAGAAGTCGGGTATGGAAGAGTGCAATCCATGTCAAACCCCAATGGAGAATCATCTGAAGTTGAGCAAGACAGGCCCAGGATCACCAGTTGATGCCACGACTTATAGGAGCATTGTCGGAAGTCTACGGTATCTGGTGCACACCCGACCAGACATCTCGTTTGCGGTCGGATACGTAAGTCGTTTCATGGAGAAACCGACTCAGGAGCATATGAATGCCGTGAAGCGCATCCTGAGATACATCAAAGGTACTTTGAATCTCGGGATTCAGTACAAGAGAGGAGGTGGAAAGTCGTTGCAGCTGACGGGCTACAGTGATAGCGACATGGCGGGAGATGTCGACGATCGAAAGAGCACGACAGGCATAATGTTTGTGCTTAGGGAGAGTCCAATCAGCTGGCAATCTCAGAAGCAAAAGGTGGTTGCATTATCTTCATGTGAAGCTGAGTACATCGCAGCGAGCGCAGCATCTTGCCAGGGAGTCTGGCTCGTTCGACTATTGAGTGAATTGTCAGATGAAGAGGATCAGAAGGTAACGCTCAGGGTTGATAACAAATCGGCTATTTCGCTGAGCAAGAATCCGGTTCTACATGATAGAAGCAAACACATAGACACAAGATATCATTATATCAGAGATTGTGTCGAAGAAGGGAAGATTGCAATCGACTACATCAGAACCGAAGAACAGAAAGCAGACATATTGACAAAGTCGCTGGGGCGGATAAAGTTCTCGGAGATGAGGAGAAAGATTGGCATGATTGAAGTCGAAAAACAAGATTAGGGAGAGAATGTTGTAAATAATCTTGTTTAGAAGTCGTACACAAGTTTTTGGAAGTAATCGAATCCAAAAACCGAGTCCTAGATGAAGTCGTAACCGAGTCGAAGTCGTATAAGACTCGGAGTCGGAGTAGGTGTTGAGAACCCGCGTTGAATTAGAACAGCCGGGTATAAAAAAAGAGGCTTAGAGCCATGTACTCGAAGTACCAAGCAATTGAGAAAATACCAAAAAGAGGGAGAAACACAATGTTTTGTTTTGTCGTGTGATTGGCGCAAGACGTGGTCGGAAGCACTCACGATCACCGCAAGCGTGATCGGGAGGAGTTACGACCACGGCAAAATTCCTGCAGGTGTGGTCGTGAGGAGTTACGACCACGGCAAAGTGAACAGTGATCGTCAGCATCACTGCGTGATCGTAGAAGGCTTCGATCACGGTATCTTGAGCGGCTGAAGGAAGTCAGCGGCAGCGATATCGCGGAGCGGTCGTAAATTGGTACAGTAAATTTACGACCACGTTGAAAAGGCGATCGGAAGCGATTGAAGCGTTCGGAACTGGTCGTAAGTACTCTAAACCGATCGTATTTGATTCTCACCGGTCGCAAACGACTCTAACAAGTCGTGGAAGATCCCGGGAGGTCGTAAGACTTTACAACATGCCCTGCATCTCACCGTGCGCTCCGTCTGTACTAGTTTGCGCCATGGGGAGCGGTCATCGTGAAGCCCGTCGCCGCCACCATTAGCCACCTCAGGTGAGCCTTTTCACCCAATTCGTGTCTTTGAGCATCGCCTGCCCCACCTAAACCTTTACCCTCAAATCAATTTAAGCTCCTAAGCCTCTGGTGTGCCCCGTCGACGTTCAGCTCTGCTACTGCTATTGCTCAACACCGTTCCTGTAGCCATTGTGTTTCTCCGTAGTCCTTGACACTGCAGGTGAGCACCTAGAGCCTCGCTCTTCCTCTTGCGCTGCTTGTTGTCTTAGCACGCCGTGATGTTGTTTGTCGTCATCACTGTAGCAGTGCCAGCACCACCGCCGTTCTCCGCCGCCCACTCTACTCCGGTGACCATTGTTCCCCGAGTCGCTCATGCAGCACCATTGAGACTCACTCTAGCTCTTCCTGTGGTCAATTTCTGCTGCCTTCGCTTCTGCACCAGCCCTATCATGTAGCCGAGGCTACCTCGTAGCTTAGCACTGTCGTGCCGCCACCTTTGTCCGCCTCTCCTGCCACCATCACTACCATCAGCTTCCTTGTGACACCGCGGTCCAGTTCCTGGCCTTGCCCATGCTCCGCCGCCCCCTCGCGCGTTGGCGAGCTCACCAATGAGCACGAGCCTTGCATGCTAGTGCGCTACTCTATTCTGTGCAGCCAATGAGTAGGCCCCACCGGGAGGATTACATTAGTGCTAATTAATCCCAATTAATGCTAATAAGTTGCCAATGTGTGGGCCTGAGTACTTAACTGTTAAGCCGTTCACATATGGGTCCCACTGCACTAGGGTTATGCGGACGAACTCGATTCACGGTAGACCGGCTGCACTCGTTGGTTTAATGACACAATAAAACTAGATTTTAGATACCATTGTACTAGAATCCTGTGAAGTTGGTCTAGAGCAAGAAGTGTTCAACGAGTAAGGAAAGCATCTTCTTTTTTCACGTTGATTCCATATCTCAATGTTATGTATTTTGTTTGCTCAAATTATTTTGCATGATTACTTTCAGTAAATTGCTATTTTTATGTTTAATATGTAGTTATTGCCCAATTGTTGTATTGATCCCACCTTGTAAAGTTGTTATCCTTACTGTTGTCACTCTAAGAATATTATGTACCGTTGTTAGTAATATTTGTGGAATTTTAGAAGTATATGTGAGTCATATGAGTAGCCATGCTTAGTTTAATAATGGTTAAAATGGTAGGAATTGGTATAACTCAATTTTGGACAATTGGGAAAATGTTTTAGCTCAGTTTGGACAGAGAGGTTACCTATGCTATTTTGGTTTAAAATGTGAAAATAAAAATATTTTAGACTTGAACGAGTGGTTTGTAGAGACGAGTGCGGTTCGCACAAGATCATAGTCATTAAGGACCGAACTTTAAGTGTCGTTGATCCAAATATTTCAGTACAACCACATGCTTTGGAGTGGGACAGACTTGGCGAAATAATTTATCGAGTTTTAGCATTAAACCGCTGGTAGTAGATGACAGGTCTAGTTGTTGGCCAAGCGGGCTTGGTAAAGAAACTCCCTACTCGAACGGGTTCTTGCATTATTTTATAAGGTTTACCTACACAACGTATGAGCTCTTGTGATGATGGTAAAGGGCGTCCATGTCTCGAGGTTTCAACTCATCGAGTTGTTTATTGTTAGGGCAAGATATTGTAAAGGCCTCGTTCATTCAATTGCATACTATTGTATGACGAGTCATGACAAACCATGGTGAGATGACTATATCATGTAAGTAAAGTTGTACACTCTCTGTAGAGTTGGATCTCAATTTATTCGAATAGACATGTCTATGGTCATAGATATCACTTGAAAATACCACACTTGGTTAGATTTTCTGATTTTAAAATGGTTTTAGGAATGGTATGGATGGTGGGAGCCCATGCTAGAAATAAATGGTTTTGAGAATGGAGCCCATGCTACAAATGAATGGTTTTGAGAATGGTCTGGATGGTGGGAATAAATACCAGAAATGTTTTGGCAAAGGATCGCCAATATAAAAATATTGTGACAAACTAAAGTTACTTGATTCATGTATTTACATTATTATTTATTACTTTTTATCAATGTCAAATGTTCTTATAACTTACTCTTTCAAAAGTATTATGTCTATTACAAATAAAAGCTCGCTTTATGCAGAAATAAACTATTTGAACAACCACTCCTTTTGATTTAGCATGCATGTATTAATATTTTCGCTATAAAGTAATGCAAAGTTCAATTCTGTACTCATAATTACTTGTTCAACACTATAAAAGCAAGCGGAAGAAGACCCTTCGATTGACTATTTTTATGCTGCATGATTTGCTGATGATGATGCCAAATATTAGGGCTTTAACACAATTGGTTGCCGGTGGGTTATGGCATACACGAGGGCTCTTTTACCTAAATTTATCATTTATTTTCACTTCAAGTACTCTCTTTATGTGAACTATTTGTCTGATTAGACCATTTATGTAAAAACTTGGTTATGTTATGGCCCTACTCGGTTGGGCTAAAAGGCTATGGCTGAAAATTGCACTGTAGCGGCTGAAATTACACTGTAGTTGAAGGTGGCTTATTTGGCGTAATTAAATTTAAAAAAAATTAAAAATAGAAAAAAATATGTTAGCTCATCATGAACAACACAAACGAATACGAAAAAAAGAACCAACAAAAAAGCTAAAAAAAGCCAAAATATTAGAAAAAGACGAAATTTATGAATAGTGAAAAATAAGCCAGAAGCTAGAAGCTCAAGCCGAAATGAGCGGAGCTACGTTTATGCTAAACTGCTTAATATTATATGCTACTTTGCTTTATTTACTTATGTGAATGTGATGTAATATTATATGCTACTCTGTTTATTTACTTGTGTATGGATACGATGTGATGATGCAATATATGTGTGTTAGCTATGGGTTATGGGACTAGCTCGCTAAATATATATAATTCGGAAGGATCGGACAGATACGGCCTTCGGTCATGAACAATTACAGTGTCGCTGCATTAGGCTGCTTAGGGGCGATACGACGCCTTATTGTGTAAATAAGTCCTGATGCTAAAACAATACAAGAATATCGTATTTGGATGTTTTTCAAGATTTATCATGCTTATATTGTGTGGCACCATACAAGATATATCGCCGGTTTCCCATTGGGTCAACTTTGTGGAGCTTTTGGCTCACTAAAGCCATGTTGGCTGCTTGCTCCAAATCTCCGTCAATTTCCTTTCCATGCTGCACATCTGCATCTTCTTCCTCCCGACAGGAACCCAGGGGAATCACAAGAGAAGAACCTGATGAAGAGGCTGAACAAGCAGTTGTGGCACTTCCAGCAAGATGGGCAGCAAGGGACGGGGCATCTTCCAGCTCCAACCATGCAAAGAAAAGAAAGGAACTTATCCAAACGGAGGAAGAGGAAAGACACTGAAGATACTGAGAATACGTCTCCTAGATCGGGCGGTGGCAAATAAGATGTTAGATATTGTGAAATCCTCCGGGAAATTATAACTTAATTTCTTGGTGATTTCTCTCTACTTCTTTGTTTCTGACCCTCGAACTATATATTTCAATATGTGGCTGAACCTAAGAATTTGGCATTTGGTAATGACGCTATAGTGAAAGTTTTTATTATATAGTCTGTTTCATATTGATAAAATTAGTCTTATGTTGTGTAAATATATCCAGCATACTCTATGAAAAATTTTACTATGCAAAATTATGAGGAAAATCGTGTTAAATGCTGCTTTAAGCTATTTATAACCTTGATTTCATGATATAACAACACATGAGATGCCTGAGTAGCAACACTTCGAGCATTGTTTTGTTGGTTGTGGAGATCAAACTCGCGTGACCTCTATCATCGCACCTAAGTGTTTTACCACCAGTGCCAGTCTTTCCCTTTCTTGATGTTATTTTGGTCGGCCAATTTTCGAAGAATGACCTTTACCATGGTATGCACGGCAGTGTGTCTGTTTGACAGGGACAAGAACAAAGACACGCAATCGTCCCGGTTGAGACATATGCATACTTGATATTTCCTGATGCTTTCTTTTGGCTTATCAACTGTAAGTATAGTGGTTAATAAGGGAAAGAACCATGACCCTTCGCCATCGTGCATCTCCTTGTTGCCATAGTGAGCTAGTGGCAATGTCTTGTTTGCATACTGTGCAGTTTGCACTGATAAAGTATTAGACTATATAGTCGTCGAGTATTTAGTGATGATGAATAATTAATATTTAGATTTCATTAAAATTTGCATTTACGAAAGTTTCGATCGATTGCAGTTCTGAGTTATGAGTGATTTTGGTATCTCCAGTGATTTGGGTCTGCTCCGAGTGGTTTTGGTCTGCTCCGAATGGTTTTGGTCTGCTTGAAGTGGTTTTGGATTTCTCAGAGTGGTTCGGGTTAGTTCCGAGTGGTTTCCATCTAGTCCGAGTTCTATCGGACGGCTTTCAAGTAGTATTGGCATATCGAGCGATGATTGAGTGACATCGGAGGATCGAACGACATTTCAACTACATCAGACTTCGACCATGTCCGGCTACGACCACGTCTGACTTCAACCATGTCCAGCTCAGACCATGTTCAACTTCGACCAGGTCCAATTTTCGACCACGACAGACTTTGACCAGGTCCAATTTCGACCACGGTAGACTTTGCAACCTGTAGTTGAAGGCTTAGCGGTCGGTAGTCATAGACATTGCGATCGGTAGGCTTTGCGATCGGTTGCAGTTGGCTTCACGGTCGGTACTCGTATACTTCATTGTTGGTTCGAGTGCTTTAATTCTTGCATCTTCGAATACTTCGAGTACTCATATTAAGCTAGCGATATGACTAGCTGATAATTATCGGTGAACAGTACTCGAAGGTTTCAGTACTCGAAAGATGAAAGTACTCGATGGTCAGATGATCGTGGTACTCAGCAGTCGGAAGAACTCGATAGTCGTGGTTTTTGTGGTCATGGCCAGCAATGGGTTGTCGGAGGTATTGCGATCGGTAGTCGTAGTCAAAGCGATCGGCACTCGGTGGTTAGTACTCGATGGATTTGTGGTCGTAGTGATGCTTGTTATTCCCGAGTGTTTTGGGCGATGGTGTTTTCCCGAATACTTGTGTTCAAGTATTTGATGTGCTAGCGACGGGTCTTGTATAGCGGTTGTAACCGGCCGTATTAAGTGATCTGAAGTTGGTGTTTTGGAATGCGATGGAATTTGTGGTCGTGGACGACCTAGTTGGTATTTGTAATGGTTTGGTTTTTGTCTCTGATAGATGAGAGTGTGCTTCGAGCGTGTGTGTGTGCTGATATCGGTCAAGTTGTGAAGAACTTGTACCGAAAAAACGTTCTTTGGTCTTTGTATGTGCAGGTGGGCGTGGAGATGATCATGATCGGTGATGAGAAGGATCGGGACTAGAATAGGGAAGTCTGATGTCTAGGCGATCGAAAATGTTACGCGAGGTGGTCGGGCTCACACTGGAGCACATAGAGATCAAAGGTGGTGATTCGTGGAGAAGATAGGGCGGTGCGGTCCAGAAGGCTTCGACACGAGCGGTGATGGTGCGTGATGAAGATTTAGGAGGTGTTGTCCTGGAGGCTTCATCACGTGTTGGGTTAATAGTTATGGATAGAGTCCATAACTGAGAAGACTGGAAAAGGTACGGATAGAGCATATAACTTAGAAGAGTTTTGTGTTCGTGTTTGAGGTGGACACGGTTTGGATGTTAGTCTATAAAAGCAGAAATAGGCTAAGAGCTATTGTGTGGCTTTTGATAAAGTTTTAGTACGCTTTTGAGAGGGCTTTTGTTGAGAAGGTTTTTAGGGGTGATTTTGAGAGCACTTTGTAAATTCATGAAATTCCAGCAATAAAGATAGTCTTGAATCAATCTGATTCTTGTGGTACTTGAAGTACATTGTTGATTGCTGGTGGTCTGGATCTTACGACAACTGGCAAAGTTGATCGAAGCAATCGGGAGAAGCATTTGAACAAGGCGATAGACTACAGCTATTGAACAAATCGGTTGTTCGAGTGAGCGGTCGAGCAGAATGATTGATCATTGAGCGGTCAAAAATCTTCATCGACTGTCAAGAGACCTTTAGAAGCGGCGATAATCATTCACCCTTCTCTGATTGCAATGACAGATCCTCCATAAAGTGATTGAAATGTGCCCGTTTTCTCAAGAGAAGATAGTTTGCATAAATATGTGTAGTGTTAAACTAAGTTCTCCAAAACCGATGAGAGCTGGACAAGAAAGCGAAACCGGCGATTTTGGGCACGCTTGTTTAAACCAACTTCTACACCAGAATGCTTCTAGATACCTTCTAGCTTATATCCAAATTAACGTCAAATTTTCCAGAGAAATAGAACAAATTTTGGGGAAAAAAATCATAAATCCAAAAGGCAATCAGTTTCCGGCGAGAAACCAAAACCACGGCAACCGCCCTCCTCCAGTTTTGGACCGGTTCCGGTTTCATAAACCCTAGTAACTGTAAGTCTCCATTTTTTTTTTTTGTTTACTGAAACATAAGCATGAGTAGTGTTACAAGCTCCATTACGTTTTTCCTTTGAAACATAAGTCTCCATTACCTTTAGAATCCTACGGCGTGCCTAGTTTCAACTAATTATACTATACATGGGATCAGGATGCGCTTCAAGTGCATTCACGCATCTGATCTTATTCTGCCTTCCATCTGATCATTTTGCTTTTTAGAAGTGCTTCTATATGCTTAACAATAGTAGATGTTGCAGAGTAATTAATTGTTGGGGACAATTTACCTTTCACAATTAGTAATCGTACTTCTTTATGACCTATTTAGTTTGGTTATGCTTTCACATAAATAAATTATTTGAAAATCATTTAAAAGAAAAAGGGAAAAAAGAAGAAAAAACTTCCCAACTCATCATCTTTTCACCTAGCTTTCACGAGAAATCAGCCGATTTTGAACGGCCTAGCCGCCTAGGGTTAGAGTTTGAAAAACATATAGCCAACCTTATTGTACACTCGAACAAGAAAAAGGTTTAAATACAAAAAAAAAAGTGGTAAGAAAAAGAGTATGTAGCTGATTCCCCAAGGCTACTCCTGCTGAAAGATTAAAAAAAAACCGGATTTTGAGAATTTATCTGAGGTAGACCGGCAACCGGTAATTACCTGCCTCTTTGCGATCTATAGCGGTTTGCTATATTTTTTTTTCATTTTTAATATGTTTTCTCGTAGTATTGTGTTTGTACGGTGTTCCATAAGGTTTAACACCAAGATTTCATTAAACTCGGTACAAAAGCAACTCTTTTCGGTATGAAACCCTCCTTGTTATCGCCGTTCTTTTACCCTGCTCCTACTCACCGTATTCTTGGAATTGGCTATTGAGAAAATCACTTTTGAAACCTTTTTCTTGTGCTATAGTACTGCCATAACAGTAGCTGAGAGCAGCTATCGAGTTCAGTTGGACATCTCCTTTTCCTTGCACTACTTGGGAAACATATCTGCCTTTTTTGACCTGAAAGAAACAGGTAACAGCTTGCTTCTGTCGGTCGATCGAACTATAGTCTATTATGCAAGCAAGTACAGTGGCTGTTTTATAGGTGGAAACTGCCCTATCCTCTTTTATGGTTGCTTCAGTATTAGATTTTGTTTTAGTTTATGAATAGTAATAATCTATAGAGAAGTTATAGAACAGAGAATTTGGTGTGTAATTTTTCTCAATATAAATAAAGTCACTAAAGTGTATACCATAATTAACTAAAAGACTATTAATTTTAAAAAGATATTTCGTTTAAAAGTTAAATACTGTATAAAAACTATTTACTATAAAAAATTAATTTTTGAAAGTCAATATAAACAGGGCAGATTGAATGTTTGGTTTGATCTGAACCATTGGTTTACCGATCGAACGGTACGCACACATGTGCTGTTCCATTAGGAATGGCAGAGTTCCCTAAAAAACAAAAAGGAATGGCAGAGCCGCAGAGGAGAGAGGGTTGATTTTGGTTGTTGCTGTGATATCCCGTGCAATAATCAGAGAGTTAATAATTAGGGTTTTGGGCAAAAGAACAAAAGACTTAACATAATAAACAACAGTATAATGAAACAGCAGGAATTAGCGAACTAACCAAACACATCAATCTCAAAGTTCTAATGACCACCTAGCTAGTGCTAACTTAGGCTACCAAGTAGTTTAGAAATAAATCTCAGATAGCTAGCTAGCCAAGTACTAGTTGACACCGGCCAATAGTAAGAGGTAATTACGATTGGGTTTGGGTGTACAAGGTGACGAGGCTGCGGCGGCAGCGCGTGCAGGAGAACTTCTTCTTGTTCTTGACGCAGAGCGGCAGGCAGAGGATTCGCCGCGCACTCTCCACGTCCGTCGCCACCACCGCCCCGCCGCACCGCGGGCACGTCCCCGGCGCCTTCTGCACCCCCGTCACTGTCTCCTCCGCCACCCCGCAGCACGCCAGCGTTCGCGCCACCGCCTCCGCCATCCTCTCCAAGCTCCACGCACTGCACCTACCTATACGTCAACAACCTTGTAGGCTTGTTCAATCTCTCTCTCTCTCCTCTGCGCGCTAGTTTCTTTGAAGAAGATGAGAGGGAGTCAGAAGTGGAAACAAGCTAGGGATGGGCAAATGTATTTGTAGAAGACAAGATCACCGGAGTGTAAGAGCAAGGCTAATAATACAGCTAGAGATGGCAACGGGTACCCGAAATCCGATACCCGGTGGGTTTTTACTCTATTAGGGTATGGATCTGAGTTAATTTCCTAACTTATGGGTTTCTTAATGGGCAAAAAGCACAACCCATTGGGCTTGCCGGGTTCGAATACGTTCCTATAGTACCCAAACCCGTAAACCCATGGGTAATATAAACCCGATCCATAGGAGTTATAAACCCAGGCTCCTAGCCTCCCAGGCAAACCAGCCCAGCCCATAGCCTATTAGCCATTTAGCCCCAAGCCCCCAAATCCAATGCGGCAATGCCCTATTACCCATACGGCTAACCCTAGCTAGCACTTGCCACGGTCACTACTCACTCCTCCCCAGTCTCCACCCCGATTCAACAGCCGCCGCAGCGGCGGCACATCTGGCGCTCCGCGCTCGGTCTCCGGCAGTCTCCACGCTCGCCCTCCCGTCCCGCAGCTCCCGCTCCTGCTCCCGCCACTCTCGCCGCACACTCGTCCTCCCGCACGCCCTCGCCGTCGCCTCGCCTTCCAGTTCAACCCGCCGCCCCCACGCCGCAGCCAACGCGCATCACAGTAGTAGGCCCTTGGGCATGGCGCTGCCCTCCGGCTCCAACGAAGATGGCCGGTGAACTTCTTCCTCCTCTCCATTAACCATTGTTGCAGCTTGCATTACTGACCCGACGGGCGACCCATGGGTACCCGTTAACCCAGTGGGCATGGGTCTGGGCAAAAATCTGCACCCGTCACGGGCATGAGTTTTTAGCGGGCACGTCCAACTTTCGTGGGCACGGGTTTGGGATAGCAAAACCCAGCGGATTTATGCCTGTTGCCATCTCTAAATACAGCACTCAGCTGGCTGTATGGACACTTACAGCCTACTTATCAGCCCATTCATATAGTAGATTACAGCCAGCTGAAGGCTGTATGACCTACCCTTTTTCTCACAAAGTTTCTTGGTTCTTGTGCTTCAGCTGGCTGTAAACTTACAGCCCACCTCTCTTCTCTCTCCTCCACTTCAGCATACAACTTACTAAGAGCAACTCCAGCAGATCCCCTACTTGAGCCCCCATCCTACTTTTGAGGGCCGAAGGGCAAAAAACTCACTCCAGCAGGGGCCCTACTTGAGCCCTCAAAAGTAGGAAGCTCTCAAATCTCCCCCTCGAGCCCTCATTCCTAGGGTCTGAAGGGAGCCCCTACTTTTGAGGGCTCAAGTAGGGGCTCTGCTGGAGTGAGTTTTTTTGCCCCTCAGCCCTCAAAAGTAGGATGAGGATGAGGGTGAGTCCTATATGTCATCCCCTCTAAGAATGAATTTGAGGGTCCTGTTTTGAGGGCTCCTGCTGGAGTGTAACCCAAAAAACAGAGCCCTCAAAAGTAGAGAGAGCTCTCAAATAAAAAGTAAAGATCTTGTTTTGATGGCTACTGCTGGAGTTGCTCTAACAGCCTCTTATTATACTTGTTCTAAAGCTACTCTAGCTTTGTTTGGTTCGACGAGGCTGGTAGCTGGCTGGCCTACACGCACTACAGTGGTCGCATATTCGTGGGCATCTAGGGGTGTGATATATGCACAAACGGGTGGGTCCATTGGTGGCGATTAATTTCTTTTTCCTTTGGGGGAGGTTACCGAGGGAGTGTTAACCACTCGGGAAAGTGTTAATCTGTTTACGCCTGGCTTTTGTTTGGCCTTTCTATTTAAGGATGATAGAAAATAATATAAACATCCGATTTTTTTATAGTGGTTTTTTACTTCTTTTGCTTTTATTTCCTCTAGAGATAAGACAAAAGATCATAATGTATCATATATTCTACTTCTTTCATTTCCGTTTCACACATATATCTCTCTCACACTTTCTCTATCGCTCGTCTTTTTCTTCTAAAATCTACTTCAATGTATTTTCAACCAAAAATCATCTATCATAACTAAAAACTATCTGCCATACTCAATATAAATAGGCACTAAGTGCAATGCAATTGTACATTTGTAGTAGTATTACTTTGCTTGCGGGGAAATGCATCCATATATCGCTAACTAAAAAAATGTACACATCCCAAAGTTGACGAGGATCTATTATAGCACAGAAGAAAAAACTCTATATAAGTCCCACTTAACTATTCGCTTAAGTGCTTTTACGTCAAGGGTTGCTTTATTATGTACATGATAAAAGCAAGACATCAAACAATAAGAATATGTTTTGGAACTCTTAAATTGGCTAGGTGAACATTTTTAAGATATTAAGAAGGTTATTTTAGCGAACGCTTGACATAATTGTAGTTTAAACATGTAATTTATAACATTTAAATTTTTATGCTTTATTATTTAAACTTGTGTTAGAATACAAATATTTTTAGGGCCTGATCTTTTTGGCTGAAGCTTATGACTTTTAGTTGTGGTTTGTGACTTTTTGGCTGTTCGTGCGAGAGATTACAGAGTAATGGAAACTCACTTACGGTTTTTGCCGATATAAATGAAGTTGGCACAATATGTACTCCAATTAATTAGTGGACCATTTATCTTAAAAGATACTCCGTTTAAAAGTTTATGGCTTTTGACTGCGATTTTTGGCTTTTGGGTTGTTCGTGCGAGAAATTACAGAGTAACAAAAACTCACGCGCGGTTTTTGCCGATATAAATAAAGTTGATATAGTATATATTTTAATTAATTAATAGATCTTATTTTAAAAAAATACTTCATTTAAAAGTTAGCTACTGTAGAAAAAAAATTAAAAAGCAACTTTTAAAAGTTGAATAAATCGTGGCCTTAAGTTCACACCTATCTTCGAGCTTCGAGCTTTTTTTTTAAGTACTAACGTGGACCAGTGGCCGGACCGTCTGACAACAGGCCCAACGGGACAGTCGTCCGGTCTCTGTTGGCGCCATCTGGCGGGCTCACCGCCAGTTTCTGCATGTCGTCGTCCGCGCGACACAGGCGCTTCTCGGGCTTCGGAACCTATAATCACCCCACACGTGCCAGCCACCGGCTGTCGCAGTGACTAGTCACTCCGCACGTGCCTATCCTATGCATAGGCTGCTGTACGGCGCCATTGCTCACAAAGTTTCACCGCCGTAAAAGTGCGCCGTTGACGTGCTAGGTAAAAATTGTACAGTAATCCTTTTCTTCGCGAATGCTCTCAGTTTTTTGTGAGGCTTATACCTTATGATTGAAATATTAAAATTCTGATTTATCTGAGAGATAATATATAGAAAAAAATAGTTACATATAATTTTAATTAGTATAGATAAACTCAGTATATATTTTTACTATAATTTCCTATTAACTCTATCTTAAAAATATATTATTTAAAATTTAGTTATTATAAACATAAGTCAACTTTAAGGGGAAAAAACCCTTGTTAGAGCTCAGAACCAACCCAATTTCCGGTTAAAACGGTCTGGATTGAGAAACACAATCTCATTCCGTTTTAAAGCCGTTTGCACAGTGGCAGAGCCAGGATTTCAATCTTGGGTATTCCCACTCTCACAACAGTTTGAACAATTGGATTTTGAGGCTGGGCATCACTCTCCATAGTAACTGGTTGCGGCACTGATGTACAACCTAACTCCACCTTCCTTGTCTTTGCTTCTCTATCCCACAAAGTCCTCAAATCAACCGATTTGTTTTTGTTCTTCATTTTGCAAACCAATACTAATAGCGTTGTAATTGTACATGACTCTAAATCAGTAAATCATCAACTAATAGTGCGTTGTGCGTACAAGTCAATACTCAATACTCAACAACTCACCTTGCAAATTTGTTATCCTCTGGACAGGGGACAGCTCACAGCTGCAGCCTGCAGAGGCAGAGCGCTGCTGGCCTGGCGGCCTATCGGCCTCATAGGAGAGTTCACGGCGCCCTCGCGCTGGCGCTGGTAGGGGTGGAGCTTGGTCAGGCGCCGAACAGCCGCAGGAATCGGAACGGCCCGCAGCTAGGGTTTGGGAATTGGGATTCAGGAATCGGGAGGTAGTCGCCGCAGCTCGAAGAGGATGGGAGCCAGGCTAATAGGCTGTTTTTTGGGCCGCTGTGGGCTAGAATAGCAAAAATATCACAGAATACATCATTATACATTTATATATATAAGTATACATACATATATACTAAAGATTACACCAAAAAAGTTGGATATTCCCGGGAATACCCAGGAATACCATTAAATCCGCCCCTGCGTTTGCACAGCGATTTATTCCGGTTTATGAATGTTTTGGGCCTAGTTTGGCCCATTTTGACCTATTCTAGTTTCCCCGCCTGATTTTCTGTAAACTGATGGGGTTTGAAAAACAGCCATATTCTTGTTACTTAAAACACTGGTCATGTTTCCGTGGGAAATTTTTTTTTTATGGAAAATGACCAAACATATCCTCTATTCGCCGAAAAAAAAATCCCCTGTTGATATCACATGCACATAAAACGAGGTAAAGTAGCGAGGTAAAGTAGGGGTGTAAATGTGAAGGTTTTTTATTACAATTAATGGATGAGCTCACCCCTCGCATATACGGGTAACGGGTGAGTTAATAGGATAGTTTAGCAAAATTATATATTGGAACTAGAAGTGCTAGGAATTTGTGAACCTTTCCCCCCAAAAGTGACGAGTATTCACCAAAGAGAACCAAGAAGTTTATGTTCTTTTGTTTCATGAGAAAATGTACACATCATAAATAAATTAAGAGGACATAGGAAAATTTTAAAATTTTTCTATTTTCTTACTTGCTCCCCTTTTTCTTTCTTTTCATCACCTATTGGCTGTCGTATCTTGTGCTGGCGCTTCTTCGGCTCGGGAGCACTGCTGCCTGTCTCGTAACTTGGAAGCCTGGTGCTGCTGCTTGACTTTCTCTGGACCGAGAAAATAGGACATGCTGCGCGCGTCTTTTTCCCGAAAGAGCTGCGTAAAGACGAGCGACGTGTGCGTCAGAAATACCGCTCGAGACGCGCTGAAAACGGAATCCCGCTGTCCTGCACTAGACAGCAGGTGCAAGAATCCCTGTTCCAGCGCGTCATGTAAGGGAAAAGGAAGACAAGTGCAGACTTAAAAAAAGGACAGAGAGCCATTTTTTCCCTTGTTCTGCGCGCATGAGAAATCAAGTCCACTGGTTGTTTTGTCTTGCACCAGAGCAAGCGGAAAAGGAATAAAGTTAACACATTCTTTAGAGTGAAACAACGCATACCCCACAGTCTTCACTGCTGAGCGAACCTTGTGGTTTTGGATGGTCCTATTGTGCGATATATTGTACTTAAGCATACGCTTAGAACGATAGAAGTCAGAGATAGATTTATGCCTTAATAAAATTTTTATTAAGATGTATTTGTATGTACATAAATATATACATCAATATTTAGATTATAATGTATTATCTATTTAAGTATCTAATAGGGTACATAGGCTGAATAACCAATTTCTTGGTGCTAGCAAGCATCATGTGATACCTAACATGGAGCCCCATTGATCAACGTGAGATTCTGTATGTTTTTCAGAGCCAGCAAGTCTGAACCGCATGCGATCTTCAGTGCACACGCTTCCTTCTCGCGGCTCGTTTTCTTCTCCCCTTTCTGGCCGGAGCGACGACAAACTGGTCAAAGAACCCAGTTTTCTAGTCCTGATCATGATCAACGTTCCACGCGAGAAAAATTGACGCCGTGATTCACGCAGCATAACTATCGACCGAAGGTGGGTTATAGCTTACTACATTAACTAGATTTTAAATAAAACATCTTTTTAAAATAAGATATATAAATATATTATTGTAAATATTGTTTAGATTTTATCTATATCTAGGGATGCAAATGGGGCGGATATTTTCCGACCGTCCGTTTTAATTCAGATACAATTCGGAGCAAATTTTCGGAAATCCAAAGGTTTTGTTGGATACGAAAATGGAGTCGGATATTTTTTGTCGGATACGGAAACGGATTTGGAAAAAACATTATCCGACAGATACGGAACTATCTGGGTATTTTTCTGGATAGTTACCGAATACGGAAACGGAGTTGGATACCCGGCCTCTCCGCCGGCCAGGTGGGATCTCTGACTCTTCTTGAAATGTAGCATCATTTATTTATTTAAGATTGCTTGTTTCGGTGGTTGTTGCAACATCGGTGGGCTGTACACTCGTATTAGATCTCAGTTCGGGTTAGTGTCTTAGTGGTGTGCGGTTAGTATAATGGTAGTATTGACTGATGAGTGATATTTTTGTCGGACTCATGAGATCAAAATCAAATGCATCAAAAGTTGTTTTTCCATGGTATTGACCGACGGGTTTAGATCCTGTCAAGAAAATCACTCTCCTCAGCATCTCATGGAGTGCCAGGTTTCAGTTTGTTGTGTAGTTGATTAGCATAGAATTGTTTATTATTATTTGCATAGAATGCTTGTTCAGTAAAGGCCAGTGACAGCATCCTTTACACTCTACGCTTGTTCAGTAAGAAATAGAATGCTTTCTGATTGAAAATCTATGTTAAGCAATAAGCATACGGTTATTACTAGGACTGTGACTTGCACCGGAGAAGTTGAGCCTGCTAAGAAGAAGCAAAAGAAGTGTACTTCAAAAGTTTGGGACCATTATATTAAATACACGGTGACTGTTGACACAAAAAATTGTGGAAAGGAGAAACAACTTTGGGTGCAGTGCAATAAATGTACTCACAAAGCTCGATGTGAGACCTTAAGGGGTATGAAGGCTTAAATGCAATGAAATTAAATGAACTAGTGATGTACTTGACTATTTGGCTATGAGCAATTCGTACTTTTGAACCATGTGATATGTAGCTAGTCAGCTACTACTTGTTTAACTAGTCTCTATCATTTACTTGCTACTTTGCTAGCTAGATTTTACTAGTTGCTTAACTTGTCCCTGTCACCATGTGAAATTTGCTTTCGCGCATTATTCGATTAAATATTCGTGACCGAAACCAACCGTATTCGGAGCGGCATGTATTAGCTCCGTATTCGTGACCGAGAATATCCGCATTCGTATGCGTATCCGGCACTATCTGCGTCCGACTTTGACAAAAAAATATGAAAAATGATACGAGATGAGCAATATCCATCCGTATCCACTCCGTTTGCACCCTTAGATTATATCGGTCAAAATCATACACAATTATCCCTCTCGCACAAACAATCAGAATTCAAAATTTTAAGCCAAAAGACACAGCCCAAAAGAACCCACCTAGCCATGTTTCATTATACTAATGGCCTGCTCCAAGTGGTTCGGCTTCCAGCTATTGACTTTTGGCTAAAATTGCACTATAGCGGCTGTTAGTTTATTCTGAGTCATTCAATTAAAAAATTAAGAAAAATGAAAAAGACACATTTATATCTCCATAGACAATGCAAAGGAATAAGGGAAAAAAAGCAAAAATGCTAAAAAGCCAAAAGAAGTCAAAAGTAAGAAGCCAACATATTCTTTCTGGCTTCTCGAAGCTGGAAACTAGAAGATGAAGCCACTTGGTGCGAGGTTGTACTAGTGATCCAGCTAAAACTCTCGAGGGAAAAATCTACGCTTATTATCTACTATACCCCTTGAATTATGGTGTTGGTGTAAGTTTCAACCTTCAACTACGAAACCGAGTATCCAACATCCCCCAACTATCAAAAACCGTCTAATTTACCCCTTGGACCCAAACTATGATGGTTTCATCTTATGTGGCGTCTACATATCAAATGATTTTGACATGTAAGCACATTTTTGATGATATAACAGTGACTCAACAAATAAATCCAAAAAAATTTATGGACCCACATGTCATTTCTCATCTCCTTTTTTCTTCATCTCCTTCTCACTCATCTCTCTTCCCTCCCTCATCTATTCCCTCTCTCATCTCTCCCTCTCCCCTTCTCACTCATCAAAACAATTGGCAGCCTCGTCCAGCTTGGCCTCTAGCTCCTTAGCCATCTCCTTCTTCGTCTTGTTGAGCGTAGTGGCAATCTCGGGCATGCCGCCTTCATCACGGGCGCGGCCTGCTCCTCCAGCTACCACATCTCCTCAGAGGCATCCTTGATGTCGCCCAGCTCAGGCCGGGAGCTAATAAAGGTTATAAATGTGCTTGTGACTTGCATAGCTTAGCTCCCCTTGCCTTCCTTTCCTAGTCTGGCCTTCCTTCCTGCAAGCGTTATGCCACAAGTGAGCCTCATACCTCCCTGTCCATCTATGCCTGCAAATTATGAAATTAACATACATAAACATGAATCAATGGTCAAGCACTCGTGACACATCCAACCAATGCAAAACTTCATCATGCACGACCACATCGACCTAGTCACACCCCAGAACTGTGACGTCCTTTGTCCAGACGTCTACGTGGGCTTGCAAGCAACTGGCATTGCTTCCACTGGCAGTGGCTGTGGTGGCTCGCTTAGCACAGCTGGCATGGAGAGCGACAATGCTGATGACCACTCTAGCATGTACATCACCTACTGGAGCCAAGACCTGATTCTAGGGATCGACATGGAGCCATCTACCACTACTATAAAACAAACTATACTAGATGCCTCATCACAGATGGTTAACCAAAACCGTCAGTATTAAGTACAATCACAAATGATTTTAATACAAACCGTCTGTGAAGAGAAATATCACAGACGGTTTATAGTGAAAACTGTCTGTGAAGTATCACAGATGGTTTGTATTAACAATCATCTGTGATATTTTGACATCTAATTTTGCCACCTCCTCTATTCAAACTTTCAAACTGAAGCGTCGTGACGTCTTGGTTCCGCTACCCAAATGTCCTTATATATGCCTCTCTACATGCCTCCCCAAACATACTCCAAACTAATCAGTCTGCTAGCTTCCCCAAGCCACCGATCGAAGCGCTGGCCACCTCCCCCGAGCTCCTCCGCGTCCGATTGTGACGCCATGGTTCACTGCAGAATGCACTATTGTCATAAGAGAGTCTTCTGCAGTGTCACCATCATGAAACAATGGTGACATTGCCGTCTCCTCTCTTTCATCAGCGCCAGTTCTTTGTTTATACCACCATACGATCCCCTCCCCTCTCTTCCTTGATGCTTGCATCGATATGATGCATGCGAAAATTATTTGTTAATGCCTTCGTTCTTGCATGTGATGTTTGGATGAATATAGCTAGGATGATCTTGTTCTCATAAAAAACCTGCTTTGATTCATCTGTATTTTCAGATTACGCTGTTTTGTAGCACAATTAGCGTAAACAGTGCAATTAGAGAATGTTGATGAACTGAAGGGAGCCTATTTTTGAGTTTGGTCGAAACTTATCACAAATAGTTCTATTTAGAAACTGTCTGTGATAATATACTATCACAGATGATTCATCATAAGAACCGTCTGTGATAGTAATACTATCACAGACGATTTGTAGTAAGAACCGTCTGTGATAATCGTTATCACAGACTGTTCTATTTAGGAATCATCTGTGATAATTGTATCACAGACGGTTCGAAAACCGTCTGTAATGCACTTAGGGTATCACAGACCCATAAGTATAGATGGTTCAAAAACCATCTATGATAATGTTTCTAAACCATTTATGATGAGCTTTTCTGTAGTAGTGTACAGTGGTGGTGGCATTGTACATAGGCACTGGCATTGGGCTAGGGCTTGGGTTCAGTGGGCCTAGCAAGTACTGGCCGTGGGGAGGTAGGAAGTGATGGTCTTGCAGTGCAAGTACTCCCTGGTTCGGGAGGCCAGTGCAGGGTGGTGTATTCACGTTGATCTCCAGCCCAATGTTGTTGCTGCCATGACCATGGAAGTACAAGCCCATGAAGGCTTGGACGTCATGGACATCATGGTATTTGATCTGGTCAGCGTGGTTGTTGTCATAGAGGCCGCTGCTTTTGCTGCTGTAACCGACACTCATGGAGTCCTCAAGCTTGGGGCCATTGGCTTCTGCATACCTCAATCTGCACTGCCTTCTCCATCTACTTCTCCATCGTCAGGAGCAGCACGGTGGCCATGGCTATCACTGTCGTTGATGTGATGAGCCCCGAGAGTTGCTTGAAGAAACTCGGCCGCCTGGCCGGCGGCGTGGCGTTGGAGGAGGCCACGACCTGAGGAGGAGCATCATGTGGCAAGGGGAGCAGGTGGTGGTGGCCGCAGCCATCATAGCCATCACCATGGCTAGGTAAGAGTAGGAGTGGCGGAGTGGGAGTTGCTTGAAGAGCCTCGGCCGCCTAGGCGGCGGGACAACGCTAGAGGAGGCCATGAGCTTGAGGAGGAGCAGAGGCCATCAAGGACTTGGAGAAGAGAGGGAGGAGAGATGAGAGAAGGAAGAGAGAGAGATAGAGATGAGTGAGAAGGGGGTGAAGAAGAAAGTAGACGAAAGGATGACATATGGGTCCATAAATATATTTTTTGTTTTATTTGCTGAGTGGCTACCATATCATTAAAAATATGTATCTGACATATAGACACCACGTCAGATGAAACCACCATGGTTTGGATCCAGGTGGTAAAGTAGATGGTTTTGATAGTTAAGGGATGTTGGATACCTGGTTTTATAGTTGAGGTTGAAACTTGAACCAATACTATAGTTCAGATGGTAAAGTAAACTTATTCTTTATCTATCCAGACTCCTAGGGGTGGAAAACAAAGCTACGATGATCATTGGCTCGGTTGAAAATTGATTAATTATAGTTATTAATTGGTTAAACATTACAATAAGTCGGTTTTGAAGGAAATTGAATTTTGCTATGGCGCAACTTGTTAGCTTGATTATAAAAATATCACCGAACTATAAATAAAATAATATTAATTAAATTATATCAATTTTGGGGAAAAAAACTCAAAAAGACGAGGAGGTGGTTGATATCCACCCCTACAGACTTCAGAGTCCAGACAAAGCATACTACATGCAGTACCAATTTTACTGCTAGTAAATTTCCAGTTGTTCGGTTATAAACTGAACCATTTTACCATGCAGAAACTCTTTCCTTCATACACGAGCGAAAAAAGGCATTATTTTTATGGTCCATACAACAGAAAGTAACACAAGTCTCCAGCTATGTTGGGACTGAAAGATAACTGAGCCAGCTATGCTGTTTCTGTTTACAACTATGCGATGAAGGTCAGTACCCAGCATATACCGTCGCAATCTGCGGTTCTGCCTTCAGTTTTATCCTGGCCGAATGCTGTCATCTGTGACCTTGACGGTTTAAGTATGAACTTCAATCATGCCTGAATTCTCTCATCAGTCATCATGCAGATCCAGATCAGACGGCAGGAGCAAAAATACTGTACTTTCTACGGTTAAATTCTACTCAGGTTTTCCGTGCTTCCTTCCAAGTGGCTGGATCACGGAGTCAGCGATGCCCTTACCTTCAGCTGTACCCGAGGCGCCTTCACTGTCGTGCCTTGTGACTATTCTCAGTGGGTGAACTTCGGTGTTGAAGACCCACTCGTCGAATGAAATTACCGATGGAGGGGAGAATAACAGGTAGAGATACTTAAGCGTCTCTGCTAGGAAGAAGCTCTGCATCATGTCGTCTTTTGCACCGGTGTTCACCTAAAGACCGAATATGAAGAAAGATTTGTATCAAGCAAGCATTACTCTTAGAACAAGTTAAAGGATAGAATCATGAAAGTGATGAGGAAACATTACGCCTTTCAGCCCGACGTATCCATATTCTATACGGGAGTTCTTCTCGAATGCTTGGAATATCTCCCAACCCCAATCTTGGTAAGATTTATTCCCAGTTAAGCGCCACAAATACATGAGTGACTCAACAGTCTCCGGTCTAAGGATATTTCATGATGTGCCCCCAGTCATGTCCTATGGTAAGGAGCAGATGCGAATTCACCGTAGGTGCTTCTGGGTGCTCGAGCACCCCCTTCTCCCACCAAAGGTTGAAGAAGACCCAGCCGGCCCAGATGTTGAAGAAGAGTTGGGAGTCGTAGGTTGAAGATTGAAGAAAGCATGAGGCCTAATCGGTGCCTTAAGGCCTAGCACCCCAGTCAGCCCAAATCAGTGGCGAATCCTAGCCTAAAATCCCAAATACAATCAGAGATTTATACGAGGAAGATGAACAAGAACAACAGAACGCTCGAACAGTAGATAAGGCCTCTGAGACTATCACTGACTCACCATCAGGTCGGCAGCCCGGCGCGGCGGAGGGGGAGGGCTGGAGGGGGAGGCAGTCGGCCACTCGATGGCGGTCAGGCACAGACGCGGCCGCGCGGGCAAGGCCAAGTGCTTGAGCGGGGTTGGCGCCTGGCAGGCGGCGCACGGCGGCATCAACCGTTCGGGTGCATTGGTGCATCCGCATCGGAGAGGACGAGGTGAGGTAGTGAATGAGTGAATCCCCAATTTGTGAATGAGCGAATCCCCTATTTATGATTGTTGTTCTAATGCAAAATTGCAAATTGTTGTTTAATCGACTGTAACCATTAGCTGGTTTGTTTAATCAGTGGTTCACTGATTTTCATTTCATTTTGTAATGTTTATGAACATTCACAATTTAATATTGTACCAATAAATTTGATATTTCTTATCTATAGATTGGTACTCGCATATTTATGAACATTTGGGAGCATATTATCCTTTAGTAGAGTACTAAATTTATTATATTGTATATTTTCAATTTGTTCTTTTTCTATTTATGTATGAATTTGATATTCTAATTGTAAAAGATTAGTAGATGTAACTTTGATATGCTTATATTATGCTATAGTCTTAGGCCCTGTTTGGAATGCGGGATTTTCCTCCGATTCCTGCGGGAATTGAACTGTTTCCTGTAAAATTCCTACGAAATTCCTGCGAAATTCCTGTGTTCCAAACAGGCCCTTAACAGTAGAGCTCTTTTATTTTAAAACAAAAGTACAGGCCATAGAACCTGTCCGGCATGGAAATAATAGTTTTTCCAGCCAACTTTGTGGGAGTTGTTGGCAGAAGTTATAACCGGTCCACACAAGCTACACCAAAAGATAAATAAATAAATAAAAGGCAAACAGAAACCGAAAAGCGCAAAAGTCGGCACGAATCTGGATTTATTTTAGGAACTAATGCTATAGGTACATGGTATTGACTGCATTTACAGTAACAGAATGATGACATGTCTGCAAAATCGGGATATTAAGTTAACTAGTACAGTAATATCATATTATTATGGCATGGAAATTTTTTTAGTATATAATGTAAACTCAATTTCTGTCCGATTCAAAATGGGTCAAGTCATAAAATCAGGATAAAATACATTCTATGAGAAAACAACGTTCACCTCTTTTGCAAGATTCATAATTTCCTCCGCTTTTTCTGGGCCATAACCTGAGGATTTTGGATCCTCTGACGTTGGCAAGGGGAAGGCAGAGTGACATTGGGTGAATCTGAGCCGTCGGATGAAAAAACAACGGTCTAGATCGATCACTGTAGCGCTACAATATTTTTGTACAGTAAACTACAGTAAAATTACTGCAGCTTACTGCACAAAATACTGTAGCACTACAGTATCGATCTGGACCGTTGCTTTTCCATCGGACGGCTCAGATTCAATCATGTCCCTCTGCCATTCCCTTGCCAACGTCAGAGGATCCGATTCCTAACCTGAGGCTCCCAATGCCAGCATACCAGTACAAAGCACGCAAGTTCATCCATCTGCAGTAGACATAAGCTTAATAAATCAGAATTTTAGAAAGAGATCTAGCTATTGACAACAGCCCTACTGACTATAGTTAACTGCAGGGCCACTCTTTACCTTCTCAGACATTGAATCCCCATTCTTCACACAGATGTAGTATAAATTAGAAGGGGTAGTTTTCCTGGTTAAGCTTAACAGACATTCCATATGTTGGATTAATCTTATTGCATATGTGTAGTTGTGTGTGTCGAGTACTTGTAAAAGTAGTCCAGTATTGTAATCAATCCTTGTGTTGTCGTTACGACCGAGTACTATAGCTACACCGAGTACTGAGTGGTCGAAGTTATGGTCGAAGCTGCAGTTGAGGTTGTGGTCGGAACTGCAGTCGAAAGATTACTGAAGCAGTCGATGCTCGGAAGACCTATGTGGTCGAAGTGCCATGCTTGGAGGACTCGAAGCCTGTGTGTGTGGTCATGGTACCTATGTGCGTAGTCGTAGTGCCGTGGTCGTAGCGCCTGTATGTGTAATCATAGTGTACGTGGTTGTAGTTGTAGCAAGCCAGTCATAGCTGCACCAAGTTCTGTAGACGCTATACTTGTAAGAGTACAGTAGACGTCATACTCGGAGGAGTACTGTAGAGATCATACTCGGAGGAGTACTGTAGACGTCAAACTCGGTAGTGTGGTCTTACGACCAGTCTGTGTGTGGTCGTTACGACTGGTGTCCGTGTGGTCGTTAGGACCGATGTCTTTGTGGTCGTTTTCGATCAATTTCTGTGTGGTTGCACACGACCAGCCTCTGTAGCAGTCGGAGGTCCCTGTAACAGTTGTCAGCAGGTTCTTGTAGAAGTCGACGGGCACTGTAGCAGTCGGCGGCTGGTTCCTATAGCAGTTGGAGGGTACTGTAGCAGTTGTCAGCGTACTGCACGGTGTCGGCAGGCGGCGTGGTAATTGATGCCGAGGTCAAGATGATCAAAAGTCTACCACTTTTAGAGAGAATTGCCATTTGTATGAAAGAAACATCACAAATTGAGGCCCGAGAAATCGGATCTCAATTGGTCTAGTGTTTTGTAGAAAGAAAAGGAGCCGTGTAGTGGATGAGTGGCCTACTATGAAACCCGGTTGTATCTATATATACCTTGTAAATCTTTTGAGTGAGATGAGCTAGAGAATAACAGAGAAAACACAAAAAAGGTGCAAGTAGTTAGTGCCGCAATCTCGTGCTTCAGTTCTTTTGTGTTCAGTTTTGTTATTAGCTCCATCATCTCGTTCCCAACTCCAGCAAATCAACTATGACTGTATTTGTGTGCGTCAGTCTACTGTGAAAGCGTGTGTTTGAGAGAGATTATTACCAACACCATGGACGTCTCCCACATTTGTCTAACAAAAAAAAAAGGATCAAACACACAAAACATGATATATAAAGTTTTAACAAAAAAAATGCAGCGAAGAACTGATAACAAGTTGTTTGAATCCGGGATGATGGTAGTGTACTAGTGTTGAACCTGTAATGTTTCAGACTTTCAGTTTTGTTACCCTGTACCCAGACCTTGAGCAAGTATTCGTAGAAACTGCGACATGAACGAGAGTTAGTTTAATAGAGAAACAACTCAACAATGATCCAGCGAGAAAATGCAAACTTGCTTAGATTTAGAAGAGATGGAATAGTTAATTAGCAAGGCAGAGCTTCATAATTTTCTCAACAAGAGTAGCATGATGACAGCTCATTAGGATAATACTAATACTTGTACGGTTGTACGTATCTCCCATAACACCAAATGTAATTGTTGAGTATGGTCTTACTGTCCCCGAATGAGGATTTACGTTAATAGGAAGTAAGCCATCACTAGGAAATATCTTATGAAATTGCCTAATTGCATTCTCCACCTAAAATTTGACAAAAGCAGCTCCAATGAGATCACCATAATATGACCAAACAAAGCAATGCACGATATCAAAAGCATTTGAACAGAGTAATTGGCTAACAAGTCTAGGTTAACAACACTGGAGAATCATCCCATCCAAAAGGGTGTCATCTGCCATTGTTTGCACCAAAGAAAAGAATTCACAGAACTGTTCATTAAAACAAGTCAATGAAATGATGGTAAATATACATAATCAGGTGTAACATTTCCTGTGCAATTGGAATCAATAACTTCAGAACCAACTGATAATGGGTATAACAATAATTCGCAATGCTAAAGGAGTAGAAAAGGTTACATATACAAGCAAAGTTCCATGATGCTGTTAAAAACCAAAACAGCATAAAGCACTTGAGCATGCAGTGTAAATACCTTTTCCTGATACTTTAAATATCCAGTCCTCTGTGACAAAGCTATAAATTCAAGTTGCTCTGTGCCTGAATCTGCAAGGATACTGTTTCCCTGCAAAAGCAGTAAAGTGAATTTATCCACCTTAGTCACGAGGATACGAATAATTTGTTTTAGATGAAATATGCTGGAATCTAGCAATTCCCAATGGTTAGTGGTTAAATTAATGAAATAAAAAATATATATCATTACTGATCAGTAACATGTCAAACACTTCTTTGCATGCGATAACTGCGAATTGTGACATAATATTAGAAAGAGATTATTTTTTGGTGAACTGTGAAGATGGAGAGAACTCAAAACCAGTGGTGAACAAAGTTCAAAATGGATAAATAAATGTTTAGGTGAATATGAGATGTCTGAGAATGCCATCAATAAACCCTTTAATCCATTTGTTAACTAGAAATTGAAGCTCAGCAAGAAAAGCCTTAGGCCCTGTTTGTTTCCACTTAAGATTATTATAATCTAGCTTATAGGTGGAGGATTATATAAGCTAGATTATAATAAGCTGGTGGAAAATAAGTTGTCAAGTGTTTGGCAGCCTGGATTATCAGAGTTATGGATTGTTGTATTCGAATGTTTAAAGACTACAATATCCTTGAGAGAGAGGCAAGAGAGTTGGGGGATGGATGAATGGCAAAAGTGGGTAATATTCCTAAAGTTGTATGGTCCTTAAGATAAATGGTGGGTCTATAAGCTGAAATAAGCTCCTTTTTTGAGCTTATTAGATTACAATAATCTGGGCTACTAGATTATAATAAGTTACCTTATAATCTAGGCTGTTTATTTTCACTTATGATTATAAGCTAGATTATAATAATCTTAAGTGGAAACAAACAGGACCTTAATTTACTTTTATTACCATAAAAATGCGCAGCCAAGATCCAGAGGCAAGTATCTAATTCTGGAAAGGAAATGATATAGAGGTTGAATGTTATAACGCAACCTTATTGTCGTTTCAAACACACTCGCTTCATAATCCTTGTCGAAGTTTAACGTTTCCGCAACCCAGCTGTCATCATAAAGCAGACACCTATTAGACCAGGAATATATGTGTGACATAACAAGTGAGTAATTGCCTACATTCAACCACCCAAAAATTACTGTGTAACATAACATGTGAGTTAACAGCGGTAGCATTTCACAAATTTAAGTAATCAAACTTATTTAGAAAGGCCCAACATTACATGAAGAGAAAATTGGGTATATACCACCCAAAGAATGTAGGTTTTGGTACACACCACTGAAAAATTTTGGTTCACTTAAATACCACTCAATTCTCAAATCTTCCCAAAATACCATTCCATCACACCCAGTTAATAGAGGCTTCGTTTCTCTTCAAAAAAGAAAAAGAAAGAAAGATAATCGAGAAAAAAAACAAGAAGGGTGACGCTATCTGGCTTGACCAGACCCGTTTTCAAGCATCCCTCTGCTCTCCAGACCCGGCGCAGCTTTTTTCTCCTCTTGCTCCTCTGTTCTCTGAGAACAACGCCGCCGCTCTCTTCTCCTAGCGTGCTGTTGTGGTCCTCTCCAAGCGTTCTGCCACTGACATCTCCAAGCGGCCGCCCTCTCCAAGCGCTGCCGCCACCGGTCTCCTGGGCTGCTGTACAGTGGTGAGGAAGCTGAGCTGAAGAAGTTCAATACAGATGGAAGGATGGCCATGGATGCAGCTGAAAGCGAGCAGATACGGTGCTGCATTAGATAAGACTACATAGGATGGAGTATGGCGAGTCACGGGTTAATGACTTCTCAAAAGTTTTCCTTCTTAATGTCGACACAACGCAGCAGCGAAAAACAAACCGTAAGCATTTAAAACTAAAAGCCAAGAATTAATTGAACTCCCTGCCCCTGACCAGTTTTACCGTCGGCCTTGTGTCGCTCAAATCGCCTGGCGGTTGGACCGTTCGAGACATCCATCTGACCACTATAATCGTAAACAGTACAATCAGTACCGTACCAGATCTAAAAATAGAATCAACACTTAAATCATTGATCCAAATACATTAAAACTTGACACAAACACTCTCAAAGATATCAGTAATCTATTCTAATCATGGTTGTGATGATGATGTCAAAGTTTTGACCTTTATCAAAAACAAGGAAAGTTGCATTAGAATCGAGCAAAAGAGAAAACCTCGATCTACTCTTACTCATGAGTCCTAGATAATCTTGAATGAGTTCTCACATGTTATAGTAAGATAGATCACAGTATGAATTCAATCCAAATCACTCATAAGAGTAAAACTCTAAAATCACCTTCTCTCTCTGGAGGGAAATCGAGCAAACTCAAAAAACTTCCTTAGAAGGCATCTAGATGGATGAAATCAGATCTACATAAGACATCACTGCGTCTTACATGTTTTGGAACCAGAAAAGATCAAGAAGAGATAAATACAAACAAGAAAACCAAGCAAATCAAAAGCATAAGGGGGATCCATGGTATAACTCACTTATATTTTTTAGATGTTCATTTCACTCGAAGAGAAATATCCTATAGTCAATCTCTCAGGACAGCAGAACTCTAAACCTAAAGCGCACACACAAAAGACTCCAACACAAGAAAAACTCTAACTCTAATATCTCAAGTCACAAGTGTTGTCTCTCTCCTCAACACACAAGGCTTATATAGTACATGCTACCCCCTCACACCAACCAGTCATCTCTTAGTGGATCGTACCACTTACAATTTGGAAAACCCAGTAACCCACACACAAACGAGTTTTACAATACACACGCATGCTTTTCAAAGCGTGACTTTCCAAAGATTCCACAAGCCCGATAAGACATTCAATCTACAAAGATGTGACATAAATCACTTAAATCAGCGCTGCGGTATTGCAGATCGTCACTCTACCTGGTATTGGACAATTTACCAAATTTCCACCAATCCGTCTTCATGAAGATACGATGCCCATTGATTCACCGCCAAGATCGTACGCCTATGCCGAGGCCGTCACTACTTAGATGTCTGAATCTAATGGCAGGCCACATTCCACTAGAGTCAATGATGCCCAACGTTTTGTCGTCAAGATCGTACGTCTATTCCAAGAACTGTCACCATTGTAAACACAGTCCAATTGGCACATCACATGCATGTATTGCCTCTTCACGACTCTTGTCTTTTTCCCATGCTCTCGACCTGAGATGATGCTCTACCTAGGCTTACACGATACTCCATAGCCACCAAGCCTCGGTCTTGCTACTAGCTACAATCTATCATCAAAGCTTCTACACACCAAAGAACAAGAAATCAATTCGAGCATAAATGACATACACTTGACTCTCAATTAGCAAACCAAATACATAGACTTATACCATAACTAACACATGTATGAAAACCCCATGACTAACACTGCGTAGCTCCTGCTGTGACCCACACCACTAGAAATAACTCAAAACTCCATGAAAGTTATACTCAATTTCCTCTTACATGAAATACAACGGACACCTAACAAATGAAGTACAGACAAAATTAGAATGTTATCTTCACATGGTGTAGGGAGAACTATTCATGGGTACTACATGTCAGGTTACACTCCATGAGCTTTCTAGTGATGGACAACGCAGCCGCAGCAGCAGGAAGATCAATATATCGGGCCTGTTCTTTTCGGCTGCGGCTTATGACTTTTGGCTGAAATTTTTGAATTTTGGCTGTTTACGGTACAGATTACGGAGAGATAGATACTCACTTGCGATTTTGGATGGTACAAATGTTGGGCTTTTAACGTGTACATCGTTTAACCTATAGACCCCGTCTTGAGAAAATACTCCGTTTAAAAGTTAGGTACTGTAGCAAAAACCAAAAGCCGCTAGCTTCGAAGGAAAAGAACAGGTCCATACGAAGCCGAGGAAGAGGAGGGCGAGGCGCACCGGCCGCTTGAGGTAGTACGACGGGCTCAGCTGGCGCCACGCCCTCGACGAAGACGGAGACGACCGGCGACCCATGGGAGCAGGCGGCAGGAGATCGCTGCGATGCTGCCTCGCCGCCTAGTCCTCCCTCCGGTGAGTTATCTGGCGAAATCAGGAGCCGCGGGGTGTGGGCTTTTCTATCGTTCTCACGGTCTCTCCATACGATGGAAAAGGGTTAATGCACTAAAAGGGCTAATGCTATGTAATAAATATTTTCTTATTTAAGAAAAAGGAAAACAAAAACTTCTGAAATGTATTGGTCACTCACAACCACCAGGACCTATTGATTTTACCATCTAAGTCTTCAGGGTTTTCTCTCACCAATTTCTCACAAATTCCTTATTTTGTTGGGACATATCAGCAGCAAATTAGCATTAAGAATCTCAAATCCCAAGTCCCTCTTGATGCTTATCGTCGGCAGATGCAACGTCCACTTATCATAAAATTTGCTGGAATATAATTTTTCTTGCATTTTCTTCTATTATGATTAATGCACTTTTCCAAATAATAACGCCATCGATGAGCTGGCCCCAGTACCAGATCGCGAATTTTGGACACTATTGGACCTATGTACACCCGAATTTCCATTTTTAGCCCTCAAATGAAATTTTTTTTCCAAATCTGGACCCTTCCCGAGCGCACGTTTCACCTGGAGTCGACACGTGTCCGGTCGTGCGGTGTGGTACCGCACGACCGCACTGTAGCACGGGTCGTGCTGTACCACACCGCACGACCGCCTCGCCCTCCGCGCCGGCCGCCCGTTTCGTTTTTTTGAGCGCACGACCGATTTTTTGAGCGCACGACTGATTTTTTGAGCGCACGACCGATTTTTTGACCGCACGACCGATTTTTTGACCGCACGACTCGGGTTTTGACCGCACGACCGGTCGTGCGGTACCACACCGCACGACCAGGACACGTGTCGCGCTGTCGTAAACGCGCGGTGAGGAGGGGTCCAAATCTGGAATTTTTTTCATTTGGGGGCTAAAAATGGAAATTCGGGTGTCCATGGGTTCAATAATGTCCAAAATTCCCAGATCGCCTCCTTGTTACAAAAAAAAAAGGTTAGTGGGTCAAAAGACACAGGAGATCTTGGCGGGGTTCGACCGAGATTTTGCTTTTTATTTTCTGCTACTGTAATATGTTTTTAAATGGTATGTCTTTTTAAGACAGGTCTATAAGTCAATTATAGTAGACATTATATCGAGTTCAACTATACTAGCTAAAATTACTTACAACTATTTTTCTCTTTATATTATCTCTCATGAACAGCCATAATTCAAAAACTATAAATTAGAAATCGCTGCAAAAAAACTGACCCTTATCAACTATTGTCGAGAATGTGTTATTCGCCAAGCTTGCCGTGCGCAAAAACCGAGATGCACCTGTGAGCGCACCTTGCCACCTTGGAGAGAGAAGCCGACTACCGCCAACAGCATAGATGAGTTCCACTAGAAGAGTGGTGGATGGAGGCACAGGAGGTGCAACACCCACGACTGAGATGCTCATTAGAGAAGAAGTTCCTCAATGGAGGGGCAAAATTGTTTGAAATCATATTGCACAATATTTTGATTGAATTTGATAGTATTTTAGCAAGTCTAGGTTAAATATGTTCATAGGCGCTCGCTCTAATTGTTTAGGCTTAGGCTCAACCCGAATCCAAAAGACAACTGAAAATTAAATAACGAAAAATAATTATTTTAAAAAAGAAATTCGGGCTTTGGATAGAGCCTTGGGCCCTTGAACATGTCTAGTCTAGATGTTCAAATTATATTTTGGCAACATGCACTAAACATTCATCCAGGCGAATTTCCCCTGGATTTAGATCAAACCAAATGAGTTCTAAATAAAGAAAAGAAAAGCATAATTGCACGGTTTGCCCCAGCGTGTGCCTTAAGGATCTCGGACTGCCAAATGGTTCAGGCAGCCTAAACAGAAGTTCTCAAAATATCTAAGGCCCAATGGTAGCCCGTTTACTTTTACACTTGCACTACACATGTTCCTTCTGATGGGAAACATGTGCTACACATGGGCCAGCCAAAATATGGCAATAAAACAATCTCAGAAGCCAGTGTGTCTGACGCAGTCCATTATCTACATGAAAATGCTACGCGTACAAACAAACGGCTACAGACAGTTCCTATAGGTCGCTGACAAACGGTCTCTATGTTTCAACCATAAAAGACACATTTGCGGCAATCTATCAGTACGGTTTTCTAGGTGTTTTGTTCGTATGCATAGCGTGGATGGTATCTGGAAACCCTTCCGGTCGTTCAAGAGCTGTAACTTGACACGAGGAGGCGTGAGTCAAGCCTTTCTCCATCAATGGCTGCTTGTTCATCCTCATCTGGTCAGTCCAGTGGTGGTTTCAGGGAAATTTTTTGGAGGAGCTGAAGTACCTTCAGCTTGATCTCAGTCCCTTCTACATTATACATCTATGGCTAAAAATTTAGGGGGGCTCCAAGGGTCCGGTAGCGATAGGGGGGCTCGAGCCCCCCGCCCCACCGCTGGATCCGCCCCTGGGTCAGTCAATACACACACATATGGTGGCTACAGTGTGAGAGATCAATTTGGCTAAGTAACCATTTGCTGTAACATCTCATAGATCAACTTTGCTTGTTGAGCTCAGCTCGCCCTGATTCAAATAATGATAGATTCAAATAATGACAACTTTTAGTTTTTAGAAGATAAAAACCGTTTAAAATATATTGGTTTTTTAACGTGTCTTTTTTCTTTTTTGTGCATTATCTGTGGTGATATAACATTATTTTTTCTTTATTTTTCTTTAATTGAATATATCAGAAAAAGTTAACCGTCGCTACGGTAACATTTCAGCTAAAAGCCACAGCTCTTTGAAACAAGGCCTAGGTCTTGTTGTCATCTGCAAATACGTGTGCAGTACTCAGCATCTGATTGTAGTTACAATTAGACTTTCATGAAGTAGCTTGAAGTAGGTACAGAAATTATGCATTCGGACAACACTAGCTTCTCTGGATGATAGATGGTTGAGCTTACCAGATAAGAACTTGTGTTCACTGCCTGTGTAACTGTGTGTATGAGCATCAAGATCTTTGATGAATTATTTAGGTTAACATTGTACTGTGCTTAGAAGAGTTACAGATGGCTTATAGATCGTTTCTGCCTTTGGAACTCTGTGAAAATTGCAGTCAGTTCAAACCCTTTGATATGAAATGGACAGCTTGAGCATATGGGAAGGTTGTTTGGATTTTTTTTCGAAACTCGAAATTTTGTTTGGGTTAATTTGCGCTGTTTATTGTAGAGAATGGGCGGCTTGAGCAGACTTAACTGGATAACAAAGCAATTTATACTACCACTTAGAAAATTTTGGTAAGAACAAAATCCAAAAGAAAAGGCAGTATTAGTATCAAATAATCTTCTATCCTCATGGCATCTATGTTCCCTCATGAATAAACCAGTCTAACCACATACTAGAGGATTCTTGGAGTTTTCGAACATTTAAAAACATAGCATTGATCAGGATTTTGTTTTAAAGAAAACATTCAGGCTGTTTGAAGTTTTTATTTATATATTCAAACATAGGATAGATGATGAGTTTGATTGACTTAGTGTGATAAGAGCAAAAGAAGAGGCCTCCCTCAGATGGAGATGAAAGCTTCATTATCACAAGGCATCAATACATCAAAACCCTGCCCCACCCCTGCTCTAGAAACAAGTATTATGTCCCATCTCCACTGGCCACCACCAAAACGATCCAAAATCCGACTAATTATTCTCCTCCAAACTAACACCATCACCATAAATTTTCATGTTCAATTAGAAAAGTCGTGGAGTTATGTGTTGGTACATGAGTATAACACCTTACTTTATTCTAATACTGAGTTAACATAATGGAGCAATCAAGGAACTGCTAGGACCTCACCAATTAACATTCAGCTTTAGGGATCTAAGTGACGCGACCGAAGAAATGTAAGTGCATATAGGACAGTTTACTCGATATGAAACAAGCAATTTGGCATATACATTTCACGTACGCTTTATGGCCTGTTCGGAACGCAAAATATTACTGTAAGTTTTACAGTAAATAAGAAAATTCTATTGGATTTCTAAAGGATTCTTGTACTCCAAATAATACATCATTACATCAAGCATATTTCTATGGCTTACACCACCAATTCCATTCGCCACATGATTACTATGGCATCCTGGGGCGATAGACGCATCTTAAGATTAAGCTTTCGCTGCAAATGGGTTCAGCTCCTGACTTATTTGAACTTTTAACTTATTTAAGTCAGAAGATATTTGGAAAGTATCGATTTCTAATTTTGGCTTATTTTAGTTTTTAATGTTTTTTTCTTTATTTCTTTGTATTGTCCATGACAATATAATTTTTTTTATTTCTCCCCTATTTTTCCTCTTTTTTCCTCAGAAAAGCTATCACCACCACATTGCAATTTCAGCCAAAAGTTACAACTAGAAGCTTAAGCCATAAGCCAGTTGGGGTACGGCTAGGTTCCGCTCCAAACAGCTTTAGTTTCTGGCTTTTTAATTTTGTCTTTTTTTTAGTTTTTTTGGTTTTTTTTCCTTTTCCTTTTTCCTTATTTCTTTGTATTGTCTACGATGATATAACCTTTTTTTCATTTTTTTAAAATTTAATTACTCAGAAAAGCTAAAGGTACTACAGTACATTTTCAGTCGCTACAATGTAAAAACTTTGTAAGTGGGTGGGTTTTTAGGCTGTCTTATGTTTTTTAATTTAAAATTTTGAATTCTGACTGTTCGCGAGAGAGTACAGAGAAAAATATATTCGTGTATGATTTTGACCTATGTAGATAAAGTTAGGATAGTTTAATTAATTTATAGATTTTATTTTAAAAAGATTTTCTATTTAAAAATTAGTTACGGTAGAAAATCAAACCATAAAGGAAAAAAGCCAGTAAAGATAAGTGAGAAATCGGTAAAATACCGAGAAACAACCCAAACACAAATATTTCACCCTCCACACCCTTTCTTCCCCAGGTGATCACCAATTCACCATTCCCAACCACCCCAAGCAAGGCGGCCACACGCCACTCCCCCTCCACTTCCCGCTTGCATGCTTGAGTCCCCAGTGTCCCAAGCACCAACCTCACCATTGCCTAGTGCCTACTGCCTAGTGGATAATCAACCATGGCATCCAAGAACTCACCCACCAAGTGAGGCACCAAGCCCCTTCTCACAGAATCCAAGCACCAATCAAGCCAAGAAACCAAGAACCATGGTGTCCTAGGTAGAAGTACTCGAGGAGGAATTTACCCAGAACCATGGCTTCTTAGGAGGCAAGGACCAAGAAATGGCAAGAACCATGGTGTCCTAGGTAGAAGTACTCGAGGAGGAATTTACCAAGAACCATGGCTTCTTAGGAGGCAAGGACCAAGAAATGGCAAGAACCATGGTGTCCTAGGTAGAAGTACTCGAGGAGGAATTTACCAAGAACCATGGCTTCTTAGGCGGTAAGGACCAAGAAATGGCAAGAACCATGGGTGGAAGGCGAGGGCCAAGAACCGATAGGAGGTGGCGGTGAGCGATGGAGGCGGCCGCCTCGACGGCGTGGCCGCCGCCCATCGCGCGCCTGGGCTACGACCAGGTGCTCTCCATCCTGCGCCTGCTCCCCGCCGAGGCCGTGCTATCCTTCGCCGCCACCTGCCACGCCTTCCGCGCGTGGGCCTTCTCCGACGCGCTCTGGGAGGCGCTCTGCCGCCGCGATTGGGGGGCCCGCTCCGCCGCCGCGCTTGCGGAGCGGCGGCGCGGCCTGCCGTGGCGGCGCCTCTACGCCGAGGTCGCCCAGCTCGGCGCCCTGTCCGCGCGCCGGGTCCCCGTGAAGGGCGCCTCGCCGCGGCCCCGCGCTTCGCACTCGCTCAACCTTGTCGCCGGCTGGCTCGTGCTCTTCGGCGGCGGCTGCGAGGGAGGTAATTGTACTGATTTAACTTCGGCACTTCTTCCTTGCTTTAGAATTCGTTTGTTAAGGTAAAAGATGACTGCTTTGTGTGTGCTTCGTAGTATCGGCATGAAGAGCCGTAGTTGATTTGGTTACGATAAGTTGCTGATTTGGTTATGATAAGTTGCTCGGAATCTGCAAATAATTCGAGATCCTTGTAATGGAATAGATACCATTCTTAGTAGCGTCAGAGGTGGTTAATTTAGGGTGAGATATGGCTGCTTTATTTGTGCCAGCTTAATATAACAAATCGGAAGCTGATCACAATGGTAGTATGATCAGTGACAAATTTGACTTTCTTAGATTATTGATAACACTTGTACAATTGTTTGGAGAGCCTCCCTGCAGCTTAGCTCAGTAAAACATTATGCTTGGAGGAGCTTTTGATAATTTTGGAGAGTATTATATTTGATTAGATTAATTTAATTGATTTGGAAATATATAAGTGTAGCTCTGATCAAGACTATTTGACCTAATACAGAAACAGTATGGAGGCCAGACAATCTCATAGCCTCACTTCTGTACTGCTCTGACGGAAAATCAATATACGCCACTTGTACTGAAGTTGAAGAACTTGATATGCTCTAATGACTGCTTTAGGCCTATCCAGCTAGTTTTATTATTTCACTTTGTTGCTGTATTTATATTGAAGATTTTTCTTTGGGTATTTCTAAATAAATGTGAACACCATGTTATGTTGGGCTAAGTTGGTTGATTTCCTTATTTAGTAGGTTGAATATAATCTCAGTATCTTGGTCTGGTAGGTTGAAGAAATATAAATAAAAGCAAATTTTAATTCGAGACGACAACCTTTTGTGCTCAACAATCAACATCTTTTGTAATTTATTGATCATAGGTGCAGTGGTTGGTATGGAGACCTGTGTTGTTTTTGAGGAGCCTTTTTCAGCAAATCTGAAAGAAACACCTTGTCATTGGGTAGTGCCTACCTCAAGGAAAGAATTAATTAGAAGTTACCACCTACAAACTTTTGTCAAACAATAGTTACTATCTGTTAAGTTACATTTGGTACTGGTTTGTTACTCCCTGGTAGAATGCTCCAGTCCTTTATATTCCATTTTATGGTTATCTTTATTAGAGTAAATTTAGCAAAGCTACAGGTGTGTTGTACAAACTATCACAAAATTACAGGTTTTAGTATCTATTTCGCAAAACTACATATTTTAGTAACTATTGTATCACAAAGCTGCAGGTTTAAGCATATACTGTAACTTATAACAGGTCTGACTCCGCAGCCCCACATGGCAGCCTCATGCCTAGGACGGGACTTCTCCACAACTGTTTGCTGTGCCTGCACATCATGTGCCACATGTTCCCTGGTAGCCAACATCTGAGAGGAAGCAGCCCGAACCCTTTAGGCTTTGCCTCAAGCCATGTAATGCTCCTGACGTGGCTGGTCAGCGAACAGGTGGCGCATGATGTGCACGCTGAGCAACAGACCAGTCTGAGGCATGAGACTGCCATGTGGGGCCACAAAGTCAGACCTGTTACAAGTTAGGTACATGCTTAAACCTGCAGCTTTGTGGTACAACAGTTCCGAAAATATGTAGTTTTGCGAAATAGATGCTAAAACCTGTAGTTTTTTGATAGTTTGTACAACAGACATGTAGTTTTGCAAAATTTACTCTCTTTATTATTAACCAGATTTCACAACTGCAGTATGCTATATTGCAATGTGCCATTTTTACTTGGAAACAGGCCAAAGCCATGTACTCATGTTCTTTTCCTTCAGCATTGACCTTTTAAAAGCAAACCTATTGAGATTTGTCACTGACCAATTCAATCAAAATATTACAATGTTGGGGGAAAGATGGCCAATTTACTCATATTTCAACACCCACTCTCACGTCTAGGCTTATCCAGGCCTATGAATGGATTATACATGGTGCTGTGCAGTCAGGATGTAGGTGCAAGCGAGTTACGAAGGGTGCATGCAAGGGGTGTCGATGCACAGTCACGAGCCCAGCCTAGTCACACACACACACCACAATTATTATTCTTTTTTAATAAAATGAGTTTGTCACGGTCCAGAGACCGTGAGCGCAGGTAATACCCGTGCGCAGCCTGGGGGCGCGCCGTGGTGAAGTCGCCGGAAGGACTCGGCGGTGAACAGAGGATCGGTAGAAAGAAGACAGCAGGAGACGGGCAAATAGAAGATGAGAGTAAGTCTTTTCTTGTTATTCCTCAATCTTGATCTCTAGTACATTTATATACGGTCTGTATGAGACCGTCTGGAACTCAAATAGGTAACTAACTCAAATACGGCTAGAGGTTGCCGTAAGCAACACGGAGACCTAATCGGCTATATTGCCATAACACGCAAGGGACTTATGCGGACTCTGCTGGGGCACCCGAACTGGAGGCAGGCTTAACAGAATTGGGCCGGCGACGAGTATAAGTACGGCCCCACATGACATCTCCCACGTCCTGAAGAAACAGCTTGTCCTCAAGCTGGAATGAAGGGTAGCGCTCCCGAAAATGCTGGACGTCGACCCAGGAGGCATCTTCGGCTGTCATACCATCCCAGCGGACCAAGACCTGCCAAATTCCCCGAGCCTTGCGCGCGCGAATCACCTCAACTGGAGTGGGAAGCACTTTGCCATTGAACAACGGAGGAAGAGGTGGAGGACGTTGTGGTGGCGTGCCGATAAAAGGCTTCAGTAAGCTCACATGGAAGACGTCATGCAAGCGAGCTTTGGGTGGAAGCTGCAGGCGGTAGCTGACGGTGCCGATCCGCTCCAGAATCTGAAAAGGCCCATAGAACTTAGGGGATAACTTCCCGGATGGGTGATCAGGCAAGGAGGCGGCACGCCTGCGATGGAGACGGAGCCAAACCCACTGACCAACATCAAAATTCACATCACGGTGATGAAGATCATAGAAGTGTTTGTATCGGTGCTGGGCCTGAAGCAGACGATCCTTAATGTCAGCGATGAGGGCATCCCTGTCCCGCAATAATGCATCCACTGCTACCACGCGCGCTTGGCCTGGCTCGTAAGAGCGAAGAGACGGGGGATCGCGCCCATACACAACCCGGAAAGGTGTATCCTGCAGCGACGTATGAAACGACGTGTTGTAGCAGTACTCTGCCCAGGGAAGCCACTGCAGCCACTGACGAGGACGGTCTCCTGATAAACAACGCAAATACATGGTGATGACTTTGTTGACCACCTCTGTCTGACCATCGGATTGCGGGTGGAAGGCCGAACTTCGGTGCAGCTGGACGTTGGACAAGCGAAAGAGCTCTTCCCAAAAGGCACTTGTGAAAACTGGATCGCGGTCACTGACAATAGAAGATGGGACACCATGAAGGCGAACAATACCATCAAAGAACGCTCGGGCCACTGAACTGGCGGTGTAAGGATGTTGTAATGCGATGAAATGGGCATATTTGGAGAAACGGTCGACAACTGATAAGATAACCGTTTTGCCATTCACCTTGGGGAAGCCCTCAATGAAGTCCATGGATATATCCTCCCAAATATGCTCTGGAACAGTTAGGGGTTGTAGGAGACCTGCTGGGTGGAGCTGGCTGACTTTATTTTGCTGACAAACGGCGCAAGCCTGCACGTATTGTTGCACCACTCTGCGGGCGTGTGGCACAAAGAAATCTGAGCGCATGCGGTGCAATGTCTTCTGAATTCCTTCATGGCCGGTGGTGTGGGCGGCTGCCACTATATCTGGAAGAAGCGGCGATGTTTCTCGGATATAAATCCGACCTTTGTACGTGATCAAGCCGTCCACCAGATTCCAGTCCGAGCCAGCCGTGCCGTCCGCAATGCTCTGTTGCAGCTCGGACAGTTCAGGGATTTGCCGGATTTCGCTGCGGAGATGCTGAAAGAGATCGAAGCTGTTGGTTGTTAAGGCACAAACTGCAGCGTCTTCCGAGTTCCGGCGAGACAGTGCGTCTGCAGCCGCATTTTGCCGACCTGGCCTGTACTCCACTTGGAAAGTATACCCTAGCAGTTTGCTGACCCAGCGGTGTTGCGGGATTGTCGCCAGGTGTTGGTCCAGAAGGAACTTCAAACTGTAATGATCTGTTCGAACTAGGAAAGCTTGAGCCCAGAGATACGGACGCCAATGGCGGATTGCTTGGACCAGACCGACAAGTTCTTGCTCATAAGCGGCTAGCTGACGGTGGCGCGGGGGTAATGGCTTGCTGAAGAAAGCAATGGGTCCCGTCCCTTGGTGGAGGACTGCCCCAATGCCCGTGCCCGAGGCATCGCACTCGACAACAAATTCCTTGGCGAAGTCCGGCAATTGCAGCACGGGAGCCGTCGTCAGGGCCTGCTTCAGACTATCAAAGGCCTGAGCGGCTTCTTGGGACCAAGAGAAGCTGTCCTTTTTCAGTAAATTGGTAAGGGGTGCAGCAAGCATTCCGTAATTGCGGATGAATCTACGGTAGTATCCTGCTAAGCCCAGAAATCCCCGTAAGGCCCGGACAGATTGTGGTGTTGGCCAATCTTGCACTGCCACTACTTTTTGTGTATCCATGGCCACGCCGGAGTGAGTAATGACATGTCCCAAGTAAGAGACTGAAGTGGCACCAAAGGAACATTTGGACTGCTTCACGAAGAGCTGATTGTCACGCAGTACTGAGAATATAGTGCGAAGGTGAAGTAGATGTTCAGACCAAGTAGTACTGTATATGAGTATATCGTCAAAGAAGACGAGGACAAATTGTCGCACATATGCGCGCAGGACTTCATTCATCAGAGCTTGAAATGTTGCCGGGGCGTTGGTCAATCCAAACGGCATGACCAAAAATTCGAACAATCCTTGATGGGTACGAAAAGCAGTCTTCTCAATGTCATCAGGGTGCATTCGAACTTGATGATACCCTGACCGCAAATCCAATTTGGTGAAGAACTTGGCGCCTTTGAGTTCATCCAAAAGTTCCTCTACCACCGGGATGGGAAACTTGTCTTTCACCGTTTTGTCATTTAAAGCCCGGTAATCAACGCAGAAGCGCCATGTGCCGTCATGTTTCTTGACTAAGAGGACCGGCGCTGAGAATGGAGAAGAACTTGGGCGAATGATCCCCTGTTGCAACATCTCCTTGCATTGCCTTTCAAGCTCATCTTTCTGCACATGAGCATAGCGGTAAGGTCGGACTGCAACCGGGGTAGTATTGGGTTGAAGATGAATACGGTGGTCGAACGCTCGTTGCGGTGGCAATCCGTGCGGCTGTGCAAATATGGATTGGAACTCATCGAGCAGCTCCTGCAAGAGGGTTGGCTGTTCTTGCTGCAGAGACATCAGGGTGCTGCTCGTCGAGGGAATCCCTTGCCATGTGATGTATTGGTCTTGGTGCCAAAAAGACATAGTCAGGAGTAAGAAATCCCAGGTGATAGGTCCTAATGTTCGCAGCCATTGCACGCCCAAGACCATGTCAAATCCCGCCAACGGAATTGCATAACAATCCAGACAGTATGACGTGCGATCAACACAGATTTGGAGCTGCGGGCAAGTCCCAGAACTGCATACCGTGTCACCATTGGCAACCGCGACGCGAAGTCCCTGCCGCGGTTGGACCTCCAGTCCTGCCCGGTGCACCGCGTCGGCGCTGATGAAATTATGCGTCGAGCCGGAATCGACCAAGGCCGTCAACTGCGTTTGCCCAATCCACACGTGCACTTTCATAGTTTGTATGGCCCGAGGCTGAATCCCGGATAGTGCATGCAGGGAGATCTCAGGGCGGAAGTCCTCTGTGGAAGTCGCAGCAGCGAGGTCGTCATCTTCATCAGGCCGGACTTCTAGGAGGAAGAGGCGCTTGCAGCGATGCCCTGGAACAAACTTTTCCTCACAATTGAAGCACAGGCCTTGGCTGCGTCGCTCTTGCATTTGGGCGGCCGTTAACTGTTTGCGCGGTAATTGCAGGGGAGTGGCCGTCGCGGCTTTGTCGCCACCCAATCCTGTAGCCGGTAATGGCCGGTTGGAGTATGAGCTGGAGTGCAAAGGCGCGCTCGCTGGGGCCGACTGGGCAGGCAGTCGTTGATGCTGTTGGCGCCCTCCCGATCGTGACAATGTTGATGCCACCAGATGTCGCTTCTCATATGCACGGGCTAAGGCCATAGCGAGCTGCAAACTCCCTGGATTCTGTAACTCGACGTCCGTGCGGACTGGCTCCATGAGACCTGAAGCGAATAACTGAACTTGCTGTGCAGGTGTCAATGGATCTGTGCGGCATAATAGGTTGAGAAATTGTTCTTGGTACTCATCAACTGTGCCGACGGCTTGTAGTTTCGCAAGTTCCCCCAAGAAGTTGTTGCGGATCGGCGGGCCAAAACGGAGACTGCAGTAGTTCTTGAAAGTCGGCCAAGATGGCTCTCCTTCATCGCGCTCGAGTTGGTAGTACCACTGCTGTGCGGCACCTAAGAGATGGTAAGCTGCCAGCCATACCTTATCTCGCTCTGGAGTTTGTTGTCCTCTGAAGAATTGCTCGCAGCGGTTAAGCCATCCGAGGGGGTCTTCCTTGCCATCAAAGGTGGGGAAAGAAATCTTATGAAGGCGTGTACCTGAAGCGCTGCCTGTGCCCTGGTTCTGCTGAGAAACGGGAGGGTGGGTGGGCAGTAGTCCCGCCGGCGCTGGAAGCAATCCATCCCCGACATGCACTGGTTTCTTTTCCAGCGCTCCCACGCGATCCTTGATGCTCGTGAACTCGGTTTTGATCTCTGTCTTGAGGTCTGTCAAGGCTGCCGTGAGATCGGCAATCTGTTGAGTCAATGCCGTCATCTCTGCTTGCCCTGCCATATGCTCTGATACCAAGATGTCACGGTCCAGAGACCGTGAGCGCAGGTAATACCCGTGCGCAGCCTGGGGGCGCGCCGTGGTGAAGTCGCCGGAAGGACTCGGCGGTGAACAGAGGATCGGTAGAAAGAAGACAGCAGGAGACGGGCAAATAGAAGATGAGAGTAAGTCTTTTCTTGTTATTCCTCAATCTTGATCTCTAGTACATTTATATACGGTCTGTATGAGACCGTCTGGAACTCAAATAGGTAACTAACTCAAATACGGCTAGAGGTTGCCGTAAGCAACACGGAGACCTAATCGGCTATATTGCCATAACACGCAAGGGACTTATGCGGACTCTGCTGGGGCACCCGAACTGGAGGCAGGCTTAACAGAATTGGGCCGGCGACGAGTATAAGTACGGCCCCACATGACAGAGTTTTTTCAAACTTAGGACCTCTTGCATTGATACTTTATTGAGTTTCATACACTAACTAGTTCATCCTAAAGCTTAAATTGTTATTGAAAGGTGAGCAGTCTACTCATATTTCAACAAAACCTTATATTTGTAAGCACCTAACTAGAAAAGAAAAAACAAAAGGCTATTTAATATGTAATGTACGTGAGCTTACCCAAAAAAAAAAAAAAAAGATGTCAAGCTGAAGTATGCTTTAGGAATATGTTTTGTGCAAAGTGCTATCATGCATGCATGCCACATTTGCATGGATATGTTCTGTTTAACATATTTGAAATAAGACGAGTTTTAATAATTGTACATGAATACTTAACAACATTTTGGAATTCCATCTTTCACATATTGCTTAGTCTCTCGCAAAAAAAAATGCTTAATCAAAACTAGGTCTAGCCAGTATGCAACCACTGTCATAAATTGCAAATAAAACGTAATCATTTAAAGCAGTTTTCTCCTGTGAACATGATGTGGATGTTTCTGCTCAGGTATTCTAAGAGTTTTCACTAAAAATGTTAATTCATGGAACAGTCAAATTTATTCCGTTAAAAAATGTCAAACTCTCATTTCATGATTACATATGTACCTTAGTAGAGATGGTAGGTAAATGATACTTTTGATCATTGGCAATTTCAAATTTCATGGATTACATAGATTCTTTTTTATCTCTGACAGTGAACCTTGTCTGATTGAATTGAATTGGATACAATCAAGAAAGAATGTGGAAAACTAACAGGCTAGTCACATAGACAGACAAGTACACCTGATACACTAGAAATTTCAAAGTTCAATCCACCAACATTTTGTTGCTCTTTTTATTGATAGTGTAGGCCGTCCACAGGATGAGGCTACGAGCTTACATCTGCACACCTCTCCTCAGTTGTTCATTAAATAGGCTAGTGATTCTTCAGACAATGGTTTCTATTTTAGCTATGTTCTGTTTTCATTATGCAGTTATATCAGAGGTTTGCCCCTTTTATTCTCTCTTTGTACATGATAGAATGGTTGCATACTGTTACAATTTATTAATCTTTGCACAAATCTGCTATGCTTTTGCTACTGTTATGAAGACTTATTTGATTGGATTTTATCCCAACCTTTCATGCTTTCTGACTCCAGAGTTGTTTGATGTTCTCTATTGCTCTAGTTAGGTCGCCATCTTGATGATACGTGGGTGACATATGTTGGAAATGGAGCTGGAAATAGATCGTCCAATGTACTTAGCTGGCAGCAATTAGCCTCTGGCACTCCAAGTGGTCGTTTTGGTCATTCATGCACTATAGTTGGTGATGCATTAGTCCTATTTGGTGGGATTAACGATCGTGGGCAGCGTATGAATGACACATGGATAGGCCAAATCATTTATGAAGAACCTCGCAGGATGAGGATCTCATGGAGACTGTTGGAGGTAGGCCCACTTGCACCATCTCCTCGTGGAGCCCATGCAACCTGCTGCGTGGATGATAATTTCATTGTGATTCACGGTGGGATGGGGCTGTATGGCAGTCGGGTTGGTGATACATGGCTTCTTGATCTCTCCAATGGCCTCCGATCTGGCAGTTGGCACCAAATAGGGAACACTGGGCCTTTGCCTCCACCTCGTTCTGGTCACACTTTAACTTGGATTGGTGAGACACGCATGGTTCTTTTTGGTGGTAGAGGATCACAATTTGAGGTGCTTAATGATGTCTGGCTATTTGATATTAGTGATCGTCACCCGCAATGGAAAGAGCTAAAGTATGACTTATCTAGTGTTCTAGGTGAGATGCCTTTTCCAAGGGTTGGGCATTCAGCATCACTTGTCTTGGGAGGCAAGATCCTTGTATATGGTGGGGAGGACTCACAAAGGCAACGGAAAGATGACTTCTGGATCTTAGATTTACCAGCTCTACTTCAGTTTGAGTCAGGTTCCAAGAAAATGACAAAGAGGATGTGGAAAAAACTAAGGATTGACGGTCAATGCCCAAATTACCGGTCCTTCCATGGGGCATGTGTAGATACTTCTGGTTGCTGTGTGTATATTTTTGGCGGAATGGTTGATGGCCTTGTGCACCCTGCAGAAGCATTGGGCTTGAGTTTTGATGGGCAGCTGTATCAAGTGGAGCTTGTGCTGCATCTGTAGAATCTGTATGTTGTTCGCTACAAGTCTTGAGAATTTCTTAGGTTTAATGTTTAGATCCTAATAATGCCATCTCGTGTTATTCTTCTTGTCACAACTCTTTGATAATAAATCTAAAGATCTCCCAGATTTTCACCTCCCAGATTTGGGCCATTGTGAATTTGTGACTATGCTCCAATGTGGCGCTTGTCTGTCAATTGTGTACGGGTGCATACCTGTCACTGATATGTGAAAGGAACAAGATCTAAAGTTATTTTGCCATTAAGAATGGATTTGTCTGCATATGGGTTCAAATTGTCATTCCTTTTGTCAGATACATATGTTTCCAAAGAATGTCTATCAATACCATCTGGAGGAGATTGTTGTTTCGTTAGCCTGATGGGTTCTCGTATGCTTGTGAAAAGGATGATGTTGTTGTCATCGATGATAAACTAAAATGACATGAATGAGGATTGCTAGGGACCATCTGGTGCTGTTATTGATCTTTGCATCCCAGTCACAAGTTGGCCCAGTACAGGAGGACCATGTCTGTATGCAGCCCTTGAATTGTCACATGCAGAGAGCCTGTTGTGTTGAATTGAGCTCATGATGGTGTCTGGGTCACGCTGGCAGCACCATACAATGCGAAATTTTCGAAAGACAAGGGCATTGGTTTGATCTTGGGTCCATTGATACTAGATCGCTTCTGAGTCTTGTAGTGATTAATTTGATTTGCAGGTTATTGGCATGTGCACATTAATGCTGCGATAATGGCACCAACGGTTGTTTGGATCATTTGCCCTTGGGGACCATTTGCGGAATGATTGTCGGATCATGCATCAGGGGGAAAAAAAATGGGGAACTCCTGTTCAGATCCACTTTGTGAGACAGTAAGGTGTCCCTGCAGGCTTCGGCAACAGAATGTATGCAAGCTCTGGAAGGTTTTCTCCATTCAGTTAGGTCTAAGCTGTTGCCATTATTACCTTTTTTTTAATCTGAATGTGATTATGTGGATTCTTGATAGACTGTATTTCATCCAGGTGTTATCTCCTTGTAGAATTTTCATTGGTTTTTTATTCCTAAATTTTGTTACTTTCTTGAGTTACCACTAACCAGTGCATCGAATACCTTGCTAAATGCGATGTACTTGCAGACACTGACATAGGTCTGAATCTCGAATATGGCTGTTATTGGATATAGTAGGTTTACACTTTTACTGAAGTTGAAGGCTGTCCATTGGGACAACAGTCCCTCTGCTTTTAGTACTGTTGCTTTAACATCTATCCCTTGGTTACTGTTGTTATGAATATTGTGCATATATTGAAGAGGCTCAAGGGGTAATATATATAGGGAGTACAAGGGATATTACAGAGGAATATGCCGATTCCTATTCTATCTCAAATACCCTTAACACCCCCCTCAAATGCAAGACATATGCAATAACATTGCATTTAAAAAAGGGTTAATACTAAAACAAGAAATATTCGAAATAAACTATCAAATCAATCCGAAGAGGAATAGATAGAAGCATGACGGCGCAGATCGAAGCCCAAGAGGCGGCGGCGCAGTGCACAAGGTGCAGAAGACGCGTGGCGGCCTTAGAAGCTCGGGGTGACGGCTAGAGAAGCGGCGGCATCATAACGACTACTACGATCTGCATGCGGCTCAGAGAGGAGCGGTGGCTGCTGCCATGCAAAAGAAAAATTCCTACACTGCTATGACTAACAATAAATTTGTGGACTCGCATGGCTTAGACGAACTAAGAATTAGAGACTACGGGTTTAGGTAGACGCAACGAAAGACTCACGGAAAATAACTAGACTGACTAAAAGAAATCAGCAGTAGAAAACAAAATATCCAACTCCCTCAAAACCCCTCACCTCTCTCTCTCTCCAACTCCCTCAAAACCCCGCACCTCTCTCTCTTCACCCCCCTCCCTCACTCCCGCATCCTACTTCCTCTCACTCCCTCCCATCTCGCGATGGAAGAAGGCGCATCCACGACGACCGGGAGACGGTGACATGAGGCGTGGGCGCGGCGGCTGAAGGCGGCGGCGCGGGCGCAGAGGCGCGCAGGCGGCCCGGAGGAGGAGACGGCGCAGGCGCATCGGAGGTGGCTAGATCCGAAAGAGGCGAGCGGTGGCAGCGGTCCAAAAGATGGTCGGCCGCGGTGGCTCACCGGGATCCAAGCGCAACGAGATCCGACGGCGGAGACGGCTGGCGGCCGGGAGATGGCCGCCTGAGGCGGACGCGGACACGGATCCCCCCCGGATCTGGTTGGACGAGGGCGCCGGCGGCTCGGATGGACGGTGGCTTCAGGGTCTGTGACGGGAGGCGATGCCGGATCCGAAGGCCTAGGGTTTACGGACGCGGTCGACGACGGCATGCGAGCGCAGGCCGGCGTGGGCGACGATGGCCGCGTGCGAGACGGTGCCGGCGGCCAGGAAGAGGTGGCCGCCCCGGGGAGCGAAGATCCCTCGTCCCAGGGGGCAGCAGATGCGGAAGTCGAGCGGAGGCTAGGTGGCAAAGACGACGGGTACAGTAAATCCTAACCCTAACCTTTGTTCCTATACCATGTTATGAATATTGTGCAAATATTGAAGAGGCCCAAGGGGCAATATATATAGGGAGTACAAGGGATATTACAGAGGAATATGCCGATTCATATTCTATCTCTAATACCCTTAACAACTGTAATTTCAAATGAGAAGAGACAGACATGTTATCCGCCAACATTAAGCATTTCGACTTGTGCAATTTCAGCTCTGATTGATATATTTGCTCCTTATTCAACTTGATCACATCATTGTTGAGAATCCATACACCTTTGGTAACACTAAATTTTTACTTGATGAGAATGTGCAAAGTTTCTATGAGATAGATGGAGAAGGGGAGAAAGCCGCCAAAACTTTCACGTCAGAAAATCTATGAAAGATAGTGACGAACTTGAATGAGCGACACAATCTATAGTGGGTGAACTTAGCAATTTCCATATTATTCTGGAATTGGGAACACCTGGTGGCAGCTTTATGAGTATAATCAATTTTCGGGTCTTTCTAGCTATTCCAACATAATATGAATTACTAATCTCACAATTTTCTAGAGCGATGTTGCTGTGGTAGTATAAACGTGTAAAGAAAAACTGGAATGAACTAGAATTTTATATATTATGAGTTGAATATATAATAATATTGATTCATTTTAAAATAACACTTGCTACTAAAAATTTTTATCTTTATTAAACGTTTGGCAAGAAATATTTTGATCCTGTAGCATTTTCTCTTTTATTTATTGCAAAAACACTATACCACTTTAAAGCGAAACAAATGAAATAGCGTTGTAGCTCTGGAAAAATGTCTAAGCATGTCAACTAGAATTTTCTGTAAATTTTGAGCTGAATATATGAAACTAAATCATTTTTAATGTTTAGTTTTATAGTATTTTGTTGTATGTTTGATTAACTTATGGAAATATTTTACTTTCCTACACGATATCTTCTCTACAATACTGTAAAACTTGTTACTAGTACATCCTCTTCCTTTCCTACTTTTCTTTGGCGATTTTAGTAACCCTTGCCTTCTAAGCCGTGGCTGTGGTTGTTAGATGAGCGAGTGATGCTACAGCAGCATGCATGAGATGTGTTCCGACAGAGACAGGGGACCAGGCCACCTAGGTGCAGTGCAGGCCGGACAACACACCTCCGGTTGTTTTCTTCTCAAAGGCGCAAAAGTGCTGGTGTTAACTCTTAGCGGTCTAACCTAATGCATCGCAATTTGATGCTGATAGTAGAGTACATGATTTGATTCTGCATTGTGTTGATCTAACAGCCACGGGCGGAATTTGCAACTTTTTTTTTTTACTGAGAAGTGGGTAGTTTGCGCCTGATCTTCTCCCTACTGGCAGATGCGAGCCATTGAGCCTTGCGAGTCGCAACTCAAATGGCCACGGTGAGGTCATTTAAGAAAGGAACTAAGGCCACGTGGTCTAACCAGAATATGATAATTTTTGGAAGCCATCAAAAGAAGTAAAAAAATCATTAAATATTTCAGTCAGGCAATGATGTAAAAGATTGGAACTTACTCAAGCACATGTTCTTCATCCCGCGTTAGCTGATCATACATTATAGAAAAAGCCGGTCTCATGGCACAGGGATTAGTGAGATAAGATTTAAGAATCCAGTACTATGACACATGATGAACAGGAACAACAGCAGGCAACAATAATAATTTAAGTGAAGTGTTAGCCTCTGTCAAATTCCAGTCAAACGCCGTTGAAAACCCGTCTAACCGCTGACCAGTTTGAGTGAGTAGAACTCACTAGTCGAAACCGATCTGAACGGCTCTGTAATGCTAGTCGAAACGTTGACCCGATTATGTTGTTCTGACCATAGGAAAAGGCTGGTCTGACCGTCGACCGGTCTGATCGAGTAGAGAGCACTAGTCGAAACATTGGTCGTTGAAGTACTAGTTGAGACGTTGATCCGACCACACTGTTCCTACCACGAGAAAAAATCGATCTAACCGGTCCTGTTGCAAAAACTCCTAACCTTGCAAAAAGATGATTAGAGAGAGTAGAGCGATAACCTACAGACGATTGATTAGAGAGAGCAAAGCGACAATAAACTCCCGAATCTGCAGAAAACTGATTAGAGGGAGCAAAGCGACGACAAGGAGATTGAACAGATCCAATTCGAGAATGCTTTCTTAATATGTCTCTATTTTCTTTCTTAGCTTTCCTAAAGCAGAATTGAACCAAATGACCTTCTTTACCACAATGAGTGCACTGATACTTGACTTGATGAGTGGTCGTATCAGCCAATTTTACAGTATTCAGTTTAGTAGAGAACTGTTTTGCAAAATCAACAGATCTAAAGACAACTTGTTTTGATTCAGACACTAATTCAAATTTTCCTGGGTTGAGTATCTTGACAACTTTAGGAGGATTATTCTTAGCATGCTTAATAAAATTAAATTGTAGACCATGATTTTTTACACTAGTTTTCGACTTATCTAGGATCATATTTAAATTCTTCTTGCCAAAAGAAAACCTCTCTAAAGTATTCTTAAGGTACTCATTTTATTTAGACAGTGTGGAACACGATGAGCACTTAACATATTTTCTTGCAATCTCCTTAGAACTACTAGACTGAACCAATTTATCTTTTTTAGCAAAATCATTAAGTTGTCTAGTCAATGTGTCTATTTCAGTATTAAGCTTAGGATAATTAGAGTAAGAAAGAGTCTCACGATAAAGTATTGTTGAATTGACTCCTGAGATGAATTAAGCCTAGCCTAAAGCAAATCACACTTAGAACAAGCTTTAAATTGAACAAAAGAACTAGACTTAGGTTTTTCAACTTCATCATTGGCAAGTTAACTTTTCAACAAATGAGTCATATGCCAATTTTAATTCATCAAGTTTAGTCGTTACATCACCAAATTGAATCAAGTTTGATGCATTAATTTTTCTAGCAGATTCCAACTCAAAATGTAAAATTTGACAAGACTCACAAGATTTATCATCAGAAATAGAAGCTCTAAGTTTATGAATTTCAGAATTTATGCTCTCAACTACAGAATCACGATTTTTTATTTTTTATATTTCTTGAGCTCCTTTGTCAATCTAAACACAAGACGAGATAAATCAGTATAAGAAGATTTTACTTCATCAGGATCACTGTAGATGTCGTCATCGTCGAGCTCCTCACTATTTGCCATAAAACACATCTTTGTAAAATCCTCTTTCTTTGCCTTCTTGCCATTGTCCTTATCTTCACTTAGAATCATCATCACGTAAATCAATGTCATCGAGTACTGAAATTATTTTGTTGACCATCCTACGATAATTGCTCTTCTTGTTTGGATCAATCCTGACTTGAGAGCGACGAGTTGATCGCTTGTCATACTTGACCTCCTTGCTTCACAGTTTAACGTAATTTATCTTAATGTAGTTTTGCTCACCATATTCATAGCATCTAATTGGACCTCCTCTCCACCTTGATTTGATGCTATTAATCGCCTTGGTCACTCTGGTGGAGAGAAGTATAAGCTGCTCTTCTATAATTTCCTTTAATTGTTCATCTAAAAATAGAGCGTAATGTAGGCAAAGAAACAATAGAGAAACTAAAAGAATTATCAGCTTGATTAGTCAATAAGCCCAAAGAATTAGTCTTATTTATCCTGACTAAAACATCAAACTCATGTGTTTTCATTTTGGAATAAAGATCATTCAAAGTGAATGTTTTCATGCTAATAGAATGATTGATAGTAGTAACTAATACAATCCAAACAGACATATCTAAAGAATTTAAAATTTATCGAGCATTATCAGAATCAGAATATGTGACATCAACAATTACAATCACTAACAATTTTATTGAAGCGATCAAAAAGAGTATCTACTGATTCTCCAGGTTTCATCTCAAATTTAGAATACTTCTTTTTGAATTGGTTCTATTAAACCCTTTCACAGACTTAGATCCTTCATGATAATCAGTTAGAGTACTCCAAAATTTATTTGCAGATTTAATGTGACCAATTCTGACAAACTCATTTCTACTTAAACCTTACAATAAGATATTTATGACCTTACCGTTAGCTTCAACATCAGTAGTATTTTCAATGGTAATAACAGAAGGCACTATATATATGAATTCTTAACTTTTTGCCAAAAATAGCGCTACCTTGTGTGTGTAGAAAGACCTCCATATGTTTTTTTAGTAAAGATAATCTGATCCATCGAAAAACAATGGCTTACCTGAGAACCGATCCCGATATGATGCCATTGCAACTTGGCTCTGATACCATTTATAGGATCATATAGCGCAATTAGAGGGGGGTGAATAATTGCCTTCGCTTTTTAATACCTGAAAACAAATCTCAAACTATAAGAAAAGCAATCTAATTATCGAATGTAGATTTCGACCACAAGTTGTTTGACCACCCGCTCGATTGCTCGCTTGACCTTCTATGCATGCAATCGAAATCTTTTTCTACTTGAAAACTTCGACCACTTCAAACACTTCATCCTCTCGTTCGGTTCAACCACTCGAACGAAAACAAGCCGAAGACAACACCGTGATCTGATCGGTTGGATTGACCTGACAATCAAAGACACCGTGCTCATAGATCGCTCAATCGTGATGCGATAGCACACCGATGAGGACACAGGAAAGCGATGCTTAGAAAAGCTCACCGTGCTTCGACTGAGAAAATAAGACAACATCGATGGCGATTTCTTTCTTTGAGAATTGATATGATATTTTACTTCTATATCATGTTTATGACTACAAAGTGCCCTCACGACACCCTTAAAAACCCTAGCACAAAAGGCCTCCTCAATGCCACGGCTAAAACCCTTAGCCTCTTTCTACTTTTATATGTTAGAGCCCTAAGCTGTGTTCACCTCAAACACGGACCCGAAACCCTTCAAAACACGGATTTTTAATAATTTCTACATCTTCCAAGTTATGGACTTCCTCCACAACTCCTAACTCAACACGTGATGAAGCCTCCAGGACCATACCTCCTGTATTTTTATCACACCTCATCAACTTCCGTGTCGAAGCCTCCAGGACAGAACCTCCTATAGCTTCTCTACGCATCATCACCTCTCATGTTAAAGCCTCTGGGACCGCACCGCCCATAGCTTCTCCATGAATCACCACCTTTGATCTCTATGTGCTCTAGCGTAAGCCCGTCTACCTCGCGTGACATCCTCGACCGTCTAGACCTCAGATCTCTCCATCCTAGTCCCGATCCTCCTTATCACCGACCATGACCGCCTTCATGCCAACTTGCACATGCAAAGACCAAAGAACATTTTTCCTAGCACAAGTTCTTCCTAACTTGATCGTCATCAGTCCACACACACACAAACCACAACCTCAACCATCAGTAAACACGAACCAAACCATCCACCCAGCACAAGTTCTTGCCAACTTAACTGACATCAGCACACACACGTATAACACACCCTCGTCTATCCATAGATAATAATTAAACCATCCACGAACACCAATCAAGTTGTCCACAACCACACTTTCTATCGCTATCCAGAAATCAACTTTAGATCACTCAATACGACCGCTAGTACATCGAATACTTGAAAACCACAAGTACTCAGGAAATTCCGTTGTTCTGAACACTCGAAAATCATAGGCATCGTAGCACTCCTAATCTACGACTACGACCATTAACCAATCACCGAACCATCGATCACCAAGTACCAATCACATATTTAAGCACTTCCTACCGAGTATCACCGTCCACCGCTACGACCACCCAGTACTTACTTGGTACTGTAGCAACAAGTACCGACCTGGTACTATAGCAACGACCACCGATCGCCATGCACAGATCAATCAACCACTGACCCAACACGAGTACTCGAAGATAGCAAGAAATAAAGCACTCGAACTGACAATGAAGTATGCAAGTACTAACCGTAAAGCCTACGACAACCGGTCACAATCTTCGGCTTCTGACCGCAAAGTCTATGACTACCAATTACAAAGTTTAAGACCACCAACCAATAAAGTATATAACTATTGGCAAGTAAAAATCTACGAATACCGATCACAAAGTCTAAGAATACTGACCGGCAAAGTCTACGACTATCGATCACAAAGTCTTCGATTATCGAGTATTGACCAGTAAAGTCCATGACTATCGACCGGTTACTGTAGCTATGACCATAGACAAGACACTGTAGATACGACCATCGACAAAAGCATTGTAGCTATCACCATAAAAAAATACTACAGCTACGACCGTCGAAAAATATTGTAGCTATGATCGGTTCACTATAACTTACCATCTTCGATCAGGTATGGTCGCTCTGCTATAGTCGATGTTTCGTGGTCGAAATATCATGATCGAAGAATGACGAGGTCGAAATACCATCGTCGGATTGCCGTGGTCGAATCCTGCCACGATCGAAGTCGGACATGATCAAATTCTGACGTGGTCGAAGTCTGCCGATCGGACAAAACCGTTTGGACCACCGACTACTAAGCGTGGTCGACGTCTTCCGGTAATACTGCCAAACACAAAGCGGTCATACCGCTCACTCATCTGCCGTGGTCGTTCAAACTTGCTTGTGTGCCTTAGTCGTTGACCGTCCTGCAAACTCAAAACACAAAAACGCATTGACTAGAACTTCCAAAACGCAAATTTCAATAAAACTTAATTGTCAATTATTCATCATCACTAAATACACGACAACCACATGGTCTAACACTACCCGATTCATCCGATCGTATCTTGCATGACCAAAAGCCAAACACATCAACAGAACCTCAGGGAAATACATTGACAAATTTGCATTCTTTATGAAAATATACCTAACATGAGAAATGGAATTTTGTATAGAATATAGATACAGAAAGGGCAATTGGAATAATCTATGATATCGCTGGAATTCTACAAAAAAAAAAGGAACATATGAACTCGATTCCACTAAAACTCCAAACAGATCCATGGTAGTACTGAAGCCATCCATGTTACTGGTATTCATAGCTCAACCAAAAAAAGAGCAAAATACATACGATACTATACAACCATGCCCCAAGTAGAACCACCGATATTGTACTTAGCCATAACCACACCCTACATTTGCACTTTTTTTTCTTTCTATTCCAACACCCCGCGGAACAAATCCAAAGTCGAGTATTTTGACAGGCAAAATTTCTTTTCCCAGAGAGCTGCCAGAACGGAACTAGCTAAACTGGTATTACATCGACGTTCCTTGTGTCTTCACATCTCAAGACTAGTCCATCAAGGCTAGTTGGGAGGATGCACTTGGCCCACTGACAGCCAGTGGAGAAGGGTTCAGATGGAGGAACAATCATCAGCACATTGTCGTTCCTCTGAACAGCCCCCATAACACTCACAGTGCTGCCCTCCTTGATGTATCTGCAGTGTAAACGAACATGTCAAATGAAATGGATAACCATTGTTTAACAGGATGTGATTGCAATTGAAATGATTTCATGATCATGCATTCCAGATGCAAAACCAGAACAAAGAAAAAGAGTACCCTTCTTTTAGGCGCATTATCCGATCATCACTTGAGAGATTCCTTTGCCGGAGCCATCTCAGAAACTCAGGAGACATGTCCTTGTTTTCTGGGTTTATGTCAATAACAATAGATTCATCGACATATGGGGTTACCCGCGCACCATATCCTGTTTTGACCAATGCTCGCAGCCCAGATTGGAAATCAGAGATGTAGAAATCGACCGCATGTCGCTGCCATTGTTGCAAGGAAAAAAGAAAATGTAAGAGGGTTTAGAGGAGACAGAGTTGCAGTAGTTAGCATTCTTGAATGAAATCCTCATCGTGTCTCATAATTGTAAGACACTAGCACATCGTGATCTTCCGCATCTTCATGACGATCAAATTTTCCAGTTAAAAATGAGCTCACCTCCATTGACCGTAGTCCCCAGGTAAATTGGTGATGATGAGTGTTAGCAGCTTTTGATTCCCAACCCCTATACTCATACAAGCAAGTCGAAGTGTACACACATCTTGGAACCCTATGAAATGAGGACTCGAGGGGTAGATTTCCACAAGTAACAACCTGTAAAGCTCAATATGTTAAATGAGGACTGGCTATTACTGATAATAAAAGAAGTGCCACTGCTTAAAGCAGTTGTAACCATAGGCTAACTACAAAAAGAATATATCATTTATGGAGAAATTATTAGATTTCAAGATACTCCATCGATCTCAATTCCTTGTCATGTGAAAACAAACGTGTTTGTTTTAAGTGTATTACATAATGTTATCTGCCCATGATTCTCATCAAAACTATAGGAGCAGAGGAGCTTTGTGTGTGTTCTCTGCATCTAAAGTTTCTTAGAAAACCATTTAAAATATTTTGTCAAACCTATATATGAATTACCTTAATACTGAAACAATTGGTGGCATTACTATACTGTGAGTTAACACCAGTTAACACATCAGTTCAGAAACATGCTATGACAGAATGGCAAGAGGTACAATGGTCGCATGGCCACCAAGAAACAATGTAATTTGAAAATCAAAGCAAGAAGATATAGAACATAATAAAAAGGGAGAAACTAAATGCAAAACACTAAAGGATGGATAGGCAGAATAATTGAATAACTCTAACAAGGTGATCAGTATTTCACATACTCCTGTAACCTTCACATACTGCCCATCCTTTGCAGTTCTAAGATCAGCATCAGGGTAGCGACTGACAAACCCAGTCACACCTCTTGTTCCCCAGCAAATGTTCCAAATCAAGAGTGCAGCAACAAAACCAAATATCACCACGACAACTACCAGCAAAATTGGATTATGAACAGCGCCAAGAATGAAGCCACCTGCTACGAACCCCATCACAAAGAGCAGAATGACCATCCAGAGTATTGGCTTCGGCAAGCTGCTCTTGATGGAGTAACCATCTTCCTCATTGAGGTTCGTAACAGCCTGGTTGTGAGCAAAAGAGGTGGCACGCATATTCATCGATACAGTAGAATCAAGAGGTCCTGATACTTTACGTGGAGCACCGGATGAATTCAGTGGTCCAGAGGAGATAGGACCTGATGTGATCAGCCCAGTTGTAGGAAGAACAGGAGGTAGAAGGCCAGAATTCTGGCGAGCCATTGGGGTCACTCCTGAATGGGGGCCAGACGATTTCTTTGTTGGTTCTCCATGCTTATTGAGCGGTCCGGAATTAGATTTTGCCGTTGCCGAACCTACAGCGCCAGGAACTGCTGATAAAATAGAACCAGAGTAGTTTGACCGACCAATGGCATTACAAACTGGTCCAGAGTTGGAAGCAGCAGCACCAAATGAAGTATTCCGTGAAGGTTGATTACCCAAAGGACCAGATTTTCGTGACTTGTCTTTATGGACATCAAACATCTTCCCAAGCTCTCCGGATTTCTTGATGTCCCCCCCGGTGTACGGCATAGCTGCGAAGCAAATGACCGGGGCCTTCTCCTTAGGTTGCTCAGGTCGGCCCGAGACATAAAGCCCACTGCTTAGCTGGTGGGATGGAAACCGTGAACCCATGTTCTCAACCAACAGATTCAACTATAACCTCAGAGTAGAACCAAGTACTTGTATTCCGTATTCATGTGAGACTACCGAGCTTTTGAGCACATCACCGACATTCTCAGATAAAACCAACACCTTGCATCAGCACCTGAAAAAAGTACATCAAACAATTGTAACATCAGTTTGGACTTTACAAAAAGAATATGTACATCAGGTTCAGAATTATGCCATTTGAGCAATTTTTAAACAAACTGTATGAATAAGAGAAACTCTTAACAAAACAGAATCACCCTGCATATAAGGATTACTAAAGTTGGGACTTGGAAGAGATCTGTAGATGAACCTTCCCACAGAGTTCTACCAAGTCCCAACAGACCGCAATGGCTCAACTAGCTCAAGATGGCAATTGGCTTATGGTCTTAACACTTCCTCCTTTAGAGGAAAATATATTAGCTAAAAGACAGAACCTAGCAGTAACACAGCTAACATAAAGCTGGACCAACGCAAACACTCCCAAACATTGTGCCATTAATTGGGTAATAAATCCCATCAAAAGTAGCAAAAATAAATTCGCGGATTTGTTTTGAGGGCATTGCCACGTTTACACCATGCAAGCATCATGTTCTAACAACAAAGAGCAAAAACTTAGAACTAAAGCTTTTCTGTACATAGAAGTGCATCAAATGGTTCGTTGCTAATCCAAAATATTCCGTCAAACAATGGCACAATTCTAGGACATATGTATATTTTTTTGCAATAATGGGCAGGTAAAGGTGGCAATGAAATGGCAGTTTAATAATTGCGTTCATGATATAGTTTAAGCAGGGTAAAACTACACGCTTGACCCAAAGTCTTACTATCAAGGTACAACAAATTACAGCTGAAACAGACACAACAAGCACTCATTGAGGTAAATCTTTTGCTTTGGCAGCACCACAACAGGTTTCAGCAACAAGTTTGGGGTAACGCGCATTATTATTGCGATAAAGTAATGCTTAGTTCCCTCAAAAAGGAGCTAAAGAAGAACAGGCAGTCCCCCTAAAACATGCAGAATTTGTGGACACCGCTCCCTAACACACACACACTGAAGATAACATAACCCGCGAAAAAATTTACAGAGATGGTTACATCAATAGCAAGCAGTGTGCCCCGTGTAAGAGCAAACTGTGTCATCCAAATGATTTCGGCTGGTGCAGGCAGTGGAACAAGCAACAAATTTGGCAGTTGGCACCGACACCATTAGTTCTCAAAGTAAGCTTCAGCAAAGAACCGGCACCATTGGACCCAGCGAGGCAGGCAGATTGCACCGGAGGAACAAACGCCCCAGATCCCACCTGCCGCAGCAATGTTGGTGCATCAAGAAACCGAGAAACGGCGGAAGCTAGCACCCGGCTCACCTCGAGAAAGCGGGCGGCAGGCGAAGATGCTCTCCCCTCCCGCTCTTCCTCCTTTCTGCGAGATTTTTCTCCGGTCGGTGGTGGGTTTGGGCTGTAGGATGGCAGGATGGGGGCAGAGACGAGAGAGAGGAGAGGAGAGCTCACACACGCACACAACAAACGGACAGAGCGACAGTGTGTAGAGGGAGGAGAGAGAAAATAAGGCACCGCTCATTTCAATTTTAGTTTTTGATTTATTTTTCACTATTTATAAATCTCTTTTTTCTAAATTTTTTTGACTTTTTGAGCTTTTTGCCGGTTATTTTTTTTATATTTATTCGTGTTGTCCATAATGAGCTAACATATTTTTTTTATTTTTAAATTTTTTAAATTTAATTATGCTAAATAAATTACTTTCAATTATAGTAAAATTTCAGTCACTACAATGTAATTTTAATCATAAGTTATAACTTTTCAGCCCAACTGAGCAGTGCCAAAAGCAGAAGGTGGAGACAAGGAAATAAAAAAAAGATACAGGGAAGCTGGGACAAGGAAAATGAGGGCGTGAAAGCTGAAACTGAAGCAACACAACGAAGCGGCGAAACTCTGAACAATGCCTAAGAACATCGATTTTATCCCAGTGCCCAAAACCACAAATCTAAATGGTTCTTGCAGCATTTCTACAACAAAGAAAAAAAAACTCCCCATTGATCGTTACAGCACCAGACAGAACGCATCAGAACCAAATTTAGGAGGTTTTATTGATCATATACCCTCCCCTTAGATGGAAATTCAGGATTTACCTTTCTGACCCACGCGTAAGTGACTTATGATGATCCCACATGTTATTGAGGTGGGAGGGTAAATCCTGAATTTCTCAACTAAGAGGAGGGTATATGATCCAATCCCCCAATTTAGGACGGGAAATTAAATACAATCAAAATCAAGAAATAGGTAGAGGTCAGAAGAAAACCGAATAGATCTGAGGCCGGCTGGGTGTTGCCGCATGGGAGTCGAGATGACGGCTACCAGCGTGGGGTGTGGAGCGCCGACCGGCGTTGTTGCCGCGTTGGAGTGCGTGGAGACTGCGGCTTTGTCAGCTCGTGCCTTCCGGAGGCAGGGAGGAGCTTCTCTCTCTCTACAACATGTAACGCTGTAATGCCAGTCACTTTCTATCACTACCCTCTTTGTCAGATAATGCTTCATTTCCATTAATAGTACGGGTAGATTATTTTAGGTTGTGGCTCATAGTTTTTTATTTTAAATTTTAAATTCTGTTTATTTGTAAGATATAGTACAGAGAGAGAATACTTATATGTGATTTTAATCGATAAAGATGAATTTAATATAGTGTCTACTACAATTAATTTATAGACCCTACTTTATAAAGGTATACCGTTTGAAAGCTAGTTTCTGTAGCATAAACTAAAAGTCATAAGCTCAAAAAATCCGACTTATAATATAACAGCAACTATAGTTGATCCAAACGACTGTAATGGCCCTGGGGCTTAACTTTTTTTGTAGGAAGTAGCTGGTTTCTATTTGTATCTATACTGACTAATGACTACTCTAACCTATAAATTCTCATATTTATCGGTAAAAAATAGCTAGAAATTCCTAACATTACTCTAGAAAAAGAAAAAGACTAATCCGTCCCTGTAGTGTATCTGCATATTTGTATGGATACCTGTTACAACTTTGATCCCAGGAGAAAACGCGCACATCGCTAATAAACTGAGAGAACACGGAAGAAATTTCTGAATTTCTTTATTCTCTTATTTGCTCCCCCTCTTTCTTGCTTTTCTTTCTTGGATACAAAACTGGGTACAAGTCCCCCCAATATATAGGGATAAAACTCTCCTACTCCTATTCCGATTCGGACTCCAAGTTGGACTCAACTTCAACTTGAGTTATACTCGGAAACGGACTCTACTACGACATGGACTCTAAGTCAAGATTAATTGTAACAATCTCCCCCTTAATCTTGACTTGACATACTCTAGTTTTAGTCTCAATGCAATATGAACTACCAGCCACGCCTCCACATGAAGCGTTCTACATGTAAGCTGCATGTAGGAACTCAACTCAACTAGTACGGGTCCACCAGATGCAAAGATTCTAAAACATTGAGGTAGTCGGACTCAACTACGACTTACTAAACTCATACTTAACACGACGGTGACACATCTCCTCGACGTTCCGATCTCAACTCTGCTTACTTGAGTTTGGACGGCGAACACATCTTCTCAACGTCCCTGACTCAACTCATCATCAGAGCACTGTTGATTCATCATCGTTGAACGCTTCATGTACACCTTCATCTTGATTGCTCATGTTGCATAATTGCTCGTTGTGAGCATCGGATAATGCAACGAGACAGCGGAACTCTCCTTCGCCATCATACTGGATGATGCCTTGTCACCGGTGACACCACTTCCCGGAGAACTCGGGCTACTCTCTATTGCTTGTCACTGTGATCTCTGTTTCTGAATTTTTTTCTTCGCGTGCGGATGGAAGAAACGAATCTGCTGCTGCTTGCTTTTGTTTTTTTGTAAACTTTTCTCTTGCCACTAGAGACAAGTGAGTGTTGTACCAGAAGTAAAAAAAATCTTCTCTCTCCTTGCACAAGAAAAGTCTCCTTTTTCTGGTCTGCCGTGACTCTAATATGGCATGTCTTTTCTTGTCTTGCGTTGATGCTTCTTCGCCTTAGTGGGTGACATCGAGGGCATGCTCGTAGACGGAGCGGGGTGGGCGAAGTCCCACTGCTGCTCCTCCCAGCGCGCGTACTTGACCCGGTTGGTGACGCTCCAACGGACACGGCGGATGTCGGGCTCCTGGCGCTGGCGGAGAATCTGCTCGACGGTGATCTGGACAGGCGCGGGGTCAATGGACGGAAGGCGACGCTTGCCTCGGGAGCTGGTGCGCGAGACGAGCGCAAAATGAAATCGTCGAGACGATATTTTTAGTGACTCGCTTCTTACCTTGGCTCTGATACCACTTGTTACAACTTTGATCCCAGGAGAAAACGCGCACATCGCCAATAAACTGAGAGAACACGGAAAAAATTTCTGAATTTCTTTATTCTCTTATTTGCTCCCCCTCTTTCTTGCTTTTCTTTCTTGGATACAAAACTGGGTACAAGTCCCCCCAATATATAGGGATAAAACTCTCCTACTCCTATTCCGATTCGGACTCCAAGTTGAACTCAACTTCAACTTGAGTTATACTCGGAAACGGACTCTACTACGACATAGACTCTAAGTCAAGATTAATTGTAACAATACCCTCTCCGTGATAAACATGAAGTTTGAATAGAACTCGATCGGAAATACAAAAGGAAGATATCATGCGCTTAATTGCATGACTGAATTGGACTCGTGCACTTAATTATTGGAACTGAATCAGACTAGATAGTAAATAAACAAATGAGTCTACAAATACAGTTTATGCATCCATATCCACATGTATCCTATTAGATGCATGTATATAGTTGGATCTATCAATTACAAGTACAAATCTTGCGTGCATGGATGCATCTATCAAATATGATTGGGTAAGTAACATAAATATCCATTATTATGAACTGCATATATTAGTAATTCATAGTTACAATTATACAAATTTCAAAAAATATAATTAAATTAGGAAACACAAATAACTTTTTATTTCATATAAATTTACAGTTGACGTGCAAAATTGTGGAATTTTAAATATTCTTAAATTCTGAATTAATTTGAAAGAAATAATCTTTCAATTTCAAAACTCAAAATATGCAATATCCTGAACTATAATTCCAAGTATGAAATATCTCATTTTATAAAAGTAATACTTTGTGCAAAGTACTAACTAAATCTAGCCTATTATGGATACTGCCATAGTCTCGAAGTACTCCCTCAAGTCAAAAACGATGGACGAGGTGCATGCGTGCAGTCAAATCATATTAGTTTTGACCACAAATATTCTCTAGAATATGTAGTTATGATATTGAAAATGATAAAAGTAAATTTTTTACAAAAATACTTTTATAATATTACACATATATAACTTTTTTCAAACATACAATAATAAAATTTAATAGTTAAAGTGACATCTTATTGAGGTTCGTAAAAAAGTGTCACTGTTTATTGACCAAAGGGAGTACTACTTTGACTGCTAACTTGTATTATACTCCCTCCATTCACAAATAGAGATCATTTCAGACTGCTTAATATTTGAAATATATTATATGTACACAAACTTTAGATTTGTCACACCGAAACGATACTATTATATTTGTTAACAAAAGAACTTCTATATCATTGTATTTATATTTTTTTTCCTTTTAGTTTATCATAAAAAACATATAATTAGATAAAAGTAATGGTCCTAGGTGTGTTTTTGATATCATGTTAATGTCGAAGATGACATCTATCTAGGAATAAAGGGAGTAATATATTTTTACGAATATATACTATGACCTACCAATACCAAATTCATGTGGCCATTCTCCATAATTTTTTTTGACGTACCGATCGTTTAACCTAACAATGTTTTACTGCATGCATTCTGCATGTTTCTATTAACATAGATCATTGAGATCTAGAAAAATGTAAAAGTAAATCACTTCAAATATGCTTGCTCGTGCAGGCACAGATTGATGACTAGTAAATTTGTAACAGTGCAAGCACGGTATGTGTTTACATGGTGTCTATGCAAAATGAGGGAGTGCAACGAAAGGGGGAAAAACCTACCTGGACTTGTTTCGATCGAATATACTAGTTTTAAACTTGTATTTGTTAAGATTAACATGTTTAAAAGCACTCATAATTAGCCTTCTTATAGACGTAATATTGATTTTTTAAAAAAAATCCTAAAATACTCCTTTTTGTTGTCGCTATGTCCAGCACTAGCATCCATATAGATGCGTCACTACAACTCTACGTTCTTATATGTGATTGGCGTGTTGTCTATTGATATACACGCCTTATGGACATTATTACCAACATTGCCATACGTCGCGTCAATGGCTTATTTAGAAAATTTATTCAATTGTCTTCCATTTATTGCGAAACTTTAGTAGGTCCCTTCTTCATGTTACATAGAAATATTTTGGCCTATTCTTTTTTGTTTTCTAGCGATTTTATCTTTTGACTTCTCTCAGTAATCATTATTTATTAAATTAATAAGATACAGTCTAAAATTATAAACCGTGGCTCAAAAAACAGCCCCAAAACTTAAATAGCTAGGGGGCTTGGATGATAAATTTTATGAGGGTAAGTTCTAACCCCGTAGGACTTTACATGGATCCGCCATTGCATGATGCATATGTACTCTCACACAAAGGCACATACATACATTGCACAAGATTTTTGCATGCATTCCCAAAAGAAGCAAGAAAGAAAGACAGAACAATCTTGAATGTTCAGAAAGAAGAGCAACAAGACCTTTCGCTTTGGCTTCTTGATTTGGGTGGGGATGAAAGATCACAACAATCTCATCTGGCCTAACTCCGGTGGTGACCTGAATCATGAAAGTTGCGTACTCGGTGAGAGGCAGTTTGGTAGGGAGTGATGATCCCATGCGCTCGGTGTGTACAAATTACTGCCTTAATGAGCGATTTGTGTCTTTAAGTACGCGGCACATGGTGAAATATTAGTGGGTCTCGGCGCACTTATGACGGTGTTAGCGACGGCATTAAGTGCACCCCAATGCAAGTCTTAGTACCTCTGATTCTCTTTTACTACATTTTATGGATAATGCCATAGTCTCAAAGTACTCCCGCAAGTCAAAAAAGATGGACGAGGTACATGCGTGCAGTCAAATCATATTAATTTTAACCACAAATATTCTCTAGAATATGTAGTTATGCTACTGAAAATGATAAAGGTAAAATTTTTACAAAAAATAATTTTATAATATTACACGTATATAACTTCCATATCATTGTATTTATATTTTTCTTTTAGTTTATCAGTAAAAAACATATATTAGATAAAAGTAATGGTCCTAGGTGTGTTTTTGATATCATGTTAATGTCGAAGATGACATCTATTTAGGAATAAAGGCCCGGGGACTCTCCGCCCCCTCGCGCGCCCACGTCACCCCCGCCCGCGCGTCCGGCCGGCGCGTGGCGGGGGTTTTCCCGTACGGCCGGGGGAGGCGCTTTCCTCCGGTTTTGCGAAAATTACGTATAGGTCCTTTTTCCTCGCGAAAAGGTCCCTGCAAGTTTTATTTTTTTAAAAAAAACCTGGATAGCGCCCCGCGGGTTCCCGAAATTACGTATAGGTCCTTATTTACTTACGTACAGGTCCTTACAGGTCCTCAATTTTTTACAAAAAAGTCTTTTAGTTTTCCCGAAATTACGCATGTGTCCCCGATTTTTCCCTATGAAACTCCCTGCGAGTTATCGTCTCTTTTACTTTGGTCCATACGGTAGCTAGCGCGGCGTGCGCCGCGCTTATGCAGCTAGTATATACTATGACCCACCAATACCAAATTCATGTGGCCATTCTCCATAATTTTTTTTGACGTACCGATCGTTTAACCTAACAATGTTTTGCTGCATGCATTCTGTGACGATAAATATTTTAGTACCAGAGTGCGTACGATTTAACATATATAGGATTTTTCCAATTCAAGACAATGTTTCTACTGACATAGATCATTGAGATCTAGAAAATGTAAAAGTAAATCACTTCAAATATGCTTGATCGTGCAGGCACAGATTGATGACTAGTAAATTTGTAACAGTGCAAGCATGGTATGTGTTTACATGGTGTTTATGCAAAATGAGGGAGTGCAACGAAAGGGGGAAAAGCCTACCTGGACTTGTTCGATCGAATATACTAGTTTTAAACTTGTATTTGCTAAGATTAACATGTTTAAAAGCACTTATAATTTGCCTTCTTATAGACGTAATATTGATTTTTTTAAAAAAATCCTAAAATACTCCTTTTTGTTGTCGCTATGTCCAGCATTAAACATCCATATAGATGCGTCACTACAACTCTACATTCTTATATGTGATTGGCGTGTTGTCTATTGATATACACGACTTACGGACATTATTACCAACATTGCCATACGTCGCGTCAATGGCTTATTTAGAAAATTTATTCAATTGTCTTCCATTTATTGCGAAACTTTAGTAGGTCCCTTCTTCATGTTACATAGAAATATTTTGACCTATTCTTTTTTTGTTTTTCAGCGATTTTATCTTTTAGTTTCTCTCAACAATCACTATTTATTAAATTAATAAGCTGCAGTCAAAAATTATAAATCACAGCTCAAAAGAATAGACTCAAAACTTAAATGGCTTGTGTGCTAAATTTTATGAGGGTAAGTTCTACATGGATCCGCCATTGCATGATGCATATGTACTCTCACACAAAGGCACATATACATTGCACAAGATTTTTGCATGCATTCCCAAAAGAAGCAAGAAAGAAAGACAGAACAATCTTGAATGTTCAGAAAGAAGAGCAACAAGACCTTTCGCTTTGGCTTCTTGATTTGGGTGGGGATGAAAGATCACAACAGTCTCATCTGGCCTAACTCCGGTGATGACCTGAATCATGAAAGTTGCGTACTCGGTGAGAGGCAGTTTGGTAGGGAGTGATGATATCCCATGCGCTCGGTGTGTACAAATTACTGCCTTAATGAGCGATTTGTGTCTTTAAGTACGCGGCACATGGTGAAATATTAGTGGGTCTCGGCGCACTTATGACGGTGTTAGCGACGGCATTAAGTGCACCCCAATGCAAGTCTTAGTACCTCTGATTCTCTTTTACTACATTTTTGGAGACGAAGTTGTTGTGTTGCAAATAGGGAGCTAGCAGCATGTGGCATGCTTAGTACCTCTGATTCGGGTCATAAGAAACAAGGGGTTTATAACTTTGTATTAATTCTCTGCCACTAGCTTCAATGGTACGAGCATGCCACTTAGGCCGTCTCAATTTTATGTAATTTTAAGCCCTGCTCAAAAGAGCCTTTTTTGAGTGGCTTATGGTTAAAAAGCACTATAGCTGACTGAAAAACACTGTAGCTGACAGAGGCTTATTTAGCATAATTAAATTTAAAAAATTTAAAAATAAAAAACATGTTAGCCCATCACGTATAATGCAAACAAATACGGAAAAAAACCGATAAAAAAGCTCAAAAAAAGCCAAAAGTTCAGAAAAAGATGAAATTTATGAATAGTGAAAAATAAGCCAGAAGCTGAAGCCGAAACGAGCGGGGACAGTCGATGTGGAGGTGGACAACAAATTGAGGTGCACAGCCTTTTTCGCAAGAAAATTCACATTTCATGTTACATTCACTACGAGTTTGCAAAGGAGTTAGCTGCCATTAGTTCAAATGATACCAATAATAGGGGCCTGTTAGGTTGGATAGAGGGAAAAATTTAGGAATAGCCATACATGCAAATAATGTAAGTTTCCTCGTTTTGTCGAGAAAATGGACAGCTCAATAACTAGCATCATAATGCGATATTAGATTCTTAGCGTTTTTCGTACCGTGACATGGACATGCCAACTATGCACAAAAGCGCTGCTCGATCGTATGAGGGCACTCCGAGGCCATTGTATCTAAAGCCATATATAAAAACCATTCGTATCATCTATGTACAGCCATTGATAGATATCTCTAACCAATTGTTTCCACTATCATTAAATCCCTAGCCTACACAGTATGATTAGATACGACTCTCCTCGACAATATAAGTTTTTGTTGTATCTTAATGGTTAGTTTAGGTGCATAAGCTATATCTCATATAAGATACGGCCTCTCTCTCTCTTTCTCTCGCTTCTTTAATTCTCCATCCATGTTATATTCTATCCTATATGGCAAGATTTTTTTTGGGGATCAAAAGGCAGGCTTTTGGCTGGATTGAACTCCTACACCACCACACACTCCACTGATGCCACGAGCTCTGCCTCCGCCCTGTCGGTGCCGCCACGAGCTCCACCTCTGTCATGGCCCAGGCGTCTTCTTCCTCCCCCGTCGTCGTCCTCCTCTACGCTGACCTCCTGCACTAGATCCGACGACCTCTACGCCGGATCTATTGTCCTGACGACCTTGGTGGCTATGGAGAGCATGCACCAGGCAGCAATGACAGTGACATTTGCTATGATTTTTTTTTCATTTCTTACAACTTATTGAAACGGGGAGCACAATCCAGTCAGCTCAGCTAAAAGCTCCAGCCAACTCAAACACTTCCTATTTCCTCTTTTTATGAGAACAGTAGGGGAGAGCCCTATTGAAATTAAAACTAAAAGAAATTACAAATATTACAAAAGAAAAGGAGGGCCACAGGACCCCAAAAGGAAAGAACTAAAAAGACTCAGAGAATCCAAACAAACAACAAAGAAATAAGAACAAAAAACTGGCTCAAAGCTGACAACAAAGAAAATAGAGTTAAGCATGTTGAGAAACTTTGTCCTTAAGAAACTTTAATTCTGCAAGCAACATAATTTTTCATCTTGTTTTACTATTAGAAACTCGATCAAATGTACATTTATTTTTTTTGGATCCAAATGGACCAACACCCCAAGGTGACTAACTTCATGAAAAAACAGATTGATATTAGCATTTTGACTTTTTGCCAATTTAGGCATTTCCAAAATATCCAATGAGGTGTCTTAAGAAAAGTTGATTAGATCCCAACATTCTTTACTAAATTGACATTCAAAGAACAGGTACTTTCACTCTTCTTTGATCTAGCTATTGTAGAGCACACAAGATACATCATCAACATGAAAATTTTTACTATGCATTAACCCTCTTGTGTTAACTTTACTATATAGCAGCAACCACAAAACAAATTCTGTGCTTCAGCATGCATTTGTTTTCCCAGATCCACTTATAAATTGGAGATGGCTCTATATTACCAGAGAGAGACAAATAGGCTTTCTTAGTATAAAACTTATTTGTATTCCAGATAAATATCCAAGAATTATGCTGATTAGAAGAGTGCACTAGAGAAAGTCTATTTTGAAGATCCTGAAGTTGTTCAAGAGCAATTTGTGACAAAGGATGATGGAAGGCTTAGGAAATATCTTCAAGAGTAATACTTTCTGAAACCAGCAAATTAACCTTTTTTGCATGTGAGAATAGCTATGGATACTTTTCTTTTATTACTGAATTTAGCCATAGATCTTCCCAAAAGATGACAGAGCTTCCACAATTTATTTGAGGCCTAGCAATAGATTTAAACCAAACCAATTTCTTTAAGACATCCCTCCTCCAAAAGGATCCTATAGAATTTCCTTCTCTAGGAACTGATCTGTTGTAGTATCTTTTCCATAGGAAATTCACCCAAAGGGTAGTCTAGGTGATTGAAAAATTTATAAAGAGATTTCAAAAGTAAAGCTTCATTATGTCTTTTGATGTTTAAAACTCCTAGACCCCCACCTTTTTTAGGTAAACAGATTGTTTTCCAAGCTACAAGACAAGAACCTCTATAAACTTTAAATTCACCTTTCCAAAAGAAAGTCCTTGTGGATTTCTCAATTATGGAAATAGTCTCCATTGGCAGAAGAAATAGTCTCCGTGCATGATTTTGAGAAGTTGACCTCTAGTTCAATGGATGATGCAAATATTTGCAACATTTCTTTCAAAAAGATGACCTCTTTGTGACAAACTTTCGAAAAGGTAACACTTCCAATTTTCGGCTGCTTGTTTTTCAAAAGTTACTATTAAAAATTGAAAAGCTCCAACCAAAAGAAGCCTTAGCCGTTCAAACGCTCCTGATACAGCTTACATCACTGCATCAGGAATGCCCTAATGTAATACCACTAAAAATGCAAAAGGGAAGAAATGCATGGAATGAAACACAATCCAAGGGAGAATAAAGGAAATTAAGTAGAGTTTTGTTGTCAGACCCATCAGCTTTAGAATGCTGAATACAAGTAATGCTCACTGAGGTTCCCAGACCGTCCGGGGATGGTCGGCACCATCTCACGTTTGGGTTCTCATCATTCGGCGAGAAATTCCATTCTTATCTTTTTCTAACTTACATCGCGTAGTAGAAAAGCCTTTAATCACAGCAAAACCCACCCTGGACCAAAATGCCCTTGAGGCAATCAGTCACAAGAGGAGGGTTGAGGCAAGGGCAGTCTGGGTAATGCACAAAGCATGGGGCTGTCCAACCATGCCATTATAAGCTAGCACAGTATAGGCAAAGGTCACCTCATCCCATTTCACTTCCCAACCAAGAGCCTCACAAGTGTCCCCATTTCTCATCTGTGCTCCTTCCTCATAAGCACCTCCAAGAAGTAGTGAAGAAGAGAGATCGGAGATGCGGAGCTTAAGAAGAAGAGGAAGGCGAAGGAGCAAAGATGAGGACCTTGGACGAGTACCTTCGGCCGACTCGGACGACAACGATGGACGTCGACGACCACCAAATCCACGCTAAGCCAACCATTGAGTACGCCCACCTTCCCTCCACAACCCCATAGCATAGCACGCAAAAGTAGATGAAGAGCACATAAAGAAAGGGGATGGGGGGCAAATCGTCCTGGTAGTAGGGGGTGACCGGGCGGCTGCAAGCCGTGGCTGGCAAGCTCAAACCCGTAGGGAGTGGCCGAAGCCAGGGCGACGGCTGACGGTCGGAAGCACGTAGGCCGAAGGAGTGGCGCTGAAGGCAGGGGCCAAGCCCTGGTGCTAGTCACCCCGAGCCAAGAAGGCGCCACGGTGGGAGGCGGCGTCGGTAAACCCAACTGCTGGAGGCGTAGGGGTGGCACCACGGGGAGTAGTGAGCTCGGGGAGGCGGCTGACCCCTCACCGGTTCCATGCCGGCGGTTGATGGCGCCGAGCATCCTTGTCACGCGCGCCTGAGAAGGCGGCAGATCCAGTCCTGGTTTGCTGGATCCGGGCGAAGGGTGAGGGGGTAAGGAGCGGCGGCAGAGCGGGTCTTCAGCACCAAAGGCCGACGGTGCTCGACGGAGCTGCACCATGGAAATCGGAACTGTGGGCGATGGTGGAGCCGAGAGAGAGAGAGAGAGAGGTAGAAGGCGGTGCTGTAGGGGAAGGGTGTGGAGGAGCTGGTTGGCGGCGACTCGGTGGCCGGCGATGAGGAAGGGCCGGTGCACCCAAGCGCGCTGCGAGCCTAGTCACACGCCTAGACAATTGCCATAGAGAGAGAGAGAGGGGCATGAGAGGAGAAGATAAGGCCGTTTGGCCCAGTAAAAGAGAAAGAAAAGGGAATGAGAGAAGAAGAGAGAAGAAAAGGGGAAATAGAGAAAGACAGAAAAGAAGAGGGGAGAAAAAGAAAAGAAAATTGGGGGTTTGGTATCTGCGTGACAGATCCTTAACCCTAGGCGTTTTATGTCAATGTCAGGTTATGCATGTCAGGTCGTCGCTGCTCGTTTAAGCACTGGTTTCAACATGATGCGTTGAGTCGGGTTGACATCTGTACAGGTGGAGGTCTCGGGTCGGAGCCGTCCATGCATCGTCCCTGAGGTTAACCAGGCAAGTGTATGGTAGAACAATGGATTGTGGTGAATGATTGGTATTTTATGTCTTTCATGTCATGTTCTACAGTACTTTTGATTACATGTTAATCAAACTTTGATAAGTATTGCTTATGATTAAATGCCAATATTAAAAGCATGTTGCATCACACATTGCATTTATACACAGACAACAGGACCTACTTCGGTAGGTACTCCACGGGAGTGGAGTTTGGATCTCCGTATAAAAGAGGACAGGGATTGAGTGGTTCATCGATAGGTGAATACTCTGCTATTCTGGTATAAACTACAGTTACAGACGCATTGCATCAATTGCATGAAAATAGAATAGAACAGTGATACAGTTATAGATGCATTGCATTGCATAAAAATGAAATAGTTACAGAGATAGTGATGTACAATTCACAGAAATGGGAATTATTAAAGTAGTGTGTTAACGCCACTGTTTTATCGTATACTTGCTGAGTATCTGGACTCACCTTTGTTTTGTTTGTTTTTTAGATGATCGATGAGGACGTCATGCACAGGCAGGAGTAGCACATGAATAACTTCACGTACTAGCGGTATTTCGCATATCAGCTTTTGGTAGTATAATTAAACTCCACTAGTACACTATAATAGTTGCTTAAAATGGTATGTTGTAAAATAGTCGTTGCATTATGAATAAAGTAGATTTTGCTTAAAATGATTAGCGATTGAAAAAAAGATAAAAATATATAATAATAGTAGCACTCTAGATTAGGGATGGCAATCGGGCGCGGCGGGTCCGGGTAGTGCTCGCCCATACCCGTACCCGCGACCCCATTTTTCGCCCACGGGCATACCCGTACCCGCCCACGGGTAAAAAACCCCGCCCATACCCGTCGCCCGCGGGTACCCGTCACCCGTGGGCATACCCGTTTACCCGCGAACTGAGTACATCACATATTCACATTCAAACATAACCAAGTAACAAAGTTCCCAGCTAAAACTTGCACATTTCTGACATATGTAAAGGCTTCGGTACATCTCATGACACAAATTAAAAAGTCATGCATTACATCCATCGCATAAATTTTGCGCATGCAGCCTCACTATGCTAGAACTACAATCACCATCTAGTGCAATCTCACTGCATCATCTAGCTGCTTCTTGCAAACAAATTATTTGGCCATTGACAGCACATACATACAGAACGGCTAAAACTTGCAAACAGAACTACAATCACCATCTAGAAAGAGCATTTCTCATCACCTAAGCGTGTAGAAAAGAAGGGAGGACCGGAGGAGGCTCACCTGAGGAAAGAAGGGAGGACCGGAGGACCTGGCAGTCGCGGCGGAGAGGGGCGGTGCCGGATCTGGTCGGTGGAGTCGCGGCGGAGAGGGGCGGCGCCGGATCTGTTCGGTGGAGTCACAGCGGAGAGTGGCGGCGCCGGATCTGATCGGTGGAGTCGCGGCGGAGAGTGGCGGCGCCGGATCTGGTCGGTGGAGTCGCGGCAGAACGAGGGGCGGCGCCGGATCTGGTCGGTGGAGGAGCGGCGGAACGAGGGGGCGGCGAGGAGCGGCGGAACGAGGGGCGGAACGAGGGACGACGAGGGGCGGCGAGGAGCGGCGGAACGAGGGGGCGGCGAGGAGCGACAAGGGGGCGGCGAGGGGCGGCGGAACGAGGGGGCGGCGAGGGGCGGCGGAACGAGGGGCGGCGAGGGCGGAGATTTGGTGTGTCGGCGAGGTCGCGAGGAGGAGAGGCGGCGCGTGGGAGGTTTCGGTGGAATGGTCGCGTGGGAGGATTGAGGAGCTCCCGAGATTTGGTCGTTTGGACCTTGGAGGCGTGGTGGGATGTTAGGGTTTACTGGATTAGGAGGGCCCACTTGTCAGTCCATTTCACGGGTAAACGGGCGAGACGGGTACGGGTAGAGCTAACCCGTACCCGTACCCGTTTACCCGATGGGCAGAGATATCCTCCCATTTTCCTACCCGTGGGTAAAAAATCCATCCCATACCCGACTCCATTAGGGTATTTACCCACGGGTACACGGGTAATCGGGCACAATTGCCATCCCTACTCTAGATCCAGAGGGTGGACAAGGTGTTTACACCTAATCTCTCTCACCTGGTATCTTTCCGTCGCTCGTGTACCTCTCTGTCCATCTAGAGTGAACGTCCACCGTTGTTTGCCTTTGAAGACAGGCGCATACAAAGCCTGATCTGAACTAACCCCTTCAAGACGAGCTCTAGCTCTTGCTTTCAAGCTTGAAACCATATAAAAAAAAAATCAGTCCCATACTATTGGATACTGTAGCGTGAGAATTCAAACGTATTTATATATGTACACACTTCACATAACAATTCTCACACTGAAAATAGACACAACTCATATGCCACCGAAAGGGGCGGGCACAGTTTTAACAATTCAAGAATGGATATAGTTTAACACAGTTTTATATGGAAACCATCCAAGATAGGAGACGGAAGAGGATGTCTCTCAGGCCTTTTGTTCGATGCAGTTGGCACAACAGGAAATCCGGAGTCCTTCGAGTCCAGCTACAGAGTTCTTGATGGCTGTTTTGAGAGACAAGCATCCATCCAGCTTCCCTCTCCATGCTTATTATTAAAAACGAAATTATGGCACAAGGGCGGGTTGATACAATAAACCCTACTACAGCTTCGGAGAAAAATATACAGCTTTGCAACCTTCTCTAGCAGTTGCCATAATTTATCTTCCAAGTGCGAGGGGTGGGGCAATTAATCGGCGTCGGAGTCCTTTCCATCCATATGTACATCGGTCACAGAACAGTCATGCAACTCTGAGCTGCCTTTCTTGTAGGAGCCTGCACACATGAATTGTTGTGAGCTCAGTAATGCTTTTGGTGGAACAAATAAGAACACATCCAAACCTCACTTCAGCCATATAGACAAATTTTGGGAAGGAACAACAAATTATAGACTTGAATCAACTATCATTCTATACACTACTGAATCAGCTTATTCACATGTAGTTTCAATTTCTCAGGCCCATTAACATGTATTAGAAAGTCCTTTCCAATTGAGGAAAATAGGCTTTCAAGATGTTAAGAATCACAAAAAAAAATATTAAAGATGTAAGATAAGTTCACCAAGTCCATCTCAAGCATTGCAGACAAGATCTTGTAAGTGCTAGACCTCACATATAACAGTAACCTCATCAGCAGAAGTGACTACATGGTCCCATAACCTTTGCCACCGGTCAAGAGCTAACCAGCCTCGGCCTTGCCAAACCATGGCCTTGTCAACTGGAAGCTCACTTTTTGTATTATTTTCAAGTGTGAAATGGTGGTTGTCGCCACATCTCCATGAAAGTAGGAGCTGACATCATTGCTCCAGCCTTGTTGCATGATGAGGCAAGATGAGATGGGTTCAAACAAACAGAAAAGGGTACTGATGTACTGCCATAGTTACCTGGAAAAAATTGTTTAGTTTGAATTTACCCTGCAAGAGAAATATATAATACACTACGTATGAGGCCTATTCTCATTGGCCAACAGTTAACTACAATGTTAAAAAGCATCATATCAGGGCAGTGGTGCAGGGAGCAACAACAGGATATGGCACCGGTAAGGGCATTAAAGCCATTGCCTGTGCGGTTGTGGTAAGTCTGATATAAAAGGCGGGACATTGCAGAAATTAATAATGAATGTTTTATTGATGAAATACACATTAACAGAAAATCAATAAAGTGTCAACCACAAATGAAAATTTAGCTCAGTGCCACAGAACTCATATTCTCTGTATTTACATTTGGTTTGGTCAAAGACAAGCGTTTGAACCAAGCAGTGCATTTTCTTTTTCTTATCTAGGTGTGATCCCGAGCTCCCAACCTGACCATTGCAATGCAATCTCCATGTGTATTAGCCTGAATTTTGGTATTACACAGTAGTTCTTACCACATCTGTGGAACAAAATAGCAAGAAGCGCATAGGAGGAGAGAGGTGCTTATAGAACAGTTACTTTTGGCATGCTTAATATGACAACTTTCTCGTCTGCAAACAGCAGAGATCATAACGATGCCATATCAAACAAATATCTAACTAGGAGGCCTACGATGCTGGTGGTCATAGGAAAATCTCAACACTTGTGGACATAAGTGGGATCTAATAAGTATGTCTATTTTTTACAAGTATGTAGTGACCCAGAATTAACAGGTTATTTGTGCTGACAAGTGCCAAGCATTCAATGGAAGCACAACAAATGATATCAGGACAACCTTTGGAGTTGTTCTCCTTTGGCCGAATGTGAAAGATTACCCACCACCCTTTAAAGAGTGTGAAATAGCCAACCGATCAAGCACACTTATGCTGAAGATGGGTCTACCTACGGTGGTTTGAAGTTACTCACATCATAGCAACTCAAGACATTTAGATTTAATGCCAGGTCTTACTATAACAGAATAACCTATAAATGCTTGACACTAGAACATGAATATTATTCCGAGCAAAGTAGCGAATAAAGGTCTATAAGAGGAAGTTTCAACAGTAGTTAAAATGTTAAACACCACAATGATTATAAATTAGTTCCTAAAGAAATCTAAATCACCTTACCCCTAGCAATGGAGCAAAAAGTAATCAGCTTTCTTCATCATCAGTTTGAATTGCACCTTTCCTTGATCTCTTCTTTGAATGTGGAGATTTCCCTTCGAACAGAACTTAATCAGATGAGTGAATAAGCTAAATCTCAAGTCAAAATGTGCAAGGAAATGACTACCATCAATAAGGATTTGAACTGTACAAACATGGGAACAAAGAAAAAATTATTATTAATCCCCTGTATATTGTTTGTCCAGTGAAGATATGATGTTAGTGTTTGTGTATGGAATAAGAAATATCATTAATGTTATACTGCCTCAAGACATAAAACAAAACAAGATGACTGTTTGTGCGAATGCATAGTACTTCCATTCATGTTTAGATCATAATACATTAATACAAATAAATAACATACCTGGTTTAACATTAGCCTGTGAATTTCGGCATCCTTATTTAAGTCCCACTTTTAGGTTTTTAGTTCATTAATAGATCCACATACTCAATTTTCTAGATGATTTAACTACAGAGATCTAAAAACTACTAATTACATCAATCGCCAAATCAAGAAAATTATTTGCAAAATGCTGTTTCAACAGTGGAACACAGTACTAACTTCTGTAAAGACATGGCAACTTGTAGATAAAAATTTTGATTCATGGAATCAAATTCCATTTTTTTTTTTGATGTACAACGGAATATGGAACTATCATCTGCACATGTAAAGCTATCTGGATATTAACTTCACCTCCATGTTTTTTCCCTGCCACTTTAAGTTGGTTATAAAGGTTGGTTATAAAGTTTTTATGCCATATCTTAGATTAATTGGCACATATTTGTTAATGAATAGGTGACAAAACTGCAGAGATGTAATGGAGAATAAATAGGCAACCTCAAGTACAAGAATTAGGTGTAAAGCGTTGTTTGTAGAGTGATTTTAAAGTTGCAGACCATTGAAACTAGAACAGCATACCAAAGATAACATACAATTAGAGCAACATGGTGCCATAAGTCATTAAGTTGTAATGGTGTATACAAGTCCGTAAGCATTGATATTAAATTCCTAGAATAGAAATAAAGAATGAGGATTTAAGCACTAATATAAATGGAAGGAGGTGGCGGACAAATAGAACATAAACATGGGAATAGCACGCAAAGAAAATAAATCGAGTGTTGAATGCACTTTCCCTTTTGTACTCCATAAACTCGGAATATCCTCCAGATATCAAACCTAATAAAACTTCTCAATTTCACTTATCTAGGTACCATCAATACTAGACTTCGATATGTGGTAACAACAACTAAAAAGAAATAACCATATACAGTGCGAGGTGAATAAAAATCCCATATATCTGTAAAAGAAACTAAACACTATTCCACAACGCTATTAGAGATGCGCAATGGTCCGATTGTACTGCCGTACATTTCACCAGGGCTATATCCTAAACGTGACAATTAAGTTCAGTAGGTGTAGCTTAAATATGGCAGTCCGTCATCTATTCACTAAGAAATGGATGGAGCATGTTAATGTTCTTGACCGAATCCACCAAGTCAATCAAATGAATGTAAGTGTATGGATTTCACATACCCACAGGGCCACTACTCAAAATTCATACACCCAAAGCTGGAAATCCTATTCACGAGATCTCATCTCGGCCACTTGTCCCGCTCACCTTCAACGAAGTACGCCGCCGACGGCCACCCCCGCACGGTGGAGAACGAGAGCGCCTCCTCCTCCGTCATGGGCGCGTCGGCCTCCGCCTCGTACGCCAATCCGCCCGCGTCCCCGACCCCCTCCGCCCCGGCCGCCGCGATCCTTCCGACGAGCTCGGCGACCCCGTGCGGGCGCCGCAGCGGGGGCACCCAGAACGACCCCCCGGGGACGAAGGGGAGCCAGTCGGGCGTGGCCCGGCGGACCATCACCCCGTGGATCGCCTCCTCCAGGCGCCGGATCCCCAGCACCTCCACCGAGGGGGATCCTCCGGCGGCGGCGGTGGGGGCGGATGCGTCGTCGTCGGCCAGGTCGATCTCGATGACCTCGACCTTGGTGGCGAGCCCGCGAAGCGGGAGGAGGGAAGCGGAGGTGTTGGTGGAGGTTGCCGGCGCGGGGCGGGCTAGGGTTAGGGTTTGCGCGAGGAGGCGAGCCATTCGAGACGAGGAGGAGGGGGATGGGGAGCGGCGGAGGCGAAGACCGAAGAGATAGGGACGGAGAGAGATGACGCAGCTATGGTTGGTTCAGGTGATAGATGCGTGCCGTCGTGGGGCCAGAGAATCAGTGAGGCGGTTCCTCGCGTGGGACCCATTGTCAGTGAGATAGGATCACAGGTGAGGTGAGCGCAGAGACGTAGGAAGGTACATCGGATGGTAGGGCCGGCATGTCAGTGGGCATCTGCTTCCCAAGGGTCCGGATGTCAGTGGTGAGTGTAAGAGTAAGTACAATAATGCTGACTAGGTCGCCTCTAGCGAAATTCACGTCAACACAATCCTATATGGAAGAGAGAAAAAAGAGGAGAGAGAGGCAAGCTGCCCCTCATGCAAGAGGTGACCTCTAGCAAATCATACGAGGAGAGAGAGGCAAGCTGCCCCTCATGCAAGAGGTGACCCCTGATATATTTATGCAAGTATTAAATGTTTGAGTGCTTTAGTAGAGGTAATCTCTACTCAACTTATTGTATTAGCTACCTCCACTGTGAGTCACGTGTACTCTTTTTACTTATTTGGCTAGTCTTAGAGGTGGCAGCCACCTCTTCTATTAAACTTGCTCTAAGCTTAGAGGTGCAGAAGGTAGCTTTGTTGAACAGGGTTCGATGATACAATGCATTTCACTTTACATCCTTGGAACGTATCTGTGCACACGGGGTGGGTCGTGTAGACATGCATGGGACGCTTCTGGGCTAGCCGATCTCTATCCAAGGCACTGGGTTCATTCGAGAGAAATTTACAAAAATTGTCTGCCGAACACACTCGCGACACTGCCAATTTTGCAAACGTAGCCATACTCATCCTCAATTCCCGTCCTATCTCCTCCCCAATCCCCGATCCAAACCCTCCCCAATCCCACCTCCCAACCCAAACCCTAAATCGCTCATGGCAACCATGACCAGCAAGTAAAATGAGGCCTTGGAGGCACTGGGTGGCCTCGACATTGGCGACGGCGATGATGAGTGGTAGGTGACAGCTGTCGAATCTATGCGAGGTAGCTGCAGCATGAACCTAATGCAGTGCTAGCAGTGCAGACATGGCACAGACCTCCTCCTCCCACACGACGAAGCGGCGATGCGTGCACGGCATGGCAGCCATGGCCGATTGCTTCTTCCCAAGAACCTCTCCAAATTCGTCGCCATGGCCCCTGACCGCGATGGCAACAAGGTCCACTGTCTTGCTGATGGGCTCCACGGGCTGAACTCCCTCCCCTACCCCCCAAGTTCTGTGGGCTGCGATTTTCCCATTGTGAAGTCCATTTGCTTTGGTAAACTGGACCTTTTGTGAGAATGGAGAAGGCTTGTGTTATCTATATTTAGATTTCTGTGCAGTTGCATCTTTCATTCAGAATTGTTGGATAGTGATGCATTTAAAATTTTCAAGAATTTTGTGTAAGTGAAGCGCATGAATGAATTTTGTGATCTATTGCAGGTTGTACTAGTGCTTGATGTTCATAGTTGAATAAAATTGAGGATATGTTGCTTCACTTCAATTATAATTTCCAGAATGGTGGACTTGGTGTGGTGGGATGCCACGACGGTATTCCAGAGCTGCCTCCTCCTTGTGTACTACCCATTAATGCTCGGCAAGCACCAGATCATCACCGGCTAAGGTCGCAATGGTCACATCCGTCCATCCGATTTGCCCTTCCAAAATTGCACGTTGATGTTGGATGCATGAAGATGTCAGGTCTAACTGGGATGATTATGGAAGAACAACTCGTGGGCCATCAAGTAGACTGCACGTACCTTCTTCTACAGCGGCAAACATGGCCTGGGTTCCATATCATCAAGGATGCTATAAAATTTTATCAATAGAGACCGAATAATACAAATACAATCAAATTTTGTTAAAATGTAAAGTGCAAGCGCTGTGATCACGAGAGGGACAATATCCCCCATTAGCACCCCCTCCCAACACAGACTGCAAGATTTCCAGAACGGTGGAGTTAGTGTTTGGGGATGCAGAGCTACCTCCTCACATGCTACCCATTAAAGCTTGGAAAAGACAAGATCATCACTGGCTAAGGTCACGATAGTCCCTCTGATTTCTCCTTCCAAAATTGCATGGTGATGTCAGATGTATGAAGATCTCACCGGCGTGGAGATCTACTTGGGGTGGCTGTGGAAGAAACACACACATGTCGTGTTCATGCAGACTTCCTTGACAACATCATGCATCCCAGAAGGTGGGTTTTGTGGAACGAAGGCCAAACCGTCGAGTAGACTGCACATACCATTTTCCACCGCTAGTATAGGAACTGGAGCCCTAGGGCAAACGTGGTCTGGATTCCACGTCATCAAGGATGCTATCAGATTTTGTTGAAATCTAAAGTGCAAGCATTTGTGATCATGAGGGGGACCATGGCCCCCACTAGCACCCCTCCCTCCACCATAGACTGAGTTTTCTGAAACGGTGGACTTGGTGTTTGGGATGCCACAACGGTGTTCCAGTGCTGCCTCCTCCTCTTGTGCTGCCCATTAATTCTCGGCGAGCACAAGATCGTCACTAGCTAAGGTCACGACGGTCTTGTCCGTCCCACCGATTTCTCCTTCCAAAATTGCACAGTGATGTCAGACGTATGAAGATATCATCTACGTGGAGATCTACCTAGGCCGACTATGGAGGAACCAATCGTGTGTTGTGTTATTGCAGACTTCGTTAATGATATCGTGCATCTTGGTGGGTGAATACCATGGAACAAAGGCCAAGCTGTCGAGTAGACTGCACATACCTTCTTCAACGGCAAGTATAGGAACTTGGGGCCAGGACAAACATGGCATGGGTTACATGTTATCAACTATCAAATTTTGCTAAGAGAGCAAATAGTAGTATTACTATCAAATTTTGTTAATATGTAAAGTGCAACCTGTAACGACCCACGTCGTTAATTAACCCTAATTAGCGAATTAGGACGTTAAGTAGGATTAATTACATAAATGATAATATAAAAATACGAGGAAATTTAAACTTTTCTACGTAGCCGTATAAATTGAAATCAACGAATGATAAACTAGTACCTTGTTTTCATAATTTTATTAACGAGGATGAATATCAAACTATATGGACTGAAATAAGAAACAAAAATTCAATTGCACGACAAATAGAAACTTTCAAGTCAATTAAAATATATATAACAGTCCGTAGTACAACAGTAGTTAATTACAATCTGTGTAGGGTAAAATCAATAACATACATTGATTGATAATGAGAACTCATATCAAGACCAACAAAAATAGTACAATTTGCATTACATAATAATGACAATCTGAATTACAACAAATATACGATTCTATGTCTCAACCAGAGAACCATCTCAAAGACTAAGTAATTGTAATACAACTGTATTTAGTCAGGAAGTGCGTGATTGAATTTACACCCAAGTCCATTTCATACATAAATATTGCATTCAGGATAATTGAGGATAAAAATGATATTTATATAAACCACACCATTCGGTATACATCAATATTACATTTGTGAGCGAACTAGTAAGTGCAATATTGAAAAAGACCGAACAAAAAGAATTAATAAAATAAACGACACAAAGAAAAGGATAGAAATTGCCGTCAGTACCCCTGGGCTGCTAGGGCCAATGCGAGAACGTCTTAGAGGCTCCCCAGACCGTCCCGGGCCGGCCGGCACCTCTCGTCTCTGTGGGTGTCATCACTCGGCGATTTCCAGAAATTAAAACCCACAATACTTGCCTCAGCCCAAACCCTCAATTCATGCATTTCCTCAACCCATTATTTTCAGCCCAAAGCCACCATCATATAAGCCCTTTTAGCCCACAAAAGCCCACAAGTGTAAATCTTTCATTCAAGCCCTCAAAGCCCACATAATTTCTTTCCAGCCAGCAGTAGCCAGGCAAAAGCAAACCAGCAGGGAATGGTCCGAGAACCACCTTCCCCAGTGAAGCCACAGCCCGGTTGTGCCCTCTGCATTCACAGAACACCCAGAGTGAAAATAGCCGAGAGCACACAGCCCCAACAAATATCTTGCGCAGCTAGTAGAGAAGAGGAGAGAAGCACCACGACAAAGCCATCTCTCTGTCTATTGTTCTCATCCCCAACCCTCAAACCATTCAAGCACCGAGAGACCGAAGACCGGGCGAGCCACCAGAGAGCAAGGCGTCGGCGAAGGCAAGAGACCAGAAGCAAGCCCCAAACCAGCCAACCCTAGGAGGCCGACATCCAGTGAACCCACACCACCAACAAGATCGGCCGGGCCATAACCAACCAAGGAGCGATCGCCGAGTACAAGTCACCATCCATCCCAAAGCCATCAAAATCACTGGCAGAGGTAGCCCCAATCATCCATAATCTTTGTATGCATTCAATACTAAACATCGTTTACCACACGCAATAAACCACAAGTAGCAATCAACTAGCGTCATTAGAGCATCACAGAACCAGCATAGAACATGCCAACCGGAAATAGGAGGAGGGAGTAGAGAGGAGAGTCAGGGAGGGGAGAAGAAGCGCAATAGGGGCCGGCGGGCAAAAGCCCACACCCAAAATTTATTTAGGGTTACCGATAATGGCGCGAAGAGCAGGGGTCAGCGAGATGCCGGAGAGGTTGACGCCGGGGAGGAGCCGAGGGGCAAGGTGGGGACGGCCCAAGCAGCGCGGCGTCTATGAGGCTGGAGCCGCGACGCCGAGGGCCAAATCCAGATCGGTGGGGAGGTGCGAGAAGGGGGAGGCGCGTAGAAAAGAGAGAGAGCTGGTAGGGGAGCGTGGAGACCGGGGCGGCGAGCGGAGGAGAGCGGGGAAGAAGAAGCGAGCCGGAGGCGGCGGCGCAAAAAGGAGCTGACGGCGGTGCGGCGCGGCGTGAGGGGCGCAGCGTTGCGGCGTGGGAGGCTCAGGGCGGCGCCGGGGCAAGGAGAAGCGGAAGGGGAGAGAGCGCAGAGAGCAGAAGAAGCGGGGGAGGAAGAAAAGGAGGAGGCAGCGGAGAAAAGGTGGAGGCGGCGGAGGAAATGAGGAATGGCAGCCGGGTGAGAAGAAAGGAAGGAAAGAGAAAGAAGAAGAAAAGAAAAAGGGGAAGGAAAAAGAGAAGAGAGAGGAAGAAGAGAGAGGAGAAGCGCGCGTATAATAAAAATTCGTCTTCGTAAATATTTCATTTAAGTGATAGATTGCATATTAAACTACTTGCTAGCATTATACTAATCATGTTACAAGTATAAAATATCACTAATCAGTAGTGATGATTAATTAAGAATTAGCAGCATATTCAAATCTGACCAGTACCGATAGAACTGATATATTGTCGTTCAAACTAATAAATTTCCTAAGTAAATATTTAATTAAACATGTTGGTAGTATAAACTTGTGGAATTCTATTAATAAATATTCAGGATATGATAAATAAACCAAAAGTGTCAATTTATTAAAATAGATCCAAGTATGTACTCGAACCCGTGTATTGTTATTTAAACCGCTCAGCGATGTATTTCATTACCTAGGCGATCTGGGCAACAATAGTTAAATTATAGAAGTCCATCCTGATTACTTCAGAATATTAGAATAAACTAATTGTGGTCCGACGATGTAAGGTATACACGCTACTTAAACCTGTACGCGTAAGGATTAAATTAAAGGACTGTAATCTAAAACTGTTTAGTTGCAGATTTAAATACCCAGATAATCTGATTTGGTTCTTCCAGATAGTAGGATACCACTAATCAGTAATTATACTGATTCAAATAAATGAATCGCCATCAATAGACTAGAGTATATAGCATATTGATTAAATTAGTACATTGTTGTTGCAACTAGGGTTAGTGGTATTAAATTGCAGAACCTTCCTAGTAAATATTTCTGGCTATAAATTAGGTAATGTTTAGGAGAAAAATTAATATAAAAATAAAACCTGGAGATTACACGAAGACGCTTTAGTATAATTCAATTAATAATTACTTAGGAGTTGATTTCAGTGGTGTAGATAATTAATCACGCGTACTAGTTACGAGAAAAGACCGGTACCAAGAAGGGAGAAGTTACTTAAATAACCCTAAGACTTAAAATGAATTAGAGAAGGGAATAGATACATACACACCTAGGAGAAATTAAACTGGTATAATCGCATACACGAGATCGATTAGAATCAATGTTAGCCCGTAAACGTGCGGGTATATATATCATCGTATCGCAACTGTAGATAGTTGGAAATAAATAAATAAATGACTGAGTGTAACTTTTAAGTAAATAACCCAACTCCATGCTAAGAACTTAACGTAAGTAACGAATATAGAATACACGTGAATTAGGACTACTACAATCAGATTAAAGTAAGCGAAGTTTGACCTTAGGAGCACAAGCACATCAACATATTATATTTTAATGTGTTTTCGTAAATTAAATCGTAGTCAACACATTTAATTGCAGGCGACAATCCAAGCTACGGAAGTGATGTCACCTGATCTACTTGAATCCGAAAATATGGTTGAAATCCAGGCAAGCATTCCTTTGATCAAATCTTTAGCGTATATTGCTTAAAGCAAGTATTTTTGTATTAATCTAGTATCACCCTGCATGAAAGAAATAAAAATATTTAACTGAAGCAATGGCTATAAGAGAAATGAGATAGATGGCAACTGATGGAGCAGTTGGCCATTTCTATTATGTAAGAAGGTGGGCAGAGGTTGCCAGGGCAGGTAATGAGTGGGAAGGTGTGGGACCTCTGCATAAGAATAGAATATAAGGAATTACAAACTTCATCTGTGTGAACAGACCGTACCAACCGTATCAACCATCATCCCGTTTGCGGGCGGACAGACTAGTAGCTCTATCAAGGTGTTATATTCTCGACAGGGTTGATTTTTAATTGTGGGATAAGCCCAAAGGAACCGGTAAGAGACCGGAGCGTAAGAACCCACAGGCGGGTTACGCAAAGGCGTTATATTACGCTGGCAGGGAGGCTGGGTGAGGGTAGGAAACCCTACCAGCCAACAGTTATTGTCGCTTTCGGTGGGTCTGCGTGAGGGTTTTACACCGCTCCAGGCTGCCGCTTGTGAGTAACTGGGTGGAGATATAATTACTGAGATAGATGCAAACTTACTGTACTTTGATCTGGGCACCGCATCTAAGGAATTGCGGAGTTCCGGGAAGCCAACAGGGTTAGAGTGGTGATGGGTAAAGTGATACAAGCTTGCGCAATGCTATCCAAATCATGAATTCATGCCCGTCTCCGGGAAAGGAGAATTACGGAAACTTATGGGGGTTTTTGCTGTTCATGCGTATGCTCAGTAGTTTTCTAAATTAATAATATGGATTTCTTTCAAAACCAACAAACTTTATTTTTGTAAGTCATGGAAATGACATTGAGGAAAAAGAGTATAGAAATGAGCAAGAGATTGAGGATAGGAACTGATGTTCCTAAAAGTGCAAATGATAAGCATTCTGTGCATTTTTGTTAATAACGCTTGCTGAGTACTTCTGTACTCACCCTTGCTATTATCTCCCCCTTTGCTTAGGATCATGTCAATTTAGAGAATGGCTACGATCAGGAGGAAGCTACCTGGATGGAATACTGTGGACTCATATTACAGAGGGATAAGGTGGACACTCCGTGTGTAGTCGTTTTGGATAGGAAGTAGTTAGATTATTCTTTTGCCTAAAGATTGTAATATTTCAGCCCCTGAGGCTTTGTAATAAATTTTAGCCCTGCGTGGCGATATTCTTGTAATATCGTGTTGTGTCTCTAATTATGGTTCTGATGCAACACCCTGATAGGCTTATTATTCGTCAGAGCGATGTTTTATCGGCTAACACGAATAATAATCGTGGACTAGCGTTATTACCCCACGGTAATAATGCGGGTCGTCACACAACCATTGTGATAATGAGGGGGACCATGGCCCTTACCAACACCCTTAGGTGATGGCAATTTCCACCGTGGGGGCAGGGGCCTGTGGGGATAATCCCTATGGGGGCGGGGGCAGGGTGCAAACTCCCCCCATGGGGTCATAGGGATGGGGCCCCGTTAGTTGATGGGGCGGGGGTCAAAGAGCCTCCATAGGGCCTCACGGGAACCCGATAAAAATTAAAAATGTATTATTTTATTTATAAAATGTAGATTTTTAATATGGAATCTGTATTCTTTTTGCATATATTTGGACAAAATGTGTATTTATACATTATGGTTTCTGTTTTGAAGCTATATTTTTGAAAAAAATAGACATTCGGGGGACCAAATTTGAAAAAGTTGCTAGAGTGACATTGTGTGCTCAATTCCTTTTCCCTAGGCCCTATTTATTTAGGCATAGTTTTTTGGCTGATAACTTAAAGCCAGCTTTTTAGCTTAAGGAGCTTAAAAGCAGTCTACTTTTAAGCCAAGCTAGGCTATTTGACATTCTAGCTTTTTTTGACTATTGAGCGATGGCTTATGGGGATCCGATGGTGGTGGTGGAGATCCAGACCAGACAGATGGGTCACAGAGCACCAGAGGAGTGGGGAGGATGGGGCCACAGGCATTAGGCTTAGGGAGGACAACAGCACTGAGCAACGGGGGCGCACAGGGAGGATGGAGGCGTGGTGGAGGAGGACAAGTGGGGGTTGGTGTAGGTGAATGGTGGGTGGGCCAGTGGAGGAGAACAATAGCAGCAGGCATCATGTCGGCCGGATAGATCTCGTAGGCAGTGATGGGGATTCGGCGGTGGAGGCTGAATGGAGCTTACAGGCAGCCTAGGGAAGACGACGTCGGGTATGGGGAGGAGCACAACGTCGGTGATGACAGGCATGGGAAGGATTACAGAGGACAGATAGATCTCATAGACAGTGATGGGATCCAACAGCGGCGGCCAGACGGAGCTCGTGGGCAGCCTGGGAAAGACGACATCAGGTGCGGGGAGGACTACGGTGTCAGCTGTGACGGGATGTGGGAAGGATGACGGCGACCAGATAGATCTCGTAGGCGATGACTAGACGAACCTCGCAGGTGGCATGGGGAAGACAGCGTTGGGTGAGGGGAGGAGTATGACATCGGCAGCAATGGGTGCAAGGAGGATGATGGCGGCGCGTCGGGTGCTGAAAATATCTAGGCCCCTAAAAATGGTTTTAGTAATTAATGAATTTATGTGAATATGGGACTAACATGTTTATTGAGTGTTTAAAAGGTCTAGTCCTTAAAATGATGATGAGATGCATGCTAAGGGTCAAGATGAAAATCAAAGTAGCTCAAGACAAAGGTATATGTAGACTATGATCCTTTTTCGTTTTTACTGGTCATAGGAGAAAGGGTGGAAGACCGCATTGTAGGATAAATGCCATACTATTAAGAGGGATCATGGCTAGTAACATGATAGTATATTTTTGTGCCATTTGGATCAATTTAGGATTATGCATTCTCTTAAAACTAAAATTGATAGCCAGTCTGTGTCCTGTTTGGACAATCGGAAGTACCGAAGTGCAAACGACGGTACTTTCGCTTTCTGAATGTTCCCTCAAATTGAGCGGAATGTTTTTTCTATTGAGCACCCTCGGAATCACTTTGTCTCCGTGGAAAACGGAAGTACCAGAGTTTCAACGGCGGAACTACCTAGAACGTTAGTACCACAACCTTAAATGGTACTTCCGGAGCACGAAAGCTCCGAAAATCCAGGTGGAAGGTTTTTTCCAGAGAGCACCCTCGGAATCACTTTGTCTCTGCGAAAAATGAAAGTACCAGAGTTTCAACAGCGGAACTACCATAGAGCGCTAGTACTGCAACCTTAAATGGTACTTCCGGATCACAGAAGCTTCGAAAATCTGGGCGGAACGTTTTTTCCAGAGAGCGCCAACTCTTGGCCTCGAAATAAACAGAATTACCAAGCCAAAATTTTGGAACTTTCGAATATCAGAACTACTGGGATTTCAACGGCAGTAGTTCCACACTGACTTCTAACGGCTAGTTCAGAAGCTTTGAAATAGCCGTTAATGTTGTGTCAGAACAGGTGCGGTAGTACCGACCAATGAACGGCGGTACTTTCGCTTGCCTTGATTCTCTCACGGATTGCCCTATAACAGAAAGTTTTGGTTGGTGAGGGTATAAATACTCTCCCACCTGCTCAAGGACAGAGGTATGAGACTCCATTGAACACCCTTAAGCATTGAGCATACACTCCACACCTCAATTTCATATCGTGCATTCATTTGAGATGGTTGAGCCAAAACAAGTGCATTTCATCTCTAGATTGATCCTTTTGGCACTTGATTGCCGTCAAGCAAAGCTGTGACCTTTTTACTCTTGGTGCTTGCCGGCACCTGGATGGTTTGGCGGGAGTTTGCGTGGTGACTTCTTCAAGAAGGTTGTAAAGAAGCCTGGCACCGAGTTGTAAGTGGTTTGGTGTCCACCATCTTCGGAGCGGAGGAAGAACAACCATTAGTAGATTAAGGAGTTGAGGCTTAATTAGTGGAGCTGGTCCAAGTCACTTGGGCTTTCCTCAACGTGGATTAGTGAAAACCGGTAAGTTTTCGATCACCATGATAAAACATCGAGTGTAAAGTTATTTCTTTGTGCCTTCTTTCTACTCTTGTATTTCTAGTATATTATGATTGTCATATTTACTTGTGCCTGTAGTGCCTTAGACATACTAAAATTGTGAAGGTTTCAATTGCTTTAAAATCTTGCTATACTAAAATTGTGGTAATTGTTAATAGAAGGAAAGATAATTTTTAACCTCCTATTCACTCCCTCTAGTCGGTTATCCTTGATTCTATAAGTGGTATCAGAACTTGGTATCTCTTTTGTTAGACTTAACCGTTTAGAGAGAAAGGATGGCTAGTGAAGGGATCGCTATAGGAAAGGTACATCTTTTTGAAGGCTCAAACTATTCATATTGGAAAATTAGAATGTCTGTTTATCATAAGGCCATACGCCGCTGCCATCTCACTGCATGGCCACCATCGCCCTCCTTATCTCCTCATTGATGGCGCCGTTCGATTGGAGTGTTAAAGTATAAGTGAATTAGCTATCTTTTCTCATCAACTTATACTTTTAGGTGAACTGGGTGATGCATGTGACTCAACATATATATCAGAGCCAAGATGTCTTGAGTTCAAAACCCAGTTGACGCAAATAAAAAAATAATTGCAGTCCACTTCTATTCCACATCCTGAGCCTGAGAGAGCCAGAATGTTGAAGTATAAGTGAATTGTTTGTTTTCCTTATCAACATAGTCTTTTGAGTAAACTGGTCGGTGCATACAACTTAATACGGCGGCCACCGCTATCGTCCGTGATCCTTGTGCCATAGTCACAATTTGTGTGCAAGCGTTGTTTGTCCTATCTGCTATAGAGAACTTACAAAGTTGATTCATGTGCATGGAAGGTTGTCTTGTGAACCTAGCGCGTTCATGTTCTGCGATATAGCTACGATAATTAACTTCCATCTTTGTATGATCAACTGATAGAAATTTTAGCACGGTGAAACAACCTCAAAATTTCAAAATAGTTGGATTCTCCTTGAATTTTGCTTGAAGTCCAATCCTTACCCAATTTGGCAATTCCTTGAAAATCAGCCTTCCCTCTTTGGTTTTCCACCTCCCCTCCCTTGCTGGCGCCTCCTGGAAAGCCACCATCGCCACCGCCTCCCTATGCCAGTCGTCCACACGCCACACCATCGCCGCCCTGGATTGCGGCCGCTCCCTCCCTGCGCGTTCACACCCGCGCAGGCGTCAGGGACTCACCAACCAGTAGCCCAGCTTCCTGCCCCCTCCTCGTTTCACGTGCAACTCAGCTTGCTCTCTCCCTCTCTCCCATGTACCCCCACTCTGTACTTGCCGCATCAACACCCGCTAGCTCTTGCAGAGACCTCAGAGCCACCTCACCAGCGCCTTTACTCCCTTAGCAGAGCTTCCACCGCCTCTCCTCACCTGTGCACGAGAGACACCCGAACTGCCTCACTGCTTCCACCGCCTCACGCTACCTTTAAAGCTCATTTTCCTCCACAAATAGCTCCACGCCACTCTCAAATATCCAACAAAACCACTGAATCGAGTTCTTGCTACCGCAGCCTCCCCGTCGTCTTCCCCTAAGCTTAGTGAGCCCAAAAGCAATCTCACTCTACCATCAATTATATTCTAATTGCATTCGCTAACATGACCTCCTTTGCTTCCTGAATACACTCGTGAACTCACTTGGACATGAGTGTTCGTCGAGAGCTTTGGCAACGGAAGCCACCAACGGCCGAAGGGCCTCTCCTGTGGACAGCTCAGACGACTAATCCCTAATCGAAACCACCGCTACCACCTTGAACCTATACCTCGTAGATGGCTAAACCACCCTCAATCTCGCCAAAGGATTGCTGGGAAATACCAATGTCGTTGGAGAACTCCAAACCTTCTCTCCTACCACCAGCCACCACCACTTATGCTACCGTCTTCCAAAGCCCTAAAATGGACTCTTCGTGCTCAAAGGAACCTAATTATGTCCCCCTTTTCTGCTGGCAAGCGCTGCTGGAGTGGAATCACATAGCGTCGCCGCGCTCTGTTTTCCGCCGGGGGGCGAAGCTAGAGGTTGAAGACGATTTCGGTCGCGATGTGGCTATATCGTAGCCGTTCACGTGCCGTTGCCGTTTAGATCGAGCTGGTTGCTTGTGCAGCATCGGGGCCATCCGTGTGTCACCCATTTGACCGAGTGGGTGAAAACCAGTCGGGCCGTACTATTTAATTCGGGCCAGCCTGTTACTGTTCATCGCTGTTCACCCGAAAAATCCAGAAAAATCTGAACATACACCGTTTCGATTGTTTCGATGCCACGAATCCATTTTTGACCTCCATTCCACCAAATTGAGCTCGAAATAAATCCAAACCCCTTGATTTGAATTTTATTGCATTTTACTCCTTTTTATTTTAATTTGTTTTCCTGACTTTATTAGGCTCAAGCACAGACGTATGTTATTTTATGTGTTTGCGCTAGCTCCTGGCCTTTCTGAAAAGGTACAAGGACTGGAACTAGGCAACGAAGCATACGAGCTAGTAGAGTTTGCAGAGCAGCAAGGCAAGTTACAAGTTTTTTATTATATTCCCATGAAATTTAAATTATTTAATTACAATATTTGCATTATTATTATTTGTGAAATGTTATTTGATTAAAATAAATATTTAGAATGACATGTTAATTAGTTATGTCCTACCACCAAAAAAGGCCATGTTTAATTTGATGCCATATTCATCTTGATAACCTTAGGAATATTCAAATTGTTGTATAAATAATTGAAGATTAGCTCACTCAAAATTTTGTACTACTAAGTGACTTAGCTTTTGGCTGGTAGGATTGTTAAACTAGTTCTAGGGTAAGGAGGAATCGTGGAAAGCCACGAGATATTTGGAGTCCACGACCTTACCCTAGGATGGAGGCTTGAGTTGATGGGTGGTAATACCATCGAGCATAGATGGCTGGGATTTTGGTTGGTGGCCTCAAGTGAAAAGTAAGGACAAGAATCTCATGCTGAGTAAATAACACAGTGATGGCTCAACCATATAAGTTGACTCATCAACCCTGGTTTAGTAGCTGCTCAACTCGATTGAATCTCTACAGGAGGTAGAAGTGTGGATGATGGGGAGTTAGGTATGTGGAACGATAAAACTATACCTAACAACGGTAGAGGCCACTCAGGGCGGGCAGAAGAGATTAGGGTTAGCCATTGTAAACCGTGTCTGAGTGGATCTTGCAGGTAGAGCCTATATAAAGAGATGAGTAGTGAAGCAACCCGGTTTTCTTAACTCAGTTATGAAGGTTAAGAAATCTTATGGGTAAAGCTGGATAACTCTGTAGAGTGAAATCAATAGTATTCAAATATGTCGTGTTTTTGGTTAATGAAGCTATGTTTATTGGGTGAAACCAACATCAAAGTATAAGTAGATTTCATTTTGTTTTAATCTGAGTAAGCTGAGTAATCAACTACTGAATGAAAACCACCTTTTGCTCTTAAGGAGTTCTGGTTCTTTGTTTTCCCTACTTGCAAACAAAATTGCATCCACTCAAATTAATAAAACCAATACATTCCCCTCATTTGATTATCCCCGCAGGTAGTTAAGTTAGGGTTTACCCTTATGACTTGTTGGGTACGGTTGTACTCATTACTTGCTAAACAATAAACAGAAGACCAATGGAACTACAAAGTCCAAGCTGATGTCGAAATTCTGGAAGAACCCTTCTTCGCCGAGGATGACTGGTTTTAGGTCTTAGCTGTAACATCCTGAAAAATGTAAATTTAAAATTGTGAAGTTTTTGAATTATTTTTGTATTGTATTTCATTTGAATTTGGAGTTTATGGATTTTCTTGGGAAATGGGATAAAAGTTTCAAAAGTTAAAGAAGGAAACATACACATGAAATAATAGGAAAATGATAAATTAGATTAAGAATCTGAAAAGATGATCCATAAAGGTAAGGGAGAATATTTGGTTTAACCATGAAATCTCATTTCTAAAAATAATGGAATAAATGGTAAAGGAGTAAACAAAATAAAAATGTTAATAAATATAAATATATGTATATGTATGCATACAACCATGAGTAATATGAAAGTGGTCCCTACAAGATTAAAGCTAAAAATAAATAAATACAGAAAGTTAGGGGAGCAAGGAAGAGAACAAATAAAAATGGAAATATATGAATATATATATTTATATATATACACAATTGCCAAAACAAAAACAAAAGAAAAGGAAAAAAAATAAATACAAAAAAAAAGAAAAAGGCAGAGCTGGGCCAGCCACCAAATCCAGCCCAGCCACCAAATCTGGCCCAGCCCTTTCCCTCTCTCCCGCCTCAGCGCGTAAGGCCGCACGGCCCAGCCAGGCGAGCCACGCAGCCCAGCCCCCCGCGCGCGCGCCAGCTCATTCTTCCCCCCCGCACTCACCCTCTATCGCGCAGGCCCTCACCCCCTTGCGCTCTCTCTCTCTCGCTGGCAGGTGGACCCGAGCGGTCGGCATTGTCTTCTTCCCCCTCTGTCTTTTTCTCCCCGCAAGCCCGAGCTCCTCCGCTCCTCTCCACCGTGCGTTTTGGTCAAAAACCGCAAGACCTGGGGGCGCACGACATGGGTGATGTGCGGGCGCAGCTTAGTACCGTGCGGCCTTACCCCCGCCGCCCGCTGTCGCCGCTGACAGCCGAATGGGCGCGCAACGACCACCGCCGCGATTGGCCGTGCACATCGCCTATAAAGCCCGGGGACCCTGCTCATTTGCGTCGCCACACTCCCCTCATCCTCTACCCAAAAGCGATTGGACTCAATCCCTCTAAACCGTCGGCGAGCCGAACGCCACCCCCAACTCCGGCGAGCTCCGATCGGCCAATCCAAACCATTAGGGCTCAATTCCGCGCCACCACACCACCTTCGGCTCACCGCGAAGACGACCCCACCCTCGCCGGAGCACCTCACCGCCCGTAGCTCTCTGTCACCGGAGCTCCTCCCGAACTGCCGCCACCGCTCGCCGCCGGCACAACTCCGGTGTCCCTCGACCCCCACCGACCCCACCATCGGCATCTCCTACACACCGGGGTCGCATTTTAGGACTCCCCCGAACTTCTTCGGCCACCCGTCGCCGCCGGCGCCATCGCCTTCGTCTACCTCTGCTCGGCCCCCTCCAGCAGATAGCATAAGAGGTATAGTCGCCCTATATGGGTAAGAAACACCTGAGAGCTCAGACGGTTATCAGCGCTATCGCTTCCTCCCCCCCGGCTCCCTCGGCGCGCATTCGAGCCCCCGGCTCCGCACGTTGAGGTTGAGCCATTTCTTTTATTTTTCGCACTGACAACTGGGCCCCACTCGTCGGCCGTTGTCAGTCTGAGGGCCGGCTGACATTTGGGCCCCGCCTGTCAGGGCTACCCGCTGGCATGTGGGCCCAGAGCCCGAAGGGTCCCACCTGTCAGTGGCCTACAGCTCCTGTGGCCACTGACAGAGGGGTCCCACTTGTCAGTGACTGAGCACAATAGGCTCACTGACATGTGAGCCCTACTGGCCATAGACACAGAGAGTAAGTAATTAAAGAAAAGGATAAAATGAAAAATATGACATATGGGACCCACCTGTCAGAAATTTGATAATTTTTTGGATTTATCTGAACTGAGATCTTCAAATGGGTATAACTTATTCATTTTAACTCCAAATTGAGTGAGACAAATTTCTAAATTCATCTAAATTCAAGATCTACCCAATGGACATAAAATTATGATTTTTAGAGTTCATTTGAATTTTTGGTGTTATTTGGTTTGATTTGCTACTTTTCTTTTTATCCAAATTTTCGCGCACGTCGAATAGCATACGAGGCTCAAGAGGAAGAGGTCGAAGCAGCAGCACTAGAAGCCCAATAATGCTTATATACCATCCAGGTAATATGGTAGAATGTGGTGGCTGGAATGTGGTGCAGTGGATGCACAAATTGTGAAATATGGTAGAACCATCCAGGTAACCCTAAGGACTGAATCTTGTCATGTCACCCCGTGTAAAACCGTACATCCACAAGTCTGTAAAGTACAACTTGGCTAAGTAAATTTATCGAAATCCCTAGACTCATCTCACAGGTAGTGGAAAGGGAGTGGATACGCAAGGGCAAGGGAGGCCTTAAGGGACACCAGTGGAGGGTGAAGTTTCCCAGCTGTTCTAAGCGTTGCGGGAAGTTGAGAAGCCCAGCTACGTTAGTAACTGTGGGGAACATCCCGTGCATAGATGGGACCACCGCAAGTGGGGAAAGCCTATAAAGTGAGATGACAAAAGGGACTAGATACTTTGAAAAGTCACTATGATGGTCTGCTCAACCGCATGACTAAGGAATCGTGTGGGGCAACGAGTTGATTGTCTCTTGTGGTGAAAGTGTACAAGCTCTGCAGAGTCAAAACTATTCGAATAGCCGTGCCCACGGTCAAGTGCGGACATGGGTACTTAACTAGATATAGTTCTATCCTAAAAATAAATGGAGTTGGCATTAAAATATGAAGGGCGAAAGATTGCCCTGGTTTGGAATTGTCCTGGGTGTCGTCCCAGTGGAAAGTTAAGCAGCTGTAACGCTGAAAGAAGTTATATGATGCAGATGCCATGTAATGGTGGAAGGAATCTGTAACACTGATATACTTGATTACTTCTCAAATAATGCAGTCAACTTTGAAAAATGCTAGGTCTTAGGGATTTTTAAGTAATTATATTCAAAAGCACTCTCTGCAAAATAACATAAACCTGAGCCATCCTTTGATAAGCTGTGCATGTTAAGTATTGCATTCTGTGTGTTGGCTCGCTGAGCACGGTGGTTTTGTGCTCACACTCGCCTACCCAAAAACAGAGACAGGAACTCAAGGGCACTACGACCATGAGGAGGCCCCTACCAATGATGGAGGAATCCATGGCGATAACTACGGCGCTTCATGCGTATTTTGGTCATAGGCAAGAAAACTTGAAAGAGATTGTGTGCACATATATTATCTAAGCTTAGATATTATAAGTGGCACACAACTACCCCCAGTCACTTGCCTATGGCGTTGGTCTCACTTTTGCTTACATTTTCCGCTGCAAGTTTGTAATGGTGAACATTTGGCCTAAACGGCCCTTATTATAAAACTCTCACCCGACGTGGTGTATTTTAAATTATGCAATATTATCAATGTTCATGCGATGTATGATGTGATTCAGCGATGTACCTGTGTACACTATCTACTGATCCAGGGAATAGTGTATTTAACACAGTAGATTCTGGATTTAAAAATCCGGGTCTGACATTAGCCATGCTCAAGTTTTCCTAGGAGTTTCTTGTATTGTAAGATAACTTTGGGCTTACACGCCCGCTATGTTAAAAATAGGTTGTTAAACCATATGTCTGTAATAAAAATTTGACTCTTTTGTTGTAAGCATGTGTTGTTGTGGTGCACACTCATGCACAGTACTCCACAATCGGTCAGTCTTGGGGCAGTTGCAGGGATTACTAGCATATCTAGAAATGGGGGCGTTACACATGGCCAGTAAACACGTGATCCACTTTGATTAGGCTACTAATCAATTTCAATTTTACTAATGCATACATATCAATTAACTTCCATGTTGGTACGTATGAGCTAATGCAGAGATGTATGGACTTCCATCTTCGCTAAGAAATGATGAGACAATTGAAAATTAATGAGGAGATCAATTACCCTGATGAAGAGCATGCATGTTAGGAGACGGGCATTACCCTTCTCCGATCGATGGAGCAGAAGCACAAGGGCAGTGGAGAGAGGTAGGGTAATATGTTGGAGCGCTTGCGCCATGATCGGAGTACTGGATTAGGTTTTGGTTAGTTACATGTGAAAGAAGAACGATAGGGATCAACACTGTTTCGCAACTGTGTCCATCTCTGGGCTGTGTTGTTACTCCACAGGGAATTGAAGTAGATGAAGCTAAGATTGAAGCTATAAAGAGTTGGCCGACACCACAAATGGTCACACATGTGCATAACTTTCATGGACTTGCTGGATTTTATCGCTACTTTGTGAAGGATTTCAGTACCATCGTTGCACCACTTAATGAATTGATGAAGGATGGTATTCCTTTCAAATGGGGACAAGTTTAAGAAGAAGCTTTCAATATTCTCAAACAAAAGCTTATAAATGCACCATTGTTCCAACTTTCTGACTTGGTAAGAGTTTTGAACTTGGGTGTGATGGTAATGGAATTGGAATTGGTGGTGTGTTGTTACAAGAAGGTAAACTTGTTACTATTTCAACAAGAAATTAGGTGGACTTAGTTTGAACTATTCAACTGATGATAAAGAATTGTATGCTCTAGTTCGAACTTTAGAAATATGGCAATATTATTTATGGCCCAAAGAATTTGTTATATATTCTGATCATGAAGTTTTGAAGTATATTAGAAGTCAATCAAAACTGAACCATAGATAAGCATGTTGGGTTGAATTTGTTGAATCATTTTCTTATTTCATTAAACATAAGAAAGGGAAAGAAAATGTGATTTCTGATGTTTTGTCTAGACGGTATATTTTGTTGTCTCAACTTGATTGTAGAATTTTAGGCTTAGAGATAATAAAAAATTTATATACTTCTGATGATGAATTAAAAGATGCCCTATCCAATTTTAAGGATGGTAAAAGCTAGAACAAATTTATTTTTATTGATGGTTTCTTAATTGGAGCTAAGAAACTATGCATTCCAGTTAGCTCCGTTCATTTTTTATTGTTATAGGAGGCGCATAGAGGAGGATTAAAGGGATACTTTGGCGTCAAAAAGACGAAGGACGTCCCTGTTGAATACTTCTATTGGCCAAGGATGAGGTGTGGCATCGGGCGCTATATTTTGTGATGCACAACATAGCAAAATGCTAAGTCATACTTGAATCCACATGGCTTATACATGCCTCTTCCTATTCCTAGTGTTCCTTGGGAGAATATTTCTATGGATTTTATTTTAGAATTGCCTAGGACAAAAATGGGGAGAGATATTGTTTTTATTGTAGTAGATAAGTTTTCTAAGATGGCACATTTTATTTCTTGTCATAATAATGATAATGCTACACATGTTGATGATTTATTTTCAGAGAGATTGTTCGAATACATGGTATACCAAAGACAATTATTTCAGATCATTATGCGAAATTTCTGAATCACTTTTGGAGGACAATTTGGAGAAAACTTGGGATGAAGCTACTATTTTTAACTACTTGTCATCCCCAACTGATGAACAAACTGAAGTTGTCAACCGTATCTTGTCAAATATGTTGAGGGCTGTTCTGAAGAAGAACTTGAAGATATGGGAAGAATGTCAAATGTGTTGAATTTGTTCTTAAGTTGCATGAAACCATAAAGAAAGAGATAATAGATTCTATGCCACTAGGAGTGGTTGATTTGATAAACTGTCATCGGTGAAGGGCCTAACTACTGTATGCTACTCAGTTTAACTAAAATTCTATTATATACCATTGCCATCAGTTAGGGTATGATGCCCTCAGAAAATGACAATTTTGCCATCAGTTCAAATTTATCCCTATGATAACAATTAAATATATGAAGAATTAGCTTAGCCGAAAATACTGACATTTTTGTGTGGATCATTGGGGTAGTTTACAGCTCAAATATAAAATTTTGTGAATTGAATCTTCCATTTGTTCCATTTTGATATTCAAATCCAAAATTAGCCTATTTGAGATATTTTTTAAACCGGGACAAATTCACTACAACAATATGGAGCATTATATTTTTTTGGGAGCTATGTGACATCTTAGGAGCATGTGAGAATTTTTCTAGAAGTTTTAGACCTCATTTAGTCTCTGTTTATAAATAATATCCTTTATTAGCATTTAAATAATCAATCTAAAAATTTTCTTTGAATAGTTTCTTGAAATATTTTTTCCTAGCTCACTAACATGTTGAACAACACCCCTGTAAATTTTCATAATTTTTGAGGTTGTTTGCTATTTTAAATAAATCAGGTCTTGGGTTTTTTGTAGGGGCATTTTGATCTTTTTTGAAAAGATAACGGTCTCCCTTAATGGTCAACTAACGACAGTGGCATATAGTGGAACTAATCTCAAAGTCAATGGTATACAGCAGTTAGGCCCTTCACCGATGGTAATTTGTCAAATCGACCACTCCCAGTGGCATAGAATCTATTCTCTCTAAAAGAAAATATAAAGCACATAAATAAGAAAAATAGGGTTGCTGGTAGTAAAGGTAGAAAGAAAAGAATTTTTGAATCTAGTGATCTTGTTTGGTTGCATTTGAGAAAAGATAGATTTTTAGAATTAAAAAAGTCTAAGTTGTTGTGTAGAGCTGATTGTCCTTTTAAGATTATTAAAAAGATTAGTGATTATGCATACAAGTTTGATTTGCCTGCAGAGTTTGGGGTTAGTTCTACATTTAAAATTGTAGATTTAAAGCTATCCTGGAAGAAGAAGATGAGCTTGAGTCGAGGACGACTCCAATTCAAGACGGAGAGGATGATGAGGACATCACTTCCTTAGATACACACAATACTCATCTATAAGATGCTAGGTAAGGAACAATGATGAGGGCACGTGCATGATAGTTGAATTATCGGGTGAGCTCGTTCCTAGGGTTGTTTAATTCAGCTTCTAAGAATGGGTTGCTGCCTGATGCATGTGATGTGATTGTGCCTAGGAACATAGGCAAAGGCCATTGAGAGGCACATGGAGTCACAAACATGCTTGGGATGAACATTCACATCACTTTGAGGCTAGGGCAAACAAGGATGAAAGGTAGGTATGTTCTAGAATCCAGTTCGGGCTCCAGGGATAGCGTTGACTTTAAACAAGTATAGAAGATGCATACGGAATCCAAATAAGGTGATATTAGATTTGTTGGAAAGCTTATGACGTCCTCTTTCTACTGGTTCTAGTCCCACCTCAAAACCCCACATGAGCACATCATAATCCATAAAACAAATTCAAATCAATTTCAACCTGGGTCTAGGCCTTGTATCAATTTGAGTCCAACTGGGAAGTTGTAGTGGGATATTCTTCCCGTCTCACACATGCTCCCCACATCTCTAGCCCCATAGAAACTACCAGGGATGCCACTTTTATGGTTTAGGCTTGATTAGATTGATTTTCATTCAGAAAATATTAGTTGTGTACTTATGTTGACTAGACCATCTACGGTGACTTCAAGCCTCTCCATTGTTCAGTGAAACTTCATATTTCATTCGCAAATTCAAATCACACTTATTTCTTTCTTACTTGATTCTCGATTGCTTGTAGGAAAGATCATCCGTGTTGGACACCGTTCGTAACAACAAGGGTGTGGTGTAGCGATTGCAGGACGAACTTGGTCATTTCAGTCAATTAGCCTCATCATCAATATCATATCAAATAATCGTAGTTATCATTCTTATCGGAAGATCGGGCCAAACCTCCTAATCACCCACACCCGCCGCATTCGGTGTGCGCCTACCCCCCGTGCCACGAGCGCCCTCGCCTGCATCACCTGTGCACCAGTTGGCCACTGTGGCACCATAGTGCGTGCCCGCCTAGTGCTGACCCCACCGCGCCTAGACCCTCCTTCTCCTTCCTCCTCCGTGCGCCATGCTTCACCGCATCCTACACCTGCCGCTCTTGCTCTAAGCTCGGCCACTCTTCTAAAAGCAGACACGTCATTAATGTACTCTTCACTCACATGGTTCTCAATGTACATCCAGTTTCGGTCCATCTACGCTACACAAGTAACAAATGGGTGTCAAAAATGATTATTACCGCTACTACATAGCAAATCAGACTAGCTATATATACTTGCACGTACATGACATGCATCTATATATATTATGTAGGTATATAGCTAGCTAGCCACGTATTCATGACATAATAATGTTAAGCAAGAATATATTGAAGCTAGTGAACTACGTACCAGTACTTACCCATTCTGAAATTGAGTAAACTAACATTATCTTTCTAAACCTAGCTAGATAGCTAGATCTAAATTAAACAAAAACATAGCTATCATTTCCTGCATTCAATTACAAAAACATGCATGCATATAAGTTATTAAAAGTAATTGAGTACTAACCTCTGATCAGATCACTAAGAAGAGTACAAAAACATGCATGCATATAAGTTAGCGCAATGAAGACAGATCTGTGTCGACATCGAGAAAGTACGCCCAGTAATTAATAGTGGAGATTATCACAAACGGTTCCAACCACAAACGATCTGTGAAAAAAATATATCACAGACGGTTCGTGTTAATAACCGTCTATGAATTATCACAGATAGTTATTAATACGAACCGTCTGTGATGTCACAATATCATAGACGGTTCGTAATACCAACCGTCTGTGATTTGTGCGTATCACAGACGGTTTGTATATAGAACCGTCTGTGATAGTCCTACATCATCACAGACGGTTATTAACACGAACCGTCTGTGATGTCCACAATTTCACAGACGGTTCGTATATAAAATCGTCTGTGATAGTCCTTCACAGACGGTTTATACCACGAACCGTCTGTGATAGTTCACTCTATAGCTTAAATTTTTCCTGTTTTTTGTCTAGCCTCAAGAAATTAAATAATGTTATCCATGCCCTTTGAAAACAAGTAAATACAGAGGCAAGACACAACAACACATTCAGATCTATTACAGCTAACGAACCCTTCTTGCATGCACGACGGTCACTCTAAACAAGACACACTTACGACACTTACGGCAAAAGTGTGTTGCCCAGAATGCCGCCGTGCCATAACGCAGGCGCTAGCTCACGGCAGTAGTCGGCGTTGTCGAGGAACAAGCAAATATAGAGGCAAGCACAACAACACATTCAGATCTATTCAAGCTAACGAACCCTTCATGGCACGACGGTGAGGCTGAACAAGACACACTTACGACAAGAGTGTGTTGTCCAGCCTCCCGCCGTGCCGCGACAGAGGTGCTAGCTCACAGCGGAGGCGAGATGCATGCAGGAAGCTACCTAGTGGATGAACTCATGCGTGACTAGTACTGGTGGAAAGGTAGATGGGGTATTAATAAGGGCCGAGCAGTGGGAGGAACTGGTGCCTGCCATTCGATGTGGAGAGAATGGACGGGTGAGATCGAAATCCTGGGTATACGCCAATTATCGGTGACATGTGATTATCACAGACGGTTATTAACACGAACCGTCTGTGATAATGAATATCAGAGACGGTTTGTTATACGAACCGTCTGTGAAGTATCACTTATCACAGACGGTTCGTATTAAGAACTGTCTGTGATATTAATATCAGAGACGGTTGGAAATATGAACCGTTTGTGATATTAATAGCAGAGACGGTTTGGAATATGAACCGTCTGTGTTAATGCTTAAATATGCGCGCCCTAATCCTGCTCTTCTACACACTGTCCTCTCCCTCATCTTCTTAATCACCATATTTTTCAATAATGACATCTACAATTCTTTTGATCCCCTTCCTCTCATCTATCCATCATGAGTTGTTTGGACGCAACCTTACACAGGCGGCCAACAATTTACGTCTGGAGCAGCTCCTCCGCTCACGCCCTGCTCTCCTTCCTCGACTTGCTTCCATCCGTCAGCTGGACCTCATCATCCGCCATCGACGGAGGTGTCTCGTTGCCGCTCAGGAAAGGGAAACCGCCCTCAGTCTCGTTCTTCTCTACAATGTTCGCAAAGCGGAGGAAGATCTTGCGGCAGTGCAGAGACACATGGATAACCTTGCCGATCAAGCAGAATCGGCCGATTCTGAGGAAGCTTATCGTGGCATCCTCTTTGAGATTATGGAACATGCTAATGATTTGCCCAGGCTTGAGGAGGAAGTGTAGAGAGCAAGGACAATCTTGACGGCATTCGAGAACACAGCGGCTGATCCTCCAACTCCAGAAGTCGACGAAGAAGCATATGAAGCCCAGAAGATTAAAATCTGGGAATATCTTTTTTTTTGGACTTTTGTAATAAAATTGCCTTGAATTTGACTCTCGTCTCAGTATAGCTTCTGTAGTTCAAATGACAACGGTCTGTCAAGTTTACCACAGACGGTTCGTATTAAGAACCGTCTGTGAAAGTTCACAGACGGTTATTAACACGAACCGTCTGTGTTGTCCAGATTATCACAGACGGTTCGTATTAAGACTTTCACAGACGGTTCTTAATACGAACCGTCTGTGATGCCTTAATTATCACAGACGGTTCGTGTTAATAACTGTCTGTGAAAATATCACAGATGGTTGCTAGTATAAACCGTCTGTGACAGTTTAATCACAGATGGTTCCGTATGAACCGTCTGTGATGTAGCCGTCCAGTATAGCCTCTTTTGTAGTAGTATGCATATGTGTATATATGTATATATATATGTGTGTTTATGTATATATATGTGTATATGTGTATATATATATGTGTGTATATGTGTATATATGTATATATACATATATACATACGTATGTACGTACATACATATATACACACCTATACAAATATATACATATATATACATACACTTTTTCTTGTCGGTTTTTCAATGACTTTTAACTTTTGATTTATCAGTAATTATTATTTATTAGATTAACAAGTTACACTTAAAAATCATAAGCCATAGAAAAAAAAACAAGTCTATAATATTTTGGCATTGGACTGGGGCGACTGGCGTCGAGTGTGGTCCCAATTAAGAGTTAAGACATGGATCAAGGCCACCTACTCTCGTCTCGTCTTTAATTTGGCAGACAAGATCAGCCGTTGGTTCCCCTGACGGCCTTTACTATGGCCTTAGAGCAAGTTTAATAGTATAGATAGCTGCTACCTCCAATACATTTCCATGTCATCAAAAGGTAAGATGCAGCCAACTCATACAATAAGCTGGCTATAAGTTGTCTCTACAAGAGCTCTCAATCATTTAATACATACATGGGTATTGGTCATTTAATACATGCATGGGTATAGCAATTAGTTCTATTGGTACATGCATGGATAACACCTCTTTTCCTGTGCTATAGCCTGACTCTTGCATGGGAGCCGGCTTGGCTCTCTCTCTCCTTTTCTCTCCCCTCCACATAGGACTATGCTGACATGGATTCCCTTATAACTAGCACAGTCAGCCTTATTAAACTTGCTCTTATGGCCTGGATACTCTGCAAATCTCCAGCTAGCGCAAGATGTCGGCAATCATGTACTTTGTTTCTTTTGAGAGAAGCAGCAGTAATCATATAATTAATTAATCAGGCCATTGCAGATGGAAACAGTACAAATGGATTTGTTATCAAAATTACTTCTGTAATTACCTGGGATTCTTTCTAATTCTAGTCAAAAGTCAGAACAAAGCTGTTCAACTAACGGGAGGACAGACAAAGAATTTACACCCTTTACCTTTTATCTTTAAATATAGCTAGCTAGCTGCAAGCAAAGAATCTGGTGATGACAAGAGGCAGATGTGCTTTGTTTGTAGCGTTACCGGAAGCAAAGCAAAGGAATCGAACGTACGAGCATACTACGTTTATATATGGGCCAGGCATCTGCCAATTAAAAAGCAAGCTTATAGTATGTGACTATGTGTTATCGGACGCTTCTGTTCTATCTGAGGCGTGCATGCTTCTCCGAAGGTAAGTAAGCTTATGCGATCTTTATTTATTTAGTTTGTTGCATAAACTAGTATCCTACTGATTAATTAACCAACAATGACCGATCGATTGAAGCATCCAGAAATTAATGTAATGCTTGCATTGCATGTGTAGGAACGAAGGAAGTGGCCAGCGCGCAGGAGAAATGTTTAGCGATCCAGCTGCAAATCGATCCACTGGTTCGATGGATCCATCACAGATCCCTAAGGAATCAGCAGCTGGATCCATCCATCGAGAGCTGCATGCATCCTGGCCTTCTAATTACTAAACAGCTAGAGATCAATTCATCATGCCTAATGAGGCAAAGGTAATCAATTCTGCATGCATGTTTTGCCCCGCAGATTATTTCAGTTAATTTATCGCATGCCTCAGTCACATACATGAACTGTCGAGGTGGTTAATTATGTTTTTTAGGAGAGGTTATTGATCTCAAAACATCTTAGTACGAACACACAAGACCTCATATCTTTTATATAATTAAACCGGTCAACCTTACGAGACGGATATAACCTGAAACGCCCTCATTTCTAGAAGCGTCGTGAATCACTCATAATTGTTTAGGATAGTTTAGCTGCAAGTTTCATCAGTCGAGTATACAACATTGCCAACATATGCTCAGGAACAAAAGCCAATTTTATTACAAGATAAAAACTAAACAGCCAAGTATTACAGCAGGACGAACGATCCTTAGATACAATACAAAACAAAAGCACACCACAGGCAAGTCTGAGCGAAGAACAACCCTAATTCCAAATGTCATCTACTTCGTAGTATCCTTCCACGGCGTCCTCATAGACTTCTTCATTTTCTTGCCAGGCACTTTCTGTTATTGTTTTTAGCAAGTATGAGTACAAACCATCATACTCAACAAGTCACATGAGAAATGCTACATGACTACATGCAGGGATTTACAAAGGAGTGGGGTAAAGTGGTTCATTATTTTATGTGGATGCAATTTTAGTTGTAAACAAGTTTTAAATATAAAATCACAACCTTCTTAAGAAGAACGGGGATTTAACAACTTGAATACCAATCTTAACCAAATGCCAATTCTACTTATGCTTCGCTGTTGGAGTCACCTATTAAACACTACTTCATTTATCGGAAGCACGGCGTATTCGAATATTCTTCATTTATGACTCTGTAGAGCTGCCCAGGTTTACCCACAAGATCTCTTAACTCCCACGTCCGGGTTCAAGAAAATAAGGTTTTCACTACTTAATTCTTTATATAGCCTCTACCCAATAGGTTCTTGTTCCCAACAAACTCGAGTGGCCCATGACCTTGCCCGATTTGTTGCAGCCTTACCGTTGTATGGTTAACCACCTCCCTTACGAACTCTCCCTTGTCTCCCCTACCCTTTGTACATATTCAATCGAACTTGAGCAGTTACTAGACCAGGTTTGACGAATCAACGCTTGTGATTGGGCGATCGCTATGTTCTACTTGGCATAAGGTTCTAGTCCTTAGTTTTTACTGAGGCAACATCCACTCACAAATCCATATTTCAGTGTCCAACTGTACTGCCACCATTTTGGACCAAGCCTCCACCTTAGGATAAGGTCATGGGATCTGGCCAACTCATGGCCTCCCGTGATCCTTTCTTACCCTAGAACCACTTTCAAAATTCTATCAGTAAAAAGCCAAGTCTCTTAGTAGTGAAAAATTGTTGAGTTCCTAAACTGTCATGATTACATTAATAATATATTTAATATTACTAAGTCTTGTCAAGGTAAATATGGCTAACAAATTAAATAAGGATTTTTCAGGTGGTAGGACATTAGCTAATATTATGTCATTCTAAACATTTATTGTATAAGAAATAACAAATTGTAAATAATATAATGAAAGTATTAATAATTAAATAACATAAAAGAATGTAGGTTCAATATTTTAAAAGACATGTGACTTGCCTTGTGGGTTTAAGTATCCAACAATTTTGTACTCTTCTGATTCTTGAGCTTGAGCTTCTCCTTCCTGGTTTAGGTGATCTTCAATGTCAGGAGCTAACGTAAAGCAAAAGAAAATAATTCAATTCCATGCTTGAAGAGTTGAGCTAGGAATAAAGAAATTAAATAAAGAAATAAAAACAAAGAAAAACCAAATAAATAGGTTTTGGGTTATAGGTGTTTAGTTTGGTGAAACAGAGCTGAGGAATGGGTCGGCGGGCTCGAGACGATCGAAATAGACATACATTTGTGTTTTAGGGTTTGGTGAATAGTAACAGGTCGGGTTCACTGTTCAAACTGGGTTTCACTATTCATGGCGGGTTGGGCTTAAGTGTTATTGGGTCGGATGGACAGTAACAGGTGGTTACTATTCATCTTCTTCGGTCGAACGCCTCAGCGGCCGAAGAACAGAGCAAAAGATCGGCGGTGACCGGCAACACTACATGGGTTTATGATGGAATCGAAGACCAGGGATGGCTTCCGGGCACTATGGGGTTTCCATTTTTAGGGTTAACGGTAGCAGAGGAGGCAGCATTCGCCAGCGGTGAGACTTTCTCTTTGTGGAACGCTTGAATGGCACCAGAGCAAATGGAGGGTTAAATGGACAGTAGCATTTGCATTTAAGCATCCTGGGGGTTGGGTCAAGCTAGGGGAAGCGGTGGCTTAGGCGGAGATGGTCGGGGTTGGGCTGTCCATGATGAGGTGTCACGACCGTGTGGTGAGCTTCGGCGGGAGAGAAGAAGGGAGCTCGAGGGGCTAAGACGATGGTTCGGGGGTACTTCTGGGGTCTAGTAGAAGTTATAAACGAAAGCAATTGAGACATAATCGATTGAATGAGCAGAATTGAGTTTAGGCTTACTTTGGGGAATTCCGGTGATCCTTTGCAATGAGGAAGGTCGTCGGAGCGATTGGGGTGTTTGGCTTACCTTGGGCACCAATGTTTTCAAATGGAGGAGCTCGGGGACTTTATAAGAGTAGTAGAGGCGGTTCGGCATAGTGGGGAGGCTATGGTGGCGGCGGCAAGGATGGGTTGGCATGCATGCATGGAGCGATCTAGGTTGTCCATGCATCGGCCCAGGAGCGAGGGCAGGAGAAATAATTTATAATTTTGTTTTTAATTTTTAGAAACACCCGAAAATAGAATAAAAGCCTAGAAAATAGTAGAAAACTCCAAATAAATTCCAGAAAATTCCTAAAAATTCTATAAAATGAAAGAAACTCAACAAAAATAAAATAAACTTAATTTGAACACAATTACACAAATTTGTGAGACTTTACTCTTGGACAAAATAAAAAGAGGAAGATAAATTCCAGAAAAATCCAATAAATTCCAAATAAATTAAAATAAATTTTGGTATGTCACATCACTCCAACGACTTCCCATTAGGTCTCTCACGCTTCCAAATTCCACTGAACCATCCTTGCTTGTAAATGGGCCCAAATCACTTAGAACACCACACGCCTCTCTGTGCAACATTACGGCACCCGGCTTCCCTGGCTATTCTGGATCTTAGTTTCTCCCTAAACTTAGTCCCGATCCACCTCGTTGTTGCCTATTTTGTCCACCACTAGTAGTTTCTGCTCTAGTTCCTTGTCACGTAGCAATTGCACGATATAAAATCATCAATTGACACAATTGATGAATCAAAAATCTTTACATTTACTCAATGTATATTCACATGCTTTGACACGTAACTCATAGTGTCCAATGACTAGCCATCATGTTTTCATACATTCGAACTTCTCGAACCGTCTCTACGTGTATCGGTCTCATCACTTAGTGCATTACATGCACCAACTCGCCTCTTCATGATGGTTGTCTTCTTTGTGGTTTCCACTTGAGCCACGTAGCCTCACCCAGACTTACAGAATTGCTTGGACCTCAGCACCCTTGCTTAGCCCTAGTCTATTGCCGTTGACTGCTAGCATTCTCCAACCCACCTACACATTCAAAGACCAAGCAACCATATTGAGCACAAGTTCTATATACTTGATTCACGTTAGTCAAAATAATGCATCATACAACACACCACACAAAACATCGGCACTCATGCCGTGCATACACTCAACCATGTTCGTACATGGCTCCTAACCCTAAGACCAAACCTCAAACAAAAATGCATAATTTCAGTATCAATTTGCCAAAAGCTAGTCTGACCATCATTATTTAGCCGATTAGACCACTGGCGCCAGTTGACCGCTGGAACCGTGCCTGTCAGACCGCTTAAGAGCACTAGAACACACCCTCTCTGAAATTTCAGTTAAACTCTATCTAGATTTAGCTCAGAACTCCAAATTAAGTGACACCTGATGCAAAGATATCATCAAATACACTTACACAAGTTTTTGGTGTCAATTTTTTGAAAGGCATATGACCAGTACGATCGCTTCATAGCTGCCGATCAGACCGCAATTGCCAGGCCGGTCAGACCACCATTGTCAGGCCGGGCAGACCGGTTAAAATCTGGCAGTAACTATGAAAATTGCAAACTCCTAAAACCAAACTTAAATTTTAATAATATTTACATAACAAGTTCAAATACGTATCTTACATTATGGAGTGATCTCTCTATGGTCACACAGACTTGGCAATGCGATGCATGTATAATATTTTGGCATTGGGCTGGGGAGATCGGCGTCTGAGGAGTGTGGCCGCGATTTTTCCCCTCTGCTGGCCGGTTATCCCTTTTTTGCCCCCTTTTTTGAAGGTTGGCTGTCCCAATTAAGAGTTAAGGCATCCATCTTGGCCACCTCTTCTCGTCTCCTCTTTAATTTGGCAGTTGGTTCACTTGACGGCCTTTATTATGGCCTTGTGGTCCGGATACTGTGCAAATCTCTAGCGAGGGCGAGATACAGGTAAGAGCAACTCCAGCAGGGCCCCTACTTGAGCCCTCAAACCTCATATTTGAGGGCTTGAGGCAAAAATGCAACTCCAGCAGGGCCCCTACTAGAGCCCTCAAATTTGAGGAGCCCCTCAAATCACCCTCCCACCCCTCATTCCTAGGGGCTCCCCCTCCACCCCTCATTTTCCTGTTTTTTTCCCGCACCGTGAAACTTCCCCCGCTCCCCCCCGCCTGCATCTTTCCCCGCCCGCCTGCATCTTTCCTCGCCCGCCCGCCCGCACGCCTCCCTCGCCGGCCCGCCTCCCTCGCCGTCCGCCTCCGCCTCCGCCCCTCCACCGCCCCCTTCCCTGCCTCCTCCGCCTCCCTCGCCCGCCCGCCTCCTCCGCCTCCCTCGCCCGCCCGCCTCCCTCGCCCGCCCGCCTCCCTCGCCGTCCGCCTCCGCCTCCGCCCCTCCACCGCCCCCTTCCCCGCCTCCTCCGCCTCCCTCGCCCGCCCGCCTCCTCCGCCTCCCTCGCCCGCCCGCCCACCTCCCTCGCCGCCTCCGCCTCCGCCCCTCCACCGCCCCCTTCCCCTTCCCCGGCGCCTCCGCCCCCTCTACCGCCGCCTCCGCCCCCTCCACCGCCCCCTTCCCCTTCCCCGGCGCCTCCGTCCCCTCCACCGCCGCCTCCGCCCCTCCCTCCCACTCCGCCAGTCCGCCTCCCTCCTTGCTTCTTCCCCCGCCGCCGCGCCCTCCCCTGTCGTCCCCGCCTCCCCCGCCGCCCCCTTCCCCTCCCCCGCCGCCCCCTTCCCCTTCCCCGGCGCCTCCGCCCCCTCCACTGCAAGATCCGACACCCGCCCCTCCCCCGCCGCCCCCTTCCCCGGGCAGCCGAGGCGACGCCAGATGGCGCGTGGAGGCGGCTACGGCGGCGCCGTTCGGGGCGGCCCAGTAGGCGGGACGCGGTGCGTTGGAGTTGGACTGAGGGAGAGGGAGAGAATGAGGACGGCCGCGGACGGCTTCGGCCAGCCGCTGAAGGACGCCGTCGTCGCGCACCTCCGCGCCCACCCCGCCGTCGCGGACGTCGTCGACCTCGGCGTCGACAAGTACTACTCCGCCGCCGCCGCTGTAGCCCGCCACGTCGCCTCCTCCTCCGACCCTGCCATCGAGGCCCGCGGCGTCGTCGTCTGCGGCACCGGCGCGGGCGTCGCCATCTCCGTCAACACCCGCTCCATCAACGCCCGCAACGTCCTCGCCCTCTCCGACATGGCCACGCCGCCCGACGCCGCCGCCGCCATCGCCGACACCTGGTTCGCCACCCCCTTCCGCGCCCCATGCCCCGCCTCTGGCGACGCCATCTGCCTGCGCCATCTGCTGCCTGAGGAGAATGAGTGGGTCCCATATGTCAGTTGGAGTGGAATGGATTTGAGGGCTTAAATTTGAGGGGTGCTGTTGGAGTACATGCAAAAAAACAGGGCCCTCAAAAGTAGGGGGAGCCCTCAAATGAAAAATAGGGGCCCTGTTTTGAGTAGTACTGCTGGAGTTGCTCTAATCATATACTTCGTCTCTTTTTTTACTTAACTTCTTAGTATCCGTACCATTAACTTTTTTAATGGTTGATTATCAATAGACTCAACTATATAGATTACCTATACAAAAATTATATGTCATTAGATTTATCATTAAAAATACTTTCATAATATTATAATTTTATTAGAACATCTTAGTGTAAAGTTAAAAAAATAGCAGTCAAAGTCGTATCTCGAAGATCGTAAAAATTTGAAAACATTCAGTAAAAAAGAACGGAGAGAGTAATTATTTTCTTTCAAAAGAAGGAGCAGTAATCATATAATTAATCAATCCATTGCAGATGGAAACAGTACAAATGGATTTGTTATCAAAATTACTTCTGTAATCACCTGGGATTCTTTCTGATTCTAGTCAAAATTCAGAACAAAAGCTGTTCAACTAACGGCAGGACCGACAAAGAATTTACAACCTTTACCTTTTATCTTTAAATATAGCTTGCTAGCTACAAGCAAAGAATCTGGTGATGACAAGAGGCAGATGTGCTTTGTTTGTAGCTTCACCGGAAGCAAAGCAAAGGAACCGAACCTACGAGTATACTATGTCATAAATGGGCCAGGCATCTGCCAATTAAAAAGCAAGCTTATCTGTTCTATCTGAGGCGCGCATGCATGTAGACACACGCGCGCACAACAAAGAAAAAAAAGCATTCATTGCAACTAGCTTGCATATATCCCCTTTGTTGCTCTCCAGCAGTCCAGCTTGCGATTTCCTTGGTTAATTGATCTATCTGCTTGCTTCTCCCAATGTAAGTAAGCTTATGTGATTTTTATTTATTTAGTTTGCATGAAGACATGCATAAACTAGTATCCTACTGATTAATTAACTTAATCAACAATGTCGATTGATCGATTGAAGCATCCAGTAATTAATGTAATGCTTGCATTGCGCGTGTAGGAACGAAGTGGCCAGCGCCAGCGCGCAGGAGAAATGTGGAGCTAGCCAGCTGCAAATCGATCCACGGGATAGATAGATCCATCATAGATTCCTAAGGAATCAGCAGCTGGATCCATCCATCGAGAGCTGCATGCATCCTGGCCTTCTAATTACTAAACAGCTAGAGATCGATTCACCATGCCTGCTGATTTGAAGGTAATCAATCATGTATTCAACTTCGACTCTGCATGCATGTTTTGGCCGGCAGATTATTTTAGTTAATTTATCGCATGCCTTAGCCACATACTCACATGAACTGTCTAGGTGGTTAAGTATTTTTTAGAGTGGTTTAGTGTATGTTTATTATCCACTTAGGCTTTGTTGGGGAGATCAATTTCCGGACAGGATCCATATGGATTGGCCGGGATTTTAGTTTAAATTCTTCATCCATCCACATTGATCCTGGACAGAAATAGATTTCCCAAACAAGGCTTTATTAGGAAAAGAAAATTCATATACATCGAGAGTGCGCGCCAACCAGCGGACGCTAACTAGCCTTCCACACACGGCCATCGGCGCTGAGCCACCTCCACCGGCCGCCGCTGCCCACCTTCTGTTGGGGAACAGAGGAAGAACAGAGGAGAGCTAACCGAAAACTTCACACTACATTGATCTCATACAATCTTACTACGAGCACACACGAGACCTGACGTCCTTTTTTTTTACCAGACGGGTATAACCTATTAATTATTTTATAACTCACTTCTACAGATCGTTATAATTCATATTAATGCGAAGTTTGACACGGCAGTTTTTGCCGACATTGAATCTGCTAGTCTCCGGCAGAGACCAAACTTAAGGTTTGATTTGCATGCTTGTCTGGCACGTTGGATACGGCGAACAGTTCTTGAAAACATAGTTTTGTAAGATATTATGGAAAGGAAAGTGTGCTTCTATAGAAACCGAGAATGGCAATCAAAAGGAGTTGAATGATACCAACAAATTTCTCCTCCAAAGTATTCATGAATATTTCACTCCAGTAGCTATGGAGTTCAGATTCTACCACCTATTTGGATAAAAAAAATATGATAAAACGAGTTAAATGAGCCAAGCCTGTCTTAGGCAGGTCTGACTGCTAGAAATTTCAAACTCTATATATTTTCAGCTCAATTCTCCAAAGCATATGACACCTAAAGAAAACACATCCTCTAAAATGCTGACACAAGTGTTTGGTGCCTAATTCCTAAAAGGCTACACCATCGGTCAGACCGCCCTGATCACACCTAGTGTTGAATCTGGTCTGACCACTTGTATAGGCCAGTTAGACTGCCCATGAACAATGGTCAGACCGCCCTTTCAACTCGATCAGATTGCCTATGATCACTAGACTAAATTTTTGCAAACTTTCATGAAATCAAAATCCGACTCGACAAATGCACCAAATGTTCATCACTAAACATTCAGGACCCTTCTCATAGGGTCCTTCAGGTTATCTGAAACTAATACTTAAAAATGTGGTTTTGAGATAGTTTTACCAAAGATAGTGTGGTTTTGTAAAATTTACTTTATAAATATGCACAAGAATAGGGGCTGGCTATTTGTACATCCACATATGATATCATCACTAAACAAAGAGAGGCCACCAAGACTACATTTTTTATCTACTTTTCTGAGTGTTGAGTGCTTGATCATCGGCAACATGACCCCAAAATATGACCAGGTTCAATACCTCCTTCACTTTAAGGGCCAGAAATTCAAGCAATAATATATAAAGAGGAAAAATATCAACAAATATAAAGTAGTAAGGTAAAATGCATCTCTTTCACTTTGAGAGCTAGAAATTCCTAAAAAATCTTAATAGTAAAAAATCCTAAAAATTCTCTCATTAATCAAGGAAAAAAGATCTAAATGACTTATTTTGGTGGAGTTAGATTATAATAATGTAGATTAATCAGATATAGATTCTATAGCTATTACAGAGTTAAAGCCACTTGTGACACTTTTTCACAAAAATATCGTTTATGCTGTTCGGTAGGCGGGCGGTAGCGCCGCACAGACAACGCGTGGTACCTGCCGCCCCGTGAGCAGGCGGCAGGCGCTTGTCACCCCCCATGGGACGGCAGGTGATTAAGCTAGCTAATTAACTGACCTAATTACCTGTTTAATTTGTAATTTATACAACAATAATAATAAAGCCTTTTGTCCCAAACAAGTTAGGGTAGGCTAATTTATAGTTTTTTAAATTTGTAAATATAGCAAATGAGCTCAAAAATTATGAAATTTTTTGTGGAACTTTCTGAGGCATCATGGTATGTTGTGTAATTGTTTTGCAATTTTTTGATGCTATTTACTACTTCTAAAAATTCTTGGAACAACGTATAATTAACTAGGCGATTAACTAGTTATACGTCGCTCTAAGAATTTTAGAGGTAGAAAATTATTGTAAAAACTTACAAAATTTTTTGTGGAGCTTTTTGATACAGTGTGCTATGTCGTATAATTTTTAAATAATTATTTGCACTACTTTACTATCTCTAAAAATTATTTGAGTGGCGCGTAATTAAACAGATGATTAAGAACTAATTTCCAGTCATAATGACCTACCGTCTGGCCACTGGGTGGCACCAGGCCTGCCATACAGTGGCCGAGTAGTAGATCATTACCCCCGGCCATTAGTTCTTAATTACCTATTTAATTATGCGTTGTTTAAATAATTTTTAGAGGTAGCAAAGTGGTGCAAAAAAATTATGTAAAAATTATAAAATATAGCACACTATATATGGAAGCTCTATGAAAATACCATAATTTTTTTACAATTATTTACTACCTCTAAAAATTCTTAGAGCGGCGCATAACTGCTTAATCGCTTGGTTAATTATGCGTCATTCCAAAAAATTTTAGAGGTAGCAAATGTCCTCAAAAAATTTAAAAAACAATTACACAACATATCAAAATGCCTCAGAAAGCTCCACAAAAAATTTCATAATTTTTTGAGCTCATTTGCTATATTTACAAATTAAAAAAATTAGGCAGATAATTAAGCCAGCTTAATCACCTGCAGTCCCGTGGGGGGCGGCAGGCGCCTGCCATCTGGTGGGCAGATGATAGGTGCCTGCCGTCTGCCCACAGGGCAGTAGGTGCCACACGTCATCTGCGCAGCGCTGCCGCCCGCCCACCAGACGACATAAACGACATTTTTGTCAATATGATGCGTATACTGCTATTTTTGTAAATACGATACGAAAAAGTGTCAAAAATGGCTTTAACTTGCTATTACACAACTATATGACAATACATCTCCATTAGAATCGTATAGCAAATACAATTGTATTTTAAAATGGGTTAATATAACTTTTAGTCCGTCAACTATGGCCCTGGTCCATGGCTCATTTTCATCCCAAAAATATTGATTTGGCCAAATCAGTCTGTCAACTTTATATTTTGGTTCGTTTTTGTCCCTGTGCCCATTTGGCATCTCACATGTACACAATGAGTCATTTTTGGACGGGTTCTGCTCTGTCAACACGCATGAAAAGACCAAACTAATCTCGTTTATGTTACATTATTCTAATTTTTTGTACACATGAATGACTGTGTCATGATTTCAAGGGCCCAACTAAATTGGATCATCCCACTTTTAACTTTACTATACTGGCTTGGGGATGGACAATTTAGTCTTTTCATGTGTTGACTATGCATGTACTTCATGTAAAGTTGTAGAGGGACAAAAACGAGCTAGAATACATATTTTTGGGTCCGATTTGGCCAATTTCGTAGTTGAGGAACAAAAATGACCCACGAGGCATAGTTGGAGGACCAAAAGTACTATTAACTATTTTAAATCTAGTCGTGTAATTGTACAAACAATTCGGTTTATTTACAATAGGGGTGTTAAGAGTGATTTTGCCATGCATGTAGTTCTCTTAATCTAATAAACTTGTTAATTCATGTTTAGCCACTACATGAATGGATGGACCTCATTTAACAATTAATAACAATTATTCTTACTGCAGAAGATCAAGGCAGACAGCATCGATGAGGCTGCAGGGCAGATACTTGGTTATCTGGAGGATACAAGCAAAGGAAATGTCATATACTTCGATGGCTGGCGTGGACTGCGGGCATCCGCCGTTCTCAAGCTCGTAGCCAGACGCCTCCAATCCTCATCAACAAAAGTAACGGCAGATATGAATCCAGGATTGAAGTTTGACAGGATCATCCACGTCGATTGCTCGGTGTGGAAGAGTAGGAGGGCCCTGCAGAAGGCAATCGCGGAGGAGCTGGAGCTTCCCTGTTCGGTGATGGCCATGTTTGGTCAGCGTGACGAGGAGGATGATCTCAACGCGGTGGACGAAGACTCTCGCGCTGAGATAGCAGATGTCGCGAGTGAGATCTACAAAAAAGTTCAAGGAAGCAGAATCCTGGTGATTCTCCACAATGGAAGCAGCGACTATGTTGATTTAAATGACTGTGGCATCCCCGTATACGGATACCTACGTAACAAGGTGCTGTGGACCTGGCGCGGGAGGTTTCGGCTCCGTATCCAACTAGAAGAGAAGACACGCGAAAATATGACGGAGCAGAGTGATGTTATTCTTAGTGCTACACATGCACATGGAGGCAGATCGTCGTATGATAAATGGTGGGATCTAGTCTGCGAAGAGGCTGAGGAGGTTGCACGGTACACAGGTATCCCTGAGCCTGACATGAAGCACCAGATGGTCGAGGATTGCATCCTGTACATGTGGGCACTGAGAGATGTTGACAGCATCGACTGGAGGGCCCATGCTTCCAATTACTGGGTATGCGATGGGATTATACAACAAGGCGGCGGCGGCGGCACCGATAGATCAGCATGGGAGATCGGCGATGCCTTGCACAGAAACATGCGCTTGGATTGGGAGTTCTGGGAGATTATCAGTGGTGCCATTCGTTTTTACAAGTGGAGGCCTAATGACCGCTGGATTTCAGCCACTCCCCAATATCTGCAGCAGCATGATCATGCCCAACAATCATCATCTGGTCTTCCTCCTGAGGCGACGTCCTTCTTCCTAGCGGTTGACAAAGCAGCCGAACCATCAATTAATACAGTATTATCAGCTGGCATGTTCCAACATCCAGATGGCATGCTGCGTGTGATACAACTCTCTCGGTGCACCTTTAGTTTTGCGTCTCCTCCCTTCCTCAGCTGTAGAAACCTGAGATTCCTCCTGCTTGACCATTGCAAAGATGGCCATAGTGGTACAGATGTCGTAAAGGGCAGTGTAGATGGAGGAGTGATCGAACACAGCCACAATGGATCATGGAGGGCATGTTTCCAGAAGCTATGGGTTCTGGACCTGAGTTATACAGACTGGTACTGGTTGCTATCCAAAGAGATTATCAACTTAATGGCTGAGCTCAGGGAGTTGAATGTAAAGGGAGTCAAGCATTGGAGCCTAAGTCATTTACATTGGAGATTATCAACTAGAAGCAGGACCTGGCTGCTTAACCTTGTCAAGCTCCGAGTAACAGCTGAGCCAACGGACGACATAACTCAAGCACCATCAATGGTAGAATTCCCAAACCTGTCCAGCGCAATCAGCCTCAAGGAAGTCATCCTCAATGGTTGTGTTGGGCTGAAACAAGTTAGCTCCCATGCCCTGCCACCATCACTTGAATCATTTACATTCTCAGTTGATACATCGACGAAAGCAAAAGTTGTAGGTGAAGGTGGTGGTCCAAAGGATGCTTCTACATCTGCCAAGGTACATTCCATCTCCTTCAAGGGTTGTGCTCAGCTGAAGATTTCATTGCTGAGAGGATTGCTTGGTAGACTCACGCATCTGGACATGTCAGGCACAGCAGTGAAAACCCTCGACCTCAGTGTGATGCAAGCCCCACACCTCAAGTGGCTCTTTCTGTTGGGCTGCGAGAAGCTTCGTGCAATACTATGGCCACCGGAAGGCAAAAGGCCATACTTCCTGGAGGTGTTGCACATTGGCGCTGCTAGAAGATCATTAGCGCCACACTATAAGTGGCATGTTTCTGTAAGGGATGCACGGCTTCTTCGGTCGCTTGTGCCTGCCGAATATTTTCGTGTTCCCGGGTCGTCTCCAGAAGAGGGTATACCGGAGGAGTTGCAAATCTTTGTTGTGAAGAAGGCACGACCAGAACCTATCCGATATTTAAATGAAAAGAGAATACATATCGAGATTTCATCTCCTACTAGTGTTGTTTCTGCAGGTGGTAGCAAAGCCCAAGGAATCAGGAGGAGCAGTAGTAGCAACAACACCACCAATAATAGTTTGAATGCTACTTCCGGTTCCGGCTTCAGTGAAAAGCAAGTGCTTCTAAGCCGGCAGCAGCCGGATAATTTGTACGCACATGTCATCGCCTTTAAAGACCACCTGCAACCTGCTGCTGCTAATGGTGGTCATGCTCTGGAGATCCCGTCGTATTATCATGTTTATACCATATGCTACATGCACATACAAGATGAGATGAAGACCGAATTACAGCGGGGCAGTGAAGGAACTACTATTGCTTTACCGGAATTTGTATGTTTCAATGCTGTCATCCTGCACGTGCATGATAGCTTGTCCATTACTAGTATCACTGCACCTGCAGTAGGTTCAAGATGGGCTTACCTGAGTGTGTGCCGAATCGAGAGGTGCCCAGAGTTACAAGGCTCTGTCTTCACTGTGCCACAACTCCAAGGCACAACATTCCCGGGTGAGATACCAATCTTTTGGTATCTGAGGACATTCCGGGCATCCCAACTCCTAAAGGCGCACTACATCTGGGACTGGAGTACGGTGTTCCAGCCTGAAGCACATTCATTTTGGAGCCTGGAATCCTTATACCTGGACCGGTGCCCCAGGCTGATACATGTACTCCCCTTGTCCACGTCAATGACCACCTTTCGTCGCCTGAAAACCCTCGAAATCGTGTGGTGTGGTGACCTCAGGAAGGTCTTCCGTTTGGACACTGAGCGCCAAGAGCAGTTGTCCGAGATAGAATTCCCCTGTCTGAAGCACATCCACCTGCATGAGCTCCCCATGCTGCAGCACATCTGCGGGCGCAGGATGTCGGCGCCGATGCTCAAGACAGTCAAGATCAGGGGCTGCTGGAGCCTCAGGCGACTGCCGGCCGTTCGCAAGGAAGGAGCGTCTCCGAGGCCGACAGTGGACTGCGAGAAGGAATGGTGGGACGGCCTGGAGTGGGACGGGCTGCCGGCCGGCCACCACCCTTCCCTCTACAGTCCGAGACACTCGGCGTATTACAAGAAGAAGCTGCCCAGGGGCTCCCTCCTCAGGTGAGCCGGCCTGTTCCGGTCAGGTGAACCCTCTAAGCTTAATTAGCTTGCTTAGGGTCTGTTTGGATGGACTAGAACTAGTTGTTAGCTAGGACTAGTCGTTAGCTGACTAGTAGTTAGCTGGCTAAATATCAGCCTAGTCCTGTTTGGATCCAAGGACTAATAAGTACTACTATCTCAGTACAAAGTCTGTTATACCCCTATGCATGGCGGTTTGAGAGGGTTAGCGTGGGTATCAGAGTTTTTTTCCCATCCGGCTGGTCCTTTAGCCCTCATTAGTTGGATTTGGCCAACTAGTTGGCTAACAACTAGTTGGGGCTTTGGCTAAACTTTAGCCCACTCATTAGCCCTCCTGTTTGGATCCACAAGGACTAAAAATTAGCAACTAGTTGTTAGTCCATGGGATCCAAACAGGCCCTTAACTGATCTGCTTGCTCATTGTTAATTACATACAACCCTACTTTTTCCATTTTGCGAGGATACATCCATTCATTTTGAGGTACTATAACATTTATATAGTTTTTTTGGAGGGGGCAGGGAGGATTCGTAGCCGTTGGATCATAAATTTGGATGATAGTTAGAAAGAAAATATTTGGATAATAATATTTATCAATACCCATATATATATATATATATATATATATATATATATATATATATATATATATATATATATATATATATATATATATATATATATATACACACACACGTACCCATTTTGCATTATTTTTGCATATATATGATGCATCTCTATATCTCAATATATATGGTTAATAAATTACATCGATCGATATATATACCTGCCTTGATTGTCTAACCATACATCGAAGCCTCCTACTTTTTACAGAAAGACATGCATTATTATTCCTATATAGATCGGTATGATTGATCCAACCATCACGTTATGTGAACTTAATTAGTTCTGTGCTCGTCGCATTGATGATTTATTGGTGGTTTCTTCGCTGACATTACCTTTCTCGCATTGCAGCTGGGCATGCGTGAGAACAGAAGAGATCACACTCAGCGCGTTTCCTGGTGTGTCGTGTTTGCAAGATTCAGTGCCTCATATGTGTGTGTGTGTATGTGTGCTGCCTGAGAGGCAAGTGCGGCTCTGCTTTGCTTCTCCCTGCAGCTTCTCCTGCTTGTTGAGAAGCAGACATGCTTGATTGATTTGCGTGTGTGTGTGCGCGCCTGAGAGTCGCCTGCTGCTTCTCCTGCTTGCTGAGAAGCAGGCATGCTTGATTGATTTGTGTGTGTGTGCCTGAGAGTCAAGTGCGGCTCTGCTTGCTCTTTGCTGCTGCTCCTGCTTGCTGAGAGGCAGACATGATTGATTGATTTGTGTGTGACATGCATGCTTGCTTGCGTGTGGACTGCATCTGCACTGCCATGGTGTGGCGGTGCCGGTGCGCGCGTCTTTTGGTTCTAGTCCGGTTTGGTCGACCTTAATTGCTCGATCCAACCTTCCTTTCTTTCATCGAAGTATGTATCATCATATTATCTTGTTGGATAGATGATACCAACTCCAAACTGTGTGAGAGAGACAAATAAATAGGGAGCTCAGCATGACCTGTCAACTATGTATAGACTGCCATGCTATTTGTGCTCGTGTGTGTGAGCTTGTCAACTATATATGGATTGTCATTGTTACTCTATAGTACTTCTACATATACGATGATGGTATGTGTGGTTTGTGCAACAGTTATGCTGGAGTCCTACATGACTAGTTTAGCTACTTCTCCCGTGTGACTGCATGCGCTACCTGAAACTGAAATGTCTAAATTCATCACATGGAGTTGGCCAAGGAAGAAAGGCTGGAACAATCTGATATAGCAAGAGGTCTGTCCACAATGCTTCCACAACATATCACGGTGAGCACCTAGACGTGAGAAATCTTGGAGATGGCAGATTGGCTTGCGCAACGTGCTCCGAAATTTTACAAGAACCACCATCGATGTACGTACGCGCAAACAATGTAGAGACTGGTCATGCACGGGGGAGGTTCTTTGTCACACAATACCAGGGAAACGTCTTCCAGCTGGTCACCGGCGGGGGGTCCGGTATATCTTCCAACCGGCAAAAAAAGTTCGGTTGAATTTAAATTTTAACTTCTGAATGTTGGAATAATGGCTTCGGCAACTCTAAGCAAGTCACACAATGTAGCGTCGTGTCGTTGGCCAAGGTGAGGTGCTGGGTTTGAATTACATGCTTCCACCTTTACAGATCTAGACCGTAGGGGGCAGATCTAACGCTCCAGAACGGCTTTAGCATGTTAGCACTCAAATGGGCTTTAGCACTAGATTTGTTCCTATATATATATATATATATATATATATATATATATATATATATATATATATATATATATATATATATATATATATATATATATATATATATATATATATATACACACCTGCCTTGATTGTCTAACCATACATCGAAGCCTCTACTTTTTACAGAAAGACATGCATTATTATTCCTATATAGATCGGTATGATTGATCCAACCATCACGTTATGTGAACTTAATTAGTTCTGTGCTCGTCGCATACTCCGTCATCTATTCACTAAGAAATGGATGGAGCATGTTAATGTTCTTGACCGAATCCACCAAATCAATCAAATGAATGTAAGTGTATGGATTTCATATACCCACAGGGCCACTATTCAAAATTCATACACCCAAAGCTGGAAATCCTATTCACGAGATCTCATCTCGGCCAGTTGTCCCGCTCACCTTCAACGAAGTACGCCGCCGACGGCCACCCCCGCACGGTGGAGAACGAGAGCGCCTCCTCCTCCGTCATGGGCGCGTCGGCCTCCGCCTCGTACGCCAATCCGCCCGCGTCCCCGACCCCCTCTGCCCCGGCCGCCGCGATCCTTCCGACGAGCTCGGCGACCCCGTGCGGGCGCCGCAGCGGGGGCACCCAGAACGACCCCCCGGGGACGAAGGGGAGCCAGTCGGGCGTGGCCCGGCGGACCATCACCCCGTGGATCGCTTCCTCCAGGCGCCGGATCCCTAGCACCTCCACCGAGGGGGATCCTCCGGCGGCGGCGGTGGGGGCAGATGCGTCGTCGTCGGCCAGGTCGATCTCGATGACCTCGACCTTGGTGGCGAGCCCGCGAAGCGGGAGGAGCGAAGCGGAGGTGTTGGTGGAGGTTGCCGGCGCGGGGCGGGCTAGGGTTAGGGTTTGCGCGAGGAGGCGAGCCATTCGAGACGAGGAGGAGGGGGATGGGGAGCGGCGGAGGCGAAGACCGAAGAGATAGGGACGGAGAGAGATGACGCAGCCATGGTTGGTTCAGGTGATAGATGCGTGCCGTCGTGGGGCCAGAGAATCAGTGAGACGGTTCCCCGCGTGGGACCCATTGTCAGTGGAGAGGATTACAGGTGAGGTGAGCGCAGAGACGTGGGAAGGTAGGTAGGGCCGACATGTCAGTGGGCATCTACTTCCCCAGGTCCGGATGTCGGTGGTGAGTGTAAGCTTAGAGGTGCAGGAGGGAGCTTTGTTGAACAAGGTTCGATGATACAATGCATTTCACTTTACATCCTTGGAACGTATCTGTGGACACGGGGTGGGGAGTGCACACATGCATGGGACGCTTCTGGGCTAGCCGATCTCTATCCAAGGCACTGGGTTCATTCGAGAGAAATTTACAAAAATTATCTGCCGAATACACTCGCGACACTGCCAATTTTGCAAACGCAGCCATACTCATCCTCAGTTCCCGTCCTATATCCTCCCCAATCCCCGATCCAAACCCTCCCCAATCCCACCTCCCAACCCAAACCCTAAATCGCTCATGGCAACCATGACCAGCAAGTAAAATGAGGCCTTGGAGGCACTGGGTGGCCTTGACATTGGCGACGGCGATGATGAGTGGTAGGTGACAGCTGTCGAATCTATGCGAGGTAGCTGCAGCATGAACCTAATGCAGTGCTAGCAGTGCAGACATGGCACAGACCTCCTCCTCCCACACGACGAAGCGGCGATGCGTGCACGGCATGGCAGCCATGGCCGATTGCTTCTTCCCAAGAACCTCTCCAAATTCGTCGCCATGGCCCTTGACCGCGATGGCAACAAGGTCCACTGTCTTGCTGATGGGCTCCACGGGCTGAACTCCCTCCCCTACCCCCCAAGTTCTGTGGGCTGCGATTTTCCCATTGTGAAGTCCATTTGCTTTGGTAAACTGGACCTTTTGTGAGAATGGAGAAGGCTTGTGTTATCTATATTTAGATTTCTGTGCAGTTGCATCTTTCATTCAGAATTGTTGGATAGTGATGCATTTAAAATTTTCAAGAATTTTGTGTAAGTGAAGCGCATGAATGAATTTTGTGATCTATTGCAGGTTGTACTAGTGCTTGATGTTCATAGTTGAATAAAATTGAGGATATGTTGCTTCACTTCAATTATAATTTCCAGAATGGTGGACTTGGTGTGGTGGGATGCCACGACGGTATTCCAGAGCTGCCTCCTCCTTGTGTACTACCCATTAATGCTCGGCAAGCACCAGATCATCACCGGCTAAGGTCGCAATGGTCACATCCATCCATCCGATTTGCCCTTCCAAAATTGCACGTTGATGTTGGATGCATGAAGATGTCAGGTCTAACTGGGATGATTATGGAAGAACAACTCGTGGGCCATCAAGTAGACTGCACGTACCTTCTTCTACAGCGGCAAACATGACCTGGGTTCCATGTCATCAAGGATGCTATAAAATTTTATCAATAGAGACCAAATAATACAAATACAATCAAATTTTGTTGAAATGTAAAGTGCAAGCGCTGTGATCACGAGAGGGACCATGGCCCCCACTAGCACCCCTCCCAACACAGACTTCAAGATTTCCAGAACGGTGGAGTCAGTGTTTGGGGATGCCACGGTGGTGTTCCAGAGCTACCTCCTCCTCACATGCTACCCATTAAAGCTTGAAAAGCACAAGATCATCACTGGCTAAGGTCACGATAGTCCCTCTGATTTCTCCTTCCAAAATTGCATGGTGATGTCAGATGTATGAAGATCTCACCGGCGTGGAGATCTACTTGGGGTGGTCGTGGAAGAAACACTCACATGTCATGTTCATGCAGACTTCCTCGACAACATTATGCATCCCAGAAAGGTGGGTTTTGTGGAACGAAGGCCAAACCGTCGAGTAGACTGCACATACCTTTTTCTACCACTAGTATAGGAACTGGAGCCCTAGGGCAAACTTGGTCTGGGTTCCATGTCATCAAGGATGCTATCAAATTTTGTTGAAATCTAAAGTGCAAGCATTTGTGATCATGAGGGGGACCATGGCCGCCACTAGCACCCCTCCCTCCACCATAGACTGTGAGATTTCTGAAACGGTGGACTTGGTGTTTGGGATGCCACAACGGTGTTCTAGAGCTGCCTCCTCTTGTGCTGCCCATTAATTCTCGGCGAGCACAAGATCGTCACTAGCTAAGGTCACGACAGTCTTGTCCGTCCCTCCGATTTCTCCTTCCAAAATTGCACAGTGATGTCAGACGTATGAAGATATCATCTACGTGGAGATCTACCTAGGCCGACTATGGAGGAACCAATCATGTGTTGTGTTATTGCAGACTTCGTTAATGATATCGTGCATCTTGGTGGGTGAATACCATGGAACAAAGGCCAAGCTGTCGAGTAGATTGCACATACCTTCTTCAACGGCAAGTATAGGAACTTGGGGCCCAGGACAAACATGGCATGGGTTACATGTTATCAACTATCAAATTTTGCTAAGAGAGCAAATAGTAGTATTACTATCAAATTTTGTTAATATGTAAAGTGCAACCATTGTGATAATGAGGGGGACCATGGCCTTACCAGCACCCTTAGGTGATGGCAATTTCCACTGTGGGGGCGGGGGCCGTGGGGATAATCCCTATGGGGGGCGGGGGCAGGGTGCAAACTCCCCCCATGGGGTCATGGGGATGGGGCCCCGTTAGTTGATGGGGGCGGGGGTCGAAGACCCTCCATAGGGCCTCAAGGGAACCCGATAAAAATTAAAAATGTATTATTTTATTTATAAAATGTAGATTTTTAATATGGAATGTGTATTCTTTTTTGCATATATTTGGACAAAATGTGCATTTATACATTATGGTTTATGTTTTGAAGCTATATTTTTGAAAAAAATAGACATTTGGGGGGACCAAATTTGAAAAAAGTTGCTAGAGTGACATTGTGTGCTCAATTCCTTTTCCCTAGGCCCTGTTTATTTAGGCATAGTATTTTTGGCTTATAACTTAAAGCCAGCTTTTTAGCTTAAGGAGCTTAAAAGCAGTCTACTTTTAAGCCAAGCTAGCTATTTGACATTCTAGCTTTTTTTTTACTTTTGAGCGATGGCTTATGGGGATCTGATGGTGGTGGTGGAGATACAGACCAGACAGATGGGTCACAGAGCACTAGAGGAGTGGGGAGGATGGGGTCACAGGCATTAGGCTTAGGGAGGACAGCAGCACCGAGCAACGGGGGCGCACGGGGAGGATGGAGGCGTGGTGGAGGAGGACAAGCGGGGGTTGGTGTAGGTGAATGGTGGGTGGGGCCAGTGGAGGAGAACAATAGCAGCAAGCATCATGTCGGCCGGATAGATCTTGTAGGCAGTGATGGGGATTCGGCGGTGGAGGCTGAATGGAGCTTACAGGCAGCCTAGGGAAGACGACGTCGGGTGTGGGGAGGAGCACAACGTTGGTGATGACAGGCATGGGGAGGATTACAGAGGACAGATAGATCTCATAGACAGTGATGGGATCCAACAGCGGCGGCTAGACGGAGCTCGTGGGCAGCCTGGGGAAGACGACATCAGGTGCGGGGAGGACTACGGTGTCAGCTGTGACGAGATGTGGGAAGGATGACGGCGACCAGATAGATCTCGTAGGCGATCACTAGACGAACCTCGCAGGTGGCATGGGGAAGACAGCGTTGGGTGAGGGGAGGAGTACGACATCGGCAGCAATGGGTGCAAGGAGGATGATGGCGGCGCATCGGGTGCTGAAAGCATCTAGGTCCCTAAAAATGGTTTTAGTAATTGATGAATTTATGTGAATATGGGACTAACATGTTTATTGAGTGTTTAAAAGGTCTAGTCCTTAAAATGATGATGAGACGCATGCTAAGGGTCAAGATGAAAATCAAAGTAGCTCAAGACAAAGGTATATGTAGACTAGGATCCTTTTTCGTTTTTACTGGTCATAGGAGAAAGGGTGGAAGACCGCATTGTAGGATAAATGCCATACTACTAAGAGGGATCATGGCTAGTAACATGATAGTATATTTTTGTGCCATTTGGATCAATTTAGGATTATGCATTCTGTTAAAACTAAAATTGATAGCCAGTCTGTGCTCTGTTTGGACAATCGGAAGTATCGGAGTGCAAACGATGGTACTTCCGCTTTTGAATGTTCCGTCAAATTGAGCGTAATGTTTTCTCTATTGAGCACCCTCGAAATCACTTTGTCTCTGTGGAAAACAGAAGTACCAGAGTTTCAACGGCGGAACTACCGTAGAACGTTAGTACCACAACCTTAAATGGTACTTTCAGAGCACGAAAGCTCCGAAAATCCAAGTGGAAGGTTTTTTCCAGAGAGCACCCTCGGAATCACTTTGTCCCTGCGAAAATGAAAGTACCAGAGTTTCAACAGTGGAACTACCATAGAGCGCTAGTACTGCAACCTTAAATGGTACTTCCGGATCACAGAAGCTTCGAAAATCTGGGCGGAACGTTTTTTTCAGAGAGCGCCAACTCTTGGCCTCGAAACAAATAGAAGTACCAAGCCAAAATTTTGGAACTTTCGAATATTAGAACTATTGGGGTTTCAACGGCGGTAGTTCCACACCGATTTCTAACGGCTACTTTAGAAGCTTTGAAATAGCCGTTAATGCTGTGTCAGAACAGGTGCGGTAGTACCGACCAATGAACGGCGGTACTTTCGCTTGCCTTGATTCTCTCACGGATTGCCCTATAACGAAAAGTTTTGGTTGGTGAGGGTATAAATACTCTCCCACCTGCTCAAGGACAGAGGTATGAGACTCCATTGAACACCCTTAAGCATTGAGCATACACTCCACACCTCGATTTCATATCGTGCATTCATTTGAGATGGTTGAGTTAAAACAAGTGCATTTCATCTCTAGATTGATCCTTTTGGCACTTGATTGCCGTCAAGCAAAGCTGTGACCTTTTTACTCTTGTGCTTGCCAGCACTTGGATGGTTTGGCGGGAGTTTGCGTGGTGACTTCTTCAAGAAGGTTGTAAAGAAGCCTGGCAGCGACTTGTAAGTGGTTTGGTGTCCACCATCTTCGGAGCGGAGGAAGAACAACCATTAGTAGATTAAGGAGTTGAGGCTTAATTAGTGGAGTTGGTCCAAGTTACTTGGGCTTTCCTCAACGTGGATTAGTGAAAACCGATAAGTTTTCGACCACCATGATAAAACATCGAGTGTAAATTGGTTATTTCTTTGTGTCTTCTTTCTACTCTTGTATTTCTAGTATATTATGATTGTCATATTTACTTGTGCTGTAGTGCCTTAGACATACTAAAATTGTGAAGGTTTGAATTGCTTTAAAATCCTGCTATACTAAAATTGTGGTAATTGTTAATAGAAGGCAAGATAATTTTTAACCTCTTATTCACCCCCTCTAGTCGGTTATCCTTAATTCTATAAGTGGTATCAGAGCTTGGTATCTCTTTTGTTAGACTTAACCATTTAGAGAGAAAGGATGGCTAGTGAGGGGATCGCTATAGGAAAGGTACATCTTTTTGATGGCTCAAACTATTCATATTGGAAAATTAGAATGTCTGTTTATCTTAAGGCCATATGCCACTGCAGTCTCACTACATGGCCACCATCGCCCTCCTTATCTCCTCATTGATGGTGCCGTTCGATTGGAGTGTTAAAGTATAAGTGAATTTGAGAGACCATGTGGTCGTGCTCCATGAGAGTGATGAGTAATTGACAAAGGTTTAGGTCAGTCGAGTTTGGTTTGAGTGGTTCGGAGTCGAGTCGTTGCGTGGCGCAATCGGGCTCGGTCGGACTTTGGTCAAATCTGGTCATTTGGGTTTAGGATGCATATTCTAATATTTTGACAGGTTTTGACTTCATCTGTGGTAAGTGTAATGGTATTTACGCTTTCATGTGTCGAGCGGTGCTATTTGACGTGTTTCTTGTCTGTGTGACTGCAGGACGTCGAGTTGGAGTCGTGGCGAGACACGGTGGACCGGACTAGGCGCAGGTGGCGCTGAGGTCAGAACGGTCGGGATGTGTCGAAGACGACGTGGACTCGAGGTGGTTGCGAGGCGTGCGAGGCAAGGAGCGCGGAAGCTTCCCGGAAGGTGCAGAAGGGGCGAATCGGGAAATTTTCAAGGCTGCACAAGCGGGAGCGGGCTCCGTTGGACGTAGCGGGCGTAACGGGGCGGAGACCCGTTAGCCAGGCGCTATAAAAGGAGAGGAGGGGCTGCATGCCCTCCTTGAGCACTTCAAGGATTTTAGGGTTTCCTTTAGTCAAAAGAGTCTTTAGTGGTTGTTTTGGCTTTAGGCTTTAGTGGGTGAGAAGGCAGAGTGTTGTCTGTCCACCTTCGATGTGTTCCATGTGAGTTCATCCCCTTCCAAGCATGTATGGGATTGGATTCTTGGCTTGGAGAGGAGAGGGATTGATTGGAGAGTCTTGTAATCATCCTTGTGTATCAAGTTGGGGTATCGGGACTCCTCAGTATTCATTGTGATCCAAGAAATGAAAATCTGAAGTTTTTATTCCCGTGCTCTCTGTTCTTCCTTCGATGCTCTTTTGGTGGATTTCTTGAGATTTTGATTTTCGAGTTCTTGCTTGCTGCGGAGGTGTAAAATGGGTTGCTCCATGATGGGATAGTGCTTCAAGATCATTTGATCGATTAAAATCCCAGAGACAAGGTTTTAATCTCAGTTTTGCCTTTTTGACCTCCCCTGTTCAAGCTTTGCATTTCTAGGGTTTTGGTGCTCTTAGTGTTCCCCTTGTTGTAATGGCTTGAAATTTGGCATGGAGGATCCAGAGGCTATCTTATAGCTATCCTCAAAATTTCATAGCCAAAGGATCAACCGTTTGGGAGCAATTTGATTTTTGGCTCGGGTCGTGCAAGAATTCAGATTTTTACCCAAATCTGAAATTCTTGATTCTTGGAGTGGATTTCTTGTTGTTGTCTTTTGGCTTAGTCTTCTGGGAGTGTTCCCTAGCTTTCCTCAAAGTTTCCCCAGCCAAGAATCCAAGAATCGGTGCGAGTCCCTCAATTTTCTGAAATTCCTGTTCGCTGTTTTTCTCGAGAGGTACTACCGCTCGGGGAGCGGTACTACCGCTCAGCGGTACTACCGCTTGACCAAGCGGTACTACCGCTTGAGGCCAGTTTTGCGCTGAATTTGCTTTTCTTGATTGCTTCCTTCTGGGTCTAGTTTTTTTAGTGTCTCTGTGATCTCCAGTGAGGGCTTATTTTCTCCTTCATAGCTCTCATAGCTAATGGAGAAGAAGATATTTGTTGGGGGCGATTTTTAAAGATCGACATTCACCCCCCTTCTGTCGCCATTTCGGTCCAACAATTGGTATCAGAGCCGGTTAGCTCTAATCAATAGATCTTAACCGGTCTCAAGAGCCATGGTGACGGACAAGTACTCGACCAAGCCGCCCGTTTTCGATGGCATCGATTACCCCTTCTGGAAGAGCCGAATGGAGACATACATCCAGGCTCAGGGGTACGCTATCTGGCGCAAGGTCAAGGTCCGGTTTGTTGTTCCTGCCGATGAGAACATCAATGCTGGAAATATGCATGATGTTGAGGCAAACGCTAAGGCAAGGAACATCATCATCCAGGGCCTGAGTCGTAGCGAGTTCGATCGCATCTCTCACCTGTCGTCCGCCTACGATATCTGGGTGACCCTCGACGCATACCATGAGGGCACCACCCAGATCAAGACGGTTCGACAGGACCAGTTCAAGCGCGAATACAACAAATTCGAGATGATTGCTGGTGAGTCCCTAGATGAGTGCTTCGCACGTTTTCACAAGATCTTGAGCAACCTCCGAGCGGTCGGTCTCACATACCCCGACTCGGACAACGCTCGTCAGATGCTTGCAGCTCTCGATCTGCGAGTGTGGGAGATGAAAGTGACCACCATCAAAGACACGACAGACCTCTCGACCTTGACTCTTGACGCGCTGTACTCGCGCCTCAAGACTCACGAGATTGACGTTGTCTCTCGTAGGTCGAAGTCACAGTCGATGGCTTTGGTCACCGATCCCAGTTCAGCTTCTGGTCTCTCTTCTGAGTCTTCTTGCGGTTTCTCCCTTGCTGCTCTCTGTGACATAACTGATGATCAGTTAGAGCAGCTTGCGGATGATCAGCTGGCCCTCCTAGCCCGAAGGTTTTCCCATGCCTACAAGGGTAGGAGAGACAGAAAGAGAGGAGGACCAGTCATCTGCTTCGAGTGTGGTGGCCCCAACCACATCCGAGCAAACTGCCCCAAGCTTGGAAAGGGTAAAGGTGACTACGGCGGTTCGGGCAAGAACGACTACACCGACAAGAACCGCAACACGAAGCCTTCAGCACCTGCTCTGGGAAAGAAGAAGTTCCGCAACTTCGGGAAGGCCAAGAAGTTCTTCCACCGCGTCCTCACCGCCTTCGACGACCTCGACCTCAGCGAGGTGGAGGGATGGAGCGACGACGACGGGACGGGTGACCAAGAGCCCAAGGATGGCGGCGACGACTTCTCCGGCATGTGCTTCATGGCCCTCGAGGGCGAACTCAGCGACAGCGAGCTGTACTCCGACTCGGACGAGGTATGTCCCTCCTATGACCAACTTAATGAAGTTTTTCTTAAGCTAGGAGGTTTTCATGCTAGAGCTAGGACTAGGTGTACCGAGTTAGAGAAGGAAGTAGATAGACTGTCACGGGAGCTTACTTCTCTTACATCTGCTCCCTCCCGTGACGACTGTGATACATGCTGTGCCTTGCTTGATGACATGGAGAAATTAAGGACCTCTCATGATAGTGTGTCCTCCGAGCTTGATATTGTTAAGGTGGAGAATGTTAGTCTGCTTGCTGAGTTAGAGTTGAGTAGGATGGCTGTTACCCTTCTTACTACTGATGAGACTACTTCTCCCACCTCATGTGAGGATAAGGACATTGCTACTAGAGGACCTTATGCCATGCTCCTTGATCTGCCCGAGTCTTGTGAAAATTGCAATAACTTGAAGATGAACCTAAAACGGGCAGATCACAAGATTGCTGAGTTGAGTGCTTCTTTACTTGAGCCTATTGATTCATGTTTGAATTGTCCAAAGTTAACTGCTGAACTTGAATCTGTCTCAAAACAGTTTCAAGAAATGATTGACAACAACAAGAAAATAGCTCAGTATGCGACTAAGGATCCTGTTAGCTCACCATGCATTAGTTGTGATAAACTAAAACTTGAACTCGTTGCTTTGAATGACAAATGTGTGAAGCTAACTAAGGACTTACTAGAGAAGCCACAATCTGGTTGTGATGTGATTGATGGTGTGGGGGAGAAGCCCCAGGGTAAGGATGAGACGCTTAGAGACGCGAACCAACCTGCTAGTAGTAGGACTGTCCCCTCAGAGTCGGCTGTGCGTGCACAAGCCATTCTTTCCTCTACTGTTGGTTCTTCTTCTGCTCCCTTACCACCTGCTGTCCCCTCTTCTCCCTGCTCTTCTTGCACCTCTCTCTTTCGGGAGTGTCAGTATCTTATGAACACTCTCGAGAGATTTGTAGGAGGCAAGAAGAAGCTTAATCTTATTCTAGACCAATCCAAGATTTGTAAGTTCAATCAAGGTCTAGGCTATGATTTCTATGAGGATATGAGGAAGCATCCTCCTGCTATTCTCAGACCCATAGTGGGAGGTGTGATCGAGGTCGAGCCCAGATCTGATGAGGTCAAATTCAAGTCAGGGGGCTATGTCCAGGGGATTTCTGACAGCAAGGTGATTGCACCTGCTGCTTCGGCCTCTCAGAAGGCGAAGCCTGACCGTGCTACTTCTACCTCTCAGAGGATGAAGTATCACTGCACCTTCTGTCAGAAGGATGGACACACGGTTGATCGATGCTTCAGGCGCGCCAAGATCGCGCGTAGAGACCGTGCTGAGTCTCCTAGGCGTATTCAGGGTCAGCCCCAGATCCTGAGTGCACCTAGGACCAGCACGAGGTCTAGGTTTACTGCTGTTGATGGGTTTGGGCAGCATCGAGGACTTGGTTTTTCTGAGTCTTCTGTTTTTCGTCCTCATGCTGCCTCTGATCGTGTCTTCCGCCGTCCTGAGGGTAGATCTCGTTTTCCCCATCGAGATAGCTACCCGCGGCATGATCAATGTGTTGCCGGTGTTCCGACTCGCTCTCCCGTAGCAGTTGGACCCCGCAACAGCTTCAGGTCTGCTCACAGACCTTCTGCTTCTTTGAGTCTCAGAGAGCGTAGGGTAGATAGAGGTCAGTCGTGCTTGACGACTTCATCTGCTCGACGTGTTGTTCAGTATTGGGTGCCAAAATCACTCTTGATTTACCCCAGTACTGATACTTTACTCTCTGCTTGACTCTGGTTCGCCGGGCAGGGAAGGGAAAGGTTTGGCTTGTAGACTCCGGGTGTTCACGACACATGACCGGAGACTCCCGTTGGTTTTCTTCCCTTGCCCGTGCTCCAGGTGATGAGACGATCACCTTCGGAGATGCTTCATCTGGGCGCGTCATCGCCAAAGGTACAGTGCGCATTAATGACTCTTTCATTTTGAAAGATGTAGCCTTGGTCAGTAAGCTGCAGTACAATTTGCTTTCAGTTTCTCAGCTTACCGATGACGGTTTTGAGGTAAGCTTTAAGAAAAATGCTTGTAAAATTCTTGATTCTTCGGGTAGTCTAGTTTGCGGGATTTCTCGTTATGGGAGGATCTTTCGTGCTGTTTTTTCTGAGTCTTCTGGTGATCCTCTCAGGTGTTTAGTTGCTTCTGAGTCCCGCGACCTTTCTTTCTGGCATAGGAGACTTGGTCATATCGGATTTGATCATTTGACCCGAGTTAGCGGCCACGATCTCATTCGTGGTCTGCCGAAACTCAAGATGGTCAAAGACCTTGTTTGCTCTCCATGCCGGCACGGCAAGATGGTTGCCGCCTCTCACCCTCCGGTCACAGTTACTATGACCGATGCACCGGGACAGCTGCTCCACATGGACACAGTTGGACCAGCTCGAGTGCAGTCAGCAGGAGGGAAGTGGTATGTTCTTGTTGTGGTCGATGACTTCTCGAGGTATTCTTGGGTGTTTTTCTTAGCCTCGAAGGATGAGACGTTTTCGCATTTCCGAGGTCTTTTCGGTAGGCTTTCTGTTGAGCTCCCGGGTGCCTTACGAGCGATTCGCAGTGACAATGGCACGGAGTTCAAGAATTCCTACTTTGAGAGTTTCTGTGTTGAGACAGGTGTAGAGCACCAGTTCTCTTCTCCATACGTCCCTCAGCAAAATGGCGTTGTGGAGAGGAAGAACCGTACCTTGGTCGAGATGGCCAGGACGATGCTTGATGAGTACTCTACACCGCGGAAGTTTTGGGCTGAGGCTATAGCCACCGCATGCCATGTCTCAAATCGAGTTTTTCTTCGGGCACACTTGCATCGCACTTCTTATGAGCTGAGATATGGGCGAAAGCCTAGCGTCTCTCATTTTCGTGTGTTTGGTTGCAAGTGCTTTGTTTTGAAGTCCGGGAACCTAGACAAGTTCGAGTCACGTTCTTGTGATGGAATCTTTCTAGGTTACTCGCCTTCTTCGCGGGCTTATAGGGTCTGGAACTGCGAGTCTAGTAAAATGGTAGAGACCTGTGAGGTGACCTTTGACGAGGCCAGTCCGGGGACTAGGCCCGATATCTCAGGTTCTTTAGAGCAGTCCGAGACCATCTTTGTGGATGATGAGGATGATGGAGACGACGGTTGTCTATCTGATCCTGTCCCTCATCCACCCCTTGAGGTGCCGTCTTCCACCGCACCTCGAGGTGATCAGCCCATGCCTTCTGCTTCTTCTGGAGCTGGTGGCTCTGTTCCTACCTCGTCAGCTCACGAGGTAGAGGCCACTTCTTCATCTCATCCTGGACCTCCTAGACATATCCAGAAAGCTCATCCTTCAGAGCAGATCATTGGAGACTTTTTCGAGCGTGTGACCCGCTCAAAATCTGGCTTATCTCAAATATGTCTCCATTCTGCTTTCATTGCCTCCTTTGAGCCCAAAGATGTCTCTCATGCTTTATCTGATGAGTCTTGGGTCAATGCCATGCATGAGGAGCTAGAAAATTTCGAGAGGAACAAGGTCTGGTCGCTTGTCGAGCCCCCGCGAGGTCACAATATTATTGGGACTAAGTGGGTGTTCAAGAACAAGCAGAGCGAGGATGGAGTGGTTATTCGAAACAAGGCTAGACTGGTTGCTCAGGGGTTCTCCCAGGTTGAAGGTCTAGATTTCGAGGAGACCTTTGCCCCTGTAGCTAGACTTGAAGCCATTAGAATCCTGCTTGCCTTTGCAGCTTCTAAGGGTTTCAAGCTTTACCAGATGGACGTCAAGAGTGCCTTTCTCAATGGCCTTATTGAGGAAGAGGTCTACGTCCGACAGCCTCCTGGTTTCGAAAACCCCAAATACCCAAACCATGTCTTCAAGCTTTCCAAAGCGTTGTATGGACTTAAGCAGGCCCCCAGGGCTTGGTATGAGAGGCTTAAGTCCTACTTGTTGAGTCATGAGTTTGAAATGGGTAAAGTTGATAAGACCTTGTTCATCCGCCGGCTTGGCGCTGACCTTCTGCTCGTCCAGATCTATGTCGATGACATTATCTTTGGCGGCTCTTCCCATACTCTGGTTTCCCAGTTCTCGGATGCCATGAGCACCGAGTTTGAAATGAGTATGATGGGTGAGTTGACCTTCTTCCTTGGCTTCCAAATTAAGCAGACTCGGGAGGGTACATTTCTTCATCAAGGAAAGTACACTCGTGACCTCCTGAAGCGCTTCGATATGAGTGATGGGAAGCCGGTGTCAACTCCGATGGCTTCGACAGCCTATCTTGACCCAGATGAGGATGGCGAGCCAGTTGATCAGAAAGTGTTCAGAAGTATGATCGGCTCCCTTCTTTACCTCACTGCCTCGAGACCAGACATACACTTCTCTGTGTGTCTGTGTGCTCGTTTTCAGGCCTCTCCTCGCGTATCTCACCGCCAGGCGGTGAAGCGCATCTTTCGATACCTTCAAGCTACCATTGACTATGGTATCTGGTACTCTTCCTCATCCTGTCTTTCCTTGAGAGCCTTTTCGGATGCAGACTTTGCTGGCTGTAGGATAGATAGGAAGAGCACTTCCGGCACCTGCCAATTCATTGGCACTTATCTCGTCTCTTGGTCGTCTAGGAAGCAGTCCGGTGTTGCACAGTCCACCGCAGAGGCCGAGTATGTTGCTGCAGCCAGCTGCTGCAGTCAGATACTCTGGATGGCTTCGACCCTGCGGGACTTTGGGTTAGTTATCGACAGTGTTCCACTCTTTTGTGATAACACTTCTGCGATTAACATTGCTAAGAACCCAGTGCAGCACTCTCGGACCAAGCATATTGATATTCGCTTCCACTTCCTTAGAGACCATGTAGAGAAAGGTGACATAGTGCTCCAGTTTGTGGAGAGTGACCACCAGTTGGCTGATATCTTCACCAAGCCTTTGGACAGTTCGAGGTTTTCAGCTCTGCGGGGAGAGCTTGGGGTGGTTTGTCCTTACGGACTGTAGTGAGGGGGAGCTTGGGCTTTACTGCTTTACTATATTGATTATGCTTCTGTCTCACTTCTGTTGCATTGCACTCGGGGTGCATTTGGGTTTAGTCCTTCCAGCATAGGTTAGAGTGCTTCTCTTGCCGAGATGCTTAGACTTCTAACTCTTATCTTGTGCTTCCAGGATTAGCTGCTTCTTATCTCACTAGGTCGAGCTTACTCACTTCTTGTAGGTTCTAGCGAGGGTTGGGCCACCCTCGGGTAGACAGGGTACGTGTTTGCTCTCTAGTGTGTGATTTACTGTTAGCTGATTGTCCTGGAGTCATATGGGGTAGATGAGAGTCAGTCTGAGCCATAGTTGTCTCTATATCTTATCTATGCTTTAAGGACTGCCTGTTTTGGTTTTATTTGCCAGCTTCTCGATTTATTGCTTTGGTTCAGGGAGAGTTCATTTGGGAGCTTCTGGAGCTTAATTGTGACTTAACTCAACTTGAACTAAAAGTTGCATGTCATGTTGAGGGGGAGCTGGATTTTTTTGCATTTTAGCATTTCGCATTGTAATATAACTACATTGAGCCTTGATTATTATCCTGTTATGACATATTTACAATGCTTTACACCTTGCCATGATTTGTGCCTTATATGCTAGATTGATCATGACTTCATATGTGTAGACTAGCTTTTACCATGATAAGTTAATTAAAATTGCCCAACTTGAAGTAAAACTTGTCATGCTAGCATCTGAGTTTAGTCTTTCTGGAGTTATCTCTTTATGATTCATGCCATGTCAACTAGGCTTAGCTGAGCGTTGAATCTTTTATTGAGCCTTAGATTGAGCTATTTTAGTCTCTTGATGTAGCATGAGGTAGTACAATATGTTAAAAAAAAAGGATCTCTCTTGTGCGAAAAACCTGATTTCACCAATCCTTTCTCATGAGACGGCTTGCCATTGCACTAGGCATGAACTCAGGGGGAGTTTTGGATGACCTAGACTATCTTCTTAAGCTTCTCGCTTGGAGTAGTCGCATAAGGCTTGAGATCTAGCACAAAAAAAATCTCTTTTGTGCGAAAAAACTGATTTCACCAATTCTTTCTCATGAGACGGCTTGCCATTGCACTAGGCATGAACTCAGGGGAGTTTTGGATGACCTAGACTATCTTCTTAAGCTTTTTGCTTGGAGTAGTCGCATAAGGCTTGAGATCTAGCACATAAACAAAATTTGGGTTAGAAACGACCATGAGCTTTAAAAAGACAATGTCTTATGTGCTCAAATTGCTTAAGCTACAAAAAGAACCAAGTACTTGCGCCAATGTTTCATTCTTGAGCATAGCACTCTAGTTGGTCTCAATATTAGCTTCTTGGTTCCGCTTAGCTTACTTGACATGGCCGGCATCATCCTTGGGTATCTCTAGTTAGACTTTATCTCTTGATGACTTGGCATTCTCACTTAATGCACTATATTTCAGATTGTCATCTATGTGTTCTAGCTAGCTTATACATGTCAGGTCATGATCTAGATAGCTTTTTATAGAGTTATGGCTTGGTGTATCTCATTATGGTCAATATGGATAATTCTCATGGCTCTAAATGCTTAAATAAATAAACTTCAGCCATATTCATCCATTGACATGTCATATTCTCTCTATTGCATCTTGATGTGTTTATTGCCAAAAGGGGGAGAATAGAGAAGAAAAAGTCTATTGGGAACAGTTTAGAGCTTTGTAGATCAATTTGCTCTTTCAGTTGTTGCTCTAGTGTTCCTTCTGTCGACATGGTCATTAGCTTCATTTCATTCTTTGGACCATGTTGGATTCTTCAAAATCAAACTCTTCTTAATGCTTTTTCTGCATTTGTCAATAGACTCATCAAGGGGGAGATTGAGAGACCATGTGGTCGTGCTCCATGAGAGTGATGAGTAATTGACAAAGGTTTAGGTCAGTCGAGTTTGGTTTGAGTGGTTCGGAGTCGAGTCGTTGCGTGGCGCAATCGGGCTCGGTCGGACTTTGGTCAAATCTGGTCATTTGGGTTTAGGATGCATATTCTAATATTTTGACAGGTTTTGACTTCATCTGTGGTAAGTGTAATGGTATTTACGCTTTCATGTGTCGAGCGGTGCTATTTGACGTGTTTCTTGTCTGTGTGACTGCAGGACGTCGAGTTGGAGTCGTGGCGAGACACGGTGGACCGGACTAGGCGCAAGTGGCGCTGAGGTCAGAACGGTCGGGATGTGTCGAAGACGACGTGGACTCGAGGTGGTTGCGAGGCGTGCGAGGCAAGGAGCGCGGAAGCTTCCCGGAAGGTGCAGAAGGGGCGAATCGGGAAATTCGCAAGGCTGCACAAGCGGGAGCGGGCTCCGTTGGACGTAGCGGGCGTAACGGGGCGGAGACCCGTTAGCCAGGCGCTATAAAAGGAGAGGAGGGGCTGCATGCCCTCCTTGAGCACTTCAAGGATTTTAGGGTTTCCTTTAGTCAAAAGAGTCTTTAGTGGTTGTTTTGGCTTTAGGCTTTAGTGGGTGAGAAGGCAGAGTGTTGTCTGTCCACCTTCGATGTGTTCCATGTGAGTTCATCCCCTTCCAAGCATGTATGGGATTGGATTCTTGGCTTGGAGAGGAGAGGGATTGATTGGAGAGTCTTGTAATCATCCTTGTGTATCAAGTCGGGGTATCGGGACTCCTCAGTATTCATTGTGATCCAAGAAATGAAAATCTGAAGTTTTTATTCCCGTGCTCTCTGTTCTTCCTTCGATGCTCTTTTGGTGGATTTCTTGAGATTTTGATTTTCGAGTTCTTGCTTGCTGTGGAGGTGTAAAATGGGTTGCTCCATGATGGGATAGTGCTTCAAGATCATTTGATCGATTAAAATCCCAGAGACAAGGTTTTAATCTCAGTTTTGCCTTTTTGACCTCCCCTGTTCAAGCTTTGCATTTCTAGGGTTTTGGTGCTCTTAGTGTTCCCCTTGTTGTAATGGCTTGAAATTTGGCATGGAGGATCCAGAGGCTATCTTATAGCTATCCTCAAAATTTCATAGCCAAAGGATCAACCGTTTGGGAGCAATTTGATTTTTGGCTCGGGTCGTGCAAGAATTCAGATTTTTACCCAAATCTGAAATTCTTGATTCTTGGAGTGGATTTCTTGTTGTTGTCTTTTGGCTTAGTCTTCTGGGAGTGTTCCCTAGCTTTCCTCAAAGTTTCCCCAGCCAAGAATCCAAGAATCGGTGCGAGTCCCTCAATTTTCTGAAATTCCTGTTCGCTGTTTTTCTCGAGAGGTACTACCGCTCGGGGAGCGGTACTACCGCTCAGCGGTACTACCGCTTGACCAAGCGGTTCTACCGCTTGAGGCCAGTTTTGCGCTGAATTTGCTTTTCTTGATTGCTTCCTTCTGGGTCTAGTTTTTTTAGTGTCTCTGTGATCTCCAGTGAGGGCTTATTTTCTCCTTCATAGCTCTCATAGCTAATGGAGAAGAAGATATTTGTTGGGGGCGATTTTTAAAGATCGACATTCACCCCCCCCTCTGTCGCCATTTCGGTCCAACAGAATTGTCTATCTTTTCTCATCAACTTATACTTTTAGGTGAACTGGTTGGTGCATGTGACTCAACGTATATATCAGAGCCAAGAGGTCTTGAGTTCAAAACCCAGTTGACGCAATTAAAAAAATAATTGCAGTCCACTTCTATTCCACATCTTGAGCCTGAGAGAGCCAGAATGTTGAAGTATAAGTGAATTGTTTGTCTTTTCTTATCAACATAGTCTTTTGAGTAAATTGATCGGTGCATACAACTTAATACGGAGGCCACTGCCGTCGTCTGTGATCCTTGTGCCATAGTCACAATTTGTGTGCTAGCGTTGTTTGTCCTATCTGCTATAGAGAACTTACAAAGTTGATTCATGTGCATGGAAGGCTGTCTTGTGAACCTAGCGTGTTCATGTTCTGCGATATAGCTACGATAATTAACTTCCATCATTGTATGATCAACTGATAGAAATTTTAGCACGGTGAAACAACCTCAAAATTTCAAAATATTTGGATTCTCCTTGAATTTTGCTTGAAGTCCAATCCTTACCCAATTTGGCAATTCCTTGAAAATTAGCCTTCCCTCTTTGGTTTTCCACCTCCCCTCCCTTGCTGGCGCCTCCTGGAAAGCCGCCATCGCCACCGCCTCCCTATGCCAGTCGTCCACACGCCACACCATTGCCGCCCTGGATTGCGGTCGCTCCCTCCCCGCGCGTTCACACTCGCGCAGGCGTCAGGGACCCACCATGCAGTAGCCCAGCTTCCTGCCCCCTCCTCGTTTCACGTGCAACTCAGCTTGCTCTCTCCCTCTCTCCCATGTGCCCCCCGCTCCGTACCTGCCGCATCAACACCCGCTAGCTCTTGCAGAGACCTCAGAGCCACCTCACTAGCGCCTTCACTCCCTTAGCAGAGCTTCCACCACCTCTCCTCACCTGTGCACGAGAGACACCCGAACTGCCTTCCACCGCCTCGTGCTATCTTTAAAGCTCATTTGCCTCCACAGATAGCTCCACACCACTCTCAAATATCCAACAAAACCACTGAATCGAGTTCTTGCTCACCGCAGCCTCCCCGTCGTCTTCCCCTAAGCTTAGTGAGCTCAAAGGCAATCTCACTCTACCATCAATTATATTCTGATTGCATTTGCTAACATGACCACCTTTGCTTCCTGAATACACTCGTGAACTCACTTGGACATGAGTGTTCGTCGAGAGCTTTGGCAACGGAAGCTACCAACGGCCGAAGGGCCTCTCCCGCAGATAGCTCAAACGACTAATCCCTAACCGAAACCACCGCTACCACCTTGTAACCTATACCTCGTAGATGGCTAAACCACCCTCAATCTCGCCAAAGGATTGCTAGGAAATACCAATGTCGTTGGAGAACTCCAAACCTTCTCTCCTGCCACCAGCCACCACCACTTATGCTGCCGTCTTCCAAAGCCCTAAAATGGACTCTTCGTGCTCCAAGGAACCTAATTGTGTGCCCCTTTTCTGCTGGCAAGCGCTGTTGGAGTGGAATCGCAGAGCGCTGCCACGCTCTGTTTTCTGCCGGGGAGCGAAGCTAGAGGTTGAAGACAATTTCAGTCGCGATGTGGCTATATCACAGCCGTTCGCGTGCCGTTGCCGTTTAGATTGAGTTGGTTGCTTGCGCAGCATCGGGGCCATCCGCGTGTCACCCATTTGACTGAGCGGGTGAAAACTGGTCAGGTCGTACTATTTGATTCGGGCCAGCTCGTTACTGTTCATTGCTGTTCACCCGAAAAATCCAGAAAATTCTGAAAATACACCGTTTTGATCGTTTCGATGCCACGAATCCATTTTTGACCTCCATTCCACCAAATTGAGCTTGAAATAAATCCAAACCCCTTCATGTGCATTTTATTACATTTTACTCCTTTTTATTTTAATTTCTTTTCCTAGTTTTATTAGGCTCAAGCACAGACTTATGTTATTTTATGTGTTTGCGCTAGCTCCCAGCCTTTCTGAAAAGGTACAAGGACTGGAATCGGGCAACGAAGCATACGAGCTAGTAGAGTTTGCAGAGCAGCAAGGCAAGTTACAAGTTTTTGATTATATTGAATCTCATGAAATTTAAATTATCTAATTACAATATTTGCATTATTATTATTTGTGAAATGTTATTTGATTAAAATAAATGTTTAGAATGACATGTTAATTAGTTATGTCCTACCACCAAAAAAGGCCATGTTTAATTTGATGCCATATTCATCTTGACAACCTTAGTAATATTCAAATTGTTGTATAAATAATTGAAGATTAGCTCACTCAAAATTTTGTACTACTAAGTGACTTAGCTTTTGGCTGGTGGGATTGTTAAACTGGTTCTAGGGTAAGGAGGAATCGTGGAAAGCCACGAGATATTTGGAGTCCACGACCTTACCCTAGGATGGAGGCTTGAGTTGATGGGTGGTAATACCATTGAGCATAGATGGCTGGGATTTTGGTTGGTGGCCTCAAGTGAAAAGTAAGGACAAGAATCTTATGCTAAGTAAATAACACGTAATGGCTCAACAATATAAGTTGACTTATCAACCCTGGTTTAGTAGCTGCTCAACTCGATTGAATCTCTACAGGAGGTAGGAGTGTGGATGATGGGGAGTTAGGTATGTGGAACGATAAAACTATACCTAACAACGGTAGAGGCCACTCAGGGCAGGCAGAAGAGATTAGGGTTAGCCATTGTAAACCGTGTCTGAGTGGATCTTCCAGGTAGAGCTATATAAAGAGATGAGTAGTGAAACAACCCGGTTTTCTTAACTCAGTCATGAAGGTTAAGAAATCTTATGGGTAAAGCTGGACAACTCTGTAGAGTGAAATAAATGGTATTCAAATACGTCGTGCTTTCAGTTAATGAAGCTGTGTTTATTGGGTGAAACCAATAGCAAAGTATAAGTAGATTTCATTTTGTTTTAATCTGAGTAAGCTGAGTAATCAAGTACTGAATGAAAACCACCTTTTGCTCTTAAGGAGTTCTGGTTCTTTGTTTTCCCTACTTGCAAACAAAATTGCATCCACTCAAATTAATAAAACCAATATATTCTCCTCATTTGATTATCCCTGCAGGTAGTTAAGTTAGGGTTTACCCTTATGACTTGTTGGGTACGGTTGTACTCATTACTTGCTAAACAATAAACAGAAGACCAATGGAACTACAAAGTCCATGTTGATGTCGAAATTCTAGAAGAACCCTTCTTCGCCGAGGATTACTGTGTTGGATCGAATACGGCAACAGAGGGGGGTGAATGGTGCCGATTTAAAATTCCCCTTAAGTATCCACCAAAATCTTCTTCTTCGATAGCTATATAAGCTATGAAGAAAAAGAATAAATGTTTACTGGAAGATGAAGCAAAACGCAGAAAGTAGACCAAGAAAGAAAAACAGGAAGAGAGCGAACTAGGACTGCAACTCTGAAATCTGAACAGTAAAACTGAAAACTGAATTTTCAGTTCACTGAAATCTGGACAGCAAATCTGAAAACTGAATTTTTCAGTTCACTGAAAACTGGACAGCAAATCTGAAAACTGAAAATTTCAGTTCACTGAAATCTGGACAGCAAATAGCATGCCGTTTTCAGCAAGACATGGTTGCTGTTTTCAGCACAAGGGCTACAGTTTTCAGCAAGACATGGTTGCTGTTTTTCAGCAAAATGGACTGCAGTTTTCAGCAAGACATGACTGCTATTTTCAGCAAAAAGAACTGCAGTTTTCAGCAAGACATGGCTGCTGTTTTCAGCAAGACATGGCTGTTGTTTTCAGCAAAATAAGCTGCAGTTCGGCAGGAGAAGGAACAGCCAATAAACAGCAAGTCAGCAAGGATTTCAGACTGAAAATAGTGTTTACTACAGCCACCCTAAAAACTGAAATTGCCGAGAAATTGAATGCTCTTTTCAAGGAAAAAGATCTGAACCTTAAACTAACTAGGCTACTGATTCAAGAGAAAATAGAATGCAGGCATAAGATCAATCACAAGAGGAAATCCTGAAATTTCTGAAAATGGCAGCAAGAGGAGAAGAAGTCAAATTTCTTGGAATTCTCTAGCCTTATGTTCATGAGTCTTCATATCTCCACAAGAAATGATCTCTCCACTCTAAAGCACAAGATCAATATAACCTTTTGCTAGGGAAATCAAGGACTCAAGAATCCTCTGTTTTCAAATGAATGTAAACCCTAGAATCTTTAGAACAGAGGAAATGATGCGAAGCACATAGAGATGAAATAAATGATTGCATCCTTCTTTTGCTCTAGGGAATGAATTTTTCAAAAGACTTTGAGGTTTTTCTCCCATCACAGAGCAACCATATTGCTAACTAAAAGATCAAGAAAACAACTCAAACAAACAGGACCACAGAAAAGTGCACAGAGCTTCACTAAATCTCAAATTTCTCTCCAATCATTGATCCTTTGGCCATGAAATTTTGCAGACAGCTAATCAATAGCCTTTGGACTCTTCATACCAAATTTCAAGCCATCTCTCGAAGGGAATCACTAATTTCACCAAAACCCTAGAAGGCAAAGTGAAGAACAGAGGAAGCCCAAAAACCAAATCTGAGATTAAAATAAAGTTTGCTCTTGGGAAACTTGATCAAATGATCTTGAGGCATCATCCCAACCTAGAGCAACCCATTTTGGGCCTTCCCATCAAGAAACAACAAGAAACACAAAATCTCACCAATCAAACCAAGAAAGGAACGAAGAACAGAACAGGAGCACGAGAGGTAAAATTCAGATTTCCATTTCAAATCAAAGATGATTACAGAGGAGTGCCCATACGCATGGACATTAGAACAAGAGGAATGATTACATGGATTCTCAACTCATCCTCTCCCTCTCCATCTCAAGAATTTACACAAACCCTACATCTTCTTGGAGAGGAGACAACACTCAGACACTCAGAGAAACATCGAAGGGGACAAGCTCTGCCCTTCACACCCACTCTCACCAACTAAAGACTAAAGCCAAAACAACCCTCTAAAGCCTATTTTGACTAAAGTAAACCCTAAAATACATGAATGGGCATGCAGCCACCAACATCTATTTATAGCCCTTGGCTAACGGGTCTCCAACCCGTTACGCCCGCTAAACCCGAACGGAGCCCACTCCCGCTTTTGCAGCTTCGCGAAATTACCATTTCGCCCCTCCTGCACCTTCCGGGAAGCTTCCGCGCTCCTTGTCGTCCAAGCCTCGCAACCACATCGAATCTCCGCCGTCTTCGACACATCCGACCATTCTGACCTCGACACTGCCCGTGTCTAGTCCGGTCACCCCGTGTCTCGCCACGACTCCGCCTCGACGTCCTGCAGCCAACATAGACAAGAAACACATCAAATAGCACCGCTCGATACATGAAAGCATAAATGCATTAATGAAATAGCCCAAACCTGACAAGTCGACATAATATGCAATCTGAACCCTTTGACCAGATTTGACCAAGTCCGACCGAGTCCATTGCACCACACAACGACATGGTCTGAACCAACCAAATCAAACTCGACTTCCCTAAACCGATGTCAATTACTCATCACACACACGGGATGACCTCCACATGGTCTCTCAGACTGGTTTTAGGTCTTAGCTATGCTCAAGTTTGCCTAGGAGTTTCTTGTATTGTAAGATAACTTTGGGCTTACACGCCCGCTGTGTTAAAAATAGGTTGTTAAACCATTTGTCTGTAATAAAAATTTGACTCTTTTGTTGTAAGCATGTGTTGTTGTAGTGCACACTCATGTACAGTACTCCACAATCAGTCAGTCTTGGGGCAGTTGCAGGGATTACTAGTATATCTAGAAATGGGGGCGTTACAAATGGCCAGTAAACACGTGATCCACTTTGATTAGGCTACTAATCAATTTCAATTTTACTAATGCATACAGATCAATTAACTTCCATGTTGGTACGTATGAGCTAATGCAGAGATGTATGGACTTCCATCTTAGCTAAGAAATGATGAGACAATTGAAAACTAATGAGGAGATCAATTACCCTAATGAAGAGCATGCATGTTAGGAGACGGGCATTACCCTTCTCCGATCGAGGGAGCAGAAGCACAAGGGCAGTGGAGAGAGGCAGGGTAATACGTTGGAGCGCTTGCGCCATGATCGGAGTACTGGATTAGGTTTTGGTTAGTTACATGTGAAAGAAGAACGATAGGGACCAACACTGTTTCGCAACTGCGTCCATCTCTGGGCTATGTTGTTACTCCACAGGGAATTGAAGTAGATGAAGCCAAGATTAAAGCTATAAAGAGTTGGCCGACACCACAAATGGTCACATGTGTGCATAACTTTCATGGACTTGCTGGATTTTATCGCTACTTTGTGAAGGATTTCAGTACCATCGTTGCACCACTTAATGAATTGATGAAGGATGGTATTCCTTTCAAATGGGGACAAGTGTAAGAAGAAGCTTTCAATATTCTCAAAGAAAAGCTTATAAATGCACCATTGCTAACCAATTCTTTCTCATGAGACTGCTTGCCATTGCACTAGGCATGAACTTAGGGGGAGTTTTGGATGACCAAGATCATCTCCTTAAGCTTATTGCTTAGAATGGTCGCATAAGGCTTAAGATCTAGTACATGACTAAAATTCTGGTTGGAAACAACCTTAAGTTTCAAAGTAAAACTTGTCAATTGTGCTCAATTTGCTTAAATACAAAAAGACTCAAGTACTTGAACAAATGATTCATTCTTGAACTTGTAGCACTCTTAAATGACTCAATACTAGCTTCTTGGTTCTATTTAGATTATTGACATGGCTTGCATCATCTTTGGATACCTCTAGCTAGACTTTGATCTTGAATGGCTTGACATGCTCAAAATTTCATCTAATATTCAGATTCATACTTATGTGGCTTGGCTTGATTATGCATACGTTGTCATGATATTGATAGCTTTCATATGCTTTATGGCTTGGTGTAATACTTAGTGGTCATTTTGAATAATCTTCATGGCTCTAATTGCTTAGTATTGAACAAAAGTCAGCCATACCATGCATTATTTTCCTCCAAAGATCTTTGATGATGTTATTGCCAAAAGGGGGAGAATAGTTGGAGAAAAAGTCACATTTTGGGAGTTTTGGGAGCTTTTAGGAAAACTTGCTCTTTCTTTTGCTCCTTGTGTCAACATGGTCATTAGCTTCATTTTCTTCCTTTGGACCATGTTTGACTTCCAAACAAACTCAATTCTATGCTTTTTCTGTGTTTGTCAATATACTCATCAAGGGGGAGATTGAGAGACATGTGGAGGTATCCCCATGTTGGTGATGAGTAATTAACAGGTGGTTTAGTGAGTCTGAGTTTGTTTTGGGTATTCTAGGGTTGAGTACCTTTACTTGTGCTAATATTGATTATGTTGTTTCGTGCGGTGCTATGTGACGGTTTGCTTGTCTGTGTGACTGCAGGACTTCGGAGCTAGGTCATGGTGAGGCGAGGAGGACCGGGACTAGGCATAGGAGGTGTTGAGGTCCAGACGGTCGGTGATGCTGAAGATGATCGAGGCTGGTGAGGTGGTTGCGAGTCGGGAGACGAGGAACTGGAGCGGGAGCTATCGGTGACGGACACGACGGGCGACGACTGGAGAACCGGGACTAGGCTTAGGGAGGAGTCGGAGGTCCAGACGGTTTGGAGGTTGGTTGCAGTCGTGCGCAACGGAACAGACCAAGACTAGACTCAGGTGGAGTCGGAAGTCTCGGTCGGTGTCGGGTGGACACGACGGGCAGCGGCGAGAGGATCGGGACTAGACTCAGGGAGGAGTTGAGGTCCAAACGGTCAGGATGTCGGGTGCGGTCGTGTGCAGCGGAGCGGACCGAACTAGACTTAGGGAGGAGTCGAGGTCCAGACGATCAAGGTATCGGACGCGGGAAGCTTCCGGGAAAGTGCTTGAGGGCAAATTGGGGATTTGACTCAAGTTTGGAGGTGGGGGGCTGATTTCCCTCCATTTGGTTTGACTCCTTGACTTTTTGCCTCATGGGGTTGTGAGGTGATGGAGTGGAGGTAGTATGCCATTTCTTGATTTGCTATTAGAGGGAGAATCCTTGCCTTCATATGTGGGTGGAGGAGACCAGGATAGCTGCAAGAAATGGATAGGCATTCAGGATAGAGAGTGCTTGGACAGGAGAGTAGAGTGGTGAGCTCCTTGAGCATTCTGTGTGTGCTTTCAGTGAGAGTGTTCACTGTGTATGTAGTTCTTGAGTGAATCATGTAGTGAGATGTGAGCAAAAACCATTTGTAATCATTCATCTCTCTTCCTCATAATCAATATGAGAACATTTGTGTTGTGCTATTTTCATTTTCTTGCTTTATCTCTGATGGATTTCAGTTTGAGCCATTTTTCTGTTACTTGTTGATTTGAGTTGTAACTTGATGATGATTCCTTGCTCAGTGAGCTGAATCCTTCTTGTTCTAAGGTGGAAATCCTTAAGGCCATCCGGGCACTCTATTTCCTAGAGCAAAAGGATGAATCAAGGACTCATTTCACTTTTGTGTTCTACGCTTCATTTCCTCTGCTACTTACTGTAGCTAGGGTTTGAACCCAGAGCATGGTGGATTCTCTTCATTTCTCTTTAAGAGATTCTTTCAGATTTGTGCTGCACTGTCTTGAGATCATATGTAACTAAAATGCAAAAGCTCATGGGCAAACAATTAGAGAATGGAAGGAAATTGGGGAATCAGCTCTACTTTTCAGATTTATGTCAAAAATCTTGAATCCTTGCTCTATTGATGAAATCTTTTGGTTCTTGAGGTCTCTCTGCAATTTGAAGTGTGGTCAAGTTCTTTTGATTCAAAAAGACCAGCAATTGCCTTGACAATTCCCCTTTTTCCAGCTGGTTCAGTAATGATTGTGTTTAACTTTCAGTTTCAGAGCTTCGGGCTTTTGCTTTCTGCCCTATCTAGGGTTAGGCCGGTCTGACCGGTTGATGAATGGCGGTCAGACCGGCCAGATAACTTCGGTCTGACCGGCGGCCAAATTGCGGTCCAACCGGCGACTAAAGGGCGGTCAGACCGGTCCCTCTGGTTTTTATGCTATGTTCCTTGTTCTTTCTCCAGTATTTTATGTCTCGCTTCCCTCTCTGTTGGCTTAAAGTTCCAGTGAACATATGAATTCTTTTTCATAACTTTTATAGCTATTGGAGGAGATTTATTTAGTGGATACTTTTGAGGGCGTTTTTTAAAGAGGCACCATTCATCCCCCCTCTGTTGCCATATCCGATCCTACAGAAACTTCATATTTCATTCGCAAATTCAGATCACACTTATTTCTTTCTTACTTGATTCTCGATTGCTTGTAGGAAAGATCATTCGTGTTGGACACCATTCGTAACAACAAGGGTGTGGTGTAGCGATTGCAGGACAAACTTGGTCATTTCAGTCAATTAGCCTCATCATCAATATCATATCAAACAATCGTAGTTATCATTCTTATCGGAAGATCGGGCCAAACCTCCTAATCACCCGCACCCGCCGCATTCGGTGTGCGCCCACCCCCCGTGCCACAAGCGCCCTCGCCTGCGTCACCCGTGCACCAGTTGGCCACTGTGGCACCATAGTGCGTGCCCGCCTAGTGCTGACCCCACCACGCCTGGACCCTCCTTCTCCTTCCTCCTTCGTGCGCCATGCTTCACCGCATCCTACACCTGCCGCTCTTGCTCTAGCTTGGCCGCTCTTCTAAAAGCAGACACGCCATTAATGTACTCTTCCCTCACACGGTTCTCAATGTATATCCAGCTTCGGTCCATCTACGCTACACAAGTAACAAATGGGTGTCAAAAATGATTATTACCGCTACTACATAGCAAATCAGACTAGCTATATATACTTGCACGTACATGACATGCATCTATATATATTACGTAGGTATAGAGCTAGCCACGTATTCATGACATAATAATGTTAAGCAAGAATATATTGAAGCTATTGAACTACGTACCAGTACTTACCCATTTTGAAATTGAGCAAACTAACATTATCTTTCTAAACCTAGCTAGCTAGCTAGACCTAAATTAAACAAAAACCTAGCTATCATCTCCTGCATTCAACTACAAAAACATGCATGCATATAAGTTATTAAAAGTAATTGAGTACTAACCTCTGATCAGATCACTAAGATGACGGCGATATGTTTTCACCCCGAACTCCCTAAAGCCGGCTGCCTTGCTCCACCGATGCAGCTAGCGCAATGAAGACAGATCTGTGTTCACATCGAGAAAGTACGCCCAGTAATTAATAGTGGAGATTATCACAGACGGTTCCAACCACAAACGATCTGTGAAAAAAAAATATCACAGACGGTTATTAATACAAACCGTCTATGCTATCACAATATCACAGACGGTTCGTAATACCAACCGTCTGTGATTTGTGCGTATCACAGACGGTTTGTATATAGAACCGTCTGTGATAGTCCTACATCATCACAGACGGTTATTAACACGAATTGTCTGTGATGTCCACAATATCACAGACGGTTCGTAATACCAACCGTCTGTGATTAATGCGTATCACAGATGGTTCGTATATAGAACCGTCTGTGATAGTCCTTCACAAACGGTTTATACCACGAACCGTCTGTGATAGTTCACTCTATAGCTTAAATTTTTCCTGTTTTTTGTCTAGCCTCAAGAAATTAAATAATGTTACCCATGCCCTTTGAAAATAAGCAAATACAGAGGCAAGACACAACAACACATTCAGATCTATTACAGCTAACGAACCCTTCTTGCATGCACGACGGTCACTCTAAACAAGACACACTTATGACACTTACGGCGAGAGTGTGTTGCCTAGAATGCTGTCATGCCACAACGCAGGTGCTAGCTCACGACAGTAATCGGCATTGTCGAGGAACAAGCAAATACAGAGGCAAGCACAACAGCACATTCAGATCTATTCAAGCGAATGAACCCTTCATGGCATGACGGTGAGGCTGAACAAGACACACTTACGACACTTACGGCAAGAATGGAGGCGCTAGCTCACAGCGGAGGCGAGATGCATGCACGAAGCTAGCTAGTGGATGAACTCATGCGTGACTAGTACTGGTGGAAAGGTAGATGGGGTATTAATAAGGGCCGAGCAGTGGGAGGAACTGGTGCCTGCCATTCGATGTGGAGAGAATGGACGGGTGAGATCGAAATCCTGGGTATACGCCAATTATCGGTGACATGTGATTATCACAGACGGTTATTAACACGAACCGTCTGTGATAATGAATATCAGAGACGGTTTGTTATACGAACCGTCTGTGAAGTATCACTTATCACAGACGGTTCGTATTAAGAACTGTCTGTGATATTAATATCAGAGACGGTTGGAAATATGAACCGTTTGTGATATTAATAGCAGAGACGGTTTGGAATATGAACCGTCTGTGTTAATGCTTAAATATGCGCGCCCTAATCCTGCTCTTCTACATACTGTCCTCTCCCTCATCTTCTTAATCACCAGATTTTTCAATAATGACATCTACAATTCTTTTGATCCCCTTCCTCTCATCTATCCATCATGAGTTGTTTGGACGCAACCTTACACAGGCGGCCAACAATTTACGTCTGGAGCAGCTCCTCCGCTCACGCCCTGCTCTCCTTCCTCGACTTGCTTCCATCCGTCAGCTGGACCTCATCATCCGCCATCGACGGAGGTGTCTCGTTGCCGCTCAGGAAAGGGAAACCGCCCTCAGTCTCGTTCTTCTCTACAATGTTCGCAAAGCGGAGGAAGATCTTGCGGCAGTGCAGAGACACATGGATAACCTTGCCGATCAAGCAGAATCGGCCGATTCTGAGGAAGCTTATCGTGGCATCCTCTTTGAGATTATGGAACATGCTAATGATTTGCCCAGGCTTGAGGAGGAAGTGTAGAGAGCAAGGACAATCTTGATTGAGATTATGGAACATGCTAATGATTTGCCCAGGCTTGAGGAGGAAGTGTAGAGAGCAAGGACAATCTTGACGGCATTCGAGAACACAGCGGCTGATCCTCCAACTTCAGAAGTCGACGAAGAAGCATATGAAGCCCAGAAGATTAAAATCTGGGAATCTCTTTTTTTTGGACTTTTGTAATAAAATTGCCTTGAATTTGACTCTCGTCTCAGTATAGCTTCTGTAGTTCAAACGACAACGGTCTGTCAGGTTTACCACAGACGGTTCGTATTAAGAACCGTCTGTGAAAGTTCACAGACAGTTATTAACACGAACCGTCTGTGTTAATAACCGTCTGTAAAAATATCACAGACGGTTGCTAGTATAAACCGTCTGTGATGTAGCCGTCCAGTATAGCCTCTTTTGTAGTAGTGTGTATATGTGTATATATATATATATATGTGTGTGTGTGTTTATGTATATATATGTGTATATGTGTATATGTGTATATATGTATATATACATATATACATACGTATGTACGTACGTACATATATACACACCTATACAAATATATACATATATATATACATACACTTTTTCTTGTTGGTTTTTCAATGACTTTTAACTTTTGATTTATCAGTAATTATTATTTATTAGATTAATAAGTTATAGTTAAAAATTATAAGTCATAGAAAAAAACAAGTCTATAATATTTTGGCATTGGACTGGGGCGAGGGGCGTCGAGTGTGGGCTGGGGCGAGGCGATCCCTTTTTTGCCCCCTTTTTTGATGGTTGTTTGTCCCAATTAAGAGTTAAGACATCGATCAAGGCCACCTGCTCTCGTCTCGTCTTTAATTTGGCAGACAAGATCAGCCGTTGGTTCCCCTGACGGCCTTTACTTTGGCCTTATGGCCTGGATACTCTGCAAATCTCCAGCTAGCGCAAGATGTCGGCAATCATGTACTTTGTTTCTTTTGAGAGAAGCAGCAGTAATCATGTACTTTGTTTCTTTTGAGAGAAGCAGCAGTAATCATATAATTAACTAATCAGGCCATTGCAGATGGAAACAGTACAAATGGATTTGTTATCAAAATTACTTCTGTAATTACCTGGGATTCTTTCTAATTCTAGTCAAAAGTCAGAACAAAGCTGTTCAACTAACGGGTGGACAGACAAAGAATTTACACCCTTTACCTTTTATCTTTAAATATAGCTAGCTGCAAGCAAAGAATCTGGTGATGACAAGCGGCAGATGTGCTTTGTTTGTAGCTTTACCGCAAGCAAAGCAAAGGAATCGAACGTACGAGCATACTATGTTTATATATGGGCCAGGCATCTGCCAATTAAAAAGCAAGCTTATAGTATGTGACTACGTGTTATCGAACGCTTCTGTTCTATCTGAGGCGTGCATGCTTTTCCGAAGGTAAGTAAGCTTATGCGATCTTTATTTATTTAGTTTGTTGCATAAACTAGTATCCTACTGATTAATTAACTTAACCAACAATGACCGATCGATTGAAGCATCCAGAAATTAATGTAATGCTTGCATTGCATGTGTAGGAACGAAGGAAGTGGCCAGCGCGCAGGAGAAATGTTTAGCCATCCAGCTGCAAATAGATCCACTGGTTCGATGGATCCATCACAGATCCCTAAGGAATCAGCAGCTGGATCCATCCATCGAGAGCTGCATGCATCCTGGCCTTCTAATTACTAAACAGCTAGAGATCGATTCACCATGCCTCATGAGGCAAAGGTAATCAATTCTGCATGCATGTTTTGCCCCGCAGATTATTTTAGTTAATTTATCGCATGCCTCAGTCACATACATGAACTGTCGAGGTGGTTAAGTATGTTTTTTAGGAGAGGTTATTGATCTCAACAAATCTTAGTACGAACACACAAGACCTCATATCTTTTATATAATTAAACCGGTTTACCTTACGAGACGGATATAACCTGGAACGCCCCGATTTCTAGAAGCGTCATGAATCACTCATAATTATTCAGGATAGTTTAGCTGCGAGTTTCATTAGTCAAGTGTACAACATTGCCAACATATGCTCAGGAACAAAAAGCCAATTTTGTTACAAGATAAAAGCTAAACAACCAAGTATTACAGCAGGATAAACGGTCCTTAGATACAATACAAAACAAAAGCACACCACAGGCAGGCCTGAGCGAAGAACAACTCTAATTCCAAATGTCATCTACTTCGTAGTATCCTTCCACGGCGTCCTCATAGACTTCTTCATTTTCTTGCCAGACACTTTCTGTTATTGTTTTTAGCAAGTATGAGTACAAACCATCATACTCAATAAGTCATATGGGAAATGCTACATAACTACATGTAGGGATTTACCAAGGAGTGGGGTAAAGTGGTTCATTATTTTATGTGGATGCAATTTTAGTTGTAAATAAGTTTTAAATATAAAATCACAACCTTCTTAAGAAGAACGGGGATTTAACAATTTGAATACTAATATTAACCAAATGCCAATTCTACTTATGCTTCGCTGGTGGAGTCACCCATTAAACACTACTTCATTTATCGAAAGTACGGCGTATTCGAATATTCTTCATTTATGACTATGTAGAGCTGCCCAGCTTTACCCACAAGATCTCTTAACTCCTGCGTCCGGATTCAAGAAAACAAGACTTTTCACTACTCAATTCTTTATATAGCCTCTAGCCAGTAGGTTCTTGTTCCCAACAAACTCGAGTGGCCCACGGCCTCGCCCAATTTGTTACAGCCTTACCGTTGTATGGTTAACCACCTCCCATACGAACTCTCCCTCGTCTCCCCTACCCTTTGTAGATATTCAATCGAACTTGAGCAGTTACTAGACCAGGTTTGATGAATCAACGCTTGTGATTGGGCGATCGCTATGTTCTACTTAGTATAAGGGTCTAGTCCTTAGTTTTCACTTAGTCAACATCCACTCACAAACCCATATTTCAGTGTCCAACTGCACTGCCACCATTTTGGTCCAAGCCTCCACCTTAGGATAAGGTCATGGGATCTGGCCAACTCATGGCCTCCCGCGATCCTTTCTTACCCTAAAACCACTTTTAAAATTCTATCAGTAAAAAGCCAAGTCTCTTAGTAGTGAAAAATTGTTGAGTTCCTAAACTGCCATGATTACATTAATAATATATTTAATATTACTAAGTCTTGTCAAGGTGAATATGGCTAACAAATTAAACAAGGATTTTTCAGGTGGTAGGACATTAGCTAATATTATGTCATTCTAAACATTTATTGTACAAGAAATAACAATTTGTAAATAATATAATGAAAGTATTAATAATTAAATAACTTAAAGGAATGTAGGTTCAATATGTTAAAAGACATGTGACTTGCCTTGTGGGTCTAAGTATCCAACAATTTTGTACTCTTCTGATTCTTGAGCTTGAGCTTCTCCTTCCTGGTTTAGGTGATCTTCAACATCAGGAGCTAACGTAAAGCAAAAGAAAATAATTCAATTCCATGCTTGAAGAGTTGAGCTAGGAATAAAGAAATTAAATAAAGAAATAAAAACAAAGAAAAACCAAATAAATAGGTTTTGGGTTATAGGAGTTTAATTTGGTGAAACAGAGCTGAGGAATGGGTCGACGGGCTCGAGACGATTGAAATAAACATACATTTGTGCTTTATGGTTTGGTGAATAGTAACGGGTCGGGTTCACTGTTCAAACTGGGTTTCACTATTCATGGCCGGTTGGGCTTAAGTGTTATTGGGTCGGACGAACAGTAACAGGTGGTTACTGTTCATCTTCTTCGGTCGAACGCCTCAACGGCCAAAGAACAGAGCAAAAGATCGGCGGTGACCGGCAGTGCTACAGGGGTTTGCGATGGAATCAAAGACCAGGGATGGCTTGCGGGCACTACGGGGTTTCCATTTTTAGGCTCAACGGTAGCTGATAAGAACATGTACCCTATGGATACAACCATATTTGCTATACTTGTTGTTCCAATTACAAGAGCTCCTACGCATCACTTAAATTATGAGGTGAGCTCGTTTCAAAGAGATTTTACTTTATTTGATAAAGAACTTATGATATTACATAATGAGAGTTTGTTGCGTTTGTTATCATACACCAAGATTTATGATCAAGATCATGCAATACGTGACACTACACATGTGTTAAAACCGAGGACGGTTTTCCATCAAGAAGGGGAGGATGATGTGACCACGCCACCAACACGTACGACCATAGCGGCCAATATCAAGAATGAACTAAAGGTGAATTCGTTTCTTCAACTTCAACATATTTTAAATGAGAATATGATGCTACCTAATGATGAAAATATATATATTTGTAGCACCACATCACTTTGGAACCAATTGAAGCAAGGATTCAAGTTGGACAGGTTTTGGAATCCAATTCGGCCTCCAGATCAATTCGGATTCAGCCTGACAAGCCAACTTCAAACGGCCATAACTTTTGATCTAGAAGGCTTCTCGGGGCCCATGAGTACTAGTTGGAAAGCTCTTGAAGTCTACTTTCAGATGAATCTAGTCTCACCTCCAAACTCCATTTGAGCAGATCAAAAACTGCGAAAGAAGACACGTTACTTTTCCAGTCCGAGTCAAAGTGGGCCGAGGGCCTTGTAACTTGGGCCATTTGGGCCGGAACTGTTCACGTGAACAGTACCACGCGCGTGAACAGTAACTAGGAATAGTACCACATCCCTTTTCATTAGATAAGTGTGGCTTCCCCCTCCCCTATTTAAAGAGGCCACACCCCTTTAGTTTTCCTCGGGTTTTTCTTAAGAGTTTATTCTGCTTAGCAGTTTCGCCGCATGTTCGGTTTGAGGAACCCCAACTTGTGAACTTAAACATTATTCGCAATTTCAGATTGCATCTTTTACTCTCTTGCTTGTGTTCTCGATTCGCTTGCAGGAGATAGCCTTCTTGGCGAGGTCAATCGTGTTCGGCACGGTTGATAACCAACGGAGCAGTGGTGTAGTGATTGCGAGGGGTTCAATCTGTTTTGGTCGGAGCCTTTGGATCATCAACGTCGAGATCTCCACAATCGACTTATCAGTACCTCTCGGAAGATCGGGCCATCGTCACATCAGTTGGTATCAGAGCAACGGTTGCCCGTGAGGTAATTCTTGTATCCCTAGTTAGTAGATTGGTTTTTTATTTCCTATAGTCCAGAAAAAAAATTGCCCCATAAAAAGAGTTAATTTCCGCTGTCCAAACCCCGTTGTGCCTTTCAATCTGTTAGTTTTGGTTTGCCAAATTGAATTTGTGTCCGTCATAGTATTGTCTAGTTGCTGGTCATATCTTTGTTCCATTGAAAATCCAAACAAAAAAAAATTCCCCACCCCAAACCCTAATTTCCAATTTCGGCTGATTTTTCCTTCCTCTGCAGCCGCCACCAAAAACATCATATCTTTTGATTCCAAGATTATGTTTGAGTAGGACCACCGCCATTAGATTCAAAAATTCCTTATCCATCTATCTGTAAAATTTCACGTCATTCCAGCCAGGCAGTTAAGAGATATGTGCGGTGAAAGTTGACCCAATTATCTGTTCTGAATCTGCAACAGTCAGCAGTTGTGATTTTTGTGCGAATTTCTGTGTTGGGATTCAGAAGTTGGCCCCAAAACAAAATCTGTAGAAAAAGCCGTCAGAAAACAGTAAAAAAAAGAATCAGTGAAAAAGAGGCATCTGACAAAAAGTTACGGCCGAATTACCAACGTGCTGTCCAGTGGACAGAAATCTGAAGTTTTCAGTTTTGGGTCAATCCTTGTGTTCTTCAATTCCAGATTGAATTGGATTGAATTATCTTGTATTTACCACTCCTACACTTTGCCATACACTTATTCTTAGCCTTCTTCCATCCTTGGTTGATCAGCAACATAGGCTAAGTGCTAGATACGAACTATAATTCAATTCTATGCAATTTCTGAAATTAACTGATTGTTCTCCTTTGCTACATATTGTGCCTTCCAAGCTCCACATACTCTTGATCAGAACAGGTCCCCTCTTGCAATCGTACCCACGCTCGACACGGTGTCACGAACCAGCCACCGGTTGTACCACCTGCTGCATTGATAAGAACACTTGTAAGGGTGTGGTAAGACGCTTAAGAATGTGTGATTCCACCTTCCACCACCTAGTAGTTGATAGGGATAATACCTTTGTGTTGTCTTCTGTTTTCTACTAACTATGATAGGTGGGTCGTCTGATGATCAAGAGTGTGTTTTAAAGGGAGAGTTCATGATGCTCTTGGATGAACGACGCATCGATAGGAAGCTTCAAGCTTCGATAGACACATTGCAGCGCTCCATCAGTTCCATCAATGAGAGACAAAGCCGAGATGCTGGCGCTGCATTTGCTGCCCATGATGCACGCCCACAACACCGCTTACATCACAATCGTTATGGTATGGGAGGTAATAATTTTCAGCACTACAATGCTCGTGCTAATGATGAACCATTTGCTAAAGTTAAATTTACCATACCATCCTTTGCGGGTGTTTATGATGCTGAAACTTATCTAGATTGGGAGATGACAGTTGAACAAAAATTTAATGCCCATCTAGTTCCTGAAGTGCATAGAGTCAGACAAGCTACTAGTGAATTTAAAGATCGTGCTATCATTTGGTGGACTCATGTAGTTAATTCTGGTTTAGCACCTGATACATGGGATAGATTGAAAGTAGCTATGCGTGCTAGATTTGTTCCTCCTGCTTTTAACCATGAAATGCGTAAGAAATTGCAGCAATTAAACCAAGGTAATAAATCTGTCGAGGAATACTATCAAGAACTACAAATAGGCATGTTGCGTTGTAATGTTGTAGAAGATGAGGAGGATACGATGGATCGTTTTTATGGGGGCTTAAGGTGTGAAATTCAGGACATAATTGATTACAAAGAGTATAATGATATCAATAGATTGGTCCAGCTTGCTTGTTTGGCAGAGAAGGAATTGCAGGGTAGGCGACAAAGGACTAGGAGCAACTTTGGGAGTACGTCTGCATCGAGATCGACACCAGGGCAAGCCAAGACAGCCCCACCTCCTATTTTTCGAGCTGCTGCCCCCTCTGTGAGTAGGGCGCATTCAGCAGCGCCTCCGCCACCATCACGCGCATCCGAGACGAGCAAATCTACTAGTATGCAAGCACCAACAAAGAGCACTTCATCGGTTGCTTCCACGGGCCGTACGACGGCCATTGTGTGCCACCGTTGTAAAGGGATGGGCCACATCATGAGAGATTGCCCAAGTCAGCAGGCGTATATTACGACAGAAGATGGTGGTTATGTAAGTGCTTGTGATGTTGAGGATGAATATGCTCTTGCAGCTAACCTTGCAGGTAATGGTGATGATCATGAGAACAAACCTGTGTTTGTGCCATTTTCTATGACTAACAACTTGCAGGTAGTTGAGAACCATGCCAAAGAGGGGCATGAGCTGATTGAATCACTGACCCCATTGGTTGAGAATGAAGATAAGGAGATGGATGCACTTACATCATTTGAGGAGAGCCAAAAAGGTAAAGGCCATGGTGCTATCATCGCTCACGGTACTGATTTGGTGCTACAACAAGACATAGAGCAACCTTGTGAGTATATACCTGCTGTAGTGCAATCTTTCGATGTTCCTTGTATTGACTTAAATGAACCATGTGCGGATCTAAATTCTCATAATTTTGCACATGTCGAATTAATAACACATAAAGAAGTTTTGCCTAGAATTTCTCCTGCTAATTCATTGTGTTACATCATGTTGGATTTACCTATGAAATTGTCACACGCTATGAAGAAAGTTTCTGAACTTGCATGTTCGAAATTCTTGTTTAGTGCCTACAACCCTGGATATAAGTTTAATTTGATTGGAGATTATGGTGTGGAAAATCAATTTCTTGTATATCGAATATGCATAACTTGCGATCACATGGATGAATTGAAACTTGCTGTTTGGGACAACAATTCTTGTATGCTGAATCATGTTCAATGTGAGAGGGAAGTAAAATTTAGTACTCATCCAATGTTTATGTGTTCATCTCTTTTTGCACCATCTAGTATGGACAATCCGAATAAAGATGATGAATTATGGCAAAACATACAAATCTCTTCACCCTTGTTAGATGAATTTGCTATGGTTCGATTGAGACATGATTATATGGATGAACTTTGCTTGATTCCAAAAGTTATGGTTTTGCCCATATGTGCCACCCCTACATGTTTACAACGTCAAAGATTTGAATTGCATAAATGCTTCACTTACATTTGCAAAACAAGTTGCAATAATTACTGTGTGAGAAATTTTGAATTACTCATTAACATATATGATTACTCTTGGGTTAATAATACAATGAACTTTTACGATCACTGCTGTTTTATAACATTAATTGTGCAACAACGAAGAACTGTTAAAACAGATGACATATACATATACCATGCATACACCTTGGCTTCTTTGTTACCATATTTTCAGCTTATCAAAAGCCGAGGACGGCTTTGTTTGCAAGAAGGGGAGGATGATAAGAACATGTACCCTATGGATACAACCATATTTGCTATACTTGTTGTTCCAATTACAAGAGCTCCTACGCATCACTTAAATTATGAGGTGAGCTCGTTTCAAAGAGATTTTACTTTATTTGATAAAGAACTTATGATATTACATAATGAGAGTTTGTTGCGTTTGTTATCATACACCAAGATTTATGATCAAGATCATGCAATACGTGACACTACACATGTGTTAAAACCGAGGACGGTTTTCCATCCAGAAGGGGAGGATGATGTGACCACGCCACCAACACGTACGACCATAGCGGCCAATATCAAGAATGAACTAAAGGTGAATTCGTTTCTTCAACTTCAACATATTTTAAATGAGAATATGATACTACCTAATGATGAAAATATATATATTTGTAGCACCACATCACTTTGGAACCAATTGAAGCAAGGATTCAAGTTGGACAGGTTTTGGAATCCAATTCGGCCTCCAGATCAATTCGGATTCAGCCTGACAAGCCAACTTCAAACGGCCATAACTTTTGATCTAGAAGGCTTCTCGGGGCCCATGAGTACTAGTTGGAAAGCTCTTGAAGTCTACTTTCAGATGAATCTAGTCTCACCTCCAAACTCCATTTGAGCAGATCAGAAACTGCGAAAGAAGATACGTTACTTTTCCAGTCCGAGTCAAAGTGGGCCGAGGGCCTTGTAACTTGGGCCATTTGGGCCGGAACTGTTCACGTGAACAGTACCACGCGCGTGAACAGTAACTAGGAATAGTACCACATCCCTTTTCATTAGATAAGTGTGGCTTCCCACTCCCCTATTTAAAGAGGCCACACCCCTTTAGTTTTCCTCGGGTTTTTCTTAAGAGTTTATTCTGCTTAGCAGTTTCGCCGCATGTTCGGTTTGAGGAACCCCAACTTGTGAACTTAAACATTATTCGCAATTTCAGATTGCATCTTTTACTCTCTTGCTTGTGTTCTCGATTCGCTTGCAGGAGATAGCCTTCTTGGCGAGGTCAATCGTGTTCGGCACGGTTGATAACCAACGGAGCAGTGGTGTAGTGATTGCGAGGGGTTCAATCTGTTTTGGTCGGAGCCTTTGGATCATCAACGTCGAGATCTCCACAATCGACTTATCAGTACCTCTCGGAAGATCGGGCCATCGTCACATCAGTTGGTATCAGAGCAACGGCATGCCACACGCCTCTCTGTGCAACATTACGGCACCCGACTTCCTTGACTATTTTGGATCTTAGTTTCTCCCTAAGCTTAGTCCCGATCCACCTCGTTGTTGCCTATTTTGTCCACCACCAGTAGTTTCTGCTCCACTTCCTTGTCACGTAGCAATCGCACGATATAAAATCATCAATTGACACAAATTGATGAATAAAAAATCTTTACATTTACTTAATGTATCTTCACATGCTTTGACACGTAACTCATAGTGTCCAATGACTAGCCATCATATTTTTCGTGCATTCGAACTTCTCAAACCGTCTCTACGTGCATCAGTCTCATCACTTGGTGCATTACATGCACCAACTCGCCTCTTCATGATTGTTGTCTTCTTTGTGGTTTCCGCTTAAGCCGTGTAGCCTCACCCAGACTTACAGAATTGCTTGGACCTCATCACCCTTGCCTAGCCCTAGTCTATTGCCGTTGACTGCTAGCATTCTCCAACCCACCTACACATTCAAAGACCAAGCAACCATGCTGAGCACAAGTTCTATATACTTGATTCATGTTAGTCAAAATAATGCATCATACAACACACGACACAAAACATCGGCACCCATGCCGTGCATACACTCAACCATGTTCATACACTGCTCCTAACCCTAAGACCAAACCTCCAACAAAAATGCATAATTTCAGTACCAATTCGCCAAAAGCTAGTCTGACCATCATTATCTAGCCGATTAGACCACTAGCGCCAGTTGACCGTTGGAACCGTGCCTGTCAGACCGCTTAAGAGCACTAGAATACACCCTCTCTGAAATTTCAATTAAACTCTGTCTAGTTTTAGCTCAGAACTCCAAATTGAGTGACACCTGATGCAAAGATATCATCAAACATACTTACACAAGTTTTTGGTGTCAATGTTTTGAGAGGCATATGACCAATATGATCGCTTCATAGCTGCCGATCAGACCGCAATTGCCAGGCCGGTTAGACCACCATTGTTAGGCCGGTCAGACCGGTTAAAACCTGGCAGCAACTATGAAAATTGCAAACTTCTAAAGCTAAACTTAAATTTTAACAATATTTATATAACAAGTTCAAATACGTATCATACATTATGGAGTGATCTCTCTATGGTCACACAGACTTGGTAATGCGATGCATGTATAATATTTTGGCATTGAGCTGGGGAGATCGGCGTCTGAGGAGTGTGGCCGCGATTTTTCCCCTCTGCTGGCCGGTTATCCCTTTTTTGCCCCCTTTTTTGAAGGTTGGCTGTCCCAATTAAGGGGCTGTTTGGTTGCCAGCTACAGTTTACCACGCCTAAGGTTAGGCAAGTTTGACCAATTTTAGGAGCTGTTTGGTTGCAGCCACAGTTGTGGCAAGATTCCCTTCCAGCAAACCAGGTCCCACGCGTCAATGACTCAAAAAAGTGTGGTAAGATTCCCTTAGGCTTGCTAAGGTGTGGCAAAGAATTTGAGCACCTCAACTTACGCAAGTGTGGCAATTTTTATTAGCAAAGTGTGGCTAGTAACCAAACAACCCCTAAGAGTTAAGACATCCATCTTGGCCACCTCTTCTCGTCCCCTCTTTAATTTGGCAGTTGGTTCCCTTGACGGCCTTTATTATGGCCTTGTGGTCCGGATACTGTGCAGATCTCTAGCGAGGGCGAGATGCAGGTAATCATATACTTCGTCTCTTTCTTTTTGCTTAACTTCTTAGTATCCGTACCATTAAATTTTTTAATGGTTGATTATCAATAGACTCAACTATATAGATTACCTATACAAAAAATATATGTCATTGGATTTATCATTAAAAATATTTCCATAATATTATAATTTTATTAGAATATCTTAGTGTAAAGTTAAAAAAATAGTAGTCAAAGTCACATCTCGAAAATCGTAAAAATTTGAAAACATTCAATAAAAAAGAACGGAGAGAGTAATTATTTTCTTTCAAGAGAAGAAGCAGTAATCGTATAATTAATCAATCCATTGCAGATGGAAACAGTACAAATGGATTTGTTATCAAAATTACTTCTGTAGTCACCTGGGATTCTTTCTAATTCTAGTCAAAAGTCAGAACAAAAGCTGTTCAACTAACGGCAGGACCGACAAAGAATTTACAACCTTTACCTTTTATCTTTAAATATAGCTTGCTAGCTACAAGCAAAGAATCTGGTAATGACAAGAGGCAGATGTGCTTTGTTTGTAGCTTCACCGGAAGCAAAGCAAAGGAACCGAACCTACGAGTATACTATGTCATATATGGGCCAGGCATCTGCCAATTAAAAAGCAAGCTTATATCTGTTCTATCTGAGGCGTGCATGCATGTGGACACACACGCACAAGAAAGAAAAAAAAACATTCATTGCAACTAGCTTGCATATATCCCCTTTGTTGCTCTCCAGCTTGTGATTTCCTTGGTTAATTGATCTATCTGCTTGCTTCTCCCAATGTAAGTAAGCTTATGTGATTTTTATTTATTTAGTTTGCATGAAGACATGCATAAACTAGTATCCTACTGATTAATTAACTTAATCAACAATGTCGATTGATCGATTGAAGCATCCAGTAATTAATGTAATGCTTGCATTGCGTGTGTAGGAACGAAGTGGCCAGCGCGCAGGAGAAATGTGGAGCTAGCCAGCTGCAAATCGATCCACGGGATAGATAGATCCATCATAGATTCCTAAGGAATCAGCAGCTGGATCCATCCATCGAGAGCTGCATGCATCCTGGCCTTCTAATTACTGAATATCTAGAGATCGATTCATCATGCCTCCTGAGGGAAAGGTAATCAATCATGTATTCAACTTCGACTCTGCATGCATGTTTTGGCCGGCAGATTATTTTAGTTAATTTATCGCATGCCTTAGCCACATACTCACATGAACTGTCTAGGTGGTTAAGTATTTTTTAGAGTGGTTAAGTGTATGTTTATTATCCACTTAGGCTTTGTTGGGGAGATCAATTCCCGGACAGGATCCATATGGATTGGCCGGAATTTTAGTTTAAATTCTTCATCCATCCACATTGATCCTGGACAGAAATAGATTTCCCAAACAAGGCTTTATTAGGAAAAGAAAATTCATATACATCGGGAGTGCGCGCTAACCAGCAGACGCTAACTAGCCTTCCACACCCGGCCATCGGCGCTGAGCCACATCCACGGGCCGCCGCTGCCCACCTTCTATTGGGGAACAGAGGAAGAACAATAACAGAGGAGAGCTAACCGAAAACTTCACACTACATTGATCTCATACAATCTTACTACGAGCACACACGAGACCTGATGTCCTTTCTTTTACCAGACGGATATAACCTATTAATTATTTTATCACTCACTTCTACAGATCGTTATAATTCACACTAATGCGAAGTTCGACATGGCCGTTTTTGCCGACGTTGAATCTGCTAGTCTCCAGCAGAGACCAAAGTTAAGGTTTGACTTGCACGCTTGTCTGGCACGTTGGATACGGCGAACAGTTCTTAAAAATATAGTTTTGTAAAATATTATGGAAAGGAAAGTGTGCTTCTATAGAAACCGAGAATGGCAATCAAAAGGAGTTGAATGATACCAACAAATTTCTCCTCCAAAGTATTCATGAATCTTTCATTCCAGTAGCTATGGAGTTCAGATTCTACCACCTATTTGGATAAAAAAAATGATAAAATGAGTTAAATGAGCCAAGACTCTCTTAGGCCGGTATGACTGCTAGAAATTTCACACTCTATAAATTTTCAGCTCAATTCTCCAAAGCGTATGACACCTAAAGAAAACACATCCTCTAAAATGCTGACACAAGTGTTTGGCGCCTAATTCCTAAAAGGCTCCGCCATTGGTCAGACCGCCCTAATCACACCTAGTGCTGAATCTGGTCTGACCACTTGAATAGGCCAGTTAGACTGCCCATGCACAGTGGTCAAACTACCCTTGCAATTCGATCAGATTGCCTGTGATCACTGGACTAAATTTTTGCAAACTTTCATGAAATCAAAATCCGACTCGACAAATGCACCAAATGTTCATCACTAAACATTCAGGACCCTTCTCACAGGGTCCTTCAGGTTCTCTGAAACTGATACTTAAAAGTGTGGTTTTGAGATAGTTTTGCCAAAGATAGTGTGGTTTTGTAAAATTTACTTTATAAATATGTACAAGAATAGGGGCTGGCTATTTGTACATCCATGTACATATGATATCATCACTAAAAAAAGAGAGGCCACCAGCACTACATTTTTTATCTACTTTTTCTGAGTGTTGAGTGCTTGATAGTCGGCAACATGACCCCAAAATATAACAAGGTTCAATACCTCCTTCACTTTAAGGGCCAGAAATTCAAGCAATAATACATAAAGAGGAAAAATATCAACAAATATAAACAAGTAGTAAGGTAAAATGCATCTCTTTCACTTTGAGAGCTAGAAATTCCTAAAAAATCTTAATAGTAAAAAAATCCTAAAAATTCTCTCATTAATCAAGGAAAAAGGATCTAAATGACTTATTTTGGTGGGATTAGATTATAATAATGTAGATTAATCAGATATAGATTCTATAGCTATTACACAACTGTATGACAATACATCTCCATTAGAATCGCATAGCAAATATAATTGTATTTTAAAATAGGTTAATAGAACTTTTAGTCCCTCAACTATGGCCATGGTCCATGGCTCATTTTCATCCCAAAATTATTGATTTGGCCAAATCAGTCTGTAAACTTTATATTTTGGTTCGTTTTCATCCCTGTGCCCATTTGGCATCTCACATGTACACGATGAGTCATTTTTGGAAGGGTTCTACTTTGTCAACACGCATGAAAAGACCAAACTAATCTCGTTTGTGTTACATTATTCTAATTTCTTGTACACATGAATGACTCTGTGTCATGATTTCAAGGACCCAACTAAATCGGATCATCCCACTTGAAACTTTACTATACTGGCTTGGGGATGGACAATTTAGTCTTTTCATGTGTTGATTATGCATGTACTTCATGTAAAGTTGTAGAGGGACAAAAACGAGCTAGAATGCATATTTATGGGACCGATTTGGCCAATTTCATAGTTGAGGAACGAAAATGGGTCACAAGGCATAGTTAGAGGACCAAAAGTACTATTAACCATTTTAAAATCTAGTCCTGCAATTGCGCAAACAATTTAGTTAACTTACAATAAGGGTGTTAGAGTGATTTTCTCATGTTGTTCTCTTAATCCAATAAACTTGTTAATTCATGTTTAGTCAGTACATGAATGGATGGACCTCATTTAACAATGATAGTAATTACTTTTACTGCAGGAGATCGAGGCAGACAGCATCGATGAGGCTGCAGGGCAGATACTTGGTTATCTGGAGGACACAAGCAAAGGAAATGTCATATACTTCGCTGGCTGGAATGGACTGGGGGCATCCGCCGTTCTTAAGCTCGTAGCCAGACTCCTCCAACCCTCAACAACAAAAGTTACGGCAGATCTGAATCCAAGATTGAAGTTTGACAGGATCATCTGTTAGAATGATCTCAACCCATTTGGCCCAACGGCCAAATGGGCCCCCTTGCTCGCGCCCTGATCGGGGGCGCCCAGCCCTAATGGCTGATGGGCCCCTGTCGCCAGCGCCATATAAAGAGGTGGGGGCCGGGGCGGCACAACTGACGAGGTTGACCGTGCCGCCGTCAGCTCCACCGGAAAACCCTAACCGATCTAGAGGGAGGCGCTCCAGCGACGGGAAGCACCATCGGCTCCTTTGCCTCTTCTCCAGATCACCGGCCGCCAGGAGAACCCCGCCGCCCGGGACGCGCCGCCGCCAAGGAGCTCCGGCTCTCTTCACCGACCATCGCGATGGCCACCTCTTCTTCTTCTACGTCCGACGGTCAGTACTCCTCTCCCCCTCGGTATTATTTCAAGAACACGACGAACACTAGAGAAAAGGATAGCCCCGCTAGATCTAACCTAGAGGTCCTAAAGATATAGAATCAACAATGGTATCAGAGCCTACCCTAGGTGTAGATCTGAGAGGGGAAAAGATGAACGACCGCCGTCGGTTGACCGACGTGCGGAAAAGAAAAGCACAGAGAACCCCCTCTAACCCTAGAAAACGGCTAAAGAAAGTGAAAAGGAAGGGGCTTACCCACGTCGCCGCGCCGTCGCCGGTCTGCGCGGGCGTCGCGTGGGCGCGCCGCCGAGTCGCTTCGGGGCCGTCGCCGCGCCGTCGTCGGCCTGCACGGGCGTCGCGCGAGCCGCCGCCGCCGCGCTCCGCTCGAGGTTGCCCCTCCGTGCGCCGCGTCCCGATGGCGCCGCCGTCGGGGGCCGCCGCAGGGCTGCCGCCCACTTCTCACGCCGCTCCGCGCGCCGCGTGCACGCCGCCAGGAGAGCGCCGCCGTTCCGCCGTTGCCGCTCCGCGCGGGCGCCGCGCGCCCCCCACCGCTCAGATCCGTTTTTTTCGGGAGGATTCGAGCCGAATGGGATTAGGGTTTGGGGGCGGCAATTTTGTTCAGGCGGAAAACACTCCTGGCCGTCCGATCTTTTGAACGGGCGTGATTAAAGGCGGAGTAAAGAGGGCCTCTGCTGGGCCGTTTCGGCCGGCTGCCGCGCGCGCGTGTGCCAGTTGGGCCGAGCCAAAGAAAAGAGAAAAGAAAAGAGTTGGCCGCGCGGGATGGCCCGCGTGGGAGAAAGAGGCCGCGCGCGCCTGAGGAAGAGTGGGCCGCCATGGCCGCGCCGCTGGCTGCGAGCGCGCGCGCGGTGGCCTTTTGGACCGGGCCGCCATGGGCCGCGGCCGCGTGGAACAGGCCGAAATGGTCGTTTTGCACAGTAAAATCCCGAAAAGGGATTTAATGATTTTCAGAAGTATTTATTGATGAATTTGAATGAAATTTGCACCAAAATCTCTGTAAATTTTGCACCAATGTGTTAATTTTTCAGAGATTAGATGAGTACAGAAATGGTGCTTCTGAGTATGAATTATTTTAGAATAATTTCATGTTAATTAATTTTTCAGTAGCATCTTAATTGATAATTTGGCTAATTTTTGCTAAATTAAATATGTCAAAAATTGAACCAACGGGATATTTTTGACAGAATAGAAAAGTATAGAAGATGCTTCTGAAAAATAGAGAACTTTGTTTCCGCTGCAAAAGTTAATGTTGATTATTTTCATTATTAAATTCGAACCAACGGGAGAATTTAATTTTGGAAAAATAGATATGATTTCCAGATAATTATGATATTGTTATTTTCTGACCAACGTTGATAATAACAGTATTATAATTTTTAATAGATGATTTTATGCATTATTTCTATTTCTGCCCAACGGTGATGTAGATTTAATGTATAAATAAAATTGTATGTCGTATTTTGACCAATGTTGGAAATAAGGCATATAATTTTGCTGTTAACAGTATTATGATTTTAATTGATAATTTTATGCATTATTTCTATTTCTGCCCAACGGTGATGTAGATTTAATGTGTAAAACAACTGTATGTTTTTAATTTTAACCAACGTTGAAACCAAGACATGCAGTTGTTGTTATTATGTTTAATTGTTCTCACTATATATGAATTGTGTCACCACACCATGTCCCACAGAGCCTGTGGCAACGGTGAGGGATGAAAATGAGGCTGATGCTGCTTGGCAGACCAGACAGAGGGACTATGCTCCCATAAAAATGTCATATGATCTTGATCATAAAAAGTTGGTCACTGCCAACAAGAAATGTTTGGCTGTGATAAAGAACACGATTGAGCCTGCAATTGTGGGCTCAATCGCAGAGTGTGACACTGTCACAGAGTACCTTAAGAAAATAAAGAGTCAGTTTACTGGCTCTTCAAAGACTTATACTACATAGCTGATTAAGCAGCTTGTGACAGAAAGGTACTCTGGTGGTGGCAGTGGCATAAGAGAGCACATACTAAGGATAAGCAACTTGGCATCCAAGCTTAAACCAATGGATTTGGCTCTCAAGGATGAGTTCTTTATTCATTTGTTTTTTGCTTACTTGCCGAAAGAGTTTGACACCTTTGTTGTCAACTACAACATGCAGCCCAAAAAAAAAAAAAAAATGGGACTTAGAAGAGTGCATAGCTATGTGTGTGCAAGAGGAGGAAAGAATTAAAACTTCACATGGTGGTTCTATCAACTATGTGAAGGACAACAAGAAAAGAACTTCAACAGAAACTCCTTCTCAAAGAAAAAGGGAAAAGCCCCTGTCTATCAGCCTCAACAGAATAAGTTTGCAGAATGCAAAGATCAGTGTCTTCACTGCAAAAGACGGGACACTACAAGAAGAACTGTCCTGATTACTTAATGATGATAATGGCAAAGAAAGGTGAGAACATTGATGTGAATGTCGTATGCGATAATGGGAACGTCGCGTGCGAGAAAGTAAATGAATCCTCGTCTACGAATGTAAACAGAAAACGAAAGAGCACTCTAGATGAGTCGTCGAAATTATGGCACTGTCGTTTAGGCCATATTTCGAGGGGGAGAATAGAAAGACTAGTTAAGAATGTCATTCTTCCTCCATTAGAGTTCTCAGACTTAGAACAATGCAGAGAATGCATTAAAGGAAAATATGTAAAGAAAATTAAAAAAGAAAATATGTGAAAAGTGTGGATGGATATGACTCGTTCATAACATTCACGGATGATTACTCCCGCTTTGGATATATTTATCCAATCAAAGAAAGAAATGAAGCCTTGGATAAATTCAAGATATTTAAGGCTGAAGTTGAAAACCAACACGATTTAAAGATTAAGATAGTCCGATCTGACCGTGGGGGAGTACTACGGTCGACATACCCCATATGGATAAGTTCTTGGACCTTTTGCAAGGTTTTTACAGGAAAATGGCATAGTGGCCCAGTATTCTACACCGGGCGAACCTCAGCAAAATGGAGTAGCTGAAAGACGCAACCGTACCCTGATGGATATGGTGCGAAGTATGATGTGCTATTCCACACTTCCATTGAGTTTGTGGATGGAGGCATTGAAAACCGCCATTCATATTCTCAACAGAGTGCCTAGTAAGTCGGTGCCCAAAACACCGTACGAATTGTGGACAGGAAGAGTTCCCTCACTAAACCACTTACGTGTGTGGGGGGAGTCCTGCTGAGGCTAAAGTATTTAACCCAAACCTTGGGAAACTTGATCCCAAAACAGTAAGTTGCCATTTCATTGGCTACCCTGAAAAGTCAAAAGGTTATCGTTTCTACTGTCCGGACAGATATACAAAGTTTGTAGAAACGAGACACGCTGTCTTCTTAGAGAATGAAATGATAAGGGGGAGCATGGTAGCTCGAGAGATTGACCTTGAAGAGAAGCGGGTGTATGCACCCACTCCGATGATTCAAGAGCCATTCTTCACACTACCTGCTGTCGCTGCACCGACGGTGCAAGACACTGTGGTGCCAGCACCTGTGATTGTTCCTCCTGTGGCAACAATGAATGAGAATGAGGAACCTGTTATTCAGGATCCCATAGAACCTATTGCCACAGATGAGGGGGAGCAACAGCAGCCTCAAACAGAAAATGTACCAAATGAGGAGGCCCCGAGGAGGTCTCAAAGAATAAGAAGATCAGCTATTTCTGATGATTATCAGATTTATCATACAGAGGAATTTCAAATGGAGGATGATCCCACCTCATTTGAAGAAGCCATAAGAAGCGAAAATTCTTCAAAATGGCTTGAGGCCATGGAAGATGAAATGAGGTCCATGAAGGCTAATAAAGTCTGGGACTTGGAAATTATTCCTAAAGGAGCCGAAACAGTAGGCTGTAAATGGGTCTACAAGACAAAGCTTGACTCCCAAGGGAATGTAGAAAGATACAAAGCGCGACTTGTGGCAAAAGGCTTTACGCAAAGAGAAGGGATTGATTACAATGAGACTTTTTCTTCAGTCTCATGTAAAGATTCCTTCAGAATCATAATGACATTAATAGCACATTATGATTTAGAGTTACATCAGATAGATGTAAAGACGACATTTCTTAATAGGGATTTGGAGGAAAATGTTTACATGGCACAACCGAAAGGTTTTGTCGTGGAAGGAAATGAAAGAATTGGATGCCGCCTAAAGAAATCGATTTATGGGTTAAAGCAAGCTTCAAGACAGTGGTACTTGAAGTTTGACAGTACAATAAGAAAATTTGGGTTTAAAGAGAATGTAGAGGACAACTGTGTTTATGCAAAGTTTAAAGATGGGAAGTTTATCCTCCTAATCCTGTATGTAGATGATATTCTACTGGCTAGTAGTGATGTCAGTCTACTACTGGAGACAAAGAAGTTTTTGTCCTCAAACTTTGATATGAAAGATCTTGGTGAAACTTCGTTCGTTTTAGGGATCGAAATTCACCGGAATAGAAACAAAGGGGTATTGGGACTGTCACAAAAGGCATACATAGAGAAAGTCTTAAAGAAATTTTGGTATGCATAAATGTAGTCCTTCACCTGCACCTATAGTCAAGGGCGACAGATATGGGGATTTTCAGTGCCCCAGGAACCAGTACGAGCTCGATCAAATGAAAGCGGTTCCATATGCTTCAGCTGTCGGAAGCTTACAGTATGCTCAAGTGTGCACACGCCCTGACTTAGCATTTGTTACCGGGTTACTTGGCAGATTCCAGAGCAATCCTGGAATAGAACATTGGAAATTGATAAAGAAAGTCTTGCGTTATTTGCAAGGAACAAAAGGCCTCATGATGACATACAGAAGATCAGATTTACTCCATATAGTGGGGTATACAGATTCTGATTTTGCGAGAGATGATAGAAAGTCTACATCCGGATATGTGTTCACTCTCGCTAAAGGAGCTATATCGTGGAAAAGCTCAAAACAAACCGTCACTACATCGTCCACAATGTATGCCGAGTTTGTAGCATGTTATGAGGCTACGGGGCAGGTGAACTGGCTAAAGATGTTCATACCCGGTTTAAAAGTGGTTGACGACATCAATAGACCACTTAAGTTGTACTGCGATAATGAACCCGCAGTAACGTATGCCCACAACAATAAGTCAAGTGGTGCTGCCAAACACATTGACATAAAGTACTATGTTGTGAAAGATAAAGTTCGGGATCAAATTATAAGTCTTGAGCATATAAGTACCGCAAAGATATTAGCGGATCCGCTTACTAAAGGCTTACCACCCAACGTGTTCAGAGAACATGTAGCCGGCATGGGTTTAAGGGAAAGCCTATGATTCCTGGACTAAAAGATGGCCCAAAAGATTAAAGTAACTATTTCAGAACAGAGATGTGTATTGTAGCTGTTGAATCTATCGGCGATTGACCGTGACGATGAGACATGTTCTATGCACTAATCTGTGATGGAATGTGTAAAGGCAAAAGTAATTAAAGATAAAGTATAGATTGAGATCAAGGGGGAGAATGTTAGAATGATCTCAACCCATTTGGCCCAACGGCCAAATGGGCCCCCTTGCTCGCGCCCTGATCGGGGGCGCCCAGCCCTAATGGCTGATGGGCCCCTGTCGCCAGCGCCATATAAAGAGGTGGGGGCCGGGGCGGCACAACTGACGAGGTTGACCGTGCCGCCGTCAGCTCCACCGGAAAACCCTAACCGATCTAGAGGGAGGCGCTCCAGCGACGGGAAGCACCATCGGCTCCTTTGCCTCTTCTCCAGATCACCGGCCGCCAGGAGAACCCCGCCGCCCGGGACGCGCCGCCGCCAAGGAGCTCCGGCTCTCTTCACCGACCATCGCGATGGCCACCTCTTCTTCTTCTACGTCCGACGGTCAGTACTCCTCTCCCCCTCGGTATTATTTCAAGAACACGACGAACACTAGAGAAAAGGATAGCCCCGCTAGATCTAACCTAGAGGTCCTAAAGATATAGAATCAACATCATCCACGTCGATTGCTCGGTGTGGAAGAGTAGGAGGGCCCTGCAGAAGGCAATCGCTCAGGAACTGGACCTTCCCTGTTCGGTGATGGCCATCTTTGGTCAGCGTGACGAGGAGGATGATCTCAACGCGGTGGACGAAGCCTCTCGCGCTGAGATAGCAGATGTCGCTAGTGAGATCTACAAAAAAGTTCAAGGTCGTAGAATCCTGGTGATCCTCCACAATGGAAGCTGCGACTGTGTTGATTTAAATTACTGCGGCATCCCCGTATACGGATACCTACGTAACAAGGTGCTGTGGACCTGGCACGGGAGGTTTCGGTTCGGTGTTTTTCTTCAAGCTACACATGGTGGAGCAGAAAAGAGGGACATCGAAAAGATGGTGGAGCAGATGGGTGTTTTTCTTCAAGCTACACATGCAGATGGAGGCAGCTCATCGCATGATAAATGGTGGGATCTAGTACGCGAAGAGGCTGAGGAGGTTGCACGGTACACAGGTATACCTGAGCCTGTCATGGAGCACCAGATGGTCGAGGATTGCATCCTGTACATGTGGGCACTGAGAGATGTTGACAGCATCGACTGGGGGGCCCATGCTTCCAATTACTGGGTGTGCGATGGGATTATACAACAAGGCGGTGGCGGCACCGACAGATCAGCATGGGAGATTGGCGATGCCTTGCACAGAAACATGCATTTGGATTGGGAGGGGGACGATTGGAAGATTATCAGTGGCGCCATTCGTTATTACCAGTGGAGGCCTAATGACCGCTGGATTTCAGCCACTCCCCAATACCTGCAGCAGCATGATCATGTCCAACAATCATCATCTGGTCTTCCTCCTGAGGCGACGTCCTTCTTCCTAGCAATTGACAAAGCAGCCGAACCATCAATTAATACAGTATTATCAGCTGACTTGTTCCAACATCCAGACAGCATGCTGCGTGTGATACAACTCTCTCGGTGCACCTTCAGTTTTGCGTCTCCTCCCTTCCTCAGCTGTAGAAACCTAAGATTCCTCCTGCTTGACCATTGCAAAGATGGCCATAGTGATACAGATGTCGTAAAGGGCAGTGCAGATGGAGGAGTGATTGAACACAGCCACAATGGATCATGGAGGGCATGTTTCCAGAAGCTATGGGTGCTGGACCTGAGTTATACAGACTGGTATTGGTTGCTATCCGAAGAGATGATCAACTTAATGGCTGAGCTCAGGGAGTTGAATGTGAAGGGTGTCAAGCATTGGAGCCTAAGTCATTTACATGGTGGAACTAGAAGCAGGACCTGGCTGCTTAACCTTGTAAAGCTCCGAGTAACAGCCGAGCCAACGGACGACATAACTCAAGCACCATCATCAATGGTAGAATTCCCAAACCTGTCCAGCGCAATCGGCCTCAAGGAAGTCATCCTCAATGGTTGTGTTGGGCTGGAACAAGTTAAACCCGATGCCCTGCCACCATCACTTGAATCATTTACATTCTCAGTTGATATACCGACGAAAGCAAAAGGTGTAGGTGAAGGTGGTGGTCCAAAGGATGCTTCTACATCTGCCAAGGTACATTCCATCTCCTTCATGGGTTGTGCTCAGCTGAAGATTTCATTGCTGAGAGGATTGCTTGGTAGACTTGAGGAGCTGGACATGTCAGGCACAGCAGTGAAAACCCTCGACCTCAGTGCGATGCAAGCCCCATACCTCAAGCGGCTCTTTCTGCTGGGCTGCGAGAAGCTTCGTGCAATACTATGGCCACCAGAAGGCAAAAGGCCACAAATGCTGGATGTGTTGCACATTGACACCACCCGATCACTATCAGCTGGCGCTGCTAGAAGACCATTAGTGCCACACTATAAGTGGCATGTTTCTGTAAGGGATGCACGGCTTCTTCAGTCGCTTGTTCCCACGTCGTCTCCAGGTCTTCTTCGGCCGAGGGCACCACCAGCACATACCCGATATATAAATAAAAAGGAAACACATATCGAGATTTCATCTCCTACTAGTGTTGTTTCTGCAGGTGGTAGCAAAGCCCAAGGAATCAGGAGGAGCAGTAGTAGCAACAACACCACCAATAATAGTTTGAATGCTACTTCCGGATCCGGCTTCAGTGAAAAGCAAGTGCTTCTAAGCCGGCAGCAGCCGGATAATTTGTACGCACATGTCATCGCCTTTAAAGACCACCTGCAACCTGCTGCTGCTAATGGTGGTCATGCTCCCGAGATCCCGCCGTATGATCCTGAGAATGACATATGCTACATGCACATACAAGATCAGATGAAGACCGAATTACAGCGGGGCAGTGAAGGAACTACTATTACTTTACCGGAATTTGTAGGTGATTGTGCTGCCATCCTGCACGTGCATGATAGCTTGTCCATCACTAGTATCACTGCACCGGCAGTAGGTTCAAGATGGTATAACCTGAAATTGTGCCGAATCGAGAGGTGCCCAGGGTTACAAGGCTCTGTCTTCACTGCGCCCCAAGCCCAAGCCAGTGGTAAGACAATCTTTTACCATCTGACGACATTCCGGGCGTCCCAACTCCTAAAGGCGCGCTACATCTGGAACTGGAGTACGGTGTTCGAGCCTGGAGCATTTTCATTTGAGGACCTGAAATCCTTATACCTGGACCAGTGCCCCAGGCTTATACATATACTCCCCTTGTCCACGTCAATGACCACCTTTCGTCGCCTGGAAACCCTCGAAATCGTGTGGTGTGGTGACCTCAGGAAGGTCTTCCGTTTGGACCCTGAGCTCCAAGAGCAGTTGTCCGCGATAGAATTCCCCCGTCTGAAGCACATCCACCTGCACGAGCTCCCCATTCTGCAGCACATCTGCGGGCGCAGGATGTCGGCGCCGAAGCTCGAGAAAGTCAAGATCAGGGGCTGCTGGAGCCTCAAGCGACTGCCGGCCGTTCGCAAGGAAGGAGCGTCTCCGAGGCCGACAGTGGACTGCGAGAAGGAATGGTGGGACAGCCTGGAGTGGGACGGGCTGCCGGCCGGCCACCACCGTTCCCTCTACGATCGGAGGCACTCGGCGTATTACAAGAAGCAGCTGCCCAGGGGCTCCCTCCTCAGGTGAGCCGGCCTGTTCCGGTCAGGTGAACCCTCTAAGCTTAATTAGCTTGCTTAACTGATCTGCTTGCTCATTGTTAATTACATACAACCCTACTTTTTCCATTTTGCGAGGATACATCCATTCATTTTGAGGTACCATAATATTTATATATATACACGTACCCATTTTGCATTATTTTTGCATATATATGATGCATCTCTATATCTCTATATATATGGTTAATAAATTACATTGATCGATATATATACCTGCCTTGATTGTCTAACCATACATCGAAGCCTCCTACTTTTTACAGAAAGACATGCATTATTATTCCTATATAGATCGGTATGATTGATCCAACCATCACGTTGTGTGAACTTAATTAGTTCTGTGCTCGTCGCATTGATGATTTATTGGTGGTTTCTTCGCTGACATTACCTGCTTTGGTTGGATCGGTCCTGCAGGTAATTCCTCGCGTTGCAGCTGGGCATGCGTGAGAACAGAAGAGATCACACTCAGCGCGCTTCCTGGTGTGTCGTGTTTGCAAGATTCGGTGCCTCATGTGTGTGTGCGCTGCCTGAGAGGCAAGTGCGGCTCTGCTTGCTCTGCTTCTCCGCTTCTGCTTCTGCTTTGCTCAGAAGCAGACATGCTTGATTGATTTGTGTGTTGTTAAAATTAATCTTGACTTAAGAGTCCTAGTCGTAATCGAGTTCGATTTCGTGTGTAATTCGAGTTGTAGTAGTGTCCAATTCGAAGTCCTAATGCGTGTGTTAGTAGGAGTTATAAGCATATAAATTGAGAGGCTTGTAACCAGTTTATGTAATGCAATATTTGCGAGAAATAAAGAGTAGAAATTGAGGGCTAGATTTGTAACAATTGGTATCAGAGCCAACCTCAATTTCTCGTGCTGCTGCTGCCCCCGGGAGGAGCAATCTTAGCTCTCGGGGGCGGCCACCGCTGTAGCCGCTGATAAGCCCTGCCGACGTCGTCGCCATGGAGTAGCTGCAGAGGAGGCCACCGCCGCCACCGGCCGTCCTCAAGAAGTTGCCGCCACCAAGAAGAGGGGGAAACGGCTGCCACCGCAACCGGCCCCGACGGTCGCCTCCACCCGGCAGCCCGAAGTCGCCGCACCCCGCGCCTGGAGCCGCCCTCCGTTGCTCGGACCCCCACCAGCGCCGCTGCGCCCGAGGCGCCCACCGCCGCCTCCGCATCCGATCGCCGCTCGGCACCACCGCCTCCCGTTGCTCCCCTCCCAGATCCGATCACCGCTGCAGAGAAGAAGCCCGGATCCGGCCAGATCCGGCCGCCATCGCCGTCGCCAAGCCCGGATCCGCCGAGGCCGCCGCCGCCACAAGACGCCCTCGGGGCAGCACGCGCAGGAGGCGCCGCCGAGCGGCCGAGAGCGGGGAGGCACGGACGGCGACGATCGCGGAGGCGCGAGGTGAAGAGAGAGATGCCGCCGCTGTGCCGCGTGCGGGGGATGAAGCCAAATCCTGCAGGCGTGTGGGGGCACCGCCGCCGAGCCGCACGTGGAAGAAGCCCGAGGCGGAGGCGCTGCCGAAGGGGGAGCGACCGAGTGTGGGGAGGCGCCGGCGGAGGCTGCTGCCGAGGAGGTGGAAGAACCGGCGCCGACGGCTGGACCTGATGAAGGAGGAGGCGCTCGATTCGGCTGGTGGAGGAATTGCCTCCAAGTGGTAGAAGAGATGGGGGAGTGAGGAAGAAAAGAGCGTGCGGCAGGTAGATGGGACTCGGTCTCGGTTTTGGCGATCAATGCGAGTCCAAACCAGAGTCGGCCGAGCAGAGTCCAATTCGGAGTGGGCTGCTCCCACCATCTCATAAAAGGGAGACCCCAAGCACCAGACCTAGCACCCAAAAAGCAAAGAGCAACAAAAGCAAAATTCAAGAAAAAGAGAAAAAGGAAAACAACAATTTTTCCTTCCGTTTCTCTCCGTCCAAGAAACTTCAAAGTAGCCGGAGTTTTTTGATCCGCGCCCAAGATCATGTCGCGTAATTCAGGAAGCGGTGTCGACGGCAACGAGGCATCATCCGGTGCGATGGCGAAGGAGAGTTCCGCTATCTCGCTGCATTATCCAATGCTCACGGAGAGCAATTATGCAGCATGGGCAATCAAGATGAAGGTGTACATGAAGGCTCAAGGTGTGTGGGATGCGATCGAGAACGGCAACGTCGATATGCGCAAAGATCAGATGGCATTGGCGGCCATCTACCAGGGCATCCCAGAGGAGACGCTCTTCCTACTGGCCGAAAAGGAAACGGCCAAAGCTGCGTGGGAGGCGTTGAAAGCGATGCATCTTGGCGCAGATCATGTGAAGGAAGCAAAGGTACAAACTCTCAAAACCGAGTTCGAGGTGCTGCGTATGAAGGAAACGGAGTCGATCAATGACTTCACCGTCCGGTTGACAGTCATCGTGAACAAGATACGGGCCCTTGGCGAGAAGGTGGAAGAGTTGTATGTGGTAAAGAAATTCCTTCGTGCTATTCCCTCACAGTTTCTCCCGATTGCTTCAGTCATAGAGCAATTTGGAGACCTAAAGGCAATGACCATGGAGGAGGTCATCGGTCGTCTTAAGGCGTATGAGGAACACATCCATGACACTAGCAACAAAGGTGAAGGACAGCTCTTGTTGACTCAAGCCGAGTGGGAGGTCCGATCATCGAAGCGTGAAGGCAAGAACACTTCCAGGGGTGATGGCCAAGGCCGTAAAGGTCAAAGGTTTGATAAGGCAAAAGTGAGGTGTTATAACTGCAATGATTATGGACACTTTGCTTCAGAATGCCAAAAGCCGAAGACGAAGAAAGCGTTTGTTGCCGAAGCGCTCAGCGAAGATGAAGTGCTCTGAAGATGAGTTGAGTCAAGGACGTTTGAGATGTGTCGCCGTCCAAACTCAAGCAAGATGGAAAGAAGTTAGAAAGTCAAGATTAAGGGGGAGATTATTAAAATTAATCTTGACTTAAGAGTCCTAGTCGTAATCGAGTTCGATTTCGTGTGTAATTCGAGTTGTAGTAGTGTCCAATTCGAAGTCCTAATGCGTGTGTTAGTAGAAGTTATAAGCATATAAATTGAGAGGTTTGTAACCAGTTTATGTAATGCAATATTTGCGAGAAATAAAGAGTAGAAATTGAGGGCTAGATTTGTAACATGTGTGACATGCATGCTTGATTGATTTGTGTGTGTGCGCCTGAGAGTCAAGTGCGGCTCTGCTTTCTCTGCTTCTCCCTTGCTACTGCTCCTGCTTGTTGAGAGGCAGACATGCTTGATTGATTTGTGTGTGACATGCATGCTTGCTTGCGTATGGACTGCACCTGCACTGCCATGTTGTGGCGGTGCCGGTACGCGCGTCTTTTAGTTCTAGTCCGGTTTGGTCGACCTTAATTGCTCGATCCAACCTTCCTTTCTTTCATCAAAGTATGTATCATCATATTATCTTGTTGGATAGATGATACCAGCTCCAAACTCTGTGTGAGAGAGAGAAATAAATAGGGAGCTCTGTGAGAGAGAGAAATAAATAGGGAGCTCAGCATGACCTGTCAACTATGTATAGACTGCCATGCTGTTCGTGCTCGTGTGTGTGAGCTTGTCAACTATATATGGATTGTCATTGTTACTCTATAGTACTTCTACATATATGTTACAGATTTTCTTGATTCTTTGGCTCTCGAATCACACTCGTGCATCACCACAAAACAGAGTAGTGCCTCTGTTGGCTTTTTTCCCCACGCGCAATTACTCTCCACGTGATGCAAACTGAAATAGCAAAACACAACACCTGGGAACGTCTCCCCTCTTTCTTCTCAATCTCTCCTCTCTCTCTCTCTCCTTTATTTCTTTCCTCTCACAATCTGCTGCTAACCCTTTTTCTTCTCACAACTAACATTGCATTGTTTTTTCTCAACCACTCACACCTCTTGCATTGCACTACTCATGTTACAACCTGCATGGCTTTAAAAGTCCACACATACCCAACTCCAAGTTGCATACGGCAACATAACTCTGACTCGGACACTACTCTCCACACACGGACACAAAAACAACTCGTATACGTATTCGTATTCACGGCAAGAACGAGTACGCGTATACGAACTCGGATACGGAAACAAGATTACTATAACAATCACCTCCTTAATCTTGTTTCTCTATCTTGATCATGTCGATCTTCTCTCTTGCTTCCGCTTCTTCCTCGCATGCCTGCTTGGGCTGGAGCACCTGCTCCCGCTTCCTCCACAAGCACCTCCTCTTACTGTCGTGTGTCATTGCTTTCGACCATTGTCCTCCACGCTATGCTTCCTCCCGCCACTTTGGGACCCATCTCCGACTTCCTTCTGCTGACCGCATGAGAGCTCCTCCCAAGCCCTTGCTCGCCACGACCATACCTGCTGCATGTGGTCGGTGCTGATTGGTCAAACCGTCGCTTCACTTCTCTCCACCTGCATGCGCTCATTTGGAGTTGGTTGCATGCCTGTGCGCACCTCCTGAGCCGCTCGCTACGACCACTGTGCCTTCTGCCTCGTCTTGGTTCTTTGCTGACTTGGTCTCCTTCCTTGTTACGTCTTCTTGTGCGCTAGGCTTGCCTCCTGCTGCCTCTGCACCTCGTCCATCTGTGCCTTTCTCCATCCAAACCTGTTTACAAGTGTTCAAAGGAATCTTGTACAACCGATTTGGAGATCTCTTCGCCTTCATCAACAAATTTCTGTTCTTGTCATACACTCGCAAGAACTCGTCCTCCAGCACCACCTTGCATCCTCTCTCCGTCATCTGCTCAAGACTTAGTATGTTGTTGCATAGACTTGGTATATAATAGATTCCTGTCAACAACTTCTTATCTCCGTTCCTGCATTGCAGCATCATCATCCCTTTGCCCTTTATCTCCACCATGGAGCCGTCGCCAAACTTGACCTTGCCCCCAAACCCTCTCGTCGAGCTTGTGGAACATGGAGCGATCTCCCGTTATGTGATTGCTTGCTCCATTATCCAAGTACCATTGATCCATGTGATCATGGTCCTTCGTGCGTAGTTTTGGAACTACGTTCTCCTCATTTAGTTCCACCATAACCGACTCCTTTTCAACATATGAGGAGAGAAGTACTAGCTCTCCGTCATCTTCTTCTTCGTCTTTGGTAAGGTTCACTTCCCCGTCCTTCTTCTTGCTCTTGCAATCCAAAGCAAAGTACCCAAACTCGTTACAGTTGAAGCACTTTTTATTGCTGCGGCATCTTATTGCGTAGTGCCCATATTCGCCACATTCAAAACACTTGACATGTGACAAATCATAGGATCTCTCACCTTCGCCTTGCCCCGCCTTGTCTCCACGGCCACCCCTGCCGCCTCGACGACTCTAGCCACCACGACTGCGCCACCTCCCGCGATTGTATGATGAGCCACGACCGTCTCTCTGATCTCCCCTTACTAGCAACGCTTGTTGGTGTGAGATCCTTGCTCCTTGCGTGATTGAAACCCCTTCAGTAGCTCCTCATGCGCCTTGAGAGATCCGGTGATCTCCTCTATCTTCTTCTTGTCCAGATCGAGGGAGTACATAAGTGTTGTAATAACAGGTATATACTTCTCCGGAAGCACGCGCAAGTACTTCTTCACCGCCACAGATTCCTCCATCTTGTCGCCAAGAGAGTTAATCTGATTAAACAACGAACTCAGCTTGCCGGCGAACTCGTCCACCGACTGGTTTTCTTCCATCTTCAGATTCTCGAGCTCGCTCTGCAAATTTTGGAGCCGCACCTCCTTGACACGATCAACTCCTTCGTGCATCGTCTGAAGCGCCTCCCACGCTTCCCGTGCCGTCTCCTTGCTGATGAGTTGATGCATCATCGCGTCTGGTACCGCCTGGTAGATGAGGGCCAAAGCCGCTTGATCTACCTTGTCGTCCACCTCCTTGTCCTTCCCCTTGGATCAACTGCACACCAGACTCCTTGGGCGCGCATGTTCGCCTTCATCTTCATTGCCCACACCGGGCAGTTGTCGACCACCAGGAGAGGGTACTGGAGGGAGATTAACCCACCCTAAGCCTTCGCCTTGTCACCCAAGCTCTGATACCACTTGTTACAGATTTTCTTGATTCTTTGGCTCTCGAATCACGCTCGTGCGTCACCACAAAACAGAGTAGCGCCTCTGTTGGCTTTTTCCCCACGCGCAATTGCTCTCCACGTGATGCAAACTGAAATACAAAACACAACACCTGGGAACATCTCCCCTCTTTCTTCTCAATCTCTCCTCTCCTTTATTTCTATCCTCTCACAATCTGCTGCTAACCCTTTTTCTTCTCACAACAAACATTGCATTGTTTTTTCTCAACCACTCACGCCTCTTGCATTGCATTACTCATGTTACAACCTGCATGGCTTTAAAAGTCCACGCATATCCGACTCCAAGTTGCATACGGCAACATAACTCTGACTCGGACACTACTCTCCACACATAGACACAAAAAACAACTCGTATACATATTTGTATTCACGGCAAGAACACGTACACGTATACAAACTTGGATACGGAAACAAGATTACTATAACAATATACGATGATGGTGCGTGTGGTTTGTGCAACAGTTATGCTGGAGTCCTACATGACTAGTTTAGCTACTTCTCCCGTGTAACTGCATGCACTACCTGAAACTGAAATGTCTAAATTCATCACATGGAGTTGGCCAAGGAAGAAAGGCTGGAACAATCTGATATAGCTTCCACAACATATCACGGTGAGCACCGAGACGTGATAAATCTTGGAGATGGCAGATTGGCTTGCGCAACGTGCTCTGAAATTTTACAAAGAACCACCATCGATGTACGTACGCGCAAACAATGTTCTTCCAACAGGGGAGGTTCTTTGTCACACAATACCAGGGAAACGTCTTCCAGCTGGTCACCGGCGGGGGTTTCCGGTATATCTTCCAACCGGGGAAAAGTTCGGTTGAATTTAAATTTTAACCTCTGAATGTTGGCGTCTCCGGTATAATGGCTTCGGCAACTCTACGCAAGTCACACGATATAGCGTCGTGTCGTTGGCCAAGGTGAGGTGCTGGGTTTGAATTACATGCTTGCGTCTCTTTTTTCTTCTTCTTTTCCACGGGTGAAGTGAAAAGGATAAATGAAAAAAAAAGCCCACAAATTTGCTAGCCATGGGGTTGAACCAAGGTTTACAGTACCGGCCAAAAATCAAAATTATCGGTATCTGGCCGCTTTCAAATATTTCGGTCTAATTTGAATTGGCACCTATTTTCTCCAAATTAGACTGATTTAGAAATTCAAATTTTAATTTGAGATTTTCGACTGAAATTTTTGGATTTTCATCTACGGTCCTATCGCTCTCCCTCCCCCGTTAAAAGATTCAAACCGGTATTGTAAACACTTATCAGGGTAAGGCGACGCCACACTGGTGAGTTTTTCGAGCTCACTTTCATCTGCTCCATGTTCAGATTCGGATGAGTGGTACAAATGGATGGATTCTTAGTTTCTTACCAAGAGTAGCCATTGGTTATCTTGTCTCATCATCTAGTTGTAGAGTTTCTTTCCTCTTTTTTTTCATTTCTTTTGGTGGCAGCTTAAATAGAATCATATGGGCCACAAAGTGTGTGGTTCGCACGTAGTTTACTATTGGTTAGCACATGGGAACAGCATCATATGTTGACGGTTTTTTGAGATTGGAGAAGTGCATGCATCCAAATCTTCTACATTACTTGCAAAGGTAGCAAAAAGGATTGGAAGTAGGAACAATTTTTTTCTCTGGGGCAGGCATACTCTGTGTGTTATTGTACCTTTTTTTGATGGACTCAGGGTTGCTACTAATAGATTTTGATGTCTCATTGGATTAAGAACTTAAACCAGGAAGATGCTTATGCAGTTTTGTGTTTTCGTTGCAAGCAGTCTATGTGCAGTTTTCTTTTTGCTACATACAGGCACTGATTGATGGATGTGATGAGTAGTAATGGATTTTGTGGCTAATGTGTCTGTTAGATCATCGCCAAGGACATGCAGGCCCAACAAGATGAAGTTATGTGTGCTTCATTTCACATCATCTATTCATTGTCATTACAAGTCTAATGTCGAATGTAGTTGTAGAAAAGTTTTTAACGGTATAGAAACATGTGAGACATATGACTTTTCTGAACTGTCATCGAAACCAACAACGGTAATCGAGAGAAGTTTTCAATGGTCTAGGGGAATTGCAGTTGTTTGAATAGGCTACAATGGGAGGCCGACCATATTCAACGAAGAACTTTCCATTTTTTATGACTAAGCCATTCACAAGGAACTGAAACTTTCAACTGTTATGGGTCTTTGAAATATGTACTCTAAGCAGAGAACTTAATATCGGAAACTTTCATTGTGTGCATTCAGAGGTCTAAACTACTATTAATCAAATTTCTAATTAAAAAATAAAAAATTCAAGATTTTGCAAACTTTTTCTAAGTTGAAAGTTGTACAATATAGGTTACAGTTACCGACAGCAGTACTGATTAGGGGTGAAATCGGGTTGGATTCGGACGGATATTGCTCATACCGTATCCTAACCCATATTTTTTTCTCGGATTCGATAAAACCGGATACGAATACGAATTCGGAATATTCAGAATTTCGAATACGGTGCCGCCGGAACGGATACTTGACGGTTTCAGATCGAAAACGGATAATGTAGACGGATAGTACGTGCATACGGAAAGGAACATATGCTAAACCATACCACCATCACTTCAAGCCTTAAACTGTTAGACATAAGTACATAATAGTGATTATAATTCATCAGCCGAAGATGGTGTGGCGTTTCCCCCAAAATTGCCCATTGAGGTGTGGTGTTTCAAGATGAATCTTGATTCTTGACGGACAGCATTTCTTTTTCTAGGCTAAAGAAATTTTACTAAATTAAGGTAGAGACAGTAGAAAATTGCGGATAATAGACTTTTGAGAAATTTACCTATTCATTTACTAAAGCATGCCAAAGTTCATCGCTTAATAATACTCTGATTACATGCTTTTTATTCCAATACCTAGGAAGAGTGATCTTAATGAGCAAATTTAGGATTCCAATTGCACAAGCAGCAGAATTAGAAATAAAACACTATTTTAGTATTTATATATTTATAGTTGCCACAACTGAATGTCATATTCCTTTTATAGAACTTAAGCTTGCACGATCCGGGAAAACTTTCTATACACTGCACACCTCAACCAACCAACATGACAAAAAAACAAATACTAGCAAAATAAAAGGTGAATTCTTAGCTCTTACCAGATATCCGACCGAATATCCGACCGGATAATTATCCGGTATCCGAATACCGATACTATTCGGTCGGATAACAACTCTTCGAATCCGAATCCGACATGAATTATCCGAATCCGAATCCGACCGGATACCAAATTCCCTTTCCGAATCCGATACCGACCAGATTCGGTACCGGATCGGTTGGGATTAACCCAACCCATTTTCACCCCTAGTACTGATTGTTTTTTGGGGGGTAAGTTTTCCTGTTGAAATTTTCCAACCTTCCATTTTGGGAAATTAGTGTGTATGCAAGTTTCAATCTCCACCTGAAAGTTTTCTAAGTTGAAACTTTGTTCAATGCTAGTGGAGTTTCTTCGATGAAACTTTCCAACATCTACTGAAAAGTTTTCTCGGTTCAAACTTTTTTCCTTACCAGCTGAAAGGTTTTTGATATCTTTTTATTGAAAGTGTTGTGAACTAGCATAACAAAGGAATAATCATCCGTTGGAGAGAGATCGGACAACTATGATTTGAAGTAGAACAGCACTAAACATAGGAGGGCACCGATTAAGAGAGAAATAGATCTAAAATAGCCGGTCAAGAAAATGACCACAGCTGGACTTTAGAGACTAGGGACTTGTTTATTCATCTTTGCTTGATTAAAGAAGATACAATACCATCCTTTTTTATAGGAATAACTTGACTTGACCCCTAAAAAATAATCTCTAATTTCAAGAAAAAAACTAACTGAAGATAAAATTCCAAATAACTAAATCAATCTAATTGCTAAGAAAGAAAACTAATCACGGTTGCTACAGTATTAGTGTGAACAATGCACGGCGCGGTTGCTACAGTAGACACGTGAACAGTGCCACAGGCTATAGTACGCTGCTACAGTGCTTCCTGAATATTAGACAATAATATTACACCCCTTGTGGTAAGGGTGCCACGATTAAAGACCTTCTGTTCTTCGCTGCTAACCTTCAACTTCTCCAAGAGAGGTGGTGCGGCATCAGAAGCCATGGTGAGTGGCTATAATACCAATTGTCATGAATCTTAGTTCATAATAGAATAAACATCCTTTGGAGAGAGGTCGGACGACGATGACTTAAAATAGAACGGTGCTAGGTGAAGAGGGCACCGATTGAGGGAGAAATAGATCTAGAGTAGCCGGTCTAGAAGAGAGATCAGAGGTAGGAATCAGGGACTTAAGAACACTTCCTTATTCATTACTTGATGATAATAAATACATACCGTTCTTTTTATAGAGATAACTCAACATAACCTCTAAGAAACAATCTGTCTTAAAGGAAATCTATCTCTAAACAATCTGTCTTAAAGGAAATCTATCTCTAATAGATAAAATATATCTATAAGATAGTAAATCTATATAATAAGGAAACTAACTATTCTTATTTCTATCCTAACTAATCTGACTCTGCTATGTGTGTCTGCTACAGTGCCTGCACGCTACTACAATACCTGGGTATTATTCATGTGCGTGAACAGTATTTCAGCACATGACGGCTTCTCCCCCCTTCGACGATAGCTCGTCCTCAAGTTGTGGTGTAGACCATGGTTGTAGCCCTTGGTATACCCAATCTGACGAATAATTGCGATGCCTTATGTGAGGGATGAACAGTGTGTTGATAACGATTGATGGTGAAGGCGCGAGAGCCTTAGCATTGCTCGATATCAAGAAAGTTGTCAGTGATGAGGACAACCAATGTGGAACAACAATGGCACGCTTCATGATAAGCAGAAGTCGTGGAAAAAGATTGACTGCTCTGATACCAATTGTTGTGAACTAGCACAACAAGGGGATAATCATCTGTTGGGGAGAGGTCGGATGGCAACGACTTGAAATAGAACGACGCTAGATGAAGGAGGGCACCGATTGAGAGAGGAATAGATCTAGAATAGCCAGTCAAGGGAACGACCACAACTGGACTTTAAAGATCAGAGACTTGTTTATTCATCTTTGTTTGATTAAAGAAAATAAAATGATATCCCTTTTTATAAAGATCATTTGACTTGACTTCTAAGAAATAATCTCTAATTTAAAGAAACAAACTAACCGAAGATAAAATTCCAAACTAACCAAATCAATCTAATCCTAAAAAAAGAAACTAATTGTGGTTGCAACATGGCGAACTGTGCCTCGTGCTACAGTAAGTCATGTTACAGTACGCTGCTATAGTACTTCCTGAATATTAGACCATAACAGAGAGTTTCTCAACTGAAAGTTTTACTCTCTAGTAGAAAGTTTCTTAAATGTCCAGTTGAATGTTTTCTCAATTCATACATCTTCTGTTGCACTCTTCACTGTCCAGTGCAAATTTTCACAGCTGAATTTTTTTCTGATACATGGATTTGAAAGTTTCTCAAATGATAGTTTTAATCTCTAGTAGAAAGTTTTCTCAGTTGAAAGTTTTTGAACTATCCAGTTGAAACTTTTATTAGTTCATACCCTTTTTGGCACTTTTTCTGGTGTAAAGTTTCACAGCTCAAATTTTTCTTCCTTTGCTTCCATCACACTTCAGAATGATGTGTTCCTGTCCACCTGATCTTTTCAATCTTTTGCCTTTTCTTTAATGTGGTAGGAGGAGAAATTGAGCAGAGATTAGCCATTTGTTTGTTCTTGCTGCAACAGTTGTGCTTTTCTGTTTTTCTCCCCCCTAAGATTTCATCCTTTTGCATTCCCTGGTTCCTCATACCTCAGGATTGTGCTTTAGTATTGTACTCTCACCCCTGTTTTTCATACCATTGTCCTGACTCTCTATCTTCATATTGCGAACTGAATTTAGTTTAGTTGTCGAGTCCATTTGCTGTAACCATCGTGACGCAAGTAGGCAGTAGGGCACTTCATTTCTTGCTGCGCCAAGGATTATATTCCTCACTTTCTTGCTTTTCTAGCCCTCTTTTAGGAGAAAGGAATGTTTGTTGCTATTGAACAAATGTGTAGTGCAGTGTAGTGTATTTTGCAGTGGGGTATGTCATGGACTCGTCACTCACTCTTTTTTGAAGAGGTGACTCATCACTCTTATGATCAATGCACTCGCATCCTCTTCATGCGTAACATATGTTGGAAATCTAGTCAATTTTCGGCATATTTTAATCCAGAAATTCAGCATATAAAATATGACATAAACATGCATGAGTGATCTATCAACGATGTATTCATATTTGCTAACGAACAAGCTAACAGAAACATCTATTAACATATTCATAGCACACAGAAACAAATACACCAGAATAGTTTTCAATTTGTACCCTCGGGCGGGGCCAGTGCCGGAGACACCGGAGGCGCCGTTACCATCAGTCGACATGATGGCCTATTCGATGTAGTCGATCAAGGTGTGATGCAGGACGAAGCTTGATGCAGAAAGATGTTCGCAGTGCAGTCCCGCGAACGGTTCACCACCAGGAAGTAGACGTCGCAGATTGAGTAGTCGCGCCGATGCGCTCCCCAAAAACTTGATCGCCCGCCTACCCGTGCAGGTACACAAACGGACGAAGTTCCGGAGGCCTACTGGCCCAGAAACTTGTGCACGCAAGGTTCTGGACCGGAGCTTGCAGAGAGCAGCAACAAAAAACAGAGACAGAGTACTGTTCTTTCGTATCCCCTTTGGTATGGAGAGGAGAGCCCTCTTTTGTAACAGCAAAAACGAAGAGACCAGTAACTGCAGCCATTACTCGAAAGTAACCGCAGCCATAATCCACTAGTAACTGCACCGTTACTGCCAGCCACTCGTTAATACTATTTACTGCGAGTCGGTGCATTTCGATTTTTGAATAGATAAAGAAAAACGCGCCCGCACCCGACACGCCTGCGCGCGCGCACACACGTACACGTACATGTACACAGCTCGGCTCGGCTCGGCTCGGCGTGGCGAGGCGAGGCGAGCGAGCGAGCGAGCGCGCGCGCGTGTATTGGCTCTCTCCAATTCCACAAGGGGGTTACCACGTTCCACCTTTTAAAGTGGTGTAACTCCCATTCAACTCTCCATATGGGACTAAACAATTTTTCCATGTGGGCCTAGGAATTTCATTTGATTAATTGCTAAATTAATAATGGACCAAGCCCAATTAATCTAACAATCCCCACCAAATTTCAAGGCACACAAGAAATGCTCAGTTCTGCTGTTGTTTGATATACCAGTGTTTCGATGGAGACTGTTAAGTTGAACATCCACCTAGGAAAGGAGTTATGCTCATCCACAACTGAACAATGGACTGTGCCTTGAATTGACAGTTTTGTGCGAACAAGCTTTACCCAATTCCTTTACTAGTACTAGGCTGCCTAAAGCATCCCCTCTGGTTGGAGCATATAAGTCATACTCCATGCCTATTCATGAGTATCTAGAGATCACCCAAATCTCATAGACTGTGACCAGCAGTCGAACTCATATAGGTGTGTTCCTTCTAAGATGTCCTGTAGGCCGACATCTCTGCTCTAAATAAACCACTCGGATCACATTAAGGTAAAAACCAACCTGCCATACAGAATATGAGAGAAGCGCATCATTGAAGAAATGAGCCCTGTAAAGGTCTCTCCTCCCAGTCAACCAACAGCTTGTTTCACCATCCTACTTCACGGGATCTCCGATCATGTAGAACAGGTTACCACTGTGGTATGACTCATGTGGGTCTCAGGCCCATCTCACTCGATGCACTATCTATCACATTACGTGATAAACCCTTTGTAAATTGGTCGGCCAGATTATTAGCTGTCTGGACATAGTCCAGCGCTATCACTCCGGAGTTTTTCAGCTTTCTGACAGACTTCAACCGCCTCTTAACATGCCTGGATGACTTCATGTTGTCCTTAGAACTGTTCACCTTCATAATTACAGTCTGATTATCACAGTTCATCAGGATAGCCGGTATCGGTTTTTCAACCACCGGCAAATCCATAAGGAGTTCACGAAGCCACTCAGCCTCAATAGTAGCGGTATCTAATGCTGTGAGTTCTGCTTCCATTGTTGACCTCGTTAAGATGGTCTGCTTGCAAGACTTCCAGGAAACAGCACCACCTCCAAGTGTGAACACATATCCACTCGTGGCTTTTATCTCATCAGCATCAGAGATCCAGTTTGAATCACTGTAGCCCTCCAGTACCTTTGGGTACCCAGCATAGTGAATTCCATAGCTCACGGTTGCCTTTAGATAGCGCATTACTCTCTCAAGAGCACGCCAATGATCATCTCCCGGATTTGAAACAAATCGGCTTAGCTTGCTCACAGCAAACGAGATGTCAGGTCTCGTAGCACTAGCTAAATACATCAATGAGTCAATGATCTGAGAGTATCTCAATTGATCCCTTGTTATTCTTCGGTTTTTCCTCAATAACACACTAGGATCATAAGGAGTAGGAGCAGGCTTGCAGTCACTATAACCAAAGCGACTCAATACCTTCTCTACATAGTGAAATTGTACAAGTGTAACCCCACCATCACCTCCTCTCAGTAGCTTAATGTTAAGAATCACATCAGCCACTCCCAAATCTTTCATCTCAAAACTCTTGGACAGAAAGTCCTTGACCTCCTCAACCACATTGAGGTTGGTCCCAAAAATCAGTATGTCATCAACATACAAGCACAAGATCACTCCTTCTCCCCCACCATAGCGATAGTACACACATCTGTCGGCTTCATTCACAACAAAGCCAGCAGATGTCAAAGTTCTATCGAACTTCTCATGCCATTGCTTAGGTGCTTGCTTTAGGCCATACAAAGACTTTAACAACTTGCACACCTTTCCTTCTTGACCTTCTACCACAAACCCGTCTGGCTGATCCATATAAATCTCCTCCTCCAACTCTTCATTTAGGAAAGCTGTCTTAACGTCCATTTGATGAACGAGCAGACCATGAGAGGCAGCCAGGGCAAGTAGTACTCGAATTGTGGTCAATCGGGCAACAGGTGAATAAGTATCAAAGAAGTCCTCGCCTTCTTTCTGGGTATAACCCCTGGCCACAAGCCTTGCCTTGTACTTTTCAATTGTACCATCAGGCCTAAGCTTTTTTCTTGAAAACCCATTTACATCCTACAGATTTACACCCATAAGGATGGTCAACGACTTCCCAAGTTCCATTAGACATAATAGAGTCCATCTCACTCCGTACTGCTTCCTTCCAATAGTCAGCGTCAGGAGAAGAATATGCCTCTTCAATGGTTCTTGGAGTGTCATCCACGAGGTATACAATGAAATCATCACCAAAAGACTTTGCAATCCTCTGTCTCTTACTCTTTCGAGTAACTTCATCGTTATCCTCCTCAGGATTTTCCATAGGCGTTTCCTCAACATGTTCTATCGGTATAAAAGAATCAAGGGAAATTATAGGTTCTTGACTAGATGAGCTAGGTACATCACATTTCATAGGAAATTCATTCTCAAAAAATGTAGCATCTCTGGACTCTATGATTGTACCAACACGCATGTCAGGTACTCCAGTTTTTATAATTAAGAACCTATAACCCACGCTGTGCATAGCATAACCAAGAAGTACACAATCTACGGTTTTTGGTCCAAGTTTGCGCTTCTTGACAATTGGCACGTTAACTTTGGCCAAACATCCCCAGGTGCGCAAGTATGAGAGAGTCAACTTCTTCTTTTCCCATTCCTCGAATGGTGTTACTTCTTTGTTCTTTGTAGGAACTCTATTCAGGACATGACACGCGGTCAATATAGCCTCACCCCACCATTCCTTAGAAAGTCCCGCAGTGTCTAACATAGCGTTAACTAAATCAGTTAGAGTGCGGTTCTTTCTTTCGGCAACCCCGTTTGATTCGGGAGAATAGGGAGACGTCCTCTCATGAATAATTCCATGTTCCTCGCAGAATAAAGTAAACTCATGTGAAAAATACTCTCCCCCACGATCAGACCTTACCCGCTTGATTTTCCTCTCAAGTTGGTTTTCTACCTCAGCTTTATAGATCTTAAAGAAATTCAACGCTTCATCTTTTGTTTTCAATAAGTACACATAGCAAAATCTAGTGCAATCATCTATAAGCGTCATGAAATATTTCTTTCCACCTTTAGTCAGCACGCCATTCATCTCGCACAAATCGGAATGAATGAGTTCTAACGGTGCCAAATTCCTCGCCTCTTTTGCTGCCTTGTGAGGCTTGCGAGGTTGTTTCGATTGAACACACGCATGGCACTTAGAACCTTTGACCAAAGTGAATTTCGGGATTAAACTCATATTAGCTAAGCGCGTCATACACCCAAAATTAACATGACAAAGTCGTGAATGCCAAACATTAGATTCATCATCATAGTTACACACATGGTTCACAAATTTATTATAGGAATCCATCAAAGAAAAACGGAACAAGCCTCCGCTCTCATAGCCTTTACCAACAAATGTTCCATACTTAGACATGACACATTTATTGGACTCAAATGCAAGCCTAAAACCATCTCTACACAGTAGAGATCCGCTGACGAGATTTTTCTTTATGGAGGGGACATGCTGCACGTTCTTCAGCTGCACGGTCTTTCCCGAAGTAAACTTCAGATCGACCGTACCAACACCATGAACAGCTGCATGCGATCCGTTCCCCATCAACAAGGAGCAACCTTGACCGACCTGATAAGATGAAAACAAGGAAATATCAGCACACACATGAATATTAGCACCTGTCAACCCACCACTCAGGTGATTGACAAACAGAAAGAACCGTAGGTAAATAATTACCGAACCCCGATGTTCCTCCAGCATCACTAATAACCATGTTGGCAGACTTCTTCTGCTTATCCTTGCGGTCTGGACAATCCTTAGCCCAATGGCCAAAATCACCGCACACAAAGCAGCCGCCCTTTCCTTTGCCTTTCTTCTTAAATTCAGTAGTAGCCTTGGGCTTGACAAAAGGCTTATTTTTCTTCTTGTTGTGGCGCTAGAACCTCACTCAGCAGCAACTTTCTTGCCACGAGTATCTTTTGCCCTCGCCTTCTCTTCAACACCAAGAGTGCCAATGAGATCAGTAACACTGAACTCCTGCCTCTTGTGCTTTAGAGAGGTAGCAAAATCCGACCAAGAAGGTGGTAACTTGGCAATAATACTGCCAGCCACAAACTTGTCCGGTAACTCGCACTTATTGTTCTCAAGCTCCTTTGCCAGCGCCTGAATCTCATGAGCTTGCTCTACTACAGAACGGTCATCGACCATCTTGTAGTCATAGAACTGCTCCATGACATACAGCTCACTACCAGCATCGGAAACTCCGAACTTGGCCTCAAGTGCATTCCACATCTCTTTGCCCGTAGGCAAATGCATGTACACATCCACAATGTTGTCCGCCAGTATGTTGACAAGTGCACCTCGGAACAAGTTATCCGCTGCATTGAAATTGCGTTCATCCTCATCGGACAGAGGCTCAGCGGGCTTGCCTTGTGCAACATGAAAACATTCCATGGCAGTAAACCACAGGATTGCGCGTGCACGCCATCTCTTAAAATTTGAACCATCAAACGGAGGGTGTGGCTTAAGCGACGCAGCAAAGCCAACTACCGAAAAAGACCTATCAAGTTTTTGGATTGTTGGAAATCTAGTCAATTTTCGGCATATTTTAATCCAGAAATTCAGCATATAAAACATGACATAAACATGCATGAGTGATCTATCAACGATGTATTCATATTTGCTAACGAACAAGCTAACAGAAACATCTATTAACATATTCATAGCGCACAGAAACAAATACACCAGAATAGTTTTCAATTTGTACCCTCGGGCGGGGCCAGTGCCGGAGACACCGGAGGTGCCGTTACCATCAGTCGACATGATGGCCTATTCGATGTAGTCGATCAAGGCGTGATGCAGGACGAAGCTTGATGCAGGAAGATGTTCGCAGTGCAGTCCCGCGAACGGTTCACCACCAGGAAGTAGACGTCGCAGATTGAGTAGTCGCGCCGATGCGCTCCCCAAAAACTTGATCGCCCGTCTACCCGTGCAGGTACACAAACGAACGAAGTTCCGGAGGCCTACTCGCCCAGAAACTTGTGCGCGCAAGGTTCTGGACCGGAGCTTGCAGAGAGCAGCAACAAAAAACAGAGACAGATTACTGTTCTTTCGTATGGAGAGGAGAGCCCTCTTTTGTAACAGCAAAAACGAAGAGACCAGTAACTGCAGCCATAATCCACTAGTAACTGCACCGTTACTGCCAGTCATTCGTTAATACTATTTACTGCGAGTCGGTGCATTTCGATTTTTGAATAGATAAAGAAAAACGCGCCCGCACCCGACACGCCTGTGCGCACACGCACGGCACGGCACGGCGAGGCGAGCGAGCGAGCGCGCGCGCGTGTATTGGCTCTCTCCAATTCCACAAGGGGGTTACCACGTTCCACCTTTTAAAGTGGTGTAACTCCCATTCAACTCTCCATATGGGACTAAACAGTTTTTCCATGTGGGCCTAGGAATTTCATTTGATTAATTGCTAAATTAATAATGGACCAAGCCCAATTAATCTAACAACATATGCATTATGTTTTGTCACTGATATACTGGTTACATGATTCAAATGCTGGGATCTATCTCAATATATGTTGCAAAAATACAGAGGTACTTGTGCAAGTACTGGACTCTCCATAGCTATTTCATAAAAGTCCATATTCGTACTTTAATTAGTAGTATTTTTCTGTATTTTCCTTTCAGCAATATCTTGATGCATATCCCATGTTTCAGTAATGAACTTGTATAATCAATTGAGAGGAATTTTATGAAACGAATATCTGTTGAAAATCTTTTTTGTCACTCGTGATGATACCTTGTAATTGCAAAGTATGGTAACTTCCTGCTGAAAAATGTAAAACCGAAGCAAGCTTGCAAGAAGACAGAAACCTATTGCTTCTAACATTTTGGCTTAAAAGTTTGATCTTGAATACCAATATTGTACTGTTTGACAAATTGGAGTCCCTTATGTCTCCTTTTTCATCATCTGAAGGTTACATGCTCTAGTTCCTTATTTCTCCTTTTCATCATCTGAAAGTCACTTGTTCTCTTGCCTCATCAGATTTGAATGACAGTTCAGAACAGAGTCCATCTAATTTTCCTAGCCTGCTATGCTCCAACTTCCCATCAGAGATACTTGAAAGTAATTCCTCTGCAGATCGTAATCAGTCACTTACTCTATATGATTATCTTAGTGGAATTGCATCAGTATAAACCGACAAGGATAGAAGAATTACCTCATGCACTGGTGGCGAAAGGTCTAGATTAAGTAAATTGCGGAGTTTGGAGAAGGCGCCAACACAAGAAATCTCACTGCAGCGCTTAATGCTTTCAGAGAAAAAGGTTAGTGGTGCAACTTTTTTGTGATTGACAGAATTTTAGTGATATGCACATCTTCCGTGAACATTATATTTAAACCTGAAATGTGAAGCTTCTGATTTGATTTCTTCAGATCATTCGGTTAATAGATAAACAAATTCCCAGGATTTCTCTTGCCAACCTTGCTACAGTACTTTGTTTCGTGCAATCCAATTGACAATCAGTGTTATCAATTACTATCAAATTGACACTGGGATGTACGGTATGGTTCTTGAATTATCATACATGCCTACCTTAATTAGGTAAATTAAATGTTGCTCTGGGAAAAAGTGAATTAAATATGGTATGTTATGGGGATTGCGTATTTTGCTCAGACCTTATAACTTGTTAAAAAGCAGGATGATATCGGTAAAGAGCTCGAAAAGCTGAGGCTTGAACTGATACATATACAAGGGGCATACAAACTAGTTCAGGATGAGTCTATCGATGCATCTCACCAGGCAAGTTCAGTGGTATTGTTGCCATCAAAGAGGATGAGTTTACCTATGCAGCACAATGTTTAAATCATCTTACTTCTGATCCTTGATAATTAGATGGTTGCATTGGCTGTAAGGCACATGGGAGAGGAAGCTCAACTAAGAGAGATACAGTCCAAGCTGGATAAGGCAAATGACAAAGTACGGGAAGAGAGGCCACATAGATATGCTGCAGAAATAGTACTAACCAATGTAGCAGTTACACATGGAAAGCTAGAATTTGCTTAAACTAACTCGATTACCTACAGAGTCTTGCAGTTAGTTCCAAATAATTTTGTTATTACAAAATAACATATACAATCTTAAATAATAATTAAAAACAAAAGGGGATTATCGACGGTAGGAAGGCTATATTTAACTGAAGTGGTAAAAAACTTAATGGGGGGAAAGTTCGGTGGTATTAAAGTGCACCAGGTTCTTTTAGTGCTATATAACAAAAATGGTGATATTTTGGTGATAAATAACCAATTTTTCCAAATAGCATACTACTTACCACCATCAGATTGGCTCAAAGACGAAGAAAATGTCGTATGTGGAGAATTGATACGGCGATGCTATTTTATTTGAGAGCAAATAATCAATGAAAAAATGTTCTCCGATCCATTGCGTTACTGCCATTGCTACTTCTTCGCAGTACTACTACTCTATTTTTCCCCCTTTCGTCAAAGTTATCCATTGGCTTTAAATCGAATAGATTTTTTTAATTCTTGTTGTGTACGAACCACGAAATAAACGAGATTATTTCTTAAAGTAAGCTAGAGGAGAGAAGTATGAACAAGCAACCTTACATGCAGCAACGTTTGAGAAAATACTAGCCTCATTGGTGCGGCGGCACGCCACGCCAGTCACCGTGTGTACCGAAGTAAAAGAGGCGATAATTTGTGAGGAGCTTTTCTAAAAAAAATTGAGGGCATCTGTGTATTTTTGGGAAAAACGAAGGTCTTTTTCGAAAAAAAATCGAGGGCCTATACGTAACTAAACGAGGACACATACGTAATTTAGCAAACCGCGGGGCGCTATCCTGCAAAGTACAAGTGGAGGGGTGTTTTTGCAAAAAAAATTTATAAAAAACTACCAGGGACCTGTTCGCGAGGAAAAAAGACCTTTACGTAATTTTCGAAAAACTGGAGGAAAACACCTCCCCTGGCCGTACAGAAAATGCCCCGCCACGCGCCGGTCGGACGCGCGGGCGGGGCAACGTGGCCGAGCGCCCTCGCAGCGTTTCCCCTGCTATATGGAGTTTATGATGAGTAGCTATTATTTCTTGATGTAACTATAGTTAGAAATACCAAGCTGTAAATGTCTAATCCGTGGATTACAGCTGTGCCGTGCTTATCGGAGTGGTGGTGCCAACCACAGGTCAGTAACACTTTCCTTCGCTTCCCCGGAAATAATTATTAGGCGGTACTCACAATATTTGTTCACAGTACACCACGCATACAGACCGTATAGACATAAAATCTACAAAAAAAATTAATGAGAAATAATCATATATGCTCCTATTAAATAACATATTAAAACCACTTAATCTCTTTCAAATTATTTAAATAGAGATAGAGAGTGAAAGCTTTATAATAACTACATTCTTGATTTCCACTATAACCAAACATTGTGAATCAGAGAGAGTAACATACATGCAAGATTTATAAGTCTAAACACGCCAATCCAAACACGCCTTAGATCTTAAGCCTAAGATAACCCAAGGACTAATTTACTCAAGTTTAACCTATGCAAGGCTACTTTAATATGCTCGTGATGTTCAATCTTTTGGTGCGCAAGCAAAATGTGACGTATCCTAGCAGTGTGACACCTTGTCTCTCTAACTTATGATCAGCATTTAATTTGCACCAACCACTTATCGGGTGAATTGCTTTTGTGGATTTTACACTTTTATTATCTGGGATAAGAACTCATGACCCATATATTAGGACATGTACAATGATATAGATACTACTGTTAATACTTTTTTATATTATTTATAGACAACACTAATAGCTCCTATAATAGAATGTATTTTTTACATGTCTCTATAGACAACTTCTTCATAACATAATGTGTCTCGTTTCTCGTATCACAGTCAACTGTTGTATGAGAGACGGTCCAATTCTCTATTCTCCCTCTCTCTCATCAACATTATCTCGTATTCTACGTAGCAAGCCTTATAAACAGCTAATATCATATTATTGTACATGCTCTTATGAGCCTTGAGATGACAGGATGCATCAATTATTCCTGACTTTAAAATAATTGGTGTGCAAAGGGAGGACGGGCCAACTTCAACCACAATGCCCCGCTCCAACTAGCTCATAGCTTAAGCTTCTAGCTGTGGCTTTTGGCCTATGACTGAAATTGTATTGTAGTGGATGTTAGCTTTTTTAAAAGAAAATTGTATATAAAAAAGAAAAATCATTACATCATCGTGGACAATGTAGAGGAATAAGGGGAAGAAAGAAAAGACAAAAAAGCCGAAAAAGCCAAAATAAGTTCAAACAGAAGGATGTGTTCTTTTGGGTTGATGGCTTATAACGTATGGTTTAAATATTTGAATTATGGTTGTTCGCGAGAGATAATACATATAAAAAATAGTTATATGCAATTTTGGACAGTACAACTGAACTCAGTACATATTTTACAACAATCTTTCTAATGACTCCATCTTAAAAAACACACCATTTAAAAGCTAGTTACTGTAGACAGTACGAGTACAAGTTGGCTTTAAGCCAAAATGAACCCACCCGAAGTCGAAGCATTCCAAGTAGCTTCTAGCTTAAATAAATCAAAAGGTAAAATAGACCAAAAATTGAATCAATTTAGAGTGGACCTAACCGACAATATTGATAACGAAAAACCGTACCACTTACCTCCATCAGATTGGAGTGTCGTGTATGGGGGACGCATAGGTGATAAAATTTTATTTGAGAAGAAATAAATAGCGAAAAAATGTTCCCCGATGGATCGCGTTACAATTAAAAAATGTATTGCCACTTCTTCGGAGTACCAGTTTTCCCCCTTCGTCAAAGTTATCATAGGCTTTAAATAAAATAGAATTTCTTTAATTCTTGGAGTGTATGAACCAGCAAATAAACAAGATTATTTCTTGAACAAATAAGTTAGAGCAAGTACAATAGTATAGCCAACTAGTAGCTATAACACTTGTCCATTTCATCTATAGCCTTCAAAAAAATAGTTCATACAATAAGGTAGCTATTACAATAACTATTTGGCCCCACGTGTAAGAGAGTGAAATGCATATTTTTACGTGCTATAGCTAGCTGTAATTTAGTAGCCAGCTTCCTTCTCTCTCTTCCTTTCTCTCTCTGCCACATAAGATTTTGTTGATATTAGCCTGCTGACTAAGCCTTATCAACGTTCAGAAAATATGAAACACCAAGCCGTAAATTTGTCACCCGTGGATTACAACTGTGCCGTGCTTATCTGATTGGTGGTGGCAGCCACAGGTGAGTTAAACACTCTTGTTTCCTTCCCTGGACATAAATACTAGCTAGTAACATGCATGCAAGATTTGGCTCAGTAGGTCAATGAGGTGCCATGTTTTAGTACGACAAAGTAGGGCATCAATTAAGCACACCTACATCTTAAGACTATAAGATGGCCGACAACTAATTTAATCAAGGCTACTTTACTTTGCTCACGATGTTCAAATTTTTTGTGTGCAAGCCAAATGTAACATAGGTGTGACACACTCTTAACTTCAGCATTCAATCCCAGCAACCACTTGTCGGGTGAGTTTATTTTGTAGATTTTTTACTTTGATTTTCGGGACATGAACACATCAACTATAGATTATAGGTCTTAAGATGATTGAGTGTTTGTTCTTTAACGGCTTCTAAAAGCGATTTTTGGTTTTTTGCTACAGTACCTAACTTTCGAATGGAGTATTTACTTAAGATAAAGTCTACAAGTTAATTATAGTATACGTTAAAAACCCAACATCTGTATCAACTAAAATCGCAAACGAGTATCTCTCTCCATAATCTCTATCGTAAAAAGTTAAAATTCAAAAATTTCAGTCAAAAACCATAAGTCGTAGTCATATCAAGTAGGCCCCGAACTTGTCAATTATTCCTGCCTTTTAAATACTTGGTGTGCAATGGAAGCGCGAACGTCGACCGCAAGAAGTTCCATAACTAGTCAAACCGAAACCGACAGTACTGGTCCCGTTCGTTTCGATTTAAGCTTCTGGCTTATTTTTCACTATTCAACAATTTCGTTTTTTTTGGTTTTTTAGTTTTTTTGACGGTTCTATTTTTCCCGTATTCGTTTGTACTGTCTATGACGGGCTAAAATGTTTTTTCTATTTTTTAAATTTAATTACGCCAAATAAGCCACCGTCAGCTATAGTATTTTTTTTAGCCAACTACAGTGATTTTCAGCCCAAAGTCACTTAAAATAAGCCCTTTTAAGCAGGGCAAGGTCAATCAGATCGGCTCAAGGACGAAGAAAGTGTGGCCTACGGAGAATTCATACGGCGTTTAAAAATTATTTGAGAGGAAATAAATACTGAAAAAATGTTCTCCGATCCATTGCGTAATAATTAAAAAAACTATTGCTAGCAATATACCAGCTAGCAGTTACATGCATATATGCAAGATTTGCCTCAGCGAGTCAATCGGATGCCCTAGTGGTCTGATACAGCTCTGTTATTTTTCAGGTTTTGGTTTCTATTTTTTATTTTTCCACAGAAATTAGTTTTTAAACAAAGTGTCGTTTTATATAGGATCTACTAGTTAATTATAGTACATATTATACCGACTTCATTTATATCGGCAAAAACCGCATGTGAGTTTCTGTTACTCTGTAATCTTTCGCATAAACAGTCCAAAAACCACAAGCTGTAATTAAAAGCCATAAGTCTTAATCAAAAAGAACAGATACGATGGTCAACACATGAGGGACCCAGATGGAACACCCTCAAAACACAGCCTGGCCGTCTTGATCATCACAAGTCTTAGAGTCTGTTCTTTTTTACTACGGCTTATGGCTTTTGGCTGTGACTTGTAGCTGAAGTCGGTACAGTATGTACTACAATTAACTAGTAGACCTTATTTTGAAAAAATATTTTGTTTAAAAACTAGTTACTGTAGAAAAGCCGAAAAGCAGCTTTTAGAAGCTGAAAAGAACCTGATATGTGATTGATAGCTTACAACTACAATCTATTTTTCTTTTTTTAGACACAATCTGATTATATTTTCATCGGCATTTAAACTGCAATATTCCCCATACTTCTTGCTTTATAGAACTAAAACAGAAGCACTTGTATATAGATATGTTATTAGTTCAAACTAAATATACCTTTGCCCTTGTTACTGTGATGACTTATCATGGCTGCTCGCCACAAGAAGTACAATTAAACATATCCAGGTATTTCTCAACTGTGCTGTGCACCACATTATTTGTTACTTATGCACAAGTCATACCTGTGGTGTTTTCCCGGACTTGTTATTAGTGCTAAGTACTGCTAACGTAACTATTTCAGGGGTCCAATTCGATCATCGCCCGGCTGGCCCTTGCCGTCGGCTCGGAGCACCCACACCCTCTCTGTTTCTGTTGTACGCTGTGGCGTATGCATTGTTGAGTTTGATGTTGATTGGTGCGATGGATTTACAGTGTGTAGAATTGAATTGCCAAATCCAGCTCTGATCTTTGTTGGGCGTCACCAAATCTTGTGTGGTGTTGTTCTGTGTTCTTTGTTAGAAATCTGAGTTCTAAAGACAGATTAGTTATCGTGTTTGTCTCGGACTCTGAAGATTAGAAAAGGAATAGGTTTCCTCCTTCTCTCGCTGATTTGTTTCTCTCGACAAATATCTGATTTTCTGACTTGGTATCAGAGCCACCATGTCTTCTCTTCCCAATCTCACAGATGCTAACGCTAACGCCATAGTTGCATCTTCTCCGGCGCCGCCGCCATCGATCAACTTCAGCAGTCTGATCACCGTCAAACTCAACAAAGGGAATTTTCTCCTCTGGAAGGCCCAAGTTGAATGTGTTCTTCACGGTCAACAGCTGTATGGCCACGTTGATGGAACCGTCCCTGCGCCGCCAGAAAAGATTGTGCAAGGAACAGGCGCAAATGCCGTCGAAGTCGTGAACCCTGAATATACTCGGTGGTTCATCCAAGACAAACTTGTCCTCAGTGGACTTCTTGCAAGCATGACAGAAGAAATTCTTGGTCAAGTAATACTTTTGACCACAGCAGCACAAGTTTGGCAGACATTGAACACTATGTTTGCATCCCAAAATCAGGCAAGAGTGACACAAGTTCGGATCCAACTAGTCACCATGAAGAAAAAAGATCTCTCTGCAGCAGCGTATTTTCAGAAAATGAAGGCGCTGGGAGATGTGATGACTTCTATTGGCCAGCCTCTCAGCGATGGCGAGATGATTGCCTATATTCTGGCTGGGCTTGGATCCGACTACAATCCACTCATCACTGCCCTTCATGTGCGCCCCACACAGATTACTCTAACTGATCTATATTCACATCTTCTGAGCTATGAAGCACAGCTGGAAAAAGAAGCAGATGAAGTGCAGAATTATGGCTCCTCGGCAAACAATGCATCACGCATGAATCGTGGGCGTGGTCGCGGTTATGGACGAGGCCGTGGACGATGAGGAGCACCTGATGGTCAGCGAGGATCAACACGCAGCAATGGAAATCGCAGCACAAAGCAAGACAGCGACAAACCAACTTGTCAGATCTGTCATAAAGTTGGGCATGAAGCACTCCGATGCTGGTACCGTTATGGTGAATCCTACACAGAACAAGCAAATCATGTTGGATCATCTGCCATAACTGGAGGATATAACGTTGATGCAAATTGGTATGCTGATTCCGGAACCACAGATCACCTCACAAGCAATCTAGAGCGCATGACCGTGCAGGAGCGCTACGGTGGAAAAGATCAAGTCCAAATTGCTAACGGCACAGGTTTGCAAATTTCGCATGTTGGTCAATCTTTTATCTATGGCTCAAAACCACTAGCTCTTAAAAATGTTCTATATGTTCCAAAATTAGACAAGCATCTTCTATCTATTCATAAACTCACCAAAGATAACAATGCTTATGTTGAATTTTACCCGGATTCTTTCTATGTTAAGGATCAAACATCGAAGGAGGTTCTTCTGGAAGGTAGAAGCAAAGGGGGTCTTTATCCTATCCCGGTTAAGAATCCTTCTGTGCTACGACATGGCCTCTCGTCTGCGAAAGCGTCCATGGATCAATGGCATAGAAGATTCGGGCATCCCTCATCATCCATAGTGAAGTCAGTTCTAGAATCAAGCAAAATAGATTTTCTTCAAAATAAAGAGTCCAATATCTGCAATGCTTGTCAACAAGCAAAATCGCATAAGCTTCCTTTTCAGAATTCAGATCATGTATCAACCTCTCCTCTTGAGCTTGTTCATTCCGATGTGTGGGGGCCAGCTCTTTTATCTGTTGGAGGATATAAGTATTATGTCAGTTTTGTGGATGATTTCACCAAGTTCTGTTGGGTTTATCTCCTCAAACAAAAATCCGATGTTGAGCAAATGTTCTACAAGTTTCAAAAGCTAGTTGAACGGCAACTAGATACAAAAATTCGCAACATTCAAACAGATTGGGGTGGCGAGTATCATAAACTCAATAGATATTTCCAAGATATAGGAGTGAATCATCGGGTATCATGTTCACACACATCACAACAAAACGGTACAGCCGAACGAAAACATCGCCATCTTGTGGAAACAACTCTTGCTCTGCTAGCTCAAGGTTGTTTGCCATTACGTTTTTGGGATGAAGCAATTCTTACAGCCTGTTATCTTATAAATAGAATGCCTAGTAGAACAATTGATAATCAAACTCCATTGTTTCGTCTCTTGCACATCAAGCGGGATTACAAGTTTCTGAAAACGATGGGTTGTGCTTGTTGGCCTCATCTCCGAGCTTACAATTCTCACAAACTGGATTTTCGATCAAAACAATGTGTGTTTCTTGGGTATAGCAGTATGCATAAGAGCTACAAATGTTTAGATAGAGCAACTGGTCGTGTCTATATCTCAAGAGATGTTATTTTTGATGAAACCGTGTTTCCTTTTGCCCATACTACTGACAATAAACCGACTCAGCCTCCTTCTTATACTATTGCATCAGTTTTTCCTATGCTTGAGCCGCAGATACAAGATGATCACATACGGAATATTGCTTCGTCCTTGACTAATTCAGATGAGACCGATGGAGTCTCTGGTTTGGATGCAGGGGGAGATACTACACCACTGTCTTCATCGACAAGAGCATCACAACCATCCACAACAGCAGAAGATGAGTCACCATCGTCATCACCTGCAGCTGCAGATTCGACGGCTACTGCTGGCTCTCAGGAGTCAGAACCAGGCCTGATCAATCAAGTGCCAGAATCAGTTGATCACCGAATTAAAACCCGACAGCAAGCTGGGATTGTCAAGCCGATTATTCAGACAGATGGTACTATTCCCTATCCTTTGCCCCGGAAACGGAGAAGTGCTGGTTTAGCTGCTATTCCATATGAACCAGTTTCCTTACAAGAAGCACTCTCAGATCCCGGGTGGCAAGCTGCTATGCAGGTAGAGTATGATGCATTGTGCAGAAATAAAACCTGGATTCTGGTTCCTAGGCCTCAAGGACAGAATGTGGTCGGTTGTCGCTGGGTTTACAAAGTTAAGCAGAAAGCTGATGGCACCGTTGATCGTCTCAAGGCACGTCTTGTAGCTAAAGGATACACACAGCGATATGGAATAGATTACTCGGATACCTTCAGTCCGGTTGTAAAACCAGCCACGGTACGTTTAGTGTTATCTATTGCAATATCAAATGGGTGGAGCTTGCGACAGGTTGATGTGCAGAATGCTTTCTTGCACGGTGATTTAGATGAAGAAGTATATATGGAACAGCCACCGGGCTATGAAGATAAGTCTCAACCTCAGCATGTTTGTCGATTACAAAAAGCGTTATATGGCCTCAAACAAGCACCGAGGGCGTGGTATTCAAAACTGCGTGACAAATTGCAGCAGCTAGGTTTTGAGGCATCAAAAGGTGACATCTCCTTGTTCATCTTTCAAAAACAGGGAATAACTATATATGTGCTTGTCTATGTGGATGACATAATCATTGCCGACTCAAGCAGCAGAGCTGTGGAAAATCTGCTGCAGGAATTAACTGCTAACTTTGCAGTTAAAGATCTTGGAGAACTCAGCTATTTTCTGGGATTAGAAGCCTCTCAAACCAGAGATGGGTTAGCCTTAAGCCAATACAAATATGCTAGTGATTTGCTAAAACGAATGAATATGGCAGAGTGCAAACCAGTATCTACACCTATGGTAGCTGGTGAGAAGTTGTCCAAGGCACAAGGCCGACCTCTAAAAGGAGGTGAAGTATTCAAGTACAGGAGTGCCGTAGGGGCATTGCAATACCTTACCCTGACTAGACCAGATCTCTCCTACTCAGTTAATCAGGTCTGTCGTTTCCTACAAGAACCTACGGATGTACACCTTGAAGCAGACAAAAGAATTCTAAGGTACATCAAAGGGACTGTCAACATAAGCCTGCTATTCCGGAAGTCTGCAGTGTCTCGCTTAAGTGTATTTACAGATGCAGATTGGGGAGGAGACTCGGATGATCGGAGATCAACAGGGGGTTATGCAGTATTCCTTGGTAACAATCTAATTTCCTGGAGTTCTAGGAAGCAACCAACTGTATCACGGTCAAGCACTGAGGCGGAATACAAGGCACTTGCAAATGGTACAGCTGAAGTATTCTGGTTGCAGTCCATGTTAAAAGAACTGAAGATACCCCTGAGTCAAAAATCGATACTGTGGTGTGATAATTTAGGTGCAACATATTTAAGTGCTAATCCTGTTTTTCATGCTCAGACAAAACACATTGAAATTGACTTTCATTTCGTAAGAGAACACTACACCACAGCCCTAGATCAGCGACTACATTGGAGTCGTTAAAAGTCTCTGTACCGACGCACTGTCAGTCGGTATAAACTTATGCCGACCCCTCCCATGAGTCGGTGAAAGTGGCGTCGGGATAAGTTTATGCCGACCAACGTACTTTTACCGACCGACGGTCTGACGCGCTTTAGAGAAATGCCGACTGGTACGCAGACAGCATATTACAAGTTTTGCCGTCTGATGGTACGAGGCTATATAGACTTTTACCAACCAACAATCCAACGCATAGATCACATGATCTACAAACACAATTAATTTCACATTATCCTGGCATTAAACATACACAGCCATTGATGTTTCATCTCCAATTTCATTCAACATACACAGCCATTAAGTTCTGCTTCCATAACACAAAGTTTCATCTCCAATTTCATTCAACATACACATTCAACGCATAGAGATGTTTCATTATCCTGGCATTAAACATACACAGCCATACACAAAATTGACTTGGATGACAACTTAAATTTCATTCAAGCCAATTGGTACTTGTAGCAGCTGTGCTAGGTACAATGTTTACACAGCCATTAAATTCTGCTTCCATAACACAAAGGTTTAGCTTGCACACCTCACAACTAACATATAGCTTGCCCTGCAAGTTTTTTTACAAAATGTTACATCTCTAGAAGCCAAAAGGAACTAGCATCCATTGATGTTTCATCTCCATCTCACAAAATGTTTGATCGGCTTGCTTTCGACACGATCAAAGAATCATGCTACATCTAGCACCTTCAACCTGAAAAATCAAACCATATTTTCAGCTTCAGGAGAAACGTGCTGCCATGGTAGAGCAAACAGCAAGGAACCAAGCTGTAGTTGAGAGAGAGCACAAAGCAAGTAAGAAGAAGACAAGTGCTGCTAAGAGTCACTTTTATCAATCATTTAGGGACTGCATGGGTGACAAAAATAACAGCAAAGAGAAACACACTAGACTGGCCGAAAGAACACAGAAAAACGAGGAGGAGCTGCTCAGTTTTTATGCTTTTGTACTAAAGACTTAAAGCTGAAAAGAATCTCAAGTTGCAGCTCCAAAACTGCAGAAACTAAAGCTGTTATCGAACCATTTTTGCCTGGCCAAAACAGCAAAAGAATGCAGCCAACAACTCCCAAAAACTGCAAGTAGGAAATGGACTAGATGACCCCAAAAAAAATTCAAAGCAGAGAGCAAAATAGAGACGGCACCTACTGCAGTAAATCAACTTTGGAACAGCTAGAAAGAAACCTGCTGGCCGACTCCTTTAAAGAAGTACTCGGCAATGTATGCTATACTTCCAAGCAGTGGTTCATTCGGCCAAGAAAGATGAGTAGATTGGCAACAAAAATAAGTACTAGCAGAGGAAAGAACTCCCAGAGAGTTTGCTTCTCTTTTGTTGGACACATGGCTCATCAGTAAAACCATGAAGGTTCTATTGTAACACAAAGGCGCAGCATACTAAACCTATTGAGCTCATGTATACTTAATCTTGTTTTCAACTATATTTATGCAATTGAACAAACAAATTAATAGCTCAAAGATCAGGAGTGTATACTAACCCAAGTTCCAGCCCCTTCAGTGAGTTCAGCGTTTGCTCCTCTCCTCCCTTGCTGTAAGGACAACATAGACAAGGGTGATTTGTAGGAAAACAAAGAACTTTTGTGAAGCCCAAGAAAAGAAAAAAAATCCTAATACCTATTCTAAAACAGCAATGTAGGAGAAGAGTTGTTTGATGAAAGTAAAACTTAGAAAAGAATACCTGCAGTACACAGAGATGATTGTGATGCCTTGCTAACCTTCAACTATTAGAAACATCATTAATTAGGAACTTTGGTAACTCATCACATATATATAAAAAGAAACGAAGATAAGCTTAGTTTATTACTCTTTTGTATGGCCACTGAACTGGCATTAAATGAGCATCAGCCAAAGTCTCAATTTCACCATAAGGGCGAGGTAGCATTGTATCCCTTTTAAGCACAACCTTCACAACAACTTCACAAAATTGCCTTCCAAGAGGCTGACCTCCTAGTACATTGCTTGGATTAGTTGAAATAATTATTCCCTTGGCTACAGCCTCAGAGCGCAACATGGCATATAAGATCACCTCTTTTCCAATCTGAAATGGTTTATGCACTTGTCAACCAAAATTAAACAAATGTATAGAACTGCTAAAATTGAACAAATGTATAGAACCACTGATAAATATATAAGATGAAGATTTGTAGAGAAATGATGGGAAAATTACATATTCATCATGTGGGATAGGAGGGGTATTATTCTTCCTGGGTGGGCATGAAGGGGCTGTACTCCCAACGGGGCTAGTGATGCTGCACTCTCGATGAGGCTCAATTGATGCTCGTGCAGCACCATGTACAGACAGCGCAGCAGCACGCACAGATGGGGCAGCTGCACACTGCACAGATGGGGCAGCAGCACGGTTCACGGATGGGGCACCAGCACGCTGCACAGATGGGGCACCAACAGGGTCAACATCACGCCCAGGAGCAACCAAGTACTCATCCTCATCATAGTGGTGAGAGTTTTCGTTATCTACAAAAGCATCATCTTCAAATGGTTCTGCATGATGTGCCTCATCAACATATCCTTCGGACCTTGGGCTCTACACAAAACATATGAGAGGGGTAGTATGTATTATTCACATATCACCTTATTATCTAGCCTAAAGAGATCATTCAATCATAACTTAAGTAAATCAAATGTGTTCAAGTTATTTACCACATGGTTTCGTGAATTAGAACCGTTCTGTGAGATAATTTCCATATTTCTTCTTTCTCGCTCCATTCTTGCCTCCTGCAATTCCTCCTGCATCTCTGCTATTTGTCGTTCTAGAGCAGCTTTGTCATTTTCAGCCTTTTTACGAGCTAGAACTTCCATTTGAAGCCGTGTTGGCGGGTAACACTTCAAACCCGGGGTACCAACATCTTGGGGTGTTGGTCCTAGACCCAAAGCACAAACACGGCCTCTCGGCTCCTTTTCTCCACAAGCAGCAGCAAAGACATCACCTTGCTGAATTGTTCTCTCTGTCAACTCTGGGCGGGCTTCAGCAATTGATTTCAGTTTATTCTAGCAAAATGGAATATGGATGTTTATACACTAGAGAGAAATATTACGGACTGAAATTCTTTTCGGGAAACAACTTACAATTATTGGTTTTGCATGTTGTGAAGGAATTATCAGTTTATTCTTCAGTTCCTCATCTGTTATTTTTTCATCAAAATATTGGGCCTTTAAGGTTGCATTAAATTCCTTCCATTTCCTTCCAGCAGTGACCAAAAACCAGTTGAAGGCAGCATCATCAACTTCATAGATTTCCTAATTTTTCATGGAAAAGCAGCAAATCAGTCCTTACAGTAATAATGCAATATTCAGGATGAGAATGGAATGACCCATGCTGTATACTTCTTTAGGCCGTGTATTGGGCTAAAAAGATTTTACTTCTCTATTCCTATATTTTTGTTTAGAAGGCTGAAACGTCAGGGCAGAGATGAGAGAACTGGTGAGCTTCTGGATTAGCAGAGCAGAAAAACAAAAAGGATAAAGAAAAAAAGTACTGCATTTGGCCATTGCCCAAGCTTTGTCAGTATGCCCAGAATGCTCAAACCTCCGGTCATTCTTGTCTTACCCCTGCTGTCCTAGCAAAAAGGCCAATAACCATCAACATTTCAGCTTCTGAATACGCTATAAAAATGGCAGGAAGCCAAAACGAGACAAGGTAAAGAGCAGTGAGCCAGTGATAGGGATGGAGATCAAAATAGCTAAACCAAGCATCACCAGCTACACCATCAACGGTGTAGATCATTTGAAGTCATGCAACCAATACACACTGCTGCGCACAAAATGATCATTTGATCAAGAATCAGCATTCAGCATCATCTCCATCTCGGTTAATTCACATTGTTGAAGGCAATAGCAAACAACGGTTGAATACTTGAATACTCTATGAAATCTGGTAGCGCACGCTCGATGGCTAGCTGTCCCATTGCACTGAATGAAGCAATATTGCCATATTACAACAACTAAGGTAGTGTATGCAATATTCTGAATGACAATGGAATAGCAAATCAATACAGCAAAACAATACCAGATTACAACAACTAAGGTGAAGAAAGGGAAGAAATACCTTTAAATCAGTCCACACTTCATACTTTTTTCAGCATTAACTAGCCTCCAGTCTGGACACCCAACTGATAGTTTCTTTCTCACTTGACATCCAAGGACACTAGAAAACTGTCTGGAATTCTCTCCAACAGGCATGTTTGGTGTTCTTGCTAATATGTCGTTCATTCGAGTTATGCCTCTTCCTTTCCTCTTCTTTGGTGGACTCTTGTCAAGATCTGTAGTAAGAAATTTTGAATGAGAAACATAAAATATGACAAGATATTTGTGATGCAAAATGACACTCTACTAGACCTTCGTTATCGCACAAAAAATCACCAATTGGCTGATAATCAGGATCTTCTCCAATCTGCTCATTTGCATTTTCAGCATGATTTCTTTGTGACCTTGTGCGCAGATTGTGACCTTCAGTTGCTACATCACTTGTTTGATGAGTTCTCTATAGGAAAGACACATAATGGTGTAGATATTTGTTAAGAAATATGCAATGGTTGTTGTAGTAAATAGAAGTTTATACAAAACCTTTGTTCTTTTATCAGGTTGAACATTCTGCACCAAAGTGTTCGTATTAGGCAGATTAAGATCTCTAAGCCTCTTGTTATTGCTTTCAATGTTTTCAAGTCGACGCTGCTCATACTCAGTGAGGGGGACATCCTTATTATTTCTTCTTGGTCTTGACATGTTTTCTTCTGTAAAAGGACAAAGAAATTAGCAAAATCTTAGCAGAAAATCAGTAATAAAATTACAGTAGACACATTGTTTGAACATAACTTACTTTTTACAAAGTTTTTTAGGCTTTTTAGCATCAACAATTATACCATCTATATCTGTTCTAACAGAAGGGACAACCCCATTAAGAATATCCACAGTCACATTGCCATTTAGATTAGGCAATGGCATAACTAGTCCATTATCGTTATCTATGTGGTCGTTCTCCAAATTATCGAAGTCATGCACATCTCTTGGGATTGACTGAACAACAGCAGCCCACTCAGTATCAATTGGTTCAGGGACATAGTATACTTGAACTGCCTGTGATGCTAGAATGAAAGGCTCATCTGATATCTTTTCACCTGTATTGAATAAATGCCTAAAGTTTACAGTTGTGATCCCGAATTGATCTGTTTTTACCCATTTGTTCTGCACACGGTTGTCAACCCAATCACACTTGAAAAGCACCACATTTCCTTTGTGATGATAGTTTAGTTCTACAATTTCATTTATGATACCATAATATGTCTTGCTTCCTATAATAATGTTATCATTATTGCCACTTTCAAAGCTTGACAACTCAGCAACTACAGCAACCCCACTGTTTTGAATAGGTCTACCATCATCATAGGATTGTGTGTGAAAATTGTATCCATTTATGGTATAGCTACTATACTTCTGTGTAATCGTCATAGGCCCCTTTGCTAAAACTTTTATCTCATCTGGTGCTTCTTCACCCATTGCTTCCACCTGTGATTTTGAAAGTACCATTAAAAATAAATGTGAATTTCATATTAACTAACATGCTTTAAGTTTTATTATTACTTACATGCAACCTAAACCACTCATGAAAGGATTCATGATGCATGCGGTTAATGTCTCGTTTATTTCGAAGACCAACTGATGATAGATAATGAGCATGCTTGCTGCAAAGGTCATCATGTTATCACTTTAGTACACAAGGGAAATTGATTGTGTGATTGAAACGATGACTGGTCTAGATAACTTACTCCAAGTAAGGTCCTATGTTGTCATAGTTGAACAAAACATATCTATGGGCTTGCAACCATGTCTTGTGATCTATACTCACTATGCACTTTCCGGCCAATCCTCGACCAATGCTATGAAAGAAAGGAGTTGTACTACAATTTTCATCATCTCTAAATTGATGGCTACTTTGAGTCTCATCATGTAAATAGCGAGAACAAAGTGTTAGGCACTCAGTAAACATAGACCACTCCATAATTGATCCCTCGGGATGACTTTTTGTATGTACGGAACCCTTCAATCTCATCAGAAACCTATACACATAAATAATAGGCAAATTGATATTGTCATAAATTAGTAGGTACCTAATTTAGTTCACTAAACTGCAGTATGCCTAAGAAAATTACCTCTCCACAGGCCACATGCTGCGAAAATGGACTGGTCCAGCTATTTTTGCTTGTGCAGGAAGATGAACCATCAAGTGTACCATTATATCAAAAAAAGAAGGAAGGAATATAGTCTCAAGAAGGCTCAAGGTTTCAACTACATCAACCTCCAGACTTTCCATATCACTTATTCGAATGACAGGCGAGCAAAGTTTCTTGAAAAAATTACTTATACGGATCACTGCAGCACTGACTGTTTCAGGTAATATTTTTCTTAAAGCAAGTGGAAGCAAATGTTGTAGAATAATGTGGTTCTCGTGACTCTTAAGCCCAAATATCTTTCTCTCATTAACATGTACATTATGACGTATATCAGATGCATAACCATCAGGAAACTTCACCCCTTTTAGTACTTGACAAAATAACTTCTTCTCATCAGGACTCATTGAGTATGGTGCGGGTGGTAAATAAAATTGGTCTTCAACTTCAACTGGGTGAAGATCACTTCTAATACCTAGAGCTTGAAGGTCCAAGCGAGAATTCAAATTATCCTTGGATTTCCCATCGGTTCCCAGGAATGTATTAACTAAGCTTTCACTCACATTTTTCCCTATGTGCATGAAGTCAAAATTATGCCGCAACATCAAATCTTTCCAATATGGAAGTGTGAACCAAATAGATCTTCTTTTGAATATGACTAATGGCTCCCCTTCCTTGCGTCTCTTGCTTGCTGGTTTCTTTCCAGAAGGGTCCTTCCCAAAAACTGTATTAAGATCTTTAGTGCACTCCAAAATCTCCTCTCCGGAGAGTGGAGTAGGTGCTGCCCTAAGCTCAGTTTTACCACCAAATTTGTCAGCATCAAACCTAAATGGGTGGTTTTCAGGCAAGAATCTATGATGACCCATATAACAAGTCTTGCTACCATTACCAAGTCTGAGTGAACATGTATACTTGTGACAATCAGCGCATCCTGCTTCACCAGATGTGACAGACCCGGACACATAGCCTAAACCTGGAAAGTCTGTAATAGTCCACAATACTGCTACCCTCAACTGAAAGAACTCACCCTTTGAGGCATCATAGGTTCTAACTCCATTCTTAAACATATCTAACAGATCTAGAACTAGTGGTTTATAATTGTTGGACCGAAATGGCGACAGAGGGGGGGTGATTGTCGACTTTTAAAAATTGCTCCACCAAAATACTCACGAAACGATTCCTCTCCAATAGCTACAAAGCTATCAAGAAGGAGCAACTAGAATGGAGCAAAAAGACTGCAAACAGTAGCTACTTGTTGGCCGAAAACTGCATGACATTAAAAGGCAAAATTGCACCCAAAATGCAGGCTTTTGACTGCTGAAAACAGCACTCAAATTGCTGGTTTTAACTGCTGAAAACTGCACTCAAAATGCTGAATTTGACTGCTGAAAACTGCACTCAAGTTGCTGAATTTTACTGCTGAAAACTGCACTCAAGTTGCTGAATTCTGCAGCTAGCAAATGCTGAAAACAGCAATGAACAAGTGCTGAAATCTGCAGCTAGCAAATGCTGAAAACAGCAATGAACAAGTGCTGAAATCTGCAGCTAGCAAATGCTGAAAACAGCAATGAACAAGTGCTGAAATCTGCAGCTAGCAAATGCTGAAAACAACAATGAACAAGTGCTGAAATCTGCAGCAAGAAGTAAAATTTCAGACCACCCACAAACTGAGAATATGATGAATTTCAGCTGATCTCCTGAGCCCTAAAGACCAAGAATATGACCTAAATATCAGAGAGAGTCCAAGGCTCAAGAGAAATCACAAATAGCTCAAGGAATTCAGATTTTAGCCTGAAATTGACAAAAAGCAAAGGGCTGCTAAAAAATTCCAATTGTCACTCCATCTCCAATCCTTTGGCCATGAAACTTCTGGGATATATTAGCAATAGCTCCAGGGGCCTCCAGGTCAAGTTTCAAGCCATTTTAGGAAGGGAAACATGAAAATCATCAAAACCCTAGAAATATCTTGAACTGAACAGGGGTAAAGCAAAAATCCAAAATACTTCACAACTAGAGACTCTTTGATCATGAGCTCTTGCAGTTATGTTAGCAATATCAAAAGAGCTCCACAGACCAAAAATCAAGTCGTCTCCTCAAGAGAATCAAGAACTGGACAAAACCCTAGTATTTGCAACTGACGAACAGAGAACCTCAAAATGCCTAATCTGAAATTTAAACCAAGGTTTGCTCATGAGAACTTGATCAAATGATCATGAGGCAACATCCCAACCTAGAGCAACCCATTTTGGCACTCTCCAGCAAGAATCAACAAGAAACTCAAAAAACAAGAAATCTCAGAATGGGGCATCGAAGGAAAAATGACCAGAGAGCCAAGAACTGAAACGAAACCCAAACTCCATCATTTCATATTGAACAAGAGGGAGAGAGATACATGATTGATACAAGAGGAATGCTTACAAGCTCTCAATCCATCCTCTACCTCTCCTCAACTCAAGAATACACAACCATACATGCTTGAAAGGAGATGAACACACTCAGACAACCATCGAAGGGGACAAGCAGGGAGCACACCTCTGCCTCCTCCACCCACTCTCAACAACTAAAGCCTAAAGCCAAAACAACCACTAAAGACTCTTTTGACTCTAGCAAACCCTAATTCCCTTTCAAGTGCTCAAGTGGGCATGCAGCCCCTCCTCTCCTTTTATAGCGCTTGGCTAACGGGTCTCCGCCCCGTTACGCCCGCTACGTCCAACGGAGCCCGCTCCCGCTCGTGCAGCCTTGCGAATTTCCCGATTCGCCCCTCCTGCACCTTCCGGGAAGCTTCCGCGCTCCTTGCCTCGCACGCCTCGCAACCACCTCGAGTCCACGTCGTCTTCGACACATCCCGACCGTTCTGACCTCAGCGCCACCTGCGCCTAGTCCGGTCCACCGTGTCTCGCCACGACTCCAACTCGACGTCCTGCAGTCACACAGACAAGAAAACACGTCAAATAGCACCGCTCGACACATGAAAGCGTAAATACCATCACACTTACCACAGACGAAGTCCAAACCTGTCGAAACATTAGAATATACATCCTAAACCCAAATGACCAAGCTTGACCAAAGTCCGACCGAGCCCGATTGCGCCACGCAACGGCTCGACTCCGAACCACTCAAACCAAACTCGACTATCCTAAACCTTTGTCAATTACTCATCATTCACATGGAGTCACGACCACCTGGTCACTCAATCTCCCCCTTGATGAGTATATTGACAAACTAAGAAAAACATGAAGTTGAGTTTGATTTTGAAGAATCCAACATGGTCCAAAGAAGAGAATGAAGCTAATGACCATGTCGACAGAAGGAACACTAGAGTAACAATTGAAAGAGCAAATTGATCTCCAAAGCTCTAAACTGTCCCCAACAGACTTTTTCTTCTCTATTCTCCCCCTTTTGGCAATAAACACATCAAGATGCAATAGAGAGAATATGACATGTCAAAGGATGAATATGGCTGAAGTTTGTTTATTTAAGCATTTAGAGACATGAGAATTATCCATATTGACCATAATGTAATACACCAAGCCATAACTCAATAAAACGCTATCTAGATCATGACAACATATATATAAACTAGCTAGAGCACATAGATGACAATCTGAAATGTAATGCATTTAGTGAGCAAGTCAAGTCATCAATGAGTAAAGTCTAACTAGAGATATCCAAGGATGATGCAGGCCATGTCAATAAGCTAAGCGGAAACAAGAAGCTAGTGTTGAGTCAATTAGAGTGCTACAAGCTCAAGAGTTTATCATTTGGTTACGCACTTTTCATCTTTAGGTGATTAAGCAAATCTTGCACATTTGACATATTTTCTTTTAAAGCTTATAGCTGTTTCCAACCAAAAATTTTATCATGTGCTAGATCTCAAGCCTTATGCGACTACCCAATGCACCCGCAAATGCAATGCAACAGAAATGAGACAGAAGCATAATTAATATAATAAAGCAGTAAAGCCCAAGCTCCCCCTCACTACAGTCCGTAAGGACAAACCACCCCAAGCTCTCCCCGCAGAGCTGAAAACCTCGAACTGTCCAAAGGCTTGGTGAAGATATCAGCCAACTGGTGGTCACTCTCCACAAACTGGAGCACTATGTCACCCTTCTCTACATGGTCTCTAAGGAAGTGGAAGCGAATATCAATATGCTTGGTCCGAGAGTGCTGCACTGGGTTCTTAGCAATGTTGATAGCAGACGTGTTATCACAAAAGAGTGGAACACTGTCTAAGGCTAACCCAAAGTCCCGCTGGGTCGAAACCATCCAAAGTACCTGGCTGCAGCAACTGGCAGCAGCAACGTACTCGGCCTCTGCAGTGGACTGTGCAACACCGGACTGCTTCCTCGAAGACTAGGAAACGAGAGAAGTGCCAATGAACTGGCAGGTGCCGGAAGTGCTCTTCCTATCTATCCTACAGCCAGCAAAGTCTGCATCCGAAAAGGCTCTCAAGAAAAGACAGGATGAGGAAGAGTACCAGATACCATAGTCAATGGTAGCTCGAAGGTACCGAAAGATGCGCTTCACCGCCTGGCGGTGAGATACGCGAGGAGAAGCCTGAAAACGAGCACACAGACACACGGAGAAGTGTATGTCTAGTCTCGAGGCAGTGAGGTAAAGAAGGGAGCCGATCATACTTCTGAACTCTTTCTGATCAACTGGCTCGCCATCCTCATCTGGGTCAAGATAGGCTGTAGAAGCCATGGGAGTCGACACAGGCTTACCATCGCTCATGTCGAAGCGTCTCAGGAGGTCACGAGTGTACTTTCCTTGATGAAGAAATGTACCCTCCCGAGACTGCTTGATTTGGAAGCCAAGGAAGAATGTCAACTCCCCCATCATACTCATCTCAAACTCGGTGCTCATGACATCCGAGAACTGTGAAACCAGAGTATGGGAAGAGCCGCCAAAGATAATGTCATCGACATAGATTTGGACGAGCAGAAAGTCAGTGCCATGCCGGCGGATGAACAAGGTCTTATCAACTTTACCCATCTCAAAACCATGACTTAACAAGTAGGACTTAAGCCTCTCATACCAAGCTCTAGGGGCTTGCTTAAGTCCATACAAAGCTTTGGAAAGCTTGAAGACATGGTTTGGGTATTTGGGGTTTTCGAAACCAGGAGGCTGTCGGACGTAGACCTCTTCCTCAATAAAGCCATTGAGAAAGGCACTCTTGACGTCCATCTCGTAAAGCTTGAAACCTTTAGAAGCTGCAAAGGCAAGCAGGATTCTAATGGCTTCAAGTCTAGCTACAGGGGCAAAGGTCTCCTCGAAATCTAGACGCTCAATCTGGGAGAACCCCTAAGCTACCAGTCTAGCCTTGTTTCGAATAACCACTCCATCCTCGCTCTGCTTGTTCTTGAATACCCACTTAGTCCCAATAATATTGTGACCTCGCGGGGGCTCGACAAGCGACCAGACCTTGTTCCTCTCGAAGTTTTCTAGCTCCTCATGCATGGCATTGACCCAAGACTCATCAGATAAAGCATGAGAAACATCTTTGGGCTCAAAGGAGGCAATGAACGCAGAATGGAGACAGAATTGAGATGAGCCAGATTTTGAGTAGGTCACACGCTCGAAAAGGTCTCCAATAATCTGCTCGGAGGGATGAGCTTTCTGAATATGTCTAGGAGGTCTTGGATGAGATGAAGAAGTGGCCTCTACCTCATGAGCAGAAGAGGTAGGAACAGAGCCACTAGCTCCAGAAGAAGCGGAAGGCAGAGGCTGATCACCTCGAGGTGCGGTGGAAGACGGCACCTCAAGGGGTGGATGAAGAACTGGATCGGGTAGACAACCCTCATCTCCATCATCCTCATCATCCACGAAGATGGGCTCAGACTGCTCTAAAGAACCTGAGATATCGGGCCTAGTCCCTGGACTGGCCTCATCGAAAGTAACCTCACAGGTCTCTACCATCTTACTAGACTCGCAGTTCCAAACCCGATAAGCCCGTGAAGAAGGCGAGTAACCTAGAAAGATCCCATCACAAGAGCGTGACTCGAACTTGTCTAGGTTCCCGGACTTCAAAATAAAACACTTGCAACCAAATACGCAAAAATGAGAAACACTGGGCTTTTGCCCGTATCTCAACTCATAAGAAGTGCGGTGCAAGTGTGCCCTAAGAAAAACTCGATTTGAGACATGGCACGCATTGGCTATAGCCTCAGCCCAAAACTTCCGCGGTGTAGAGTACTCATCAAGCATCGTCCTGGCCATCTCGACCAAGGTACGGTTCTTCCTCTCCACAACGCCATTTTGTTGTGGGACGTGCGGAGAAGAGAACTGGTGCTCTACACCTGTCTCACCACAGAAACTCTCGAAGTAGGAATTTTTGAACTCCGTGCCATTGTCACTGCGGATCGCTCGTAAGGCACCCGGGAGCACAACAGAAAGCCTACCGAAAAGACCTCGGAAATGTGAAAATGTCTCATCCTTCGAGGCTAAGAAAAACACCCAAGAATACCTCGAGAAGTCATCGACCACGACAAGAACATATCACTTCCCTCCTGCTGACTGCACTCGAGCTGGTCCGACAGTGTCCATATGGAGCAGCTGTCCCAGTGCATCGGTCATAGTAACTGTGACCGGAGGGTGAGAAGCGGCAACCATCTTGCCGTGCCGGCATGGAGCACAGACTAGATCTTTGACCATCTTGAGCTTCGGCAGACCACGAATGAGGTCGTGGCCGCTAACTCGGGTCAAATGGTCAAATCCGATATGACCAAGTCTCCTATGCTAGAAAGAGAGGTCGCGGGACTCAGAAGCAACTAAACACCTGAGAGGATCACCAGAAGACTTAGAAAAATTAGCACGAAAGATCCTCCCAAAACGAGAAATCCCGCAAACCAGACTACCCAAAGAATCAATAATTTTGCAATTGTTTTTCTTGAAGCTCACCTCGAAACCGTCATCGGTAAGCTGAGAAACGGAAAGCAAATTGTACTGCAGCTTACTAACCAAGGCAACATCCTTAAGAATAAAGGAGGCATTAATACGCACAGTACCTTTGGCGATGACGCGCCCAGACGAAGCGTCTCCGAAGGTGATCGTCTCATCACCTGGAGCGCAGGCTAGGGAGGAGAACCAACGGGAGTCTCCGGTCATATGACGAGAACAACCGGAGTCTACAAGCCAAACCTTCTCCTTGCCTACCCAGCGAATCTGAGTCAAACAGAGAGTAAAGTCTCAGTACTGGGGTAAATCAAGAGTGATTTTGGCACCCAATACTGAGTAACACGTGGAGCAGATGAATTAGTCAAGCACGACTGACCTCTATCTACCCTACGCTCTCCGTGACTCAAAGAAACAGAAGGTCTGTGAGCAGACCTGAAGCTGTTGCGGGGTCCAACTGCTACGGGAGAGCGAGTCGGAACACCGGCAACACGCAGATCACACCGTGCGTAACTGTCTCGACGGGGGAAGCGAGATGTACCCTCAGGACGGCGGAAGTCACGACCCGGAGCAGCACGAGGACGAAAACCAGAAGACTCAGAAAAACCAAGTCCTCGATGCTGCCCAAACCTGTCAGAAGCAAACCTAGACCTTGCGCTAGTCTTAGGTGCACTCAGGATCTGGGGCTGACCCTGAATACGCCTAAGTGCCTCTGCACGATCTCTATGCGCAATCCTGGCGCGCCTGAAGCATCTCTCGATCGAGTGCCCATCCTTTTGACAGAAGGTACAGTGGTACTTCACCATCTGAGAGGTGGAAGTAGCACGAAGAGGCTTCGCCTTCTGAGAGGCCGAAGCAACAGGTGGAATCACCTTGCTGTTAGAGATCCCTTGGACAAAGCCCACTGATTTGAATTTGACCTCATCAGATCTGGGCTCGACCTCGATCACACCTCCCACTATGGGTCTGAGAATAGCAGGAGGATGCTTCCTCATATCCTCACAGAAGTCATATCCTAGACCTTGATTGAACTTACAAATCTTGGATTGGTCTAGAATAAGATTAAGCTTCGTCTTGCCTCCTACAAATCTCTCGAGAGTGTTCATAAGATACTGACACTCCCGAAAGAGAAAGGTGCAAGAAGAGCAGGGGGAAGAGGGAACAGCAGGAGGTAAGGAAGTAGATGAAGAACCAATAGCAGAGGAACGAATGACTTGTGCACGCACAGCCGACTCAGAATGGACAGTCCTACTGCTAGCAGATTGGTTCACGTCGCTAAGCGTCTCAACCTTACCCTGGGGCTTCTCCCCCTCCTCAACAATCACATCACAATGAGTTGATGGCTTCTCTAGTAAATCCTTAGTTAGCTTCACACATTTTTCTTCTAATGTAATCAAGTCAGATTTTAGTTTGTTACACTTAAAGCATGGTGAGCTAACAGGGTCCTTAGAAGCAAATTGAGCCAATATATTGTTATCATCAACTAGTTCTTGAAACTGTTTTGAGACAGATTCAAGTTCAGCAGTTAATTTAGGACAGTTTGAACATGAAGCAACTGGCTCACACAACCAAGCATACAACTCAGAAATTTTATGATCTGCCTTCTTTAGATTCAACTTCAAATTATTGCAATTTTCACATGATTCAGGCAGATCAAGAAGCATGGTATAATGACCTCTAAAAGCATTGTCCTTATCTTCACATGAGGTGCAAGAAGTAGTCTCAACAACGGTAGATGAAATAGGCGCTACTCTACTCATCTCAAGCTCAGCAAGCAGACTAACATTCTCCACCTTAACAATATCGAGTTCAGAGGACAAACTATCATGCGAGGTCCTTAATTTCTCCATATCAACCAGCAAAGCAGAGCATGTATCACAATCATCACTAGAGGGAGCAGATGTAAGAGCAATAATCTCTAGTGACAGTCTATCTATTTCCTTCTCTAACTCAGCACACCTAGCCTTAGCTCTAGCATGAAAACCTCCTAGCTTAAGAAAAGCATGATTAAGCTGGTCGTAGGTGGGACATACCTCGTCCGAGTCGGAGTACAGCTCGCTGTCGCTGAGTTCGCCCTCGAGGGCCATGAAGCACATGCCGGAGAAGTCGTCGCCGCCATCCTTGGGCTCTTGGTCACCCGTCCCGTCGTCGCTCCATCCCTCCACCTCGCTGAGGTCGAGGTCGTCGAAGACGGTGAGGACGCAGTGGAAGAGCTTCTTGGCCTTCCCGAAGTTGCGGAACTTCTTCTTTCCCGGAGCAGGTGCTGAAGGCTTCGTGTTGCGGTTCTTGTCGGTGTAGTCGTTCTTGCCCGAACCGCCGTAGTCACCTTTACCCTTCCCAAGCTTGGGGCAGTTTGCTCGAATGTGGTTGGGGCCACCACACTCGAAGCAGATGACTGGTCTTCCTCTCTTTCTGTCTCTCCTACCCTTGTAGGCATGGGAAAACCTTCGGGCTAGGAGGGCCAGCTGATCATCCGCAAGCTGCTCTAACTGATCATTAGTTATGTCACAGAGAGCAGCAAGGGAGAAACCGCAAGAAGACTCAGAAGAGAGACCAGAAGCTGAACTGGGATCGGTGACCAAAGCCATCGACTGTGACTTCGACCTACGAGAGACAACGTCAATCTCGTGAGTCTTGAGGCGCGAGTACAGCGCGTCAAGAGTCAATGTCGAGAGGTCTGTCGTGTCTTTGATGGTGGTCACTTTCATCTCCCACACACGCAGATCGAGTGCCGCGAGCATCTGACGAGCGTTGTCCGAGTCGGGGTATGTGAGACCGACCGCTCGGAGGTTGCTCACGATTTTGTGAAATCGCGAAAAGCACTCGTCCAGGGACTCACCAGCAAGCATCTCGAATTTGTTGTATTCGCGCTTGAACTGGTCCTGTCGAACCGTCTTAATCTGGGTGGTGCCCTCATGGTATGCGTCGAGGGTCACCCAGATATCGTAGGCGGACGACAGGTGAGAGATGCGATCGAATTCGCTTCTGCTTAAACCCTGGATAATGATGTTCCTTGCCTTCGCATTTGCCTCAACATCGGGCATGTTTGCCACGTTGATGTTCTCATCGGCAGGAACAACATATCGCACCTTCACCTTCCGCCAGATGGCGTACCCCTGAGCCTGGATGTATGTCTCCATTCGGCTCTTCCAGAAGGGGTAATCGATGCCATCGAAAACGGGCAGCTTGGTGGAGTACTTGTCCGTCGCCATGGCACTTGAGACCGGTTAAGATATATGAATTAGAGCTAACCGGCTCTGATACCAATTGTTGGACCGAAATGGCGACAGAGGGGGGGGTGAATGTCGACTTTTAAAAATTGCTCCCCCAAAATACTCACGAAACGATTCCTCTCCAATAGCTACAAAGCTATCAAGAAGGAGCAACTAGAATGGAGCAAAAAGACTGCAAACAGTAGCTACTTGTTGGCCGAAAACTGCATGACATTAAAAGGCAAAATTGCACCCAAAATGCAGGCTTTTGACTGCTGAAAACAGCACTCAAATTGCTGATTTTGACTGCTGAAAACTGCACTCAAGTTGCTGAATTTTACTGCTGAAAACTGCACTCAAGTTGCTGAATTTTACTGCTGAAAACTGCACTCAAGTTGCTGAATTCTGCAGCTAGCAAATGCTGAAAACAGCAATGAACAAGTGCTGAAATCTGCAGCTAGCAAATGCTGAAAACAGCAATGAACAAGTGCTGAAATCTGCAGCTAGCAAATGCTGAAAACAGCAATGAACAAGTGCTGAAATCTGCAGCTAGCAAATGCTGAAAACAACAATGAACAAGTGCTGAAATCTGCAGCAAGAAGTAAAATTTCAGACCACCCACAAACTTATGATGAATTTCAGCTGATCTCCTGAGCCCTAAAGACCAAGAATATGACCTAAATATCAGAGAGAGTCCAAGGCTCAAGAGAAATCACAAATAGCTCAAGGAATTCAGATTTTAGCCTGAAATTGACAAAAAGCAAAGGGCTGCTCAAAAATTCCAATTGTCACTCCATCTCCAATCCTTTGGCCATGAAACTTCTGGGATATATTAGCAATAGCTCCAGGGGCCTCCAGGTCAAGTTTCAAGCCATTTTGGGAAGGGAAACATGAAAATCATCAAAACCCTAGAAATATCTTGAACTGAACAGGGGTAAAGCAAAAATCCAAAATACTTCACAACTAGAGACTCTTTGATCATGAGCTCTTGCAGTTATGTTAGCAATATCAAAAGAGCTCCACAGACCAAAAATCAAGTCGTCTCCTCAAGAGAATCAAGAACTGGACAAAACCCTAGTATTTGCAACTGACGAACAGAGAACCTCAAAATGCCTAATCTGAAATTTAAACCAAGGTTTGCTCATGAGAACTTGATCAAATGATCTTGAGGCAACATCCCAACCTAGAGCAACCCATTTTGGCACTCTCCAGCAAGAATCAACAAGAAACTCAAAAAACAAGAAATCTCAGAATGGGGCATCGAAGGAAAAATGACCAGAGAGCCAAGAACTGAAACAAAACCCAAACTCCATCATTTCATATTGAACAAGAGGGAGAGAGATACATGATTGATACAAGAGGAATGCTTACAAGCTCTCAATCCATCCTCTACCTCTCCTCAACTCAAGAATACACAACCATACATGCTTGAAAGGAGATGAACACACTCAGACAACCATCGAAGGGGACAAGCAGGGAGCACACCTCTGCCTCCTCCACCCACTCTCAACAACTAAAGCCTAAAGCCAAAACAACCACTAAAGACTCTTTTGACTCTAGCAAACCCTAATTCCCTTTCAAGTGCTCAAGTGGGCATGCAGCCCCTCCTCTCCTTTTATAGCGCTTGGCTAACGGGTCTCCGCCCCGTTACGCCCGCTACGTCCAACGGAGCCCGCTCCCGCTCGTGCAGCCTTGCGAATTTCCCGATTCGCCCCTCCTGCACCTTCCGGGAAGCTTCCGCGCTCCTTGCCTCGCACGCCTCGCAACCACCTCGAGTCCACGTCGTCTTCGACACATCCCGACCGTTCTGACCTCAGCGCCACCTGCGCCTAGTCCGGTCCACCGTGTCTCGCCACGACTCCAACTCGACGTCCTGCAGTCACACAGACAAGAAAACACGTCAAATAGCACCGCTCGACACATGAAAGCGTAAATACCATCACACTTACCACAGACGAAGTCCAAACCTGTCGAAACATTAGAATATACATCCTAAGCCCAAATGACCAAGCTTGACCAAAGTCCGACCGAGCCCGATTGCGCCACGCAACGGCTCGACTCCGAACCACTCAAACCAAACTCGACTATCCTAAACCTTTGTCAATTACTCATCATTCACATGGAGTCACGACCACCTGGTCTCTCAATAATAGACATCCATATCACTGCCAGGAGAATTTCGACCGGGGATCAACAAAGAAAGGATGAAATTTGATTGCTTCATGCACATTGAAGGCGGAAAGTTGTAGGGAATACAAATACCAGGCCAAACGCTATAGCTAACATTCATGCTCCTAAATGGATTAAAACCATCAGTGGCGAATGCTAGCCGGATATTCCGGCTATCTGCAGCAAATTCTGGATGTTTTTTATCAAAGTCCTGCCATAGAGGTGAATCTGCAGGATGCCTAAGCAAACCATCTTTTTTTCGGTCTTCATCATGCCATCTCACTAAACATGCTGTTTTAGAGGATAGAAATAATCTTTTCAGACATTTCTTTATTGGAAAGTACCGGAGAACCTTTTTAGGAACCTTGTATACATGCTTCCCATCTAGACTCTTCCTTACGGATTTCCATCGTGAAACCTTACATTTCGGACATGAATTCAACTTTGCATTCTCCTTCCAAAAGATAATGCAATCATTTTCGCAAGCATGAATACTAGTGTACCCAATTCCTATAGATTTCACCAATTTCTTAGCTTCATGAAAGTTCCTAGGTAGTGTTGAACCCTCAGGTAGTGCATCATTAAGTAGATCTAGTAGCAGATTAAAACTCTTATCACTCCACCCTCCAAGGAGTTTGGTGTGGAGTAATCTAATGAGGAAGCGAAGCTGTGTATATTTCTTGCAATTAGGGTACAACTCTTTGCTATTCTCTGCTACCAACTTTTGAATGGCAACTAGCTCCTCACAGGGCTCCAAAACTGAATTGTTGTCATCAAAATCTCCTCTATCATCTAAACCAGCAGCTAAGTCTCTAAGCAAATCAGAGATGTTGTCATCTTCGTCAGACTCCTCCTCCATGACTTCAACACCATCATAATGTCCATGATTCACAGAGGAGCTAACTTCTCCATGTAAGGTCCATATTCTATACCCTTTTAGAAACCCATCACATATGAGGTGCACACGTACTTCACTTGCCTCTCTCCAAAATGAGTTAACACACTTTCTGCAAGGGCATAATATCTTGCTTCCTACTGCTGAATTCATAAATGCAAAAGCTAAGAAACTGTTCACCCCTTGTTGATATATCTTGGTGTGCCTACCTGCAATTTTTATGTTAAATCCCATGTTCACTATAGATAGCATTTTTAGTCTTAGTGAAATAATTCTTCGTACCTAGCATCAATATCGATCCAGGATTTATCCATGCATGCACCTTTATGAGGAAGATCAAGCAGCTTTAAAAGTAAACTAAGAATAAAAAAACAGACCATAAGCATCAAAAGAGCTGCATACTTTGGCAATCATGCTTCATATCCATGCATCCACAAAATAGTTATAATTTAAACACGATTCTCTTGTTCATGTCCACACAATATGAAAAATACACTGGATAGAGGATCGTACCGTTACACAGAAGGCGAGTCACTGCGAATGTTGTGGATGCTCAAATAATCTCCAAATGCTTGCAAGTTGCGCACGTCAGCTCTAGGCAGTATGAAATATGCATCAGATCAGATCAGTCTGTATATTTATTTCCTATTGCTTTGTATAGCAACTTATAGGATGAAAGTAAAAGGGTAGTACATACACGCAATATCACAATACTGAAAGGTTGAAGCACATCTGACAGAGGGAAAAAATACAAATGAGAACAAGAATGACGATGGCCACATATAGCTCAACAGTAGGCAACACTAGAATCTTAGCACGTCAATTAAACTAGAATCTAAGCATTGGAAAATAATTAGAATGATGTCCAGATAACAAAATATAGCTCAGCTCTGCCTAAATTCTATCTAAACTCTGTCTAAATTTTACAACAGAGCATAAAATGCATTGTACATATGGAAAGAATGCTGTGGTACTTAAAAAGAAAGCACAATTCGATGAGCATATCCACAAACATCTGACAACTATCCTAGCATAACAAGCTGAAGTGTTATATTGGAGATACATGATAGTCTGCCATATCAATCACAAAGAACAGCTCAGTTATGCACTGTTGTACAATTTATTTAGCAATGATTAATGGCACGTTCAAAATTTTTGACCAACCTTACTGCTAAATTTGTAGCTCATGAAATTCACTCACTGAAGTAGTAATAAATTTATCAGAAAAATATAGCAGCAAGGTTATCACTGAAGTAGTAACACAGCTGACTACCT